>RXPK01000085.1:688273-1437135 GCA_004143645.1 Protaetia brevitarsis | reverse complement strand
AGAAGCGTCAATAGCTGGAGAGTGATTCACACAATCAAAAAATTAAATTGTATAAGGCGTTTCAGTTTGAGGGGGTCCTACAAATGGATAGATTTTTACATCAAGTGACTAACAAATACAATGAAACGGAAACATAGAACTATTAAAATGAAACGTGTGACGTCACAAGGAAAGATGTGCAATATCTTCTATCATACTGTTTACAGCAATATTAAAATTAAAGAAAAAATAATTAAAAGTTGGCGATGACTGTTCGAATCAGCAAGTATAAAGAGAGTATTTCGAGAAAATATATGGCTAATTGGGAGTTGTGAGCTTTTTAAAATATCGAAAGTGCAAGTAACTAACCCCGCTACATATCTTCTAGAGGATTAGAATGGAAGACCAATTCGAGGCTGTTTTTACGAGCCGGAATTACAGAAGACAAACATTGAGACGTTTATATCGTTGAAAAGGTGTTGCGAACAAAAAGAAACAATTGTTGTTAAGCGGCTTGGATTTGACAATTCACACAACAGTGGATTGATAAAAAATATATTTGTAATCATGTTAATAAATTTATTATAATTTCTTTTTGAAATAAAACACACACATATTGAGTATAATAATTTTTTTTTAACCGTCTCCCCACCGGCGGCTACCGGTGGGAGACGGTGTATAAATTTTATTTAATTCGAGTTATGCTGTAGTAAGATTGAGAAAGTCTTAAACCAAGAATCAAGGCAAGAAAATGGTTGAAATATGGTAGTTGAAAAGGTTGTCTCATACTTCAACATTTAGATACTGGTACGTTGAGATATGGACAAGGATCTAATTAATTTTCATTCCTATGTACCTATTCGAACGCAAATTAGTCGACATGTTTGGAACAGATATGGGTGATTTACCTCGAAAGAAAAAGGAAAAACTCCAACCATACAGACCATGTTATCGTCACCACAATACACCTCATCAATCAGATCACATTGATGGTCACCACGCCCAGAAATCGTTGTTTAGGATGTAAAGCTGTGGACGATTTTTTCGAATAAATTTCGATTTGTTGAGAAAAAGAAGATTCCCAAGAATTGAAGTTGTATTGCGTTACACTTATATTTGTATGAGCATTACATTTATTTAAGAAATGGTTTAAATAAAACGAAATATATATATTACGTGTTGGAGAGAAACTATTTGAATATTATTATGTGATGGTTATTTAGAGTTAGGATCTATTGGGAAATTTTTAAATAATATTAATTGTAAAACTTATGAAAGATTTATGTGAAAGGTCATCAGAAAGCTGATTTTCTAAGAAAATATGTAGACTTAAGTATTGTTAATTTAGAGTTGTAGACGAATTGTGTTCCAATTTTGTAAAGAGTGATTCCGCTTGTTTTTATCATGTTAAAGGTAAATTAAGTATGTGTACAGAGCGAATGTGGAAATGATGTTAAATTATTTACTCGATAATTAGTTCTTAAATATTTTATTATAATAAATATTTATTTTTATTTAACAAATAAATCGATGAAATCACATATTTTGTTTATTTAATGACATATAAACTTTAAAGGAATTTGTTAGATCCTGCCAGTTTCTTATGGCTGGCGGTTGACCGTCAATTGATCGATTCCTGTGGGTTATGGTGTAGCATGGTAGACAGTCTTGAAGTTTAGCTCTCTTTCGTGAGGAATAAGATATCATTTTTGTTCTAAAGAAGTCGATGTACTTTGTTTCGCAGCACGTACATGGTAGTTGTGATATAACATTATCGCTTATTGTGTTCAGCCTTCAACAATTTTCTTCATATTTTTATGGCAATTTGATTTGTTTCCCATAGAATCTTCCATTGTTACTATTTGCAACTTATTTGTAACGGAATATAATTCAATATGAGTTAGCAGTTTGTGTAGTTGTTTTATATACTGCTCGAGTCTGTCTGAAACACGTTTGGGCCATAATGAATGTGATAATAATTATACGAAATACATTTTCAGAATACAAATTTATTTTACTTTCTTATATACACATATACTTCTTTATTTCACCTATAATATTCGAAATATTCTCTCCAATCCTCATATACCCATGTACTTCTCGCAAAATATGAAATATCTCCAGATTAACACTCTTGCGCTGAGGACATTTTCTATTCGCGCAAACACTGCTGTTAACTTAGAGGACCTCGTCCGCTATGCTAACCATTGCCATTTCTGACGAAAACTCTAACATGTTTTTAATTCTCCGCAGCTCTGAATTGATCCATTTAAAAACATCGTTTTCGTAGGATTGTTTAACTCGCATCCGATGACTCGACATAGGGAAAATCCAAACTATTAGTTTTATTAGCAGACGCCATTCGTAAACATTTAAAGTCAAAATTATAAGAGAGGTAATATGGAAGTGTAGACTTTAATATTTGTAACTAAAGAAACTAGGTAAATTGCAAATAGTAAAGAAAAATACTTACGAGTGTATAATGTGAGGGTAAAATAGAATTGAAGAGTATTGAAAATATTTCTTATAACGTTAATTGACACTTTTAACACAGTAAATTAAACACACAGTAAATTATGAGGAGGAATACTGAAGATTTCTTATATATCACAGAAATTGTAGCAAGAAGGGGGGAGTAGCATCAAAAACTAGTTATTTCTCGAGGAAAGCAGTGCTTCGGTAACCTAATTTAAAAAATATTTTTTTTTTTTTATAATAATGAAAACAATAACAATGTTTTTTCAAGATATTTATTATTTATATATAATTATATATAAATTGTTGTGCATGTTAGTAAATTCATCATGTCATCTAGCAGGTGACGATCCGTGTGAGGTCTTCATTAGGAGGAGATGAGGATGCTGTGGTTCCTGTTTTTTTTCTTAGGAGGAGGTGCCAGTTCTTCTTCTCTCTCTTGTTCCTTTTCGTATTCCTCCCTGAGGTCGAATTTAAATTTCTTCATTGCCTCCTCCAATACACTAGCTCTCCTCGCTGTCCACATTGAATCGTTTGTAGGTGACTGGGAGTCCCCCAGCTTCCTCCTCATGGTGACATTCCTGGGGGAATATCTCAGGAGACTAATACCTTCCCATTCCATTGGGAAATTTTTTTAACCCCATATCTATACATATAATATTCATATAAGAAAAGAAAAAAAAAACATTTAAAATTGTCTTACCTGAACAAGCTCTTGCATATAACAAACAGCGTCTCTTCAGGAAGAGCCTGTTTGTTTAAGCTTGACAGCATCATGATACACGGGGTATTAGCCATATTGATTGGAATATACACAAACACAGTATACACAAACACAAAGTATAAATGTTCAACGAATGAGTGACTGAATAAGCTGGGTAGCTCGGGTTTTATATTCAGCTTACACCATTAAGCTAACTATTATGTTCTACATAAGAGTGGTATTATTAGTAAAGACTACGTCACATATAGTAAATTTAAAATTCTCTAGGAATCAGTAACAGCGAATATGTTTTCTATCATTAGTAAAAGTACTGAGGTAATTAAGAGGTAGAATCATTATCGCAAAATTATTTGAAAAATGTGGAACCTGCAAAATATGTTGTAGGTATGTGTTGAACCGTTAATTAATATAATCAAAATTAAATCGCGAATCAAAAAAATTCTTTGAAAAATGTGAAAGTCACAATATGTTCTGCATAACAGCTGTATTATTAGCAAAGACTACGTCACATGTAGTAAATTTGAAAATTTCTAGTAATCAGTAACAGCGAAAATGTTTTCTATCATTAGTGACTGCATAAGAGCTGTATTATTAACAAAACTACTTCACATGTACTAAATTTAAAAATTTCTAGTAATCAAAACAGCGAATATGTTTTCTATCATTAGTAAAAGTATTGAGGTAATTAAGAGGTAGAATCAATATCGCAAAATTATTTGAAAAATGTGAACCTGCAGAGAAAGCAGCTACGTCATAAGTATGCAAATATGTTGTAGGTATGTGTTGAACCGCTAATTAATATAATCAAAATTAAATCGCGAATCAAAATAATTCGCGGGCTACATATTAGGTATCCCCTCGCCCCTCAAAGAAAAGCTCTCCACATGTATTGGCATCATCGTCGCAGGTGAAGCTTTATTGTGATCAAAAGCGCGAAATCGCGAATTAAAATAATTCGCGGGTTACATATTATGATACCCCTTGCCTCCAAAGAAAAGCTCTCCACATATTCCACCACAGTGTACGTCATCGCAAGCAAAAACTGTAAATTATATTAAAGTTCGCGAATCAAAATGATTCGCGGGTTACATATTCGTGATACCCCTCGCCCTCCAAAGAAAAGCTCTCCACATGTATTGACATCATCGTCGCAGGTGAAGCTTTATCGCGAATTAAAATAATTCGCGGGTTACTATTATGATACCCCTCGCCCTCAAAGAAAAGCTCTCCACATGTATACGACTACAGTGGGCGTCATCACCGTAGGTGAAGCTTTATCGCGAATTAAAATAATTCACGGTTACATATTATGATACCCTCGCCCTCAAAGAAAAGCTCTCCATGTATTGGACATCATCGTCGCAGGTGAAGCTTTATTACAATCAGAAAGTGTAAATTAAATTAAAGCTCGCGAATTAAAATGAAACCGCGAATTAAAATAATCGCGGGTTGGAAGTCGCGATGTGCAGTTGGAGGGACCTGGTGGACGAGTGACCTTGAAAGTGATTGAGGAGCCCCATAGCCCCCCTACTTACAGATGAAACTTATTTTTAGACAAGAAAAAAGGACCAGTACAGTAATATAAGGATAGATCTGTTAGTGGCGTTTTTGGTTCTTCTTGAAGATTAATAATAGCATCCATCTTCAATTGTAGCAATTTTATGTCGACCGATTTTTTGTAATTTTTAACGCTTCCAATTTCATTAAACATTTGCAACACCCTTAAGCTTGTTGATTTTGAAATACTTCCATCAGGGAATATTGCATGTATCTTGATGAGCTTCTGCCTGTCTCCAAAACCAACCATCATTAACAAACTAATTCTTTTACATTCTGTTAGTTCGTTTATAATGAACAACTATTTTAGTATACGGAAACTATCTGTCAGTATTGACTATGACTGTCAGTAATACTGAATAATGCAAATAATTTCATTTCTGCTAAAAGTTTCAATGGCAGCATGAAAATACGAATGTTCTTTATCAGATATATCTGATGAAAAGATTTTTAATAGCCAACGCTTTATTTTAATATCTCAAGCCGTACACACACCAACCCATATATTGTAATTCTTGAAAAAGTGTCTAAAGTTCATTTACGATAATAGACGAGGTACTAAGTGAGTCAATTTTTTAATGGAACCCCATAATTTAGCCAGAAATCAGGTGTTCCCACACATTTGCCTAACCTGTATATATCATTAGAAGTCCAGAAAATAGGCTTTTCCGGTATACGTGTGACGTCAGACAAGGGCGGGAAAAGAATTTATGGACAAGTAGTGAACGATACTTTTCATTACACTTCTCAGAAAATAAAATAAGATAAACTTTCATTGGTTTTGTTTTTCGGATATATAAAGAAGAGTATCATTATTTACTGTACAAACTTTTCTTTTTGTTGGTGCCACGCAACGATACCAACGCTACTCATTTTCATATCTCTCACAAGCCTTCCCGAGTAGTAATTTTAATAACTCAGCACTACAGGCCTTGACTGCCTTTGGCTTAGGGTGCCGTAACACACCGAGCCGTTGGGAAGTGTTGTGATGTTCACCCAACCAACAACCGGCCAACAAAATAGTGTGTATCACGAGGCAAAAAACTCTTTTGCGAGTATTCCTACTTGTTAAACAATACAACAGATAAGTATGCTAAATTGTAATACAAATGGTGTGCAAATAAGTATGAATGAAAGTTCGGTAAACTGTCAAATTGTTTAGCGTTGCTCAGAATTGCAGCTGCTGTTACCTAGTATCTACTATTATTAAAACGAAACATTATATTTGCATATCTATTTAGAGCACAGAAAATGAGATTTTCCCATGCGTCCACACAGGAAACAAATCCCTTAGATTAATAACAGGTAGCTGTATTAGTTTCCGTGGCAACATTAAAGAACGCTAGTATTTCACTAATTTAGTACCTTCAACTTCAACAACTACAATTCAACAAAGCGAAATTACTACCAAAAGATATAATGAAATTATCCTTCATTACGCGTCGATAAATACTTTCCCGTGCTTGCATGACTTTCCTTGTCATGCGCGCGCGTGAAAAACCTATTTTCTGGACTTCTAATGAAATATACTATTCCTGTACGGGCACACGGGGAAATCTCATTTTCCGTGCGCTAAATAGGTATATAAATATATATTTTTGTGTTATGTCAATGATTAGTGACTATCTTGTGTCAATAGATAATGCTCAGATTGCACCAGATCAATCACACAAAAATTCTAACTGCTAATTAATTCATATAATAGATTGAAGAAGGCCGCCATAACTATTATTATTTATATTATGTTAATTTATAAATAAAAAACAAGTTTAGTTCAAAAATCTAAAGCATTTTTATGTGTATTTTAAGTTTTTTTTTTGTGTTGTGAAATTCATTGACGCTTTTGGAATCGTTTCTTGGCTGTTATCAAGGTACTTTAGTTTTATGTGTTGCAGCTGCACATAAAAACATACTGCTAGTTTGTACCTTGTTTTTTTTTTGGTTCTAGGAAATGAATTTATGGACGAATTGATATTATACCTACGAACCAGACTAATTTGTTAAGAAAAGGTTACAAGCAAAATATGTAAAAATACTAAAAACATTCGGCACTTTCACTTCTGATTCGTTTACAACGCATTAGCAGAGAACAACTAATTGAGAAGCGAATGTCATGTCGCTTTTTTGTGCTTTTTTGACATCAAGTGGGCCATATTTTTTTTGCAATGTGACTGTATGACAGATTTGGGACTTTTACTTTTTTTTTACACCCCAACTGTCCTCACTTGATTAGAATAATTAATATTTATAAATTATTAGTGAGATATATCATTCTGCCCGGACCTTGTGTGTGTTGTTGTTTTTCTAGAAAATTGAATCGTAAAACACCTTAACGTTTTTAAAATATGTTAACGACAAAACTTATTTTGTTTTGTTAATTAGTCCTAAGCCTGGTGAAATGCGAGGGGAAGGTGGCCGACGCTTCGCAATACGTATGTTCGGGACTACTAATTTGTAGACCGATGCGCCGGGGAGAGAACACAGAGAAGAGGCTGAGTTGTTTTAAGACGTTTATTTTCAAATAATAAATTCAGTATTTACAATATATACATAACATAAAATATAATTCTCTCTCATAATAAAACACAAAGTATTTTCAGTATTCCGTTTGACGTATATTGCTATACGTATGTTAGTATTTGCTAGTTTACCACCTTTATAATATGACAAAGTTTATATACATGTGTACATGTGTTGGACCTGGTATCCGAAGTTGGCTGAGTGCAACCGTTGAAATATACGCACGAAGCGCCGAACGGCCACCGAATACCTTTCCAACTTCTCTTCTTGCTCAGCCCCCTATATAAGCGACGATGTCCGGGATTGCAGTTCGTGAGTCACAGCCCGCAGTATGCAGGCTCGTTGCTTGTCGATTCACGGCCGGCGACTCGGATCTGGGCACCGGCGGTTTCCGGCCGTAAGCACTTGGCGCGGCACGCTCGCGTATGAATGTTCTTAACATAACCGCCCCCCTTGAAGGAACCGCCTTCAACACTACACACTTCGAATAACGAACAAATTGTCTGTCTTTGAAACACGATGATTAACACGACTCGCACAAAAAAAAAAAAAAAAAAATTAAAACGTTCATTACAAATATTGTTGTCGGCGCACTTACTGATTGTCTATAGGTAACGCGCACAACTTTACCGCGGGTCTCTTCATTTCTCCTTGTAGGGTTGACACCGTAGTAGCTCGCACGACGCCATCATGTCCTGGAAACACCCTGCTGATTCTTCCAACTAACCATTTGCTTGGTGGACCTTGGTCATCCTTCACGACTACCAACTGGCCGGGAGTTAGTCCATTTCCATTCCTCCGTTGCCACTTCGTCCGCTGTTGAAGTTGATTCAGATATTCTTGGTGCCATCTCGTCCAAAAGTGGTCTCGCATGAATTGAATGTGTTGCCAACGGCGAAGGGAATTTACTTTAAGATGGGTTAAAGTAGGTTCAGGAATTGTTTCTGGATTGTATCCCATTACAAGGTGTGAAGGAGTAAGGAATTGCAAATCGTTTGGGTCGTTAGATATTGGAGTAATGGGTCTTGAATTAAGAATACCTTCTATTTGGACCAGAAGAGTATGCATTTCTTCGTCATTCATCGGAAGAGATTCATCCCAGCTGATGTTTAATTTCCATTTCTCTTGCATTAAGATTTTGGCTCTCACAGTAAAAGGACTGATTAAGCCCAAGGGATCAAATATTTTGGATATATGCGAAAGTACATGTCTCTTGGTGATACTTTTTCTCCCTGCAAACTTGATCGCTGAATATTGCAATGAGTCGCTTCTGGTATTCCATTGAAGACCAAGTGTATTGACGCCATCACTCTTGTCCCACTCCAACACAGTATGGCTGCTACAAGACTCTGGTATGGTTTTTAAGAGTTCTAGGCTGTTCGACGCCCATTTCCTCAGTTCAAACTTTCCCTTTTGTAGAACAGTGGTTACTTGATTAATGATTTCTTTCGCTTCCGCCAATGTGCTTGCTCCAGTTAATAGGTCATCTACATAGAAGTCTCTGAGAATTACTTTTGTTCCTAATGCATAGGCATCTTCTTCTGTAAGTGCTGTTTGTTGCAAAGCTTTGATAGCTAGGTAGGAGGCGGACGCTGTTCTATACGTCACTGTTGTCAGCTCAAAAGTTTGAATTCTCTCTTCTTCAGACTTCCTCCAAAGAATTCTCTGAAATGCCATGGACTTTTCGTTCATACGAACTTGTCGATACATTTTGGCTACATCTGCTGTTAATACATATTTATGCAATCGGAATCTGCAAATGATATCAAACAGATCTTGTTGTAGTTTAGGCCCAACCATCAAAGTGTCGTTTAATGATCTTCCACTCGTTGTTTTTGCGGAACCATCAAACACAACTCGAACCTTCGTGGTGAGACTATTTCTTTTATAACCGCGTGATGTGGGAGGTAAAAATGAGGTTCGTTTCTTTCAACGTTATTTACGAGTCTCATATGCCCCAGTTGTAGATATTCATTCATGAAGCCAACATACTCTTGTTTTAGCGTAGCATTCTTCTGGAATCTTCTTTCTAGCGAATCAAATCTCTTTACTGCTTGCTCATACGAGCCTCCTAACGAGCTTACATTTCTTTGAATGGGAGTGAGACTACGAATCTCCCGTCACTTTCTCTCTCTGACGTCTCCGCAAAATGAAATTCACAATTGCTCTCCTCCTGCGAATGCACTTGCCTCTCGCAACGGTTTCTATTTCCCAAATTTCTTTATATGCTGTTTAATGACTGCAAGGTTGATGCATTGCATATCGTAGACGTGTTTGGTGATGTCTCAGGTACCATGAGCTTTCCAGCAATAATCCATCCAAAAAGCGTCTTTTGTAGAAACGGTCCGTCTCTATGTAGCTTTATTTGTCCAACGCACAGCAATTGATAAAATAGTTCTATTCCTATTAACATATCAATATCCTTTGGTATATTGAATTCTTGATCCGCTAATCTCACGTTCTTAGGCACTTGTAAGTGTTCGCTCGGAATATGCACTAATGGTAGCTTTTCGGCTATTTTCTCAAGTATCAAGCAGTTGATAGTGCGCTGAAATCCATTGCATTTCGATTTCACATCAACATTCACTGAATGGGGTATTTCTTTCCTGCTTTGATTTATTCCGCTCAATACAACATTTGCGTGCATCTTCGGCAAACGCAGAATTGTAGCCATTCGGTTGGTTATTAAATTCGATTGCGATCCAGAATCAAGCAACACTCTGCAGTTGTGCTTACGTCCTCTTACATCGCTGACATTTATAACTGCCGTAGAAAGCATCGTGTGAGTGTTTACACTGTTGCTGCTGTGCGTTGATACGGACGTCGAGGTTCCCGCTCGGGGTGAAGGAAGCTTCGACGGCCCATCAGACTTCTTAAAATAACGTAATAAGCTATTGTGTCGCTTATCGCAATGCTTGCAGCATCCTTTTGAAGAGCAATTGCTAGCCATGTGATTTGGTCTTAGGCAATTCAAGCATAGCCGCTTACTTCTAGCTTTCTCTTGTCTTAGTTCTACACTAAGACCTAAAAATGATTTGCATTGGTAAATCAGGTGATTTCCGTCGCAGAAATTGCATTCGCTTGTCTTGTGTGTTGCAACGTTAGTCGAAGTTTTATTCGCTAACACACACATTTGCATTGGTTCCCAATTGCTTCTAAAGTTTGGCACTTTTGTGTTAAGAAATTTGTCAATTCCTTGAACGTAGGCATCTCTGTGCCTTGTATTTTGCTTTCCCATTCTTTGAATGTCTGGGAATCTAGCCTTTTGGTTATTATGTGCACTAACAAATCATCCCATTGCCCTATGGGTCGCTTTAACGCTTCTAGCGCTCTACTGTGCCTTTGGACACCATCTAATATTTGCCGTAGCGTATTTAAATTCTCTTTGTTTGCATGCGGCAACTCAAAAATTGCATTGATATGCTTTTGCACTATCACTCGTGTATTGCTATATCGGTCTTGTAACATTTGCCATGCATTTGCATAGTTATCTGCTGATATTTCTAGAGAATGCAAGACATTCGATGCATCTCCTTTCAGAATGACTTTAAATAATGGAACTTATTAATGGTCTGAATTCTGCTGTCGTTATGTATCAACGAGCTGAATGTGTCATAGAAGGTGAGCCAATCTTCGTATGCACCAGCGAACTTGGGTAGTTCTATTGTGGGCAATTTTACTACGTCCGACGAAGTTTCCATTTTGCCACTTGTTTGTTCCGCACTGGCTTTAATATTGTTTCTGAAACGAGCTTCGAGTTCGAAATACTTCTCTCGAATGGTCTCGCTCAGTATTCTCTAGCTCGGATTCGTCTAGTCCTCCAACTTGGACTGAATCCTGTTAAATTCATCGTATAAGTACGTGAATTTCTCATAGCGCGCCTTGCATTGCTCGATGTCAAGTGCGTCTTCACTTCTCTCTAGAAATTTTCCTGTTCTTGTAAGCGAGGATTTTAGCTGCCTTCGGTGCACTTTGTACGCAGAAGTTTCTGTTTCCATTGTGCCCGTCTTTGTGTAATGCACCTTTACACAATGTATGTACTATATATGATAGTATTTTTCAATCCGAAAGAACGCCTTGTTCGTCTCCGGTCTCAATAACTTTGATGAAAGTAGTGATTCTCTTATACTATATTTGATAGTATGCTTTTTGATCCGAAAGAACGCCTTGTTCGTCTACGGTATCGAATCTCAAATAGGTCTAATATCCTATTTTACACACTGTGTCTCTCAAATCCGGCTCGAAGGACCAATGTTCGGGACTACTAATTTGTAGACCGATGCGCCGGGGAGAGAACACAGAGAAGAGGCTGAGTTGTTTTAAGACGTTTATTTTCAAATAATAAATTCAGTATTTACAATATATACATAACATAAAATATAATTCTCTCTCATAATAAAACACAAAGTATTTTCAGTATTCCGTTTGACGTATATTGCTATACGTATGTTAGTATTTGCTAGTTTACCACCTTTATAATATGACAAAGTTTATATACATGTGTACATGTGTTGGACCTGGTATCCGAAGTTGGCTGAGTGCAACCGTTGAAATATACGCACGAAGCGCCGAACGGCCACCGAATACCTTTCCAACTTCTCTTCTTGCTCAGCCCCCTATATAAGCGACGATGTCCGGGATTGCAGTTCGTGAGTCACAGCCCGCAGTATGCAGGCTCGTTGCTTGTCGATTCACGGCCGGCGACTCGGATCTGGGCACCGGCGGTTTCCGGCCGTAAGCACTTGGCGCGGCACGCTCGCGTATGAATGTTCTTAACAACGTATCTATCATGAAAAACTGAAAAATTGCGAATATTTCCAAAACTTTTGGAGATAGACACAATTACACTCGTATTGAAAAAAATCAAATTTTACATCCATTTATGTAAAAATTGCTATACCATTCAATTCAAAAAAAATCAAGTTATCCATGATTTTAGAGTTCGAAAATTACAGAGCTCTATTTAATAATTCTGTAATGTAAACGCAACAATTTTTAAATAAAAGACGTGTGCTGTTTCATAATTAAGCGAAAACTGAAAACCGCATCTTTCTAACTTTCGTATTTCCGGAGATATTTGCAAATACCGCAGACGGAATGTACATGTGTACAATGTAATTCGGAAACGGTACAACTTAGTCCCAATGTATGCCTAACGTATTGTTATTTAAATTTAACAAGGAATCCAAAAATACAGTAATATACAGGGTGTTCTATTTAAAATAATGAAGTATCTACTTCCGGTAAAACCGGAAGTTCGCCATTACTGAAACTAATTTTAAAATGTGTAGAATATGATTCGAGCCAACATTTGTTTGAAACATTTTTCCAAAAAAGCAATAATAAATCGGCTATGGACCGTTGTATCTTAGGCTGGACACCCGGTATGTATATCAGGTAGAATATTTCAATCTGCCCCTACGAGCACGAAGTGACATGTAAATATGCATATTGCATCTATGAGGGGATAAAATGTGAACTCTACCCCCATTGAAAATCCCAAGATTTTGTGCCAGAATCGACATAGCCTATCTAATGCCATCAGTGTATACTTCAAAAACAAGACGTGATAGAAACAAAAAACATCCACTGCTTACATGTTGTAACTAATTGAAAACCATAATAGTAATCAGTTTTTCAGGTACGAAAATCGTGTTACGCAGTGTTATTCTTTTGTTTTTTCAAGTAATATTTGAATACCTACTTCTGCTAGTAATTGCTGCTGATATTTTCAGTAAACGTCATAATTGGAGTTTGTTTGAAATTGCTTTTTAATGAAAGGCAAAAGGGTTTCGAAAATGGAAATTAAAATAAGTTTCAACTAATGACATATCTCCTGCTAAATTCTGATTAGAACTTGATTAGTGATTAGAGGAAACAATGTTAGTCCCAGCCAAACAAGTGCTTAAATAAAAATGTACAATCAATACACGACATAACTAATTGTAGCAAAAGTACACCAATAAGTAGATGTAATAAATGATGGCATGAATACGTCCGCCTAACGGTATCCCATCTGCCTCCCTGTGCAGCTCCTATTTGATTATAGCTTATTCACCTACTCTTAGCGTTAGATATTACGTCTCCGCTCCCGATTTTTGCGATGCTGGTAATTCACGATGTATCTAGTGTTTGGGGTTAATTTGGTTTTAGCTGTGTAGGTATAAGAGAATATAACATTAATAAGAAAACGATCTTCAATACAAAACAAAAGTTATTATAACATAACTTATAAATATAGAAATATTGAAGTTGTTTTTCTAAATAAAAACTTACTAAGAAAATCAAGGGATAAAAGGTTTTTAAATACAAATTACTGCCGCTAAATAGATCTACAAGTAAACTAGATTGCGAAGTTAAGTAAGATTACTGACGATACAACGAAACAAGCTTGAAAAAAGTACTCGGTTTCGACTAGTGATGTGCAATATTTCACGAACTGTGATTCTTTCACGGTGATTGGAGAATCACGGATCACGGCCGTGAGTGGAGAATTCTAAAAGCAGTGATTCGTGATTGCGGTAACGATCAACGGCGCGGCACGACTGCGCACAGCAAATCGACGATCACTGCTTGGCCATTGTGAAGTGAACAAATAATAGCGGTGAATTAATGACCCTAAAACTGTGATTACCGGTCGCCTATTGAAAATGGAATATATCAAACCGATGAATGAACATACATATTATTATATCAGCTGGAAATGACGGAAGTTATCTTCTTACAATATATTTATGTTTTTCAAATGTAAATATTGATTCTCTTTTATATCATCATATTATATTTGCAACTATATAAGGAATGTGTATTTATTTTTACCTACTGTGTAATGGCCCCTAGCAGCAAAATTTAGATTTGTCGCAATTATTTTTAGGAACTTCAACATTGAAACACGAAATTACCAATGATTTTGTGTTAGATTACAAGATTAGTTACTTTGATGTTTTTCTGTTGAAGTTACTAAGAATAATTTTGGTCAATTTAAATCTTGCTACTAGAGGAGATATTGTGTTATAAAATTAAATTTATATTATTACTTTTAAAGTACTAATTCAAAAAATAAGTATTTTTATTAAATTGTGGGTAGTAGTATTAAATCACAGCTTTTTTGAAATCTTCGCTCACTTTAAGAAATATATCTGTGTTACAACATGAAATTAGCTTTACTTCATTTTTTATATTTACTATTTGGCATATTTTTGAAAACAAATGTGTATACAAATCTTTGCGTTAATGTTCTCCTTAGAGAAATATGTGGATTTACAATATTTTTCTCTTATATGAATTTTATACATTTTTCAACTTTAAGTCAAATTTTACTTTGCCTAATGCTGTGTTATAATTGTTATTAAAACATAGAAATAGGATTAAGTTTAAAAATCATAAAAAAAATTTTCTGTAGATCTAATTGTCTGTATTTTCTCAAACTACGTAAGGCATCCCAGAACTTGTATAGTGGACAAAACGTTTACGAAAAACTCGAACTCAGACCGTATAAATCATTTTAAAATATAAAGAATCTCTTCGTAATAAGGGAGATGAAATATAAAAGGCAATATAACGCATCTTTCTTCGTAGATGGGCATCAAGCCGTCGCATTACCTCTAATGGTTAATGATATATACTAATATTTATTACTCGCTTTATTTTTTCAACGTGCGTTACACTTTATTTATCATATTACGGACTAAGGGTTTATGAAGGAGAGGTTTCTTCAACAAAAAAAAAGTAATAAACGCTCTTTCCGAAAAATACTCCGTAAAACAAACTCGCAGTTCAACTATAGACACATCACAGGAAGACGAAGATGATTTCTTAATTTGGAAATCATTTAATAAGTCTGTATTGACAGCACAACCTCGAGTTACGGCTACATCAAGTGTATTAATCGAAATTCATAATCTCTAGAAATGTAGATGCGTTGCAGTAGTGGTCAAACCATAAATATAATTACCCAAACCTTTCTTTAGTTGTACAAGAGAAGTTTTGCGCTCTGGCATCATCAGTTCCGTATGAATGAATATTTTCAAAAGTTGGACAAACCCTCAGGGACCGTAGAAATCGCGTAAGTGAAAAAAAGGCAAATATGTTACTTTTTTACACTCAAGTTTTAAGTATTGCTATCTCAAAATTTAAATAATATTTTTGTTAGTATTAAAGCAGAAAAAATTAAAGTAGTAGAAGTATAAGTACGTACAGTTTTTAGGACCATCCCAAAAATATGTATGTTAGTCTTAGGAAATGCAAATGTTAATTATACTGTTATATTTGAAAACCATGGTAAAATTGCAAATTTTATTACCATACATCTGAATTAGGTTGTAATATTAACTGGTTATTCCAATATTTAGAATATAAAACATCCTTGCTTTTCGCATTGCAGTTATGTTAGCTATTTTTTATTACAAATTTGTAAAAATATAAATTTGAGTTTTTCTTTTGATATATAAATGTTTTCCAAAACAGAAAATGTGTATGGCAAACTCTAATGCTGCGAAAAGAAAAACTCCTCACTTCCTAACCTATGAGAAGTAAATACGATTACACTAAGATATGATATCGATGAGTCTAATACAGTAGTGATCCCATTCACGACTCACGACGTGATTTAAGAATCACCCCTTCTCGCTTATCACTAAGTTTCGATAAAATTTGTCTACAATAACTAAAAAAGGAATTAGGAATTGGGAGAAGACACATATCGCAAAAATCACAATGATAATTTTGCTTGTGTCAATATTGAATTGATCACTTGACTATTACAAATCTTTTGATTATATGCCAATGACTAGTAAACTATGTTTGCATTAGAATTAATCAGCTTCCGTAGAAGCTTCCAAAAATTGCCGTTGCGGACGGTATTTCACGTCCACATGGCGGGGTATTGGTTAAAGTTTTCAACTAGCAATAATCGCACCTCAGATAAACCTCATTGGTTACGATATCGCCACTGCGCAAAGCTGATGCTGAAGGTACTTACAACTCATTTTATGCTGGTATACGCGTCACATACTAGCGAGGCTAGCCGCGCGCCCTCAATGGGCGGGATTCCGAAGCTTATGACTGTTAGATTTACCGATATGCACGTAGATCTCTATAACAGCCATACGGAATCACAAGGGTAACTAATTTTTGATAGAGGGCGCTTAATCCATGTTATAAATATCATTAGGTTTGTTCGTTTTGGCACTAGCGTCACGCAGCGAATCGCAGCATAAGCATTTTTGTTCGATTTGATGACAATCAGAAAATCTAAAGCTGGAGTCAATCCAACGTTTTACGGTCACAGCTTGCGTCGAAAAAACTTTACGTGACGTCACGCGTTGGGGTTTCACCTGGTTTTTAGGGTTGCTAGGTAATTATCTTACTTATAAAGTGACCTATAAATAGTTGAATTTTACACGAAGATTGGTAGCTTATTATACAATAAAATCGCAGCATTCTGATATTTTTATTTTAAAAATTAAACTATATTTAGCTGTAGTGTAGTGCCCGTGCAAATAATTAATATTGATCGCAAAAATCACTTTCCGCGTCATTACTTCCTAAATTAATTATGAATGGTAGGATAAAATAAGAACTTCCTATTTAAAGTTGGTATGGTAAACTTATTTATGGCTGTCTATTTATTAATTACTTTACTGCCGGTTTCGGGAAGGATTCTCTGGTTTGTAATTCGAAATAAATTAATGCAATAATAGTCAATCAAGAAAAAACTAAAAATGGCGGTACAGATCATCTATAAAAAAAACTTTCTTTTCCCAGCAGGGAGGAAATAAGAAAATAAGGAAATAAGCGCCCACTTTCCTCCCCTATTCCACAAGTTATTCTGTTTTCGATGTATTTTCAACTGTCCCGCATGCACTGTCACTTTGACACAAAATTAGCGACATTCAGCCATAGAAATAGAGTGGGGAGAACTCGCTTCAAGATGAGCGAAACTTCTAATTTTGAAGGTCGATGCTAGCGGCAAAATTTAATTTTAATGGGTATACACATATTCAAGCAAGAAAAACAGTGACACATTATTTAGTCTTTATGTACAGCACACATTATAAATAAATATAAACATATGAATTCATCTTCTCGGTCACTCCGTGTGCTTTCCTCCGAGCGAGGATTACTTGAAGGACGTTTCGGTGGCATCTCAGCTACCTTTTTCTGTTTCTTGTCATTACTGGCGTTCGAAGACTAGTTGACATGTTTATGCGTTGCCGTGAAAGTATCCCTGGTTGCCGGCTACCATGTGCTATTGGTTCAGGTGACTGACCAATTAGTTTTAGAATCTATTGTTCTTGTAGTGGATGACCTCACCTAAGACAAAGTAATAGAGTTCATACCTCAGTTTTATTTTTAAAGGATGCTGTTTATGTTCTAGTGATTCAACCGCTAAACTCCATGATGAAAGTATAGTAATTGCAAGACTGGTGTCTTTGCTATCGCTAGGCTGTAGCAAAAATTTAAGCTGATTGCACTGTAATTATTCTTTATATTGTCTACTTTTATAATAAGTTCTCTTTGAAATGTTTCGTGCAAATCAATTTGTTTCCCAGCCAAGTGAAAGCACTTCAATCCTTACCCAAAACATCCAACCGTTGTTTTAATAATTCACTTTGTGGAAAACTACAAGCCTACTTTAATTTTTTTATCGATTCATCATATTCTTACATATGAAAAAAAAAAAACACCTTTAGGGTTCAGCCTTCGGATAGACATCAATATGGCGTTAATGAAATAAAATTACGAAAACTTGCTGAAATATACAATTGTTTTGGCAATGTACCTTCAAAATGGCTGTATTAGTTCGTAGCTCTAAAATAGGATGCGTACTCGTCGAAACGCGTTCTATATTCCTATGCACTCAGCCTAATATTTTACAGAATCACCAAAATAATGTATTGTCAATACTTTGTGTTTTGTAATTTTATCGGCGATTGTCGGGGAATTTGTGTTGTATAGTAGACCCAAAACAGGATTGGAAACGACGTTTGAAATACCCAACTGAATAAAATAGTTGGCAGAATATTTTTCCTAATGTCTGGACAGCAAGATTAGTTAACCATACCTGTAATTCTGAGTAAAAGAGAATGAAGTTTCAGCAAATGAAAATTAATTAAAACTTATTACTGTTCGATTAGACGTCAGGAAAGATTTTCAGAATTTTGTAGAAAATAATATTGGCCTTGAATTATTCTGATTTAATAAAAAATTACCAGGCAAAAGCAAGGAGGGTGCCGACGTATTAATTTTTTTTTTATAAAAAACAATAGTATATTAAATAAACCTCATCAAGTAAATATGTTTTTTTCTGTCTAGAATATTTTTCATCTCTTAAAAAAAATTAATCAATGAAAGATAATAATACTGTTTGTCTGAATGTTGCTTAATATGAAAAATAGCTACATAAAAAGAGTTCTAATTAGTGCAGGAACGCCACTATATAGGGATCCCGCACTAACTACATGGGATGTTAAATAGTTATGTAATATAACTTATATTAATGTTTGCATTTCAGATGGCTCGTGTGGTATGTAAATTATTTTGTTTATGAACTTAAATTATAAATTATATTTTATTCTAATTCAATCATTGGTTTCCGCATACCTTTTCTGTTCAGTGTTCATATATGTAAATCTTCATTTTTCCGTTGCCCCTGTTGATATTTGATATAATTGTAGCCCAGTAAACATTTTTGTGTTTCAGAAGAGTTTCTGTAACAAACTTTTTACGTATCTGCAACATCTCTGAAACTGCTAATGTCTGTCCTATTTTATGTTTCGTTTGAAACATAACGAATGAAACGTATCTATTGGGATGTTTCTGATACAAAACATTGGAGATGGTATAAGAATATTTATTTATTGCAACCAAGTGCTGTTTGCGCCAACACGTTGATCTTGAATAAATTTTAATTGACACGAATATGTGACTTCACTGTATTAAAAATGAAATGTTACATTTTAAGGGCCAATTAAAATGAATCCAAGATTAATGTGTAGCTGTAAATCAGCCTCATAAAATAAAACACATTTACATCTGAAAAAAGATTTCTATTGTCAATATTAAAGTTTTCATTGTAAACAAAATATCTTCAATATACCGCAAGAGTTATATAGTCACCCGATGTTATACGAACTACCGCATGTAAACGAATGTTAGATATATTGGCAGGCACGGCTTCGAGGCTACGCTCTCGAATTGCCGTAGAATACCGATTGCGTTAGGTGACTATAGCACGCTCGCCCAATCAGTATTAATACTATTTTTTTAATAAAGTTTGGATCCTTGTTAACGTAAATTGATTTGCCGAAGCCAGTTAGCTGAAGAAGAAAAAAATGGGACACTGTAACAATACTATATCTTTTTTTAATTATTAGAATGCTCAGAAATAATTTTACACAACATACGTACAATCGTGGAAAAAAATCGTAGGACACGCATCGAGCCGAACCTTTCCGTTACTATTGCTATCTCTTCCTCCCGTCTCACCCCGCAAATTTTGCCGCCGGCGCTATATTCCTCAACGGGGCAACGAGCAGATGTTCCCATATCCACAAGGTCATTATAGTCTGATCTTGAACCATTATAGAAAATGAGAAATAGTAGCGATAGGATTTATGAATACATAACGCAATACTAATTGTGTGTTAGGAAAGTTGTCGGTTTCACAATTCGCATTGAAATGTGACAATGTAACAAGGTTTGGTGGTTTAAAGAAATAAATTTAATATGTGTAAATAAAATTAAAAAGATGTAATTAATTTTGTAGCTGTTTAATGTTGCATTAAAATTTCCCGCCGTTTGATGTTCATCACCATTTGAAATCAATTTTAGTATGTGTGTACTTAATTTGTTATTGTAAAAGTAAGGCACAATTGTATAATATGAAAAGATGAAATTAATTAATGATGACAATTAATCTTCCTTCAGTTATAATGTCTTGCGCTGCTTATTCAACAATTAATAAACAGCGGACTATGAATGTTAATTAAAAAAAAACAGCTTCCCAATATCAATTAGATATAACTTTTGATATTAAAAAAACAAAAATGTTGAAGAGCTTCTAGCTCTTGTAAGAGTCCACTGAATCGGCAGATTTTGTTCTACACGTTCTTAAACAAATTATTTTCAGGCAAAAATAGAAATTATCAATTCTTGATTTACAATAACCCCCTATAATTATCCAAAAGAAATTACACCTAATATTATTTTAATGCCTTTATGAAACTAATTACTGGATAATTGCATTTGTATATATTTATTGCAATCAGCTGTTAAAATTTAGAATACCTTAATAATACATACATAAATACAAACAATAATTACAAAACCAATCAATCTAAGAGCATAGATTAATTGCCACACTCTGGAAGTAGGTATTATTAGCCCCTGTAATCCTAAATGTAAATTGCACACTTGCTCGTAATTAGCAAGCAATTATGCCATTAATATAGAACTGGTATAGAAATAAAAAGAAAAGGAATAACTTTTATGTTATAATTAATAGCAATTACTCTAAAAGAAATAATACCAATGATTATAATCTTTACCAAATTTGCACCAACAAAACCGGCTAGGAAATACTGATTACATGCATTTTTTTTAAATATATTACATATTTTTGGCAACCTATTTTGTTAATGCGTATGCATCTACCTACATACTTTGCAATTTTAAATAAAATTTGATTTCATTGATTGTATTTTGCTTATTTATAAAATTTACAATATTTTCTGTGGAAATCAGCTGTGGGACTGAAGCTTCTTTTTTATATACTTATTTTTTACATTGGGAGAAATTTCCTATTTTCAGACGAGTTCACTAATAATCCAATACATACCTTACCTCATATTGTTCCTTGGTACTTTAAAAAAAAAGGTTTGATTCATTATCGTTTTAATGCTACATCCGACTTTCAGAAAAAATTCTTGCTTTCAAAACCTAATGCAGACGTTCATCTTCCGATTTTAAATTCTTAATTATAGTTATGTTCATTTTATTCGTCACACATAAAAAAACCCAAACTTTGTGAACAACCTATTAATATTATGCGGTTGACTACAAGTTTCCAAATGTTCAGTAATAGAATTGCCTTGAATAATTCCAGTTATTATAATATGGATATTAATATGAAGTATATAAGAAATAACGTTGTAGTAAAACATGTTTACATACAAGTTTCTGTGTAGCAATAATATTAATAATAAAGTTTATTGCGCAACAGGGTTTTTATCCGAATATATATTTTATTTATTTATTTCATTACTCCAACAGCGTACGCATTTTCAGGGCTTGCGCAAACAATAACAAACAAATAATAATAAATAGATAATGTTAACTACACAATATTACGAAGAAAATATAATAACAAAGTTTTTTGTCAATTTGAAGTAGATATTCTTCAGTCTTAGTGTATAATATACTAAGTATAACAAAACAAATACTTTAAATCCGCAATGAATAGTAATTAACATGCATTTGTAATTTTTAACTTGCATGTATTATGTATGTTATGCATGTATTGCTAAAAATGTTGAAGTGTCTAAACGTATATTATGCAGATGCATTTAAACTTGCAATATTTTTTTGATCTCCTGTTATATTTGAAGTGTTAAATCGGAAATATTTTGGTGAAATAAAAATAATTTCACTTTAATACGGTCCTACGGCAGATTAGTACAAGTGTTTACGAGTGCCATCCTGATACCTCCAAAAATCCAGCAAGCTATTGCAGTCAATTATAAATTACCACTCTGAAACTAGTTAAATTCCTATTGTAAATAACTCTTTCGACTCCAAACAGAAGTGCGCGCGTAATAACATAACGCTATGCATAACTTTAGTAGTTTGTACGGTATATATTTGTATTTTAAGGTAGAATTAATGCATACTGTAGTCAAAGTTACCGCAACTCTGTAACATCTATAAATATATGGTTACAGATCAGACATAATATAGAGGCGCTACACATGTGACACGTATTCCTTCATTAGTCGCATACACTACAAACGAATTATAGGTATAGAGAGTAAATACATAAACCGCTACGCAATGGCTTGCATGCCGGAGCGATATCTGCCGCTAACTTGCCGACTGCCGAAAGAGAAAGCGTTTTATCGATAGCAACCAATATGTATTAGAACTTAGGCGAGGGAGAGTGAGAGAGACAGTTATAGCAACGAAAGGGTTCGGCGCTCGATGCGTGTCCTAAGATTGGATTCCGCAATTGTACATCACCTTTCAATATGTCTGTACTTTCCGACTCCATATCATTTGCAATGTGCTAGTTACAGTAGTTTACAAGCCAGTTTTTTAATAAATAAAAAAAAGTTACAAAAGTTTCATACACATTTCATGTTTAGTAGGAACATACTTTAAAAAATGAAACTGTTCTAGACAATGAACTTCATTACTAGTGTGAATAAGGTTTAAAATGCTTTTTCTTCTTTAATAAATACTCTAATCGTCAGCCACTAGAGTTGGCCTTCGAATCTTAATAATTTTTTCACTTCCGGTTTCCGGCCACCATAAAAAAAAAAACCTTTAAACTTTATAGAATGCGAATCATGTATCAAACGTTGTTTCTAATTTAGATTTAAAGACGTTTAAGGTTACTTCCGCTATATTTTAGGTTCTATTCACTATTTGCAAAACGCACGTATATCCAACGAAAACCCGTCCAGTTTGAGTGAGAGAGAAGATATTGCGATAATGGCGGGCGTTATGGCGCATCTTTTCTTTTTTCTTTCAGTGTACCATAAGTAATATGTATATTTTCTTACCAATTGACAGCCACGCTTTAGTTAGGATTCAGTAATAACAATTATAGCATATGAAAACACTAGTGTTACAATGACGTTCGTTGTAATACGAGTACAAGTTTGAATCAATGTGCGAGTATTACAACAATCATTGTAACACGTGCGTTTTATACTATTTTTTTTCTATTTCTCATTAAATTATGTTCATTTATTATTAAAATGGATTTCTATCTGTATGGATTAACGTTCCATGTTTGTGACACAATTCTTGGGTCATGCACAATTCCATGCGTCAGATCGATACAGTTTCTAACATTAGCAGAAATTTTTGTATTGATATCCGTCCGTTTTAAATGACGTTGGCAGTGAGAGTAAAAATAAATTTGATTTTTGCAAGTTTGAAGATTTGTTTACTGATAATTTCATTAGTGACTATAAACCGATTTTGAGGGATGTCGATGTCGGGAACTATAACAGTTACTGTCGTCTGAACGATATAACTTTTTACTGATGACACTATTAATGCAACTTACCACATTGCAATGTATTTTTTCAGCGCAGAATTCAGATATGGAATAACTTTATTTTAAGTTTTCAGTTAAAATAGACGAATCAAGTAAGCGTTTGTGTCTTTTCGGGATACTATATCACAAATATTTTTAGAATATTATGCAACACTGAATTTGACTTTTGTAGAAGAGATTTTTTTCTAAATTGGAAAAAAGAGCTGTAATCAAAGATCTAGTGTACACTGAGGAAAAACTTGTTAAATCTGGGTTAATATTAGCAACGATATCGTAATTTATACTCGTTTACTTTTTACTATTTATTTAGACAAAATTTTCAAATGTACCTTAACTATAAAAAAAAATATCAAAATTAAATAATATAGCATTCCATATAACCAATTATATGAACTGCCTACTTTAAGTAGGTATTATTTCACCTAGTCGACTACAATAGGTTTTGTAATATGTATATAGTTACAATCCTTTCAAATGAAGGAATATTGGAACATAAACCTGCATTGATAACCATTAGAAGTTATTGCATATATCACATTGTCTATGCGTAAAGGCCTTAAATGTGGACTAGTCTATACATAAATAGACATCGTGACCTATTACAAAATAAAGAAAGAACGTCTCCACGCAAGAGCATTGCGTGGGCTGTTAGACTTAAGTTTTAGGTTAATTATAAAGCAGTGCTATCACGCTATCACGTATTAATTTTCGGGGAACCGTACTTATTTGAAAATTTGCAGTTTTGTTTTCATATGTAATCGACTTTCAGAAAGAGAGAAAACAATAATAATATTTTGCAATTTTAGCCATTTCTATCCTAGAAACTATGAAGAGGGCTGCAGGCTTCATGAAATATGGAATTTCAAGTTATTCAGTTAATGTATATTACACCATGACTTTAAAATTCGGTTCAAAATCAGCCTAAAACAAAAATCTTACACTTGGAAATCGCTGGTAACTTCGATTCACAATCTCCAAAGTAAGTTTACTCTGGAATGTAAAATTAACTATTATTAAAGTTAATTAGTAATTGCGCAAGAGCTTGTAAATATACTGGGTGAGTTTTTTTATGTTGAGACAACGGAATATCTCTAAAACACTGCATCGAATCAAAAAGAGATCTTAATAAGATTTTGTTATAATGTAGGGGGCTCGCTGAATGTGCCGAACTCGATCCCCCACCTCACCCCCCTAGAGTGGGAGGGGGGAAAACTTTGAAATCTTAAATTGTAACCCCCAATTTGTATAGCAGATTCGGATTCTACGCCATCAAGTATTAGTTTATATTTGAAACTTTTTTTCGATTCGTAATAGATTGTCAGACCGGAGTGATACGATCGCAATACGACAAGCGATACAATCAGCAACACGACACGTACCGTGTAAATTTAGGCAGAATGCGCACCGGAGGAATACGACACGCATTGTAACAAGCCACACAAGAAGTCAGCGGCGGCTGGTGCTCACGTTTTACAAGTGTCTTACAATGATCTAATTCCTTCGTATAAGTTCGAAACATTTTGGACGATAGCATGCGAACTTCAAACGTTGTAATGCCCCCGCTTGTGACGTATGCACCAGCCGCTACTGCAACCAGTAACACGATAATTAAATTATACCACAATACGACAAGCGACATAACCAGCAACACTACACGTACTGTACATTTAGGCAGACTTCGCATCGAAGAATACGATACGCAATATGACAAGCCACACAACCAGTAACACGATGATTAATTTATTTCCACGGCACGTGCTGTGTGCGCTTGTCGTATTCGTGTCGTATCAGTCTGGTGTGGGCTTTGCCTAGACGAAATACTACTTGGAGCGAATGCGACTCGAACTCGAAACGAACTTCATAGGCAAATGGTAGGGATGCCATAGAAATATCGCACAGGGATCGCTAGCGCTCGAATTGTAGTTGAAGAAATTGCTGTCACGTGCGTCTATCGAACCTTGCGAAGAGTTTGAAACCGAGCGTGGCGCACGAATCCGCCTTTAACCGTATAAAGTCGCGACCAGACTGACGTTCCAACGCAAACCAAGGCACATTTGCCTAGATCCTGGATCTGGGAAAGCATTTGCTTGTACGGAATAAGCGAACGTAACCCAACGGTATCCAACGTTACCCTTGGCGTTTGAACACGTTTACTGGTGCGTTGGAACATTAAATGGCGTTTGATTTGATCTGGACGGGACGTGCGTTCATTCAGTTGCTTATACGAACGAAAAGGTCAGATATATCTTTTTGACACTAGTAGCGTAATAAAACATAACAAAACTTGTAATTTCGATTAATATCTTGGTGAAAACATGGAATGGGATCGAAGAACTATTTCTACAACTAATGCAGTGGTATCGGGAGAATCTCGTATTGTGAGACCCTGGAAATAAAAACGTTAAATTAGCCAAGCAAACAACCGATGGTTGGAAAAAGATTCCGGCCGTGACAAAGCTGAACCAAAAAAGGAAGTAGAGAGTCTGCTGACCTCTTATCTACACTGTAAAAAATTACAGTAATTTTGCCATGGTAAATCAGGAATATTACATGTAAGAACGTTGTGAATTTACCACAATAAATCACGTAAATTTTGTTTTACATGTTTTTTTCTAGGATATTTAACATGGAAAAAGAAATTTCGGTAAAATTTATAGCTTTTTCATGTAAGGTAAAGTCAGGTAAGTGTGTAACCGGGGCAAGTGTGTAGATTGGCTATATTTATTTTTAACATTAACATAAGGATGTCCTCTGTTGTATTACTAATGTACTAAACTTCATACTAATTTTACAAATAAAAATTCACATCTGCTAACGTGTCATAACTTAGATATCTTGTAAATTTATCATACCTTATTAAAAAGGCATCAGTAAAGTATTACACACTTGGCCCGAGTAAAGAAATGCTATTAATATATAAAATGCGGAAGATTACACACTTATCCATTTGCTGGGTAATGTGTAGTATGACCACTGTTTAAAATTTTCTTTTTTTTTCTAGTAAACTGTTGATAATTATAAAAAAGCCTATCTACTGAAGCTTACAACTGGGCATACATTACGTACTTCTATGTGTAAAATTATCAAAAATCTTATTAATGTGAACAGTGTTACATTTTCTTCACACTATGCAATTTTTACTACACACTTACCTGACTTTACCTTACAGTTTAAATGTAACAAAAAATTCAAAAAGGAAAAAATACAGGAAAAAACATATACAATTTGTATTTACTCTCAAATTTACTTAAAGTGTAAAATTGACATTTTTTGGGTATTTAGTGCAGTTTAAAAGTAAATTTTATTAGTGAACTATTAATTTTGCTGTAAAAATATGAGGATCTTTTATAATTATTTGTTTTACTTGAATTTCGAATAAAACTATAGATATCATGGAAAGTACGAAATTCATACGCCGCAATGTGATTGGTTATTGGATTATTTATCTGAGCGCATAGGTAATTCTATCGTTTTGTCGAACTTATTATTGGCTCAATGATATCCTGTACGTCAACAAACATCGTAGGTTTCGCGTAACGTATTCATTCTTGATCTGGTTGAGGCGATCAGTAGGGACCTATTAGGTGCATATAAAGAATAGGTAAGTTGCTTGTTTTCTTTATAAAAAATACATTATGAAAATTACTTCAGTGTTCGGTAAAAAATAGAGTTCATATAAATATACATACGAATTTACAGTACAATCTTTGAAAAACACATCAGCATGTGAAATTTTACTAGATGGTAGAAATTTTACCTTATGAAGCAAATTTACCTGTAAAATTGTAAGCAACTTTGTTACCAACGATTTTACATGTAATTTTACTGCAACTTTTTTTACAGTGTACGTGAAATAAGCCGTGAAGGAACCACACATTATGGATTGGGGTTAGATAATTCGTATCATTCAAGTTTATTATTAAGTTAATTGAAAACTTGTATTTTAATTATTAAAAAAAAAAATTGGTATAGAGAATTTTGTTTTCCTCCTGTTTATTTGTTATATTTTAATCAGTTATACAATATACCTATTCACATGAATGTATTCATCAGATTCGGAAACATTGTTGGTATATAGACTGTTTTGATATTTTGAATATGTATGAGAAATTTGCGTATACATTTCCTGTGACCAAATAATGCAGTGTTACTGCAAGTTTTTCTTGACTTAGCGTGCTTAAATTAAGCAGAACATCAAATAATTCTGGTGTCATTCTGCAGAAATTTCGGAAATGTCTACCACCTTCGCTTTAAAGTTCTGCGATTAGGTGACTTTCTCTACACCGGCTTCTATCTTTAAAAGGTGTTGTCATCCACCGACGCTTTGCCCGACGTTTTTTTCTTTTTTATTAATAAGGAATTAAAGATTATTCCTGCACTTGTCATTAATAAATCATCATCTTCGGTGCTCGACATTATCACCGTAGAACGGTACCCAACGCTGCCGAACTCGAAATTTAATCTTGGTGTGGACGGCAAGATCTTTCCAACGCACATACGCCCGACCCACCGTTGGCGTCGGCATTGACGTTGACGTCGGTGTTGGAGTTGTAACCTCGGTCTGGAAGCGGCTTTAAATAAATAAATATGCATTTCATTATGTATATAGGTGGTCTATTTAATGGGCTTTTTTGCCTAGGTATTTCCTTTGTTATTTTATTTGCTATTTTCTTATCATCACATATGCGTATTATATTAGGCTCACTCAGTTCATAGATGGTCTACACCTTTCTTTCTTTATTTACATCCCTCTTTATATCTTGCAAGACTTTTGCCTTATGTAGTACATACAACTCTTGAGGCGCATACTTCGTATATGACTCTTATACCCTTTTAGAAAGATAGGAAAAGCGATTAAACTTCTACAGCGATTAGATATACTCGTATTCAATCGCGTCATGAGTGGAGAGTAATGTTGGCCAGCTTTCACATTGGTGCGATTAATTTCATGAAACTAATTGTATGCAACTATTACTAATCTAATTCTTATTATGATGGTACTTTTGACTGACGTTGCATTGAAATGAAAGGATGTTAATAAAATAATGAGTTAGTTTCATGAAACCTGTTAAATTAGTCGTATGCAACCAGTCGTACTAGTGTGCAAGCTGGCTAAATCTTGCATGAATCTGCTACTATATATGTAATGCATCTTACATGTAGTAACATAGTAGTTGTAAGTAATAATAATTTTTTTCCCAGCAGGGAGGAACAGCACACTTTTCTCCCTCATTTGAGGGAGGAAAGTTGTACTTTTTCTGCCTAGGGCGGAAAGTAAGTGACATCATTGACATGATGAAACTGTACATTTTATATATGTGACATTATTGATAGATGACATTAGTTCATTCGATCCAGTCTGAGTCAATTTATGAGATACTTGCTAAATTATTAGATATTAAATCTCAATTAAACTATTGTTGAACACTTTTTTAAAAACGACGCTAACTTGACAGTTCTCAAAAAATATTTGACAGATTGAGCCTGCTATCTATCATGTCACTCACAGGTATGTCTATTATTTCTAGACATTTAATTAGTTAAAATTCAGCTGGCTGGAAAAAAATCGCATTCAAATCACGTGAGGAAAGTGCTATTGGGCCTTGGGAACTTACATAATATTTGCCCGCGGCCTGCAATAACGCACTCTTCCTCCCTTGGTTTGAAATATACTATTTCCATGCAGAACAAACACAATTAAAACTAGAAGTCACGTAAATGCAATGTAGTATGTAGACCTATGGTGCGATTATTTGTGAATTGTTTTATTAAATATGTATTAATCGGGATTTTCCTGTATATTTTGTAATATTTTAATTGTTACCGACATTTAAAACTATTCACATTTCTTATATAATCCTAATTTTACAGGCATCACCTGACAATTTGGTTTAATATTAAATTTAAATAAAAACAAAATTAGTTACAATAACATCACCTAGTTGACATTTACAAAAATATATATATAATTCTCATGCCGCCCACTATGAGCACAATGAATCACTTCAAAAATACATTCCATGTCTATTAAATACATTTTAAGTTGCGATATTATTTCAGTAAGTATATGGAATTATTTTTTAACATTGTTAAGTTTTTTCAACTTTATGCTATTTTTCTATTAAGCTTTTTAATTGGAAATCTTCATAATTCAAGACATTGTAGTTGCGACTCTAATGACTTGGATCCAGCTGAAGCTTTTCCATCAAAGATATATAATTACGTAATAAAAGACGTTTGTTAAGAACTTTCGCAAAAATACTATATAATATCCTGTTTAAAGGACACCTTTTGCATTGAGAGTTTGCATAGGCATGTAGGTATTTAAAACATGTAGGTAAGTACATTTTAGCAAACGAAATGTGCAAATATTGTAATGTTATTTATGGGTCAGTAATTTTACATTCCCCGAATAATTTACATTTGCGTTATCTCATGAATTAAATAATCTGTTTTATCCCATTTATTTTACTTAAGTTATTGTGCCCCATGCAACATATCAGTTATACAGCTATTTTATTATATTGCATTTATTTTTCCTTTAATACATGTACCATCTTTAACAAATTAAATGCGTATTGAAGCTCCACAAATCTTTGATTATTTATGCTGCAGCTCCCATTGCATTAATAATTGAAGATTTGAGAAGCTTAGAATCGCATCTAATTTGCGAAAGATGGTACCTAGTGTAGAACATGTCAGTTAAAACTATACAATGTCTATTAATTAAATAGAATACATAAATCTAAAAAAATTGATAAATGTATTATGTCCTGGGTGTTTTCGTAACGTGACCTTACGGATGCGCAGAACAATAGGGGACTCAATGAATAGTTTTCTCAATTGTTCTCCATCTCCGCATCAGTTGTTCTATCGTAGCAATCGTCTGCAGATCAACACAGACTTTCCGCAATATATGCAAGACCAGGTTGTGTGGAATACCTACTACCATATGCTGTTTGGAAGTCGACCCATACTACCGAAAAATTCCGTTTGTATTGATGACATCCGCACACGCGCTTACTATTAGTAAATTGTCTTGTACTCCTGCGACGTTACGTTTGGATTCACGTTGTGTTCATGTTATGTCCAAATCGGTTCTATATTCGTTAATATTCGACGGTGCAGTATACTTGTAAAGACTTTATAAATTACGTTCAGACAGGTAATAGTCTATAATTCTCAGGCTGATTGCAATTACCCTTCTTATATATGAGAATTGTTCTTCCTTCGCAGAACCAGTTTGGAATTGAGTTCGGGTTCTCCAGATACTTGTTGAAGAGTCTGATCCTTCATTGCCAAAATATTTTATAAAAAAAACTAACTACCTAATCATTGTAAATCCCACATTTTTAAAGCTAAATAGTTTCGTTAAATTGGAAAACTTCTAACTAGCAAATTTCATGGAAAACACTGTATAAATATAATAATAATATACAATATTATTTTATATTGTATATAATAATAAACAATATTATTATTATTTTCGTGGTTTCTGCAATTACCTGTCAACTCAGGCTAATTGAATTAGCAGAGTGTAAATATTGTGAAAGAAAAGTGAAAATGTTGTGATAGTAGTACTCAGAAATTAATTAATTTAGTTTTTTTTTCATATATTATTTTCAAAATATCCATATCAAATTTTATAATACTTAGCAGTTTTCTTAACAACATTTAAAGGCAATAAACCGGAAATGTTTTGGTTTTTTAACTCTAGTTAGTTAAGACCCTCCTTGTATGCCCTGTAAAAGTGCCTTGTCAACTCAAATATATATACATTAAAAAGAGAAAGAAGAAAAAAAGAATTCATCGAATAGTTCTCATATATGTTATGTAAATAAAAAAAAGGATTGGAAGTGTAACAAGTAAGAGAAGTACGCACATTACATCCATCTTTCTGTTAATATAGTTTGTTAAACACTAATAATATTACCAACAATTTATCATCCTTCAGTCAACAGCCTTTTTATTAATAGTATTCTTTCTCAGGCAAAACGCTCAAAATATAAATATAGACATATTTGTTACAATTCACACTTAATATTTAGCTGGGAAATTGTTGTTTGAAATAACTATTAGGTTTATAAACTAATTTAGCATGAATGATGGAGTAGTATAACTGATTAAGAGTTTATTTTTATGTGCTAAAATCACACAAGTTCATTCATATATGTTTACCAATTTCCGAAAAAATGATTTGAAGTTGTTAACTAATTTATTTTTCAAGTAATAATAAGTTAGCATAAAATTAACTGTCAATGTGAATTAATTGAAATTCAGTATGTGTAAATTGTATTCTTTATTTATTCACAACGCATACCTGCATTGAAACTGTTTTGGGTAGTGGAATTGAGCATGTATTTATTGTTTAACAAACTTGTTTTATGTTAACAGTAGCTAATTAATTGACTTAGCAATAAATCTCGAAGTAAATTTACTTACTTTTTTATATATTGCTTTCGTGTACCAGATAAAAAGACGCTCACGTTAAAATCATATGCTTAAAGTTATAATGTAGTCAATGCAACCGAATTCTGCCGAAGACAATATTTAAATATCAAATCTGAGAAAAATGTTTGGTCGGTATCTGTATTAGTAGGTGTGGTGTAACATTTAGTTAGACAAGTTTTTTTTTTGTTTACGAAATACCATCGAGTCTGCATATTTAATAGGTATCTTTACGAAATTAGTCTACGCATGAAGTAGAAAATCCATATTTTATAAACTGCGTGAGATGTCATTTTGGAATCGCCGATTATGAGATTCACTGTGCCACAGGTGCTATATAAAGGAAAGTTTTTGGTTCAACTTTCTATCATTTGACACAAATAAATAAAACCCAAATGAAGTAAACTAGTCAATAACGTTTCGAACACCAGTTAGCACCGGGACCTAATCCAACGCATCTTCATAGCTAGATATGCCTTACAGTTAAATGTATTTGATATTTTTATAAGCTACATTAACATAGTTGTGTTAACGAGTTATCGACCATATATACGCACGACATGCGATACGCACATAATTCTTGAATTACTAAGCAATATTTGTCTTATATTGCCGCTGACATAACACTTCCACAATTTTAATTAATGGCTATCTGAGAGATTTGAGAAATTTCCGAGTAACTGTGGTGTGTATGCTATCATAATTTATGCTACATCCAATGTAGAATATAGCACCGTTTAACTTTTTCGCAAACGAAAAAGTCGCTTTTCAGTAGTTCATTGTCCACAAGGTTAAGATACCTCTTTTTATTTGCTCATCTAAATGTTAACCTATGGATGTGTCCATATACAATATGTCCTTGCTAGAAGGATGTCTCATATGGTGGGGCAGCTTTATAAATATTATATATGTAGCAAAAACGTTCAATATACTTTTAGATTTTGAAACATGAAAGCACTACTGGTGAGTATACAACTAAGCATTCGGAGGTGTTGTGTAATCGTTGTGTTTGTTACAGATAGTGATTTCTTTAACTACGGTCGTCATCGCACGACCGGACATTGGTCTACAGTTAAGGGATAACTCATTTGCAACAAGTTATGGTGTGCCAAGTGCTTCAATAACGAATTTGAATCAACACAGTTTTTTACCTCCGTCAGGATCGTTCCAAACACCGTTTCTTTCAACCTCAGTGCCATTCAATTCTGGTTTTGTAAGTACGGAAGCGCCAGCGTTCCAATCATCAACGCCAGCACCATTTTATGATGATTCATCGGTATCGAGTACTCCAGCGCCTTTCTATGGAGCTCCATCAGTCTCCACCACACCAGCACCCTTCTATGGTGCTCCATCAGTCTCCACCACCCCTGCTCCATTCTATGGTGTTCCATCAGTGTCCACTACGCCTGCTCCGTTCTATGGTGCTCCGTCAGCGTCCACCACTCTTTCGCCATTTATATCCACAACGTCATCGCCTTTCGCCGATTCTTCAGCTCTTTCCGGTGGAGGATTATTTTACAATCAAGAGCCATCCTTGTTCGGTGGTTCGCAATTTTCTAGTCTACAATCTAGTCAATTCATCAATGCTCCGCCGGTGATAGAACAAAAACACGTGTACTTCTACGAGGCACCAGAGGAACCGGAAATCGTTACACCGTCACCTATCCCGACTGAAGCTTCCAAGAAGAACGTGAAGATTATCTTCATCAAGGCACCCCAATACGCTCAACCAGTCGTACCGAAGATACCTCCACCAGCGCAAAATCACGAGAAGACCATTGTATATGTATTGGTGAAGAAACCTGAGGAACAACAACCAATTGTCATACCAACGCTAGCGCCGACCGTTCCAGCGAAACCAGAAGTATTCTTTATCAAGTATAAGAATCAAGCGGAAGCGGAACAGAAAGTTAGTGAGACGTTGAACGAACATTCCAATAGTGGTGCAAATGTCATTACCAGCGGAGTCGACACTGCTGCTCTAGCATCCGGTAACTTACTGGGGAGTCCTTATTTTGACAACCAGATTATTTCTTCTACGGAATCTCCTCTCGGATTAGGTGGTAATTTTCTGAGTACATCCACCTTGGGTCCATTTATTGGAGGTAACAGTTATTCGGGTTTAGGATCAGGTTTTCCAATAGGAAATCAAGGTTTCGGTTTAGGCGGACAATTCGTTACATCTACGGAATCACCGTTGATTAACAGTACACCTTACTCATTTGCTCCAATACATCCCACGTACGGACCACCGACTAAAAAATAATTTTTTAATCGACTCCCGATAACACGAACATCTCTCTATAAAAACAACTATGATGTAATATCAGGAATCAAATACGCGGTAAATACAATATGTTAATTATAACTGTATAATGGCAAAGTTTACGTACTTATGCATACAAAAATTGTCTTCCACGTGTAAAGCCATTCATAATAATACACAATAAACACTTAGAAAATATCTTCTTGTATTTTTAAAACTTCATGGGTTTGCTTATACAAAAATTCTTTTTTTTTACATTGAAATAAGATATGGGAACATATATTCAATTATACATACATAAGCGTGAGGTGTACGTACATAATGTGTCTTCTTTTTCTATTGTACATACACCGTTAATGAAACTTTCTATTATCAATGCAGTAATTCCTATTACATCAAAAAAGTAAACAGAACACGTCTACTATATTTACCTTTGTGTTAATCATTTAGCGAGAAGGCACTTTAATATCACATTGTCCGGATTAAATAACATTTAGCTAAGAAATAAATCACGTCAATAATATTAGAAGGTTAAATTTCAGTAACAGCCGAGCAGGTATTAGGTAAATTTACAATTTCACATAATGCACTGTGGAAAGTTAGTAAATAATAATTATTATATAATTTATGGATTCTTTGAATAAAGACTGCAAATTTATTGACTTTACCCATTTTTATTATTATTAAATTTCATATGTATAATTAACAGTTTTTCCGAATAAATGTTAAAATTTTTGGTAAATTCCCAAAATAGCCTTTATTTACCTTATTCTTCTACACTGATGCATATTATACCTTTAGTAAAAATAAGTACTTCCTAATAGTTGCAAATTGTAATTTTTTAATTTGAATGCGTGGAATTAACGGTAATTCGATTACACTAGTTTACACTAAAAATGTACATTTGTTGAGAGGAGGCCCCATAGATTTTCTCCCGCTGAATTCGAAAATCAAGATTTCTTTTTTCTTTTTATATATTTTTTTTTGAGCTCTTTTTCCTTTAGGAACAATATCTAGAGCTAGATGTATTCGATTTGGCCGTTCTTGATACCAAATGAAATACATCGAAACAGTGAATATACATGTAATGTATCTTTAATTTGTTGAGTGGTTCAAAAGATATGGATGAAAATAATCCAGATTAAAGAAACAATATTTTTAAGCTAATTCTGTGGACACAGAAAAATAGAAACCGATGGAAAACGTCCGGGTTTTCGTTATGTACGTAAAGTTAATATTTTTACGCAAAAAATAAAATCAATCAGAAGAAAATCCATCGAAAAATGACAAGGTTATTAGCGATTAAGCGAATAAAACCAAATTTGCGTTTTCTGAATATGTCAATTTTTTCGATAGGCGGTCATGCCAGCAACGATTTCTTTGTTCTAACTTTGACGCTACTAGAGCGAAAACTGAATTTCATTTTGACAGTTTCTACAAAATATACCGTAACCAGTTTGTGTTCCTGAGATTATTTTATTGTGTTCGCTGAAATGGCTAAAAGAGTACAAGAATTTGAGTGCGTGAACGATCCGAATAATTTCTGTTAGGTGTGTGGTAATTTCATCCCCGGGGCAAATAGACGTAATTTGCAGTATTTTGGAACAGCACCTATAACTTTCCATGAGCGTTTGACACCAAATAAAGTAGTTTATCGCGTCACGTAGCACTCTTACCGCGTGGGGTTCTGGTTCAGCAAAGTAAGTAAATTTAAATATACAATTATTGATCCTTTTATATAAATATGTTATGTGTGTCCGTAGCGCGCATTTTTATTCCAAATTAAACGTTACATATAGTCGCTCTGCCATACGGCTGATTGCTACCTTTGCCTGAGCAAAATGACTAGTTTTGGAAAAAAATGCCAAATGGGTTTATGCGGCAGTAGCATCGGTTTCGCTCCCAGTTCTACATTCAAGTGAGTTTCCTTACCCTAAGTGCCCCGATTCAAATGTTGAATACTCTGGACCATAACAAGAAGCAGGTACAAGCAGTGAAAATGAACCGGAAACGCAACTGCAACGTTTTACAAACGAAAAGTTAGCATTTTTGGAAAACATGAGTTTTCTGGATTCATCACTCAATCGCCGATAACTGCCACATCTTTTCCTGGTTTGTGCTATTTCTTACGTAAAAGTACCAACTTTACGGACATGAAGAGAAATCAGACGTTTTTGATTCATTTTTATTTTTCTGCGGCCATAGAATCAGATTAAAAATGTATTTTTGTTCTAAATCTGGACAATTGTTATCGATATCTTTTGAACCGCTTACCCAATTAACGAGTCCATTATATGTATTTGTTCGTCATTTCAATGTCTTTCATTTGGCACCAAGAACAACAAAATAGGACATAACTACCTCCAGGTATGGTTTTCAAACTTAAAAAAATATCTAAAAACAATATTTCAAAAACTGTTCCAGAAAAAAATTAATCTTATTTTTCGAATTCAGCGGAAGAAAATCCATAAGAAAAGTCACCCCTCATCAATTGTACATGAAAAAATTTCATTTTGTAAACTAGTGTTATTATACAATGCAACCAACCAAAATAAATTTAAATATTAATAATTACCTAATGATATTTACTTTAACATATACCTAAGTAAACTACATTACTAACAGCCTCTGTAAATTATACCTTCTCTTGTAACTGAATTATCATTATATTTAATTTGAAAAGAATAAAGCATAAAGAAACATTCTGACCAGATTCAAACTCAGGCAGACAGGTTACACGTTAGGCGCTTTACCGCTACGCTATTACGAAACTAGTTGCGCATATAGGAACACCTACTTATGCGAGATGGAAAACTATATTGAGCTCTAAAAAATTAATCTGGCCCATCTACGGCTAATATTTTACAACCAACTCCAAGGGAGCCGCACTATCAAACTGACAAATACGGGACAAAATCTGAGTTTAACATTTGGCGGATTCTAAAGAACATTACGGAAATATTTTAAAATAAATGTAAGTAAAATCACGGTACAAATAATACGGTATGCTCGTTTTGAATCTCAAATTCGTCAAGGCCGGTCAGATGACGTCATTAAGGAGCGTATCCAAAATAATAAAATACATGTATGGTAAATAGCAAAATATTAAAATCCAAATTATTCACAACCACCAATTAATGTAATTCAAATGCAGCTTTGCTTTAAAAAGCCGGTTTTAAGTTGAAATTTACTTTATCTATCTTGTCGCCATCTAGTAGCGCTCGTGTTTATTTCTACAATTGTAGCGAATTTCGTGGGTTTACAAAGTGTTTTCGTGGTCTTTCTAGAAAATTGAATCGTGAAAACACCTTAACGCTTTTAAAATATGTTCCGTAACCCAGTCCGGATTTTCTAAACTTACCTTTCACATTAACAAAACCCTCACGGTCGAAATCGATTTTAATATAATAATAATTATATATGTGGCGCCATTTATGCTCCTATGTGACGTAACTTCCATGTGCGCGTAAGCATACCGTATTATTTGTACCGTGAGTAAAATGCTTGTACATGTTGCTTTGATACTACTTTAGCTAGGCGTCCACTGACGCGCACCGAACGTGCCGCACGCGCCGAAAGAATTCTGTTAAAGGTCTGATTTCGGTGGTGCGTCTGTCCACTGCGGTTGCGACTGCGATTGCAATTGCATGACTGCTTTTATGTATTTTATATACGAACATTTGGCTGCAGTCGCAAACGCAGTCGCCAGACGCACCACCAAATTCAGACCTTAAGTGCGTACACTGGCTGGAGTCTCACGTAAGAAAGAAATCGCATTGTATCCTTAGTAGATTCTGTAGTAGCGAGATATTGGCAACACAACTGGTGCAAAGTATTTCTATCACAAAATATCGCGAAGTGGAAGTATTGAAATTGCTGGTACTCTAGTGTTGGAAATGGGAATGTATGAGGAAAAGCAAAAACTGTGAGTACACAATATTTATAAGAAAAGATTTTGTTTGGGCAAGCTTTATACACTATTCTCTGATATAATGAAAATCCATTGTTTTTTTATTACTTCAGAATGCCTCACGATAAATTTGAAACTATTTTCGATGTTCCAATGCAATATGATTTGGTAAAATGTAAAAGGATGTTCAAAAAGACAGCAGGTCCAAATAAATAACTTGAGATTACGTTGAGGTAAACGCTCGTTGATTACCTTTAAGAAAATATCGATTTATAATGAGATATTGTTTATACTCACCTATTCCAATTGAAAAAAATAAAACAATTTGAGGATTTGCTGCATTTTTTGTAACGTCCATCTCCATGACCTGAACCATCTCAAACAACCAACTTCATCTAGACCCCTCACCACAAACTGCACTAAACTGGATGTATCCCCAGTAGCACTTAATATATAACCAATATTTGCCTAATATAAAACTAATAATACAATGTTTTTTTGTTTAATATTACATATAGGAAAATAATATTATATAAGTATTATAAATCTAATATTTTGTTTTGAATATTTTATTCATATTTATATCATATTACAAATTTAGATATGTCACTGTAGTACTTATTTTTTCCTTAATTTACTCTAATACACCCCAATAATCTGTATTAAGTGGTCAGTTTTGTTACATTGGTTTCTTTCAAAAATAAAATATTATTTTAATATGTATTTTACATTAAAAAAAAATTTTGTATTAGAATATATATTTTATACACTTTCTTGTAGTTGCTGTAAAATTAAAAAAGAAAAACAGATTTTTGGAAATGTAAAATGTTTACTAATATAACAAATATTTGAAAAACATAACAGAAATATTAGAATATCATATTAACACATATTACAAAGTAATGTGCATAAAATATTTAAAAAACTGTCGGTTATGGTATAAAAAAAATATTTAATTTTTATATTTATTTAATATTTTTGTACTACTTGGGATGTTTCAATAGCAAAGCTATCACAGAAACACTGAACTGCGTGAGTTCAGTGTTTCTGTTGATGTCTGTTGACGTCTTTTCAAACCGCATATTGGTTGCGTTAATCTGCATAAATAACCTAGATAATCGTGTGTCACACAGTGGTCCAAATTTAGTTGAAAACGGAATTAATTATTTTTTTTTTCATTAAATCGACTCTAGATTAGTTGTAGATCTTGAGAAAAAAAATAGATTCTTTAAAGTTAAGACTTTAGACGCAAAAGAAGTCTTTGAACATCATGAAAAAGATAAGACGGTTCATTTTGATCCTAGAAACATTCTCTCTCGCGAATTAGTTCAATTAATTTTTCGGTATCCATATTTACTTTCCATTTTGCTACTGAATTTCATGCGAAAACACGCACAAATCCCAACCTGATCGGATACATCGGCAAATCGCAGTTGTTCGTGACGCATAGAAAGCAATACGATATTGCAACAAAGAAGGAAATTCTTTATGTACTCATTAACGTCCGTCATAAGTTAGACAAAACCTTTAATACAGTATAAGAGTAGTTAGTTAGTTAGTTAGTTAGTAAAGTATTGATATAAAATCGCCTCCACTTAAACAACCGTCTTTTTTTTAGAAATTTATAGATGTTTCGAAAGGGAAAATAAACTCTTTTCGCCCATTTGAGGAAATTTTAAATTATGTAAACAAAAAGCAACGGTTTCCTATGTCGCATAATCTGCAATTAATATGAGTAGCTATGTATTATCGCACAATAAATGCACACACGCCCATTATTCCAGCACAGCACGGCCCAGCGCGATACATTTGTTTCAATGCTATTCGTTTTTTGACGGAACGCGCTGTGCTGTGCTGCGCTGGCTGTGACTGGCTAATGTGCGATAAGCTTTACTAACATAGCTACTAATATTTATTGCAGATTATGCGACATAGAAAACCGTTGCTTTTGGTTTACATAATTTAAAATTTTCTCAAATAGGCAAAAAAGTTTTTTCCCTTTGAAAACATCTATAAATTTCCAAAAAAGACGGTTTTTTTAAGGTTGGAGGCGATTTTAGATGAATACTTTTCTAACTACTAGAAGGAGGCCTCGCACATGGGATGAATCACTGCACCATTCTCTGAATTGATTGCCGTGTATCTATAAAAACCGACGAACCATCACCATGCAATCTTATCTCCTCTTAAAAAAAATTAGCCATATATTATACATATATTTTAAATGTTGATATTTTAAATAATTAAACAAAAACCAGAAATCTTTGAACGTAGTTCAAAACAAATAAAATTTTATTAAAAATAGCTTGAATTTCTATTATGTCTGTTTTATTACTCTTCGACGCAATAAAAAGAAAAGAATTTTTTTCTTATTGTTAGCATGAATGCGCTTAATTTCGTGGACAACTTGCTAAAAAGAAGCAAAAACAGAAACTATTTTAAGATGGAATGCAATAATATCTCAAATTCAACATTGACCTTTTTCGTTATTTTAGTTATTTACGTAACTGTAAACATGCTGTAAAAGAGAAATTTAAATCACGGTATTTTCGCAAATGTGAGCCGCACCTTTCCAAATTTTCCATTTTTGAAAATAACTGTATATAATACCGAACCCTTGCCTGTCTCAGGTCTTATTTAGGCCAAATAAATGCTAAACTGCACGTTTTTTAACGATTCTTTTTGTATAAGCTAAAATACAAACTCTTTATAACCATTTTCAAATCAAAGAAAATATGGTTGACAGAGTTGTTTTGATGTGAAAACACAATTTTATTAACAAACATCATTAACGAAATTTTCTTCAAACTATCTGTTATTAGATATGTAGAAATATGCAAGTGTGTGTTCTGCATACGCACTCTTTTCTGTTTTATACAAGTATATTAGCTGGCTGTAATAACGTAATTTATTGCAATGCAAAAAAAAAAATCATAATAAAAGACGTAGGAAATGTGATTAGCATTTACAAAAAGTCCGATCGGGTTAACCTAATCGCGATCTTGACGTTAGGAAATGGAAATTGATTAGAAGTATCGATATTCGAAAAGTGACCGTCAATTGTCGTCATTGTCAGATACATATCAGCTGACGGAATCTTCGTGATCCTGCAAACAAGAGGATTACTTGGATTCACTTCAGTTGTATAGATTAGTAATTATTAAAACGAATCAAAAAACGTTAGTAGATATTAATGAACAGCATGTGATTTGCCATTTTAAACATGTTAACATTTTCGAACACCTCAAGTATACCTATAACGTCCTATAAGTTATAACTTCAAATCTAATCCAGCGTCAGGTGGTCACGTTTTACGAGGGTCCATATAATAATCGAATTTGACTATGCATTGACCGCCGTTAATCTAACCTCTATAAGGTATCATGTAGTATCTACTGTCAAACTCAATGTTCGCGTTGTTCGAATCCTTCTACGGTTAGTTAGTTAGTTAAAATACGTGATAGCATCCGCATGGTTCGTTTAGCCGTCCCGTCCACTGCGACTACTAGGGTCTATTGTAGAGGAGATGTTATCTTAGAGTTTTAGAGTTCATCTAACAACTTTAGGCCCTTAAGGTACCTAGCTCAGCATTTTGCTGAATGATGTTGTTTTCAAGTCTTCTAGTGAAGGGTCAGGCTTTCCGAAGGCTACATACCTGATCCTTGTAGTAGCAGGCCAGTGGCAGAAAATACGCTCAACTGTCTCCTCGTCTTCTAAACACAGTCGTCATTGACTCTCATCAGAGAACCGATTTTGTGTAAATGCTTTTTGAGTTTAGAGTGAACTGTAAAGACAGAGACAATCACCTTGACATTTTTGCAGTTAAGTTCTAGTAGTTCCTTGGTCTGGCATGGCTAGGAGCAATACACTCGCATGCACCAAATCAGGATATTTGTTCCAGTAGTAGAGCATTTTCTGGTTTGCCCAGATTTCATTTTGATTTGCTGGTTAGCTACCATATGTATTATGCCAATGGCAGGTTCTGGTCCTTGAAATTGCTCCGCAGCACCATTTTTGGCAAGGATGTTTGCTTCCTCATTTCCAAGAATGAGTGAGTGCCGTGCCCAATGTATTTAGGGAGCTTTAAACCAGTTTGCAGTTGCATTTATGCGCCTTTAATGCTTTTAGCACCGCTTGAGAAAATTTTTATCGATTTGTGCGTGTAGTTTTTATCGAAAATCTCTCTCGCACACATCTCAATGGCTTAGATTTTAGCCTGGAAGGTCGTTGTGTGTCAGCTTAGAAAGGAGGTAGTGAAGTATGCATCGATCATTGGCCGAGTACACATCATGTGCAAGGGCATTTCCAGCAGAGTATTGATCACGCAGCCATGAGTATGTGGCGATTAATATGCTATTTGCTGTAGGCGATTGGCAGTTAATCTGGCCTCCCTTTCTACAACAATGTGTAAGGGTGGTAGGTCCAGAAGAGCTTCTAGTGCCAATAACAGGGAAGAAGACATTGCACCTGCAATTGCCACACTTTCAATCCTTTGTATGGATGTCAGTTTTGCTGTGGCTCTTATTTGTTGTGCCTTTTGCCACTAAGCTATTGTTCCATAGGTTATGGTTGAACGTACTGCCATCACATACAGCCAATGGACTAGCTTTGGAGATAACCCCCAAGATTTCCCGCATATGTTCCGGCATGTCCATAAGGATAGCCTTGCGTTGTGGGTAATCTTCTCTAAATGCGGATTCCAGGATAGTGTCTTATCAAATAAGACGCCTAAATATATTACACTATCTGCGTAAGATTTACAACTGAATAGTAGTTGGTGTCAAATGTATCATTCTCTTCTTCCTGGTGAACGGTATTGACGTAGTTTTGTTTGGGTTAATGCTAAGGTTTTTCCTACTGCACCAACTATAAGTGGTGTTGATCACCTGTTGGAGGGCTGAGGAAATTTCTCTCCCTCCAGATTCTCGTAATAGTATTACGATATCGCCCGCATAGGCCTGTACTTCTACTCGAAGGGCTTCAACGATAGCCAGCAGGTCGTCCAGTAGTGATCAAAGCAGTGGAGACTAAATCCTTCCTCCCCCAGACACTTTCTAATGTTTTCAAAAGAAATGATATCAGGCTAATTGGACGAAAGCAATTGAGAAAGGGTTCTGATTTCCCCATTTTGGAAATCCACCTTGTTGGTATATAATTCCAAGCAAGACTAGCTCTGAAAAATCTGATCAAGTGAGGGACTAATAGCGTGCCTCCCTTTTGCAAGAGTGCCGGAAATATACCGTTCGCCCCTAGTGTTTTGTCTGGTGTGAGCGATTTAATATCGCCCAACTAATAGCATTGAATGTTACTACCTTCCTTGCTGTCTGCCAATCAGTCAACTTAGGATGTTGGATACTGCAAGTTGTAGTGTCCTCTCCATCATCGGACATCCTGGGAAGTGGTTCTGTGCTAGAAGTTCTAACGTTGCCTTTTTTGAGTCCATAAACGTGCCATCCGTTCGCTTTAGCCAACTTAATCTTCGCACAGGATCTTTTGAGAGTACTTTGTGGATCCTTCTCGTGTCAAGCGTATTTGATAATCTCTGATAGAACTTCCTCCACGATTCCTTCTACGGTACTGAACATATTAATCTAATATCAGCTGTACAGTGATCTGCTAATACTCTGACTGTTCTGAAGGTTCATATTTTCGTAAACGTCTGATTAGATATACTCGTGTTTATTCCCCTCAGGGGAGTGGGAGTTCGTATTGTGTACCGATTTTCCAAAAGCCGGAAAGCACGAGTATGCCTAATCATTGTATAACGGGATTTACTTTCCTTATCTTGTCAATCGATGTAGTAAATATACGTGAACGACTATTGAATATTTGCGAAATTTATTTTCACGTTATGGATTTCCTAGGCTGTTGGTGTCTAGTAGCAGTAGCGGCTCGTGAGTTATGAAAGAGGGTGGGCACAAAATAAAATAAATTAAATTCGAAAGCGTACTTCGTAATTCTTTCATTAATATACTAAGGGATTAAAAAACTTAGCAAACAGTGTATTAAAATTGGATTATAGTTATAGATTAGTAGCCAAAACAATTTGCTCCTATAGTATATTAATAAAAGAATTAGGTACACTTTCGAATTTAATTTATTTATCTATTACTACCCACCTAATTAGGGACTATCAAACATACAAAAATAAATTTTTACCTAAATCTAGGAGATTTTTGCATAATTTATTACAACATACGTTAACCGGCGCAAACTATGACCATTTTTCCCCATCTTCGTTGTACTTAATTATATGTCGCAAATAAGCACTGTCTAATTGTTCACGTATGCCCACTTTGCTTAGAATACTAAAATCCACGCATGCATTCATGTGAGAAACGAAATTTTCGTGTTTCTTTGCCTTCTTTGCGATATGCTTTAAATCATTCCACCCTTGTTTATTTCACGCACTAACCTCTTTCTTAGGCCCGTTTTACATTATACTTAATTTAGTATGAAATTTTGTATAAAATTTTATTTTGAATTTATAAGAAATTTACCTGCATGTCATACATAAAAAAATTACATCTGAAAATTGGTACAAAATATTTGAATATGTCTGTTTGATATTTAAAGTAAAAAAATTAGTATGAAAAAAGTTGAAAAGGATTAATATTACCGTAAAATGGCTGACCAAGAAGTATTGCTGTTATGGCTATCATCTTTAAATGTAACTATGATAGCTAGTCCGTAAAAATATTATGTAAAAATTGGAAATAAGATGTGACCTGAAGGAAGATGCATTCTAAATTTATTAATTCGGGATTAAGGACTGACGGTCCATTGTCGATGGATTGATTTGATGAACTTTGGCAATTTCCTCATTGTCTAGGTGATCTTGACGGACGTGGATAGATCTGGATCTGATAGATTTTACTTCTTCAATTATAAAGGCGCAAATAGTCCAGTAGTACTTAGATCTTCAGATGGTGATTATAAGCTTATTTTTAGTGTTCTACTAAAAACTTAAGCTACATCGATATAGATGAAGTTGCAGAGGAAAATGTTGAAATTTTGGTAAGGTGCAACGACCAAGTGGCAATAGATCTGCTAATTTTGCAGGGATGAAACATAATTCTAAAAATAAAATGCAATTTTTTGTATGTATCTATCTTTTTTTATAGATTATAAAACTGAGTATGTTCAACAAATTGTTATACAATCAATCAATTTTAACTTTATCTAGGGTAGTTTTGAATACTCAATCAACAATTCAACCTGCTGACATGACCACGACATTATTCTAAAATGGATGGTGATACAGCGATATACGATAGACAACAGAACTTCCTTATACTTCGACTCAACTACAAACTACATCGTGTATTTTTGCGTTGTGTATGTCAACTTAGATTGAGCGATCTGTATAGTACGACAAACGCCGACCTATCCCACTGGACTTAACCAACATTCACATATTGCGCACGCATATTTCGTTTGTAAAATTAATGAGAAAATAGAACAGGTTCTAATATTTAGTACAATATTTCGTACGAAATTTACAAATAAATTTTCTGTATGATACTCTTTGAAATATTTAATAGCAAATTTATATCAAAGTTTCATACTAAATTAAGTATAATGTAAAACCGGCCTTACAAATTAAGCAGATAAAGCAAAATCATTTATTTGTTAGTGAACATGCGCACATCCACTCATATTTTTCATATATTTTTTTATTGAATACTCTATTATAAGTTCGAGTTTTACTTGGGGAAGTGTGTAGTTTATTTGAAGATCAGGAATAGGCCATCCCTTCTTCTTAATTAAAAGTTTTTCCTCAAATGATAGCGAGTTTTTTAAAAGATTTTGCACACAATTAACTTCCATCATTAATAATAAACGTCACTTCAAACCTGAAATCACACATGCGCGATACGCGCTGAAAACAATACAGTCACAATGAACGCAAGACGTTAACTGAGGCGTTTTCGATTACTTTGAAAGAGCTACTCCGAATCGCTTGAGTAGCATATTGCTCGTGTTCGATTTAGAAAAAGCGCCTTGGGTGCATTCGCTACTAAAATTTGTCCCTTTACCCCTCTGTGCACCAGGTAAAACGTTGGTGCGTGTCGATCAGACATGCGCAGTGTACGTAAGCGTTTTGTTTAAGTTTTATGCTAGAAAATTGAATGCGCGGTGGCGGTATTAATTATTTGATTTTGATGGTTATGTTGTGTTATTGATGTTCAACACAAATTCAGTCATGGATACGAGCAAAAACCTAAAATTAGAGTTATAAAATTTATCTGTCGGGCATAGGTGGCGCAGAGAAGCATTAACCGCCACATGTTCGATTTCTGATGTTTACAAATGTGAAGTGTTCCAGTGTTGCACCGATTGGAGCACTACAGTGGGTATCACTCATTAATCGAAAACGCCTCTGGAGACACGAAATTGTGTGTCCTAAAGCGATCGTATAAGCACATATGGCGAAGATAAACGGAGCCGTCCGATTCACACTCGAAATAGGTACATCGGAAATAGTGCCCTGGAACATAGTTTTGAGCGTTCGCATATGCGCTAGTGTCTGTGGTGCGGAAGGAAACTTTGATACCATCGTTATAAAAATACGTAAAAATAATAAAATAAAATGATGCAGTGAATTACATGCGAATTTGGGTGGGCACGTGTCCTTGTGCCCTTTAATACCAGCCGCCGCTGTCTAATAGTACTGCAAATTCTTCATCAAACCATTTTTTTTAAGTTTAACGGTATAGAATTTAAAACGTATTGTACCTATCTGCAACTAAACAATGGCACGGAAATCTCATAGCAGCAATAGGAAGAATCTAATCCGTTGTGAGTCTGTGTGAGTAGGTATAATAGGCGAAGGTGGGTGAAATAAAAGAATTAATTCCTAACATATTCTTTGAATTGAAATATTATCACTTTTCGATAAATTGATATTTACTTACAAGTAAAAGAAATTTACATTGAACATAAATTAAGAAAGTTAATCCTCAAAGTAAAAGTAAGACAATTCCAAACAATCAAACCTGAATAATTAATCTAAATTCAAAATTATAAATGTAATAAGTACTAAATCAAGATGCTTAGAAATAAAATCATAAATAAGATGTTGAATACCATGTTAATTCCTTAAGCTTGTAGGCATTATTTTTCAATACTATATTTATTTCCCGCATCAATATTATAAAGGATATTATGAAAATAGAACTTTATGTTTTAAGGGACGTGTAGAAAGCCGAAATAGTCAAGAAAAAATAACCGCTAGCGAATTGACAAAATACAAATTTATGTGTTTTAAATTAAATATTCTACTCAATAAGTGAAAACATTAGACGGTTTTTTATCCTTAAAAAACAATCTATGCATTTCAAAGTGCACGAAGCCATAGCTGTATAAGAGCTCACAACAAACTTAAATTTTATTGGATAGAATATGTTTATAGGCAGAAAAGAAGTAGTACCAATTGGAATAAATTTCGAAAATATTAGTTTAGCCAAATATTCATTTTTATTCACCAATTGATACAATAAAGGAGAGGTTTGGGAATGTGTTCGAGAACTGAATTGCCTGGCGGATCAGAATAAAGTCACCTTGGCTGCCCGGCAATGGAAGGAAGCGAAAAAGCCGATGCTTTAGCAAAAAAAGAAACATCCGCTTCATATACAGGGCCAGAATCTGTTATAGGAGTGTCTAAAAAACACAGCACGAGAACAGGTAAGGAATTGGGTCAAATAAATAGTGGAATAACAATAACTTTAAGTTGTTTAGCTGCTTCTTATACAAACTCCTGAATGTTAGATAATAATCTAATCTAATCTGATAATATTAGAAATTAGTTCGAATAAAATCAAGGAAGTCAGAATATTAAGATTTAGTGGGTTGCTGTTAAATATGGCAAATGTATTTACATAATATGTAAATGAGGCTGATCCGTTTTAAATATCACTAGTGCTATTAAGAGCAACAAAAAACGGCATAAATTTGGAATGACCCGTACGTTTATACATATTACTAATAAAACTGGACATGCGAAGGCTGTGATATATGTATAATGTGACATCAATATAAAAATGGTTGCATAATTGAAAATAAAAATATAGCCCTCTCGATTGTTTAGATTGTCCAAGGCTATTTGCCATTTAATTTAGTGACCGATTAACTGGTGTATGGTTACTCCGGTATTACGTAAACGTAAATTTGTGTCAACAAACGGATGGAGGTATTCGAAAATTTATAAAGAAGTTGTTTGTTTATGAAATGTACTTCTAATACTTACGTATACATGATTAATTCATATAGTCTGGAAAAAATCAGTAAAAGGATTTTTGCAACTTTTCCATAAACATTTAATTTTAATAAATAAACAAAAACAGAATGACACGGTCTATTTTATTCTCATGTCATCATATTATACTCATTTTATCTCATATTGTACTATGCGTTTCATTACCATCAATAAATAAAAAAACGGTTTTTAAAGAGTGTTGTGTTATCACTATCAGTGCTGCAGTTTCGAATGCTTTCGTTATATTTAATTCTTTTCTCTTGTTTGGGATTTCCCTGTGATTTTGAAGAGGAAACAGTAGCCTTATCGTGGGTTTCTGCCACCCGAGCCTGATGGCAAAATTTACCGTATGTAGTCCCGACGCTAATTGAAAATATTATTATTGCAAAGATAAAAAAATTAAAACAAGAACCTATTTTGAATTTCATAATCAATTATTATCCAACAATCATTATTCCTTAATAAAACTTATTGTTAATTGAAATTTATATATCTTCAAACTTTTGGATGCGACTCTGTAATTAATACCTATTTTTCACAGAAGAAAATAATTGAATCAGTTTATTTGTTAATTTAATTTGTTAATTATTTATTAAAAAAAAGAAATTTTAATATAAACAAGTGTGAATAAACGTAAACGCAAGTATTAGTAGCATCACAAATACAACTTTGGATGGAGAAATATTATGTAAAACTCTAAAAAAAAAAAAAAAACTAAGAAAATCACTTTTAACGTCTGTCTGATACCTCATTTAAAGTGTACTGTTTACTTGCTTACAGGATATGAATCCGGGGGGGCGTATTGACAATAAATTCCGTCCCTATAAGATAATAGCAAAACGTAATTTTTTAATTTTAAATTATTTGTAATACACAACAAAATTGTTTTAGTTAATCAGCTGTCATTTATAATTATGAAATCATTATATTTTAATGTGATATTTATAGATAGATCGTTTAACGCCCAACAGATACAAAGTATTGACAATTAGAAATAAACATATGTACAAGCAAATACAGAAAAATAAAGATACACAGGGTGACATGTTAAAGGACGTGCTAGTACACTTCATTAACAATAGATTTAGCCAATTTGCCTTATACAAAAGTCAATAGTTTCTGAAATATTGTTTTTTTTTTGTATTTGTACTTGTAACTCTTCTTTGGCAATCCCTTGCTTTAGATAATTGTTGTTTTTCGTCTGACCAATGATGTAAACTGTGGAAATTGGTTATACCCTCTTTATTAAATTCAGACTCATGAGTCCACAAAATCCTCGACAAGTAATGTCCATCTTCTATGTCGGCATAATACGTTCGGCTTGGTAAAGATTATTGAAAATTTTTCTTCACAAGTGGAAGTTTTACCTCCTTTATTTTGATTACTTTGAAGCATTTGGCATAATTTCTGAAATATAATATGTGTTTAATTAGAAGTATGAATACAAGGAAGCGGCGAATATAAACAGAAATAATGTCTTGAAAACCATCGACTTTTGTATAAGGCAAATGTGGTTAAATCTATTGTAAATGAGCTATATTATGATGTCCTTTAATATGCAGGTTTGACTACTAGTCACCTTGTATATTTGTGGAGCATTACAGTGAATGGTCAATTACTTAATGGAGGGTTTACGTGTTCATTATGAAATTGATCCTAAATATGACATTAGTTGATCAGCTGTCATTAATTATTATATAACACATTTTAATGTACCATTTATGGATTATTAAAGATAGTCCTCCATTTCTTAATGGACAATTAACGCCTTGATTATGAAGTTGGTTCTAATTGTGACTTTAGTTAATCAGCTGTCATTAATAATTATGAAACCAACATATTTTAATGTGATATTTATTGATCATCACATCGGCTTGATTAACAAACTGATTAAATAATAATAGGTAAATTTAGGATTTTTTTTTTTGAAATTCTAGTAGGAATTTGATTTTAAAACTTGCAGCCTAGTCATGGCCCACTGTGATCTGCTTAAAGAAAATATTTTCAACTTTATGGCATTTTCGGTGTTTAGTTGTTTTTAAATAGGATGGTGCAATTTTCATCGGTCGAGTGAGTTTAACGAATCATTCGCAAATAGTTCGTATTACGCCTTCTATTCCTAAATCCTCCAATTTTGGAAATATTTGCAGTTGTGCTGAATTTTTATGTTTGCATTCTTTCGAATATAATTAAGTAGTTAACGAGGTATTCGATTTTTAGTGATTAAACTAATATCGACGTAAGTACAAGGGTGCAGGTATAAAGTTTTATAGTCAGTTTTTTATAATCACTGAATCACATATACGGTGTTCAAAAATGCACCTCCAATGTGAATACCGATGCACAATTCTATTTAAAATAACGAAGTTGATATCGAGTTTTATCCGAAATCGGTTCTGGATAACTGAAAATTTCGGGTAACTGGTTTTGAACACAAATGTCTGTCACATTCTTGAAATCAAATAATGTAAATTTTTGTCCGTAAAATAAGTACAAATTTTGCTTTCTATTTCATTTAAGGAAGACAGCCAAATTAATAGATTCTGTTTCAGTGTATGACATATCAATGACGAAGATTAAAACATAAGACAGAGAGACTGTTAGAGACTGTATAAAGTATTATTTCTTACAAAGAATATACAGGCTCTCCTACCGAATTGGCTCATTGAAATTTTTCAAACTTCTAGCAGAAATAAGATTTTCAAACTTCTCGATTAGTCATGAATTTTTAAGTTTTACATTCGATTAAAATTTCGTAGCATTTCGTAAGAGTGGTATTAGATATTTAGTGGCTCTGCAAATGTCGTTGCAAGTACAAGTATTGAGCGTTATAAATGAAGCAAATAATCACTAAATCACATACAGGTGATCAGAATCTTGACATGGATACTTTAAATTAAAAAAAAACTTTGTTTTTTCAAATGAAAGGTTCACTATAGCCATTCTTGATAGCTTTTGAAATATTAACACTTGCATAATTTTACCTAATACACGTAAAAGTTTCAAGAAAATCTGTTCCCTACAAAACACTCTCCATATAATTTTTTTTTGAGTGATTTTATTTTTTCCTTGGGCGGGTATAACCCGAAGAAGGCAACTCGGCTAGAATGATCCATTGTGCCCCCATGTCAGCCCTCTCAGTCAAATTGCACCCTATCAAAAAAGTTTGCAATCTGGCTGAGAGTTAACTTACCGACTCTGGGTTCGTCCAACCGATCGACCCCAAAGTGCGTCTGCCTCTCCCTGTCCACTGGCAGGCTGTTGACAAAAAGGTCAGCAGGAGTTTCCTCCGCACTTCTACACTTTCTGCACAGGGGGGAATTCACTAAGCCCATGCAGTACATGTATTTTTTAGTGCGCAGTGCCCAGTTAGGATTCCTGTGAGTAATCTCGATCAGTCCCTGCTCATAGAGACTACCTTACGGAGTCTTTCTTCATTCGGATAAAGCTCTAGAGATTTGCAGCGCCAGCGAGTCTATTCCAAAAAAAAAGCAGTGTCTAGCAGCAAGTTGGGAGCTGGTATACGAGCTACCACACGTCGGTGTCGGTTCTGAGCCTAAGAGCGGCAGCTCGCTGGCGCCCGTTGCTAACGTGTCAGCTATTTCATTGCCTCTCAGCTCTACAACTAACACACTAATCTAACAATACAAACTACAACCTATGAAGTCGCAAAATATTTGATAACGCTAGAATCGATAATACTCAATACGCTCTCAGAACCTAAATGACACAAAAACAATAATGGCGGCAACATGTGATTTATTCCAGCATTCGGCGCCGCCTAGTGGATTGTATTCCTCAACAAATCGTGACGTCACGCTGCTATAAACAAATTGTATTTAGTGTCCCCCCCCCTCGCTCCCCTCATATTTACAATCCATAATTATTATACAGTGACCGGCATAAATATTGCAACATATGGGAATTTTTTTTATTATTAGAATATACTAAAACTTTTTTTGCGAGAATAGGTTGTGCATGTCTAGAAACGCCAAAATTTATTTTGTCGCATGTCACGTGACCACTAGTATGGCGGTAAATTTAAAAAATATGCCGTCGATCTGCAAAAAGGAGGTTAGATGACATGATATCCAAAAAAGTTATTTGAAAAAGTTGCTTAGAATTCAATTCTGAGGTCACATGCAAATTTTTGTAAACATATTTAAAAAAAATAAAAATCACAATTTTTCCAAATATGTATGTATTGTTTCATTGAATTACATATTTCCAATTTTTTTTCGCTTTTATCAGCTCAACTGCAGTACTATTTCCAAATTTGGTTAATACTCAAACAGTTTTGTCAATTTTTGCATAATTAACATAGTGAAAATTGAAAAGTACGATTTCAGTGTGACAATTGTTGTTGTAAGGTATTGTATCTAGTAGCAATAAATAAAATTTTACAAACATTTTCTTTCTAAACCACTTAGCAAACATTACTTTCATTGAAAATTATTATATTTCTTGTTTGTTTTCGGCATTAAAGTGGAAACCGTTAGGCACCGTTAGTGCTCTATTGCAGGTTAATTATGCAAAAATTGACAAAATTGTATCAATCAAATTTGGAAATAGTATTGCAGTTGAGCTGCTAAGAGCGAAAAAAAATGTTAATATGTAATTCAATGAAACAATATTTGGAAAAACTGTGATTTTTATTTTTTTAAAAATATGTTTATGCACAACCTATTCTCCAAAAAAGTTTCAGTATATTTTAACAATAAAAAAATTTCCCATATGTTGCAATATTTTTGCCGGTCACTGCATAATAACGAATTTTATAATCGATTTTTAAAATTGCATGACAATAACGCAAAATAAAGGAAAAAGAAGCTGCTAATGCGCCTTGAAAACCATAGTAGCTGTAGTGAATATTTTCGCGGAATTTGAAAAGTTTGTACATGATTTATGTATTCTTTCTATATTTTATAATAATTACTTCAGTGATAATTGTTCATCATCTGCTTCATATACCTATAGGCCCAGAACCTGTTCTAAGAGAGCTTTAAAAATAGCTCGAGAGCAGGTAAGAAGTTGGGTTAAAGACAAACAACAAGAACACTGGAATAATACAACCAGGCAAACTAATGATAAGACCATTATTAAGAGATCACCAAAAAAGAAGGCTGAAGAACTACTGCAGCTCAGTAAAGATCATCTTCATATCGTGAAAGGCCTTCTAACAGCACATTGTATACTGAAACGACACCTACAGAAAAATGGGATCAGTACTGGAGATACCAACTACAGACCCTGTGATGAGAGAACAGAGAACGTTCACCACAATCTGTGTGAATACTAGACCCTGGGCGCGAGAAGACATGCAATTTTTAGCAAGCCACAAATGAACTCAAAACTTTGATCAACCCGCAAGAGACCTATACAGATTAGATGTAGGGTATTAAGATCTTGGAATGGCTGGTGTAATTTAATGGGACGCACACCGATAGATATTTGCATGCAAGATCTCACCATCATCCGATGCAGAAGAAGACATTGATACACACATTGCTATCCAGAGCCGAAACCATCAGTGACGAACAACATCTTACCAGTGAAAAGATACATTTGGAGAAACCACTAAAGAAGAATGGTTACACTGACATCGACATAAGGATAGCCACTAAAAAGAAGACGACACTGAAGAAAACTACAGAACCACGAAGAGGGATGGCGTGTTTACCTTACATAGCAGGAGTCACCGAAAAAGTAGGTCGAATTTTGAAGAAACGTAACGTACAAGTACGCTTCGGGACTGCAACGTCGATCCAGCAGTATCTACCGACCGCAAAGGATAAGATTCCCAAGGGGCGCACAGAAGGTATCTACAAGATAACATGCCAATGCGGACAGTGCTACGTCGGACAAACAGGAAGAGTCATCGACATAAGAATAAAAGAACACGAGAGGGACGCAAGATTAAGAAGGACCGAGCAATCAGCGGTGGCAGAACACATGCACGACACCGGACACAAAATGGATTTCAACCATGGAACCGTCACGGTCAATGGAGCGGAAAGTACACGGTTGGATGCACCAGGGGCGTATATAAGAAGAATGTCGGACCGTGGAGAATCAGTTCAGTTATCCTGAAGAAGGTGTCAGTATGAACAGCGAAACGTCGAGCGAAAGTTTTGACACACGGCAAAACCCGCAAGAAGCTGTTAATAAAAAAAATAGTTACCCCCATTTTAATGTTTTGTGTAATATAGTGTGTATATGTCCTGGTCTTCTATCCTGTTCTGTTCTTTTCAATATGATTTTTATGGCAAGTTTTAATTCCATTCTCCAGTTTCTTTTTCTATTCCTCTCGCTGGTTCCGCTTTCGATAATAGCTTTTATGATTGGCCTGTGCCTATAAATATTAATGATTAAGTTTTGACTTGTTTACTGTACTGAAAGAATACAAATATCAAAAATTCAACAAAATTGAAAATACATCAAAAAACGGTCGAGTTTAGAGATAGAGAACCCCCATACATGCTGGACTAGATCGATAAAAATTGGATCATTCTATTTAAAATAAAGAAGTTGATATCCACGCCCTGGATAAGTATCGGATGTGCTATAAAGTAAAATATTTTCTTTAAGTAGATATAGTCTGTCATGACTACTTTGTAAGTTTAAAAAGCAGTTTTCTGTTTGATTTCTGTTTGAGAAGTTCGAAAATGTCTAATGAGGCAATTCTTGGGAAAACCTATACAGGTAATCTTTTTTAACATGCATTATAAAAAAAATACATCTAATGAATTCTGCGGTAAATCCCGCAGAAGCCTTCCGAGATTTTAATCTCGGAGAGCATTAAATTGTGGGCAAGTTCATGTTCTTTTCCTAAGATCAAGCGATTTCATTAATTCTTGACTCAGTATCGACTTACCTAAGCTTATAATAGAAAATATGCTAATTAAAGCACAAAGGACAAGATGTATATTGAAAATAAATACCTAGGTTCATGTGTTATATATTATCATTATAAAAATTATGGTATTATGTTGTGTAGGCACACACTCAATAAAAGGATCCATTAAGAAAATTATTATTGACAGTGAAAAAGAATACTTATAGCCACATAAGTATAATTGGGGTGGAAATAATGACAAAGAAATAATTAATTTAGTAAAGTGTTATTGTGAATTCCTGATATAGTAGGGGTTACGTATATAGTTTTAAGGTTTATGAAGCACCTATATAAAGTAGTAATCGAAATTTCATAATCTAGAATAGATACTCTTACTATCCTTAAAAAATGTTTCAAGTAATTGAACCACTATACACACTTCACAAATATTTCGGATTCATATCTTACAAAATCGAAGTACATATGGGTAAAAGATATTTGAGACCCGCTTATATGCATCTATATTTGTGTTTGATTGTTCAAATCATAGTTTTCCTGTTGATAATCCAGCTAGAGTTTAAATACTTTTTGCGATTCAAACATGGATCAACTATGGAACATATAGTATTCACGCTTTACAACATATTAGAGATGATATCCGTATTTGTTATGTTTGTAAAAAGTAAGATATATAACAACAGATTGTTGGAAGTTATTAACAAGTTGATCAATATTGAGAAGACTCTCGATCGATTCATTGTATGTACTGAGTATACGAAAATTAAATGCATTTCGTTAAGTGTCTTTGTACTTCACATGACCATTTCAATATTATATTGTGTTACTATTGTGTATGTAAACGATGTAACCTTCGAAGCAGTTATGATTCTGTGCATATTCTATGCCTTAGCTTCCCAAATTGTGATAGTTTCACAGTTTTCAACAAACGTTTTGATTATTCAACATATACTTTGCGAGTTAAATATGATCATTGAAAAAAGGTTTATACGTGAATCTGATGTGATATCAAACCAACCGACAGAGAATAGTATCGAACTTTTGAGGACGCTTTCAAGAACTTATCAAGACGTGTTTGTATGCGGAAAAGAATTGCAAAATATTTTGTCTTTACAAATTTTAACGGAAACTGCGTTAGCCTTTACAGTAGTGTTATTTTACGCCTTTAGTATTACATCTCTCCTGATGATATATGGATTTCAAATAGTAGCTAGCCGTGTTTTTATGTCAGCGTTAGTCTCTATATTAATGCAAATTTTCACTGGAATACCCATCATCACTGCTCAATTATATATTAAAACGGTAAATTGTATTCCAGGATCTCTTTATTTCACTAAAGCTTACATTTTTTTTATTTTCCTACATTTTCGATAATATTAATTAAACAAAATATATTTTCACTATCGTAGGTTGAAAAACTGAGAGATATCCTATTTAGAGCAACTACCAATATTCAAAAAGAAGAATTGAGAAAGGAGGTAAGAAATGTTGCACAAATATTAATTCAGAAATTATTCTTTATAGCTGCACCACCGTAATTTTATTGAGACGTAGGTTTGTTTTTATTTATTCTAATAGATTGTGAATTATATATGAATATAATAAACTCAGAGAAGTGAAAAAACATTATACAGTTACATAACCTAATGGTTGCGACTTAATACCAATAAACTGTCGTAAATAAAAAACAAAAATACTGCACACAATCTGTTCAGACATATGAAGAGCGGCGGAGCAGGGACTAAGACTCACTGTTGACCGGCTGGAGGTAAAGATAGGAGTTGCCCAAAGATCCATGTTAGGCCCACTGGTGTTTCTATTATACATTAACGATTTTCCGAAGTTCATTAAATGTTGTACAATTCTATATGCAGACGATACAACACCTAATATTCCCTCAAAGACTAAAGATATACAAAGAGAATTACTTTCTTAGGTAGTTTCTCTCCTGGTTAAACCAGAATGATTTGCAATTAAAACAAGAACAAAGAAAAAAAAAAACGCGGTTGGTGGTCTTTGGAAATACCTTGGGGAAAATTGTGGCATTTGGGAATTAGGAACTTCATTTTCTGGGGAAACTCTGCTGAATTTTCAAGAATCTTCAGGCTTGTTTAAGAACGGTATTTGGTATGAACAGAACAGATAGTTGTGCGTAGTTTTTTTTTTCTTTGCAAAGTACGGAACTAATCATGAACATTTAACGCGTAATCAGTCAAATGCGTATTTGGTACCACCTCCACATATTGACTAAAATCTAGAAAAGTCCCGCAGAAACTCAAAGAACTTACTGTAAGTCGATTTAAAGCAAAATTTGAGACCTGGTTAGTCGAAAAGGCCTTTTATCTAATCAAAGATTTTTTTGAGGCTGAAATAGACATATAATTACTTTTTTATATATATTGTTCGCGAAACTTTGTCGTGTTCTATATTTCTCACATAGTGGAATAAATAAATATTATTATTATTAATCACTATATACGATATTCAAACATCCTGCTTGTTTCCAGCTCAATGCGTTGTCTTTACAAATGCTTCACGAAGACTATAAATTCACTGCTGCAGGACTATTCGTCATGGATATGAAAGTAATTGTTTCAGTAAGTTTTTTATATAACGTCCTTAAATAATGGGAAAAGCTAACCTACATTTTGTTTGCAGATCATATCTGCGATAGCAATGTACATTATTATTTTAATACAATTTGATCCTAAAGCTGGACTGTTTGAGGAATATATAGAAGAACATGCATATTAATTTATTATATCAAATAACTGGAAATGTATAAAAAAAAAACAATACGAAGACACCATCACCATTAATATTTATAATTTGTGTATAATCTAATGGTTGATTCCAGAAATTAGAACAGATGATAAACTGGATGTAGAGATGAGAAATATAATAAAACAAGTAAAGTTAAAGTATGTACTTGTACGTTTTAAATAATTTATTGTAGTTTTCACCACAATAATGTTTCATTACATTTTGACTTAATCGAGGGAATGAAAATGTTAGTATGGGTATGTAACACAATTTGTTGGGGAACGCATGTTACAACTTTGATGCGAGAGTGAAGGGCGAAGATCCAATTCTTAGCATTTATCTCATAAGTACACATATAGCAGGTAATAAACAGAAAAGTGCGCAGCGTGCTATTAAAGCATTTGTGAAGAACTAGAACTTTTATTTCAACTCCGCCTATGTACTCCCACGGAGTCTACTTCAATTATATAAAAATAGAAATGTTTTTAAAAAGTATACGCTATATTTTAAATGATTAATGAAGTTAAGAAAATTGTAATAGTGTTGGGTTATGTAGTGTGTCTATATATATCTTAACTTTCTACCCTCTTCTGTCCTATGAGCTCATTAAGCTTGCATGATACAAGAACATAAGGTATGCTCATCTGAAAACCAAAACTCGTCTTTTTCACGCATGGCCCTCAGATACGTCATCACTCGGCTGTCGCCATTGTTGTTGGTGTGTTTACCAAATTACTATATTTATTTTAACAAGTTTCAGTTTATTTTTAAATCCATTAGAACACTTTATTTAGTTTTTATTTAATGTTTTGTGTCAGCTTATGCTTGTAGTAGTTTCGATTTACCTGTATAGTGATTTTAATTAGGTGTTATAAGTTCGTTTTAGGCTTTGCGTGGATAAATTGTTTATAAACGTTGTAGTCGAAATTCTTGAGTGATTTTCATTCGTTTAAGGGAGTAGAATAAAAAGAATTGATAAATGAATTTGTAAAAAAAGAAAAATAAAATACTGCACTCACAATCATTAATTAATTCCTTCTTTTTTTTCTGCATTTTTTTTATTCCAATACTGTTAATGTTTGTACCAGACTAATAGATATTTCATTCGCCACTAAAAAAAATATGAACACTTACAATTAGTGAAATTTTAGTATGTGTAAGTACAAACAAGTGTGAAGGTAAGAGCTAAAGAAGTGTAGAACATGTTCAGTTAAAGTAAAGCTTGTAATTATTAATGCTTTATTTGCTTCATTGCACTAAAATAAGCAAACATGAAATGTTATACTAAAGGCAAAAAATACTTTACATCAACAGAAGCACTCATCACAAAGCAACAACGATTTTGCATTCAATTGAAAATTACATTCAAAAATGTAAATTATCTAAAATTTTGTCTCAGTGCAAATTTGATTGAAGGAAATGGCAAAAAAAAACAGTTTTATTGATTTTAATAGAATAGATTAAAAAAAAAAAATGGGAGTTAATTTTCTTTACATTGATGATATCTATTAAATTATTGGATTGGTAGTACTGTTTGGATCTCAAATACGTCACACCTAGATGCGCAAGAGCATACTCTATTGTCTCGTATCATGTTAAATTGGAAATTGGTTAAATCGATTAGGCAAATATATATCTAGACAGTCAGCAAAACGAGAATATTTACATTAATTAGAGTGCGGTAGGTGTCGTTTACAGCACGATTAATACGCCAATATGACAATCAATAGATATGGATTGGTACCACTGCGTTTTGACAACTCGACTCTTTATGACGATTTTTCGTCAATAACAATTGATAGTATATTTCAAACCAAGGGAGGAAAGTACTCTATTGCAATAGCCCTTTCCTCACGTGGTTGGAATACTATTTTTTTCCCAGCCAGTCCAATTTTAACTAATTAAATGTCTAAAAATAATAAAGACATACCTGTGAGTGATATGATAGATAGTAGGCTTAATCTGTCAAATATTTTTTGAGAACTGCCAAGTTAGCGTCATTTCAAAAGTGTTTAATATAGTTTAGTTGAAATTGAATACCTAATAATTTAGCAATTATCTCATAAATGGGCTCAGACTAAGTCGAATGTACTAATGTCATCTATCAATAATGTCACATATTATAAGATGTCAATGTCAATGTCACTTACTTTTCTTCCCTAGGGAAAAAACATCAATGAAAATACGAGTAAATGTGTTTTTTTTTAAACTAAATTAAGGATATGCATATTTTATATTACAAGCAGGTAACTGTGAGATGAGAAAGAAATGTCGTACTCTGAAATGAACCCCTAGACCTACAGGTGCATCAGCTGAGAGGTAATGGTGTGTTTACAGTTATCAAAGGCAAAAAACTATTTTAAAGGCATAATGTCGGGGGTTAATATCGGAAGATGAATCAAAAGGGTTGTGGATGATTTTGTTTTGCTTTTCTTTTCTTAAAATAATTCCAAAACTATCAATTAAAGTTTGTTGCAGATATAATTTGTATTAAATTCAAGCAATTGTACATTTTTCTTGTCAATGATAGGACAGTGGTTTCTGGAATATAAAAAATATATATTCCTTACAAATATCGTCCAGTGCAAACTTAGACGCCTTATTTTTATTGTTGGTTGGTTGCTTTATGCCAAAGAAAAAAATCTGATCTCTTAAGAAAGATTCGAACAAGAGAACAATTTTCGAATCCTGGAATGTTTAATTATAAATAACTTATATACTAATCACGCCCAAGAACAAAGTTGAAATGTATGTGGCTTGATGTGTGGTGAAGTAATTGGGCCTATCGCTGACTAGAGCAAGATATTCAAATTTTATGATAGCAGTTTTGCAAGAACACCTAGATTATGTTAATTTAGGGGATCGCCAAATCAGTAGGATGTGGAAGTCTTAGCTCATCATTTCCGTGACATTGGCTTAATGTTGTAACGGCTTTTTGAAGGCCATTGAATGGGGATAAATAGTCCTATACATTGGCCACTTCGATCACCAGATTTGCCGATTTTTTTTTAAGGAAACTTAAAAAATAAACTTTGCAAAAGAGTAGGTACGCCGATATAGTAGAATTAGAACATAGGACAGTATTTTAAATTCTACAAGGATCGTTCCTAAAAGAGTTTTAACGTGCATTTAAGAATTTAATAATTTTACAGTCATAATTGCTTCATTAAAAAGTTCGCGATCAGAAAATAGTTAATACCTATCTACTTCGTTTCAATTATTTTGATATAAGTGTGTGTGTGTAATAATTTTTATGGAGAATTAATTTCTCTTTTATTTAAAATACAAATAAGTATACAGTTTGCTTAATATTTCGAGATAGCCATGTTCAATTATTTTTTATGTTGGTCATTGTAAACAGCTCTAAAAATTACGCTTTTTCGCTACTTTAACCCATTTCATAGCTCCAATAATAACAAAGTTAGCAATAGAGCCGAGTTAATTTGTAATTTAAATTTTCTTTTTTTCATTATTTGTATGGGGATCGCCATAAAAGATTAACATTGGGCTGAATGGAGAAAGACTTGTATCTTTATAAGCCCAACCAGATATGCTTTTATCCATTTAAGGAAATGCATGGTTTACCAGATATTTGCAAAAATATAAATTCACCAAAACATTTTCAGTGCTGGAACTGCTAGTTAGTTATGGTGTATATACAAATCTCGAGAAACTTGATATGATCGAATGTTACATTATTTGCAACAAGAATTGTCAACAAACCGTCGAATGGTATTTTCTATTGCATTTTGATCTCCCTCAACCATCGCAATTATCATTAGACACCTTCAAGAATTTATACACCAATTTAAAAGAGTTTAGAAGTTTTCTGAAACTTAGATATGAGGCTAACATGGATGCAAACACGCGGATAAATGTTTTAGCTGCTGTAATCGGAATTCTTCAACATCGACAGGACAAATTGCACAAGACGCCGTTGTCTTACAACGCACAGTAGTGAGAATTTTATCAAAACATAAGTGCTATTCTTATAAAAATTAATTGGTTAAATTCTGCATAATTTCTATTTTTTTGCTAATATCTAGTAAATCACGTATTTCCTGAAATGGATAAAAGCATATATGGATTAAGCTTATAAAGATGCAAATCTTTCTCCAGTGCGTATCTCTTATGGCTTTCGAAATCTCCCTACAAATAATGAAAGCAACCCTAATACCCAAATTTAAATTTCCCGCCACTATTTTTAGTAAATTCAAGGTAAAGGCAGTAAAATAACTATCAAAGTAATACAAAATAGTAGGTAATCTTATGTTTTAACATTGAAGTTACTAAGAATAAGTGCGGGCAATTTAAATTTGGCTATGTGGGAAAAGGCTTAGACTATATAATTAATACAAACGTTTTCCATAATGCAAAGAGTACCTACATCTAAATCTAGATATGTACAACATTTAAATTGCAGGTAATTATGGTTGTAGTCACGCTATAAAATAATAAAGAGAATATTTTTTTAATAATTGTTTAATGGTTTAAATTTGAAATAATTCTGTTTTTTAGGCTGTACTTTGATATCCTATTAGCGACATCTACATTAGACAAGCAGAACTATGTTAAGAATCCCCACGTAAGTCCAAAGTTTGGTAGGATGAAAATCGATAATTTAGGTTTCTCTTGGGTTTTAAGTTCATTTGTTTGTTTTTAGAAAAATTTCAATTGATGACAGCTGACAGCACATGACAGAAAAATACTTCCCTGAAAGTATTTTAAATTGTATTTCCTCTAGGTTTAATTGGTTAATATTGATAATTCATTCTGTTACTGAATACTTATATGTATATGTACCGTAAGAGGGCTTATGTCGAAATATTCTAACAATACATCTTATTATTTATAGTATTCATTTATTTGGAAAAGATTTCTTAACATTAAGAAAAATATAAATTCACATATGCATTCTGTGATCCAAACATGACAACAAATATAACAATATTCCATAAGTTGAATAAAGTAAGAGAAGAAGGCGATGGTGTGGAAAACAAGGTATATCATTGATAACACATTTTAAAATGTATCTAATTGGTGTTTTGTTTAGGTGGAAGTTCGAGAAGATGAAGAGCAGTCAGTAAAGCTTCAAGAAATAATAGATTTATTGGTTGCCGCTGGTTATTTTCGAGCTAGAATAAAGGGGCTGTCCCCGTTTGATAAAGTAGTTGGAGGCATGACATGGTGCATAGAATCTTGTACTGTTGATATAGATGTAAATCTGTTATTTCAAGAAAACTCAACAATAGGACAAAAAATGTGACTCAACATAAAGATTGTTTAAGGTGATATATTTAATTTTTGTTTTAGATCTTTGACTGAAAAAATTATTGCCGTGCTACTTAAAATGAAATGCCCCCATAGAATTGAACCACATCAAATACAGGGTTTGGATTTTATTCATATCTTTCCTATAATTCAAGTAATATAAAATAATTTGAAGTTATTTCAATTTTGCTTATATTCTATATTTGAAGTGGCTAGTAAAGAAATCGGTGGCAAATCGTCAAGAAATCTCTAGCTTTGTCAGATCATACGCTGTAAATCAATTCAACAAGACATTCTGTGTTAAAAGTAAGAAGATGGAAACGGAGAAACTTTTATTAGGGAATCTTGAAAGAGTATGGGAATTATACAAGCCACGTAGATTTTATAAACGGAAAACAACACTTCCAGATGCACTATCCTCTAAAGTGCAAATAACCTTGCTTGAGTATGGTCTCTATGGTATTTGTAATAATCTTAATAATAAATCTAATACTAATGATACAGCTGATGATCAGAATCAAGAGGTAAATATGTTTTTATCTTATATTGCACTAATTCTTCTTAATTGAGCACCCAAAAGCACATAAAAGTGGAATACAATGATTAATAATGGATTTGGCAAATATTTAAAATAAAAATTTATCCAAGCTAGGTTTTCCTGAAAACTGTAATAAACCTTTTATTTTAAAATTATTTGTTGAATGGTAAGTGTTGTTATTTCAGCAGTTATTTTATGCAATTTCGCATATTAGTGTGAGAAGCTAGAAGTGCAGTAGTCATTCAATATCTTTTCATAGGAATTGTAATAATAGTGATACAGTATTACATTGATTTGTCATTAATCAAAGTGTTAATTATTCAAAAGGTCACTTATCTGAACTGCCCCAATTCAATCAGGTCTTAATACCATCTTATGAACTATAAATGTGTACTATTATTCCAGTTTTTTTACAGATATAGAGAAGTATATTACACTAATGTATATTCTATTATCTAAATATCGATTTCACTAATCATTAATGAGATCCATTTGCTGGTGAAAAAATCCACCTGAAGTATTATCTAATAATATTTTCATTTATTTTATCTAATAATTGTATCAGGGTTGTTTATTTCTAAATTCAACTTTTGGAGATATTTATAGTCTTATTTAATCATTCATAGTTGTTAGTTTCCTTGTGTTAGAAAGGGGATAAGGATGTGCTGTTACTAAGGTGCTATACAATATACAATAAATCGATGGTAGTTAAATACTTTTTTGCAGTTTTAACGTACGGTATCGGTTTTTGTCCGCAAGAAACAAATCTATTTTCTGGATCAAATTAAATCGTATAATAATTTACATCCGTGTTGACGTACAGTGAAATTCAAAACTCATGTATCCCTAAAATATTATTTCTTTCTATTTTATGAATATAATGTTTCTCTGTGTTTACTTAAAATATGGCTCTTGTTTCATTGAGCGCTCAAGTTTTCGTAGAGTGCTGCCTCAGATATGTTTACATTTAAATTAGATATATTATTCGCTCACGAAGAAATTTTAGGGAGAGGTGAATTTTGTATTTCAGTGTACTTTTGTCAGTGAAATAATCGTCTGCTAGACACATACGCTAGATGCTTTTTCTACATCGAGTAATTCGTCGTGGTTCGATGGAGTAAACAGCAATGTTTTATTATGTAGTTTTCTTTCGCTACTTTCAGAACATGTTCAAAAAATTGAGGAGGTGAGGGGATTAACGTATCAGTGTGATGGAATTTTATGTTGTATAATCTGTAATTAGTACGTTGATGACGCATATTGACAATATATATCACATTGTCCCAGTTGTGTCACTACATAGTATCTGCAATTATAACCGATGATCACCTGAAAGATCTATATCCTTGCTTGTCACACGTATGAAGCCAAACCTTGTAGTTTTTCCTTTTATTTATGCAGTAGCCACTTGAGTAATATAGTCAAACAAGTCAAATAAAGGATTGTCTTTACTCATACGAAAAAACAATGATATAAACTATAAAGTAGACAAGGTGCACTTTAGTTTATCGAGGTAGTACTCAGTAGTAATATCACAAGAGAGAAAATAAATTGAAATATAATTTGACGGAGGTTAAAAAACGCTTTGTCAGGCAATAACCACGAGAGCCCTTAGAGTGGCTCAATAGCTTATACCAAATAGTACCACATTTGAGAAAAGTTAACATGTTATTTTCTAATTTTTCGAACTCTCACATAATGTTCCATGAATTATTTTTTGACGTTACAATCAGAAACACTATTAAATGATATATTTAAACAAATTTTCACAGGGAACCAAATTTAAATTTCCCACAATTATTTTTAGTGACTTCAACATAAAGGTATTAAAATAACTACTAATGTAATAAATGTAATAAAATACAAAATTGTTAGTAATTTCATGATTCAACGTTGAAGTTACTAAAAATAATTGTGGGAAATTTAAATTTGGTTGCCTGGGTTCCTTATTCTTATTTCTGATTTCATCGAATGACGATGTACTAAAACTTTTTTCATTCATTTTTATAATTTTCATACAAATTTACGGCAGACGTCAATTAAAAAAATAGTTAGCATTCCAGAAAAAAAAAAAAACAAAATACTGCAAATATTTGTTGCGGCAATAATGTAAGTAGATTATTCTGGAGTATCCTCGTTACAATATTTTATTTTTTATTTGAATGGTTGAAAGGTACATAAAAGACTGTAATTGAAATTTTCCATTTATTTTTAGAAGCGTTACGAGTGGGAAGAAATCTCACGAATTAACTCGCACCTTGAAGTGATAATGCTCTTTATTATTCTTATCTATATTCATTACCTTAGAGTAACAAAAGGTCTTTTTTTTATCAAATTTATCTGATAAAAAGCCTTTTCTTAACTTACTACTATCATCATATACCATCATTTTCATCATGTTTTCTCCGGGGCTGTAATGCTAACTAGGAGGAAGATTTGGCTATGCGGGGGTGCCTGATAGCAACTTATTTGTTTAGGTATTATGTATCCCGAAAAAGTTCTGGTAGAACATTGAATTGAAAGGTACTGCTCTTATAGGGGTGTGCTATCCCTCATACTGAAGTGCGTGCACAAAATAAAATATCATAAGTGAGTATTCTAGGGTTAATAAACTCAATGATTGAAGCAAGTTTCTATTGTACGTTTTACTGATAGGTTTATGGTTGCTCAAAAATAATGTTAATCCTATTTCTATTCTATTTGAAGTGATAAAAAACGGCTATTATGGTGTTTGGGTGTTCAGTTAGGTGGAATGTACTAATTTTTGGGTGTAATGTGTGCAATTTTTTTTATTTGCTGATGTTATGTGTGTTGCAATTTCTTTTATTTTGCATTTATGTTGTAGCTTCATATGCAGCAGCTTTTGCATAACATGACTATTACAGAGGTAGGTTTTTTTGTTTTTAATTTTTATTTTCTGCACAAAAAAAAGTTTTTTTCAAAAATGCTTGATTTTTAAGTGGTTATTTGATATATGTACTTTGTATTTGTGTTTTACCGAAAGAATTTACAACGACTACAAAAAAGTTCCCATCAAATGTGGAATGTTCTTGCAGCAGATTTTTGTGAATTCAGGTTCTGTTTTTAAAATTAAATTAGGATTCAACTGACTTTTTTCTCTTTAATTAAGTAATTTAGAAGAAAATGCTCTCGTTCTTCAAAACATTATTTTTGTTTGTAATTAAAACGTAAAAAAAATATATAGTACACAGTATAAATTACTTATAACGACCAGATAAAAAATATTCGGCCATTTGAAATCGTTATAAAATATCAGTCATTTAAAAGAAAGCTATTGGAGACGGGTAAAGGGAATGTTACAACAAGTCAATATATAATTTGATTCTACACCCAACAATATACAAATATGCAGGGTGTCTATATGAAAAAAAAAAATGAATTTGAAGAGTTATAAAAATTCTTTGATATATCACTAATTTTTAGACAGCCTGTATGATACGAAGAGAACTTTTTACTACGTTTTGGTGAAATAATACTAGTAGTGGTAGTTTTGAAATATGGGAAACTGCTGACATTTGAAGCAAGTGAAAATTAAACAATGTGTATAACAGTGTAATGTCAAAATTTTCACAAAAATGGTTATATCCTAGAAACAATTGAAGGGCCCAATGCAAAAAGTGCCTAAGTCACATTTTGATAGTTTTGAGATAATCAAATCCAAAGTACATCTTGCACTGAAATCTCAGTGATATCCGTAACTTCATGATGTAAAAAACTACACTTAGGTACATTACAAAAATGAATCTGTTCAACAAATCCATAGTTTGGCGGTTGGCAAAGAAGATATTGCTGCTATGCTAGTTTCGACGAAAATGTGACTTAGGCACATTTTGCATTGGGCCCTTCAATTGAAGATAGAAATAGGAAATCCTAGCGGTAATTGCCGTATAATTTTATGCTGAATTAAAAAAAAATGTAATAACATTAGGATAATAACCAAGTTCATGGCGACTCCGGTTAATCGGAAGTATGAGAAACTTAAAAATATTTTAGAGAAATATAGTTATAGACATAACAATTGGGTAGTTCCGAATTTTTGCAAGCCCAAGTTTTTAAAGCTGAAGAGCTTTATTAAACTGGAAAATATCAAATTAGTTAGTTTTGCCAAAAATATTGTATACAAATTCATTGCTTTACTTTTAATACATTTTTAATACTCTGTTATAATTATTTGTCTACAATTAAAAATGCAAACATATGTAGATGAATCAGGAGTCTGCTTAGGTGTTTTCACCATAGTAGCGTCTTGTACCAAAAATAAAATAAAGATAAATAATTAAGAATAAAAATTTATATTTCCGACGAATAATTTGAATCAATAAAAAATTAAATATGCTTTAATCATATCAATTTACGTAGGTGAGGTACCTACAGGGAAACTTACTAGGGTAATTTTTTGTCGCATTTAAAACTGTTCTTGGATGAACTATGTAAAAGAGTGTTACTGTAGTGTAAAGAAATCTTTGTTGTTATTTGTAGCATCCATTTGAAAGTGATATAACCGAGGAAGAGAGAAAGGAATTGTTTAAACATTATTCAGAGCTTCAGTTACAAATGGAGGTATGCAAAATGATGATATTTTTTTTTGTTCAAGATGTATTACACATTTACATTTAATAATGATTTTTTTTTTCATATTGCTGTTATTGTAAAGCGTTGTACAATGTTATAGGATGGCAAAACTTATAAAGAAGAGGAGCAACTTTTAAAGTTGGACCAACAAAAATTAGTTCTTGAAGAACAATGCAATAAACTTATGAAGGAAAAAGGCGATATATCCGAAAATATTGCCGAAATAAAGACTGCTATTAGCCTCTTGAAAACAAAACAAGAGGAATCATCAAAATTACTTCGTGAAGCAGAAGAATCGATTCAGAGCGGTGATGAAAATGTTAAAGAAATTGAAGAATTAGTTAAACAAAATGAAGAAATCAGATTACAGGAAACTCAATATAAGGAGCGATGTAGGCAACAATTAGCAGAACTTCAACAGAAAATTCGGTAGGTGGCGAGTTAGTGAAAGTAGAAATATGAGTAAATCTATTGCTATTTCCTAGAGACGCGAAGGAAGCTGCTAAATCTACAAAAATTGATCCTAAGGTAACCAAAGAATTCGAAGAGGACAATGAAGCAGTAAAAACTTTACGATTGTATTTAGCAAAAAAGAACCGTATAATTTCTGCCTTGCAACGGCAGCTAGATGAAATTCCTAGCAGGCCTGAGCTTGCTCAATACCAAAGAAGATTTTTGGAGCTCTATAATCAAGGTACAGTTTTTACGATTTCGGCAAATCTTTCGCTAAAAGTCTGTTTTAGTGGCTGCAAAACACAAAGAAACTAAGCAATATTATTCACTATATAACACACTGGAGGACACCAAAGTATATATTTCCAAGGAATTGTCTCTGCTGAACTCTATATCGGATAGTTATCCGGAGTAAGTTGATTTACTTAATTACATTTTAATGCTTTCGTAAAGTATTGTTTTTGAGAAAAGAAAACAGTACTTAAATTTTGGTTGAAAAAGTATTCGGTAACTATCAGCGACTGCTGGTGTAGACATTTTACGAGGGCTATTATAATGATCGAACTTCTTCGTATAAATTCGTATCCTTTTCGTAATTCTGACGACGAACTTCGATCTTTGTAATAGCTCTCTCGGTGACGTATGTACCAGCCGCCGCGGGTAAGTACTTTATATAAGCAATTCTAATTTAGATTGTTGATAAAAAATCTGTTGAAGTACGTATGATACCAAACTTATTACTGTAAAACAAGCAATAGTTTTATGTACTCTTAAGATGATTTTCATAAATTTTTTGTTTAAGGGCGTTACAGTCAAGTGCTGCGAGCGAGGAATTTCTCAAACAGCTAATGAATATTGTCGAAGGGGTAAAACACTCCAAAAATAAAATCGAAAGCAGACGTTTAGAAGAAAAACAGAAACACAGTCAATTAAGCAGCACACTGCAAGGACTGATAGATGTTCAGAGACGATATGTAGCTGCTGTTAAGCAACTAAGTGTGGAATGTAAAAAATATGAATCGCTTTTAGCACAAGCCAAATAGCAATACATTACTCCGTGCAATGAACACAAAGTGAAAGCATTCCTTGTTGCTGTTTTCTACAATTATGAACTTTATTTATGCCGCAAAAATATATTTATATGTTGCTACTAACTGTATTTTTAAAATAAAATTTGTTATAATAACTTAACGTATTTTGAATTTATGAGGAAAACGAAAAATGAAGTGGAATCAATTGTGTTTTCAAATTGTACAAACATTAACTGTTCGTATACTCGATAAATACCGCATTTTAAAATTGTTACTGCTCGAACACCGTTCGAGTGACCGCTCTATACATCTAGTCCGCAGATTTTCCTAGATTAACAACAACCGTCCTTAAATTTACAAATTTAATTCCTACCACGCATCGGGTAGATACCTCTAGACAGATCACTTCAAATAATTCTTTACTTGCTGTGATTTATGTAAAATACCAAAGCCTGTCAATTGTTATATCAAGGGAAATAACTTTTAATGACGGGCCTGACGATTTAAAATCATTCCTGGAGGTACAGCAGCCCCCACCCTTAAAATTTCAATAGGGAAAATGGATAAGGTAGAGACCTTATCTATATTGGGTCCTTATTTGCATGTGCATTAGCGGAATATTCTTGAATCGAGTTTACTTTAGTTTAATCGTGAATTCACAGTAAATTAATATGGTCTCTTCTATCCAAGAACGTGTAGATTTATATAGTTACTTTTCATTATGAGAATGGGAGGTGTTCAAAATCTACAGCTCGCTTATTCAACGAAAATCACGCAGGCAAAATGTGCGACACAAATACGTAACGGAATTCATCCAAAAAATGTAAGGAAACGAGCTCTGTAAATAACAAGAAAACATTTTCGTCGGGTCGTCCATAATGAAGATATCAACATCGAAGTCCTAAATCAGGTCGCAATGGTAGGAAATGTGACGTCGATACAACAGGCATCTCAAACATAGTAAGCCGTTCATCAGTTTGTAGAATACCTACTTAGAAGTTTAAATTTCATCCTTTTAAAATTACACTTTTACACGAATTGAATGAGGATGCCCAGTAAACAAAATTCGGTAACAGAAATGTTTCAGCGATGTAATATTATTCACTTTGAAACTTCGAGTGTAACGTGCAGAAACGTTTTTGTTTACCGTACAAAACCTGCGACATGTCCGCCCTCAGAAGCGTCTCAAAGAAACGTTGCGTTTGAATACGTTTTAGAAACGTAACTGGTAACATTTTAAGAAACGTTTTATGAACGTAATCATTTGAAACATGTTTGTACCATAGAGGCGGTAAAGTGTTGTAAAGCCCATTTTTGCCCATTATGAAGTTTTAGTATACCATTTTCTGTAATTGCAGATTAAGAAGATCGTAAACACTTCATAATGGGCAAAAAAGGACTTATGACATTTTACCTCTGTGGTACAGAATTGTAAGTAGTAGTGTATTATAGGTTATACAAACGGAAATTGAATTGTATTAAAAAGTCTTTATTAATTTTTTTGTTACAACTTATTTTGCCTTACTGCACTATCTAGTATACTGCAAATCAGCTTGCTTAAAAAATATCTTTATGGTATACTCAAAAATGACCTCCAACAACCATGAGTAGTATCTTTTTCTGAAAGCAGCTAAAAATGTTAAAGGGTTAATAACCCAGCAAACCAACCGACGTCATTTTCACGTAGATTTAAAGTCGCCCGTTACGTCGTTGTGCCCACGTATAAGACGTGATAAAGATGAAAAAAATCACGACATTATGTCACAGCTTAATGCCGTCATTCCTTGACGTATATTTTACGTCATACCAGACCGAAAACAGGACGTCGCTTTAAAGGGTATTTTAGGTCAACTGTAAATCAATGAATTTGCTATAATGATGTAATATTTATTACAAAAAAAAAATTCACGACAAATAAACATCTGTAGTTAATAATATTATTAGCAAAATGGTAATAGTATTATGTATGTATATATGTATCTTGAGTTTTGTAAGGAGGCCAAAACAGTTCCCTTTTTCTAGGAGTTAACCATAACTTGTTTACAACAGGTATAGGGCTGGTTCAGCATCCTTTTCAGCAATTTCGACTCCTATGAAAGCATTGGTTATGCATTGTAGTCAGATCTAGAAAAAAGGAAAATGTAAGCTTATTACGCAATTTATTGGCTTGATATAGAAAAAATTGTTATGGTATCTGTTATTAAAACATGGTTGTCACCTTTAAATTACTATAAACTTCAGTTACTGTTCTATATTTGGTAATTTACAACAAAGTCAAAATATCTAACTAGAAGCATGGAAAAAGATGCACATATTTTCGTATTATTTTATCGAGCACTTCAACTGTATAACCACAACACTTCAAGAAGATTAATGAATAACGTTTATATCAAGGAAAACGTGCGTATTACTGTTATTACTATATAATGTTCAATCATTTAACTTGTTTAGTATAAAGTCTAAATTACCAAGAGTACAGGAACTACAGGAAAAAATTGAAGCATGACCTATCGTTAATATGCCATTACGCCATTATATACTCACAATCAGTTGTATCTACTTACCTGAAATACGAAGACTGATCCACTGATCTGATTAACGCAAATTAATATCAGAGACAATTATTGTTAATTTATATTAAGATCTGCACTCCACTGTAAACACCTGTTACTCTGTAACTGATAAGCACATGCCATGCACACGTTGTAGCGCTCTACACGTAAACATGTCATGTGATGGAAGCCGGGAAACCCGGTCCCTCTATGACGCGCCTGCGTGCACCGTGCACGTACTCAATAAATCGGCCTAAAAATTTCAAAGCTAAGAATTTTATTAAATATTTTTATAAATATTAACCCATTTTAAAATAATATATAATATAATATTCTATTTGTATTAAATATATTTAATGTAACTAAAATAGAGGTTTATATTCACAATAGAAAACAAATATTGTTTGGCATTCTGCTCATGAAAATATAGTAGGTAGATATTTATCATCGTTGGTTTTGTTTCAGATAGACATTTGATGACTGCGATTTCTTTACAGAAAAAAAAAATAATGCCCATTTCATACGTCACCTAGACGTAATTTATTTACGTAGTAAATACGTCCCAATTTCGACGTCTTATTGACGTAGTTTTCTGGTGAGATGACGTCCTGGACTAATAATGACCAAGTAACAACGTCAAAATGACGACGGGTGGTTTGCTGGGAAGGTATTAATAAGTTATTAAAGTTTTTTTTTTTAACAAGCTTTGATACTACTACACCATTGGTCTGAATTAAGTTTGCTAACAAATTATTTTCCCAGCAAAATATGAGTTGAGGTTATGTATATCGAGTAGTTGAGAGAAATTTTATGTGAGTCATAATTGAACTAAGTATATACCTAATATACTTACCGAATTCTTAACTTCAGGTATTTCTGCCATTATGTTAATTAGAAAAAGCATAAGTTTGCCACTTAGCCACAATCTGATCTGGCTACAACGGCTATCATACGCAAACTCTACTCGTGCTAGCGGTGCCCGGTGCCCTCAAAATTTGCCGTGTTTGTGTATGCGCAATGCGCAGCCGCTTATAACGATGTTACTTTAGGTTACACAAGATACATTTCCTAAATGTTACAAGTAAACATTAAAAAAAACGTTTCATGTAAGTTACAAATATATGTTGCAAATCTTACGCCAAAGGAATCTTTTGTTATGTTTCATTTACGTTTCTTGTTTATTGGGTTGCCAAGAAATATTAAAAAAAGCGTTTCATATGCGTTAAAAGGTATATGTTGCAAATTTTACGCCTAAGAATTTTTTTATGTTTCATATAGGTCTCTTGTTTAGTGGGCTATCACCCTGCGTAGTTTACTATTGCAAGCTAAGTGTTTAATTTGGTTTCATTTTGGCGCACAAAAATGTAGTAGTACCCGAAAAAAATTATGCGAACCAATATCCAGAAAGACGACAACCACATCGGTGGACCTTTAGAAAATTAGCAGAAAATTTAAAAGAATATATGGCTCATTTAGTGCAGCGAAGACGAAGAGACATCGCGAAATTAATCGTGTAAATGAAATTAGTGTGTTGCAAACAGTTGTAGAAAACGCATCAGTGTCTACCAGACAGATATGCTATGGAACTGGAATAAAAAAATCGATTGCCCACTTGATTTTAAAGAAACACAAGTATCGTCCCTTCAATGAGCGTATTTATCAGGACTTAGAGAAGGCCATAGCGAAAGGCGGCAAATATTTTGTGAGTGGTAGACGCGTACATGTCAGGAGCGTGTAGAACTTCCTACGATAATTCTATGGACGGATTAAATTAGATTTACAAGCAATGATTTACTTAATAGACATAATCGTCACTATTGGGCAATTGAACATCCTCATTCAAAAAGAGAATTTAGAGACAAGTCCGCTTCGGTTTTTACGTATAGTGTGGAATATTAGGCAACCGCTTAATTGGTCCTATTATTTTTGAACATAGACTTACATCAGAAGCATATCTTCGATTATTACAAAATGACGTTGCAGAAATTCTTGATGGACTACCTCTGGGAGAAATACGAGATTTATGGTCTCATTAAAGCTAGGGATTCCAAGGAATGTCGGCGCGCGGAAACCGACCGCAACCGACAGTCGTTCAAATCTGCTCAATAAATTTAAATAGCCTTGGATTCCAAGAGGCTGTTAGTCGCAGCGGATGATCGACCGACGAAATTTGTCGGTTTTCGCTGTCGGTCGCTATCGGTCCGATGTAGATTTGAGCGGAGCGGAAACGAGCAAGTAAACACCTGCGTTGTAATAAAAACATAAACACAGTGTTTCGTAGGCATTGAAGTAAACACAGGAATTTGAAAGTAACATTTTATTAGAAAGATGAGTCAAAAATTTAGCAAACAGAAGAAAAATTAATTGATTTAGTGAAATAGTACCTGTGTTATATGATACAAAACACAAAAGTTAAAAGATTGTATCGCTAAAAATAAATGCATGAAAAAAGGAAGTAAATGATTTGCTTGAAGATAGTGAACTCAATGAAGATGCAGATACACCGAATGTTGCATCTAATGTAGCAATAGAAAGACAGACAATTTCGAAAACACGTTCAACGGAAAATCCAGTTCTGAATGAAATAAAAAAAGGTAGAATTGAAAGAACAGCATTACTAAGGAAATTTTGGAAAAATCGCATCCTAAGGAAGAACCTGCACTTTCCATGTTCTTTCAAAGCATTGCTGCAACAGTATCAAAATTTAAACCATTACTACAAACTCGGGCGAGATTGGAAGTAATGAGGATAGTAACATGCCTGGAGATGGAAAACATTGCCGTACATCGAAATACTGACCCTAATGTGGAACCAGAGAATTTAACTTCTAGGCCTGTTTCGTCAGCAGATTCGTATAGATCTTCAGAAACGCAGATAGACGACAGTATGCAACTATTATTTCCCTTCAAATAATATGTACGTAAGTCTAATGTATTCGTACGTGCAATATTGGTCTATAATAAAAAACTCAATGTTATACATATTGTTCTTCTGAGAATTAAGTGACATGTGCGTATTACATCCTGGCTAATAAACGAAGAACATTGTCAAAAAGGCCTGGCTATAAGCGCAAATATTCTCTAAATTTGCCTCGATTTCCGAAAATAATCTGCGATGGTACGAGTTAAATTATATGCCCCTTCCTTTTTTCGACTTGAAAATAAGTTATTAATTGAACGTTGCGTTTATTAGCTGTTAACATAGAAATACTCTTCTTCTGCTTCTTCTTCTTCTAATAAAATAGCTACCATCAGTTTAGTTGTAGACTCCATTTGCGCAACCGACAGTCGACCCAAGGTTCGTATATACTAGGTGGCCGCGTAACTTGCAGGGGATACGCGATGACGTTGTGGTGAGGCGCCTCGCGAATATGGTTGTAACGTTTGTAGTGGGTAATATTTCATAAGAGAATACTCGCGTGCCATCTATAGTACGCTGTGGAACATTTCTTTGACAATATAACATGGTATTGGGGTATTCTGTAATATATAAAGGAACTTGAAATTATATTTCAAGACACGTTCTGCTTGACATAACATTAATTGAAAAATTCTAAATTAAGATTTCTGTAAAAATAAATATTTAGTCCTGGCAGTACAAACGCCATTTGGTTTTTAACATATATACGTGATGACGTGTTCGCGCTCCTACGAGGTACTACGTGAGTCAGTTTGCTATGACGTACACGACCGTGTTGCAAATTTTCTGTTCGTCAAAAACGTAAAACAAACCGTGTAGGTTATTTAACTGTCAAACACTTTTGACAGGTGAATTAAACAAACTCTCAAAAATAACGTTTACCGTAATATAGTGATGATTCTTTTGAAAAAACAGGATTTAAAGTATGTTAATCATGATAGCAGTGGAAAAAATAAAAAAAAGCACATGAGTACAATAAATTTAATCGGAACCAATTATCGCTTAAAGTATTCACGGTAACGATACTATGCAAGTTTCTTCTCTATCAAAACCATCTCTCTGATTTACTACTTCTAAATTCGTTTCCAAATATGTTACACCAAAGTACGTCAAATTTCCAGACTAATTAATTCAATCCGCTTTATCAATGTATGCATCCTCCGATCTCCATATTTCATCCATCGTTTCGTAACAAAATCCCTTTTCTTTGAGAACAAATAATATACACTACAACAATGTGTTTCAACCATGGAAATGTCTTTTTCTTTAAGAGCACTGTTCAAAATGTTTAATGTGTTACGTTAGTCTGAAAAATGTGTGGAAGAACCACTTCTGTAAACAATATTTGTATATGCTCACTGTTTTCGTACATGTCATAAATTGTGTTTCCAATAGCACATTGACAATGAGTAGAATAATCAATTTTTACAACATTTATTTCGTATGCATTTTCGTTTTGGGTTAGTGGATGTAATTGCTTGTTTATTCATGGATGAAATTTTGCTTATGTTTGCAACATGAATGTTTAGAGTACTCGTTACTCTCTAAAAACGAAACACTGTAAAGAATATGACATTAAAAATATATAGATTTTATACTCCTCGCACGAAAGTTAACGGGCGTAATGGCCCGTTGTTCTCTCGCTCTGCGTCGAAATACACGATTAACGAAACTATTAACTCCTTCGATTGTTTACACAATGGTTTCGGTATGGTTTAGTTGTAATAACTACTTACTTTAAATAAATATATACCAAGTATAAACGCAAATTCCCACACTTTACTGCAAATACAGAATACAACCCTTTGACAGGTGACAGCTATAACTAAATTGGTGGGAATACATTGGGAAGATGTGACAAGCATGCAATTTAAAAAGCAGTAGGCACCAACATAGCATCTTTAATTGAACATGAATAAGTTATATGCTTGTTGGTTATTTTAATAATATGATATTGTATGGCCCGAAATTGCAAGTAATGACGTACCTCGTCTGTTATAGTAAATGAACTTTATATACGAACCTTGCAGTCGACCGACCACAATGCTTGCAATCCAACTGAGCCAACTGGCGCACGCTGAATAAACGTCAACTTGCTTCGCAGCACTGTTCGGTCGCGGTCGGTGTTCGCGCGCGGACGTTCCTTGGAATTCCTAGCTTAAGATAGAGTTCCGCCATATCTAATTATTTATACACGAGATTTCCGAATAGATGGATAGGAACGCGAGCATCTGTGAACTGGCGAGATAGATCGCCGATCTATTTTTTCTTCTTCTGGAGTTACAAACAGTATAAACAGTTTATAATCAACTTAGTAGACCTGACATCACAAAAAAGGTAGTAAAAGACGATTATTTCCGACTTCAACTATTGCTAGCCACGGCCTTCCATAAGAAAACAAGTTTCACTTATAACTTTATTATTTTTGAAAACAACAGCCTTAAGCCTTGTATCACAGAAAAGGGAAAGACTATCTCTACTTAAGGATGCCCTTTTGGGCTTTGATGTGTATTTATAAAAATGAAGTTGAATATGGTCCCAAATGTACGAAACGTGGTTTGTATTTTTTATAACACCACGTGATAAAGAATAAAAAGTTGCCTTAAAAGATTTTTTTCCGTTTTCCGATATCTTTCCAAATAACCGCACTAGACAAGAAATAAGAATTTTACGAGTTTCATTTTTGTCTTAATATCTCAAAAACTATTTATGGTATTTTGAATTTCTCAACACAATTTTGTTGTTGTTTAACTTGGACAGTCTGTATGCACATTATATTGTAATAAGTATATAGTAGATTTATTTATTATTCTTCGAATCGGGAGGGGAAAGGGCTTTAGCCTATGAGTCATATAGCACGAGCCGCCTCTATGTCTATTCTACTTTATGTTAAGTCGACATGTTGATTAGCACTAGCTGCTACAACTTGTTTAATATTGGCAGTTGCACATGAAAACTCTAATTCTTTCATTAAAAACGGTTTTACTAAAAAAAAGAGTAAACTTTTGGAAGGGCAGTCGGCGAATCTGACGGTCTGGCCCAGGCTGAGCTAATACAACTGGGCCGGGGGCGAAATAATTCTCAAAATGCGCACTTTAATCGTTGCCTTGTTGAAGGTTTTTCTTTTGTATTATTTACGTTCGCGATTAAAATGTTAATTTTATTAAATAGCTTTTCAGAGCAAGCCTGACTGAACAGGAGGGTAAATGGGAGTGAAGCCGTAGTTTTGTACAATCCCCTTTTGGCAGAAGTATTTTAGGCGAATTTTACTGTAATGTCTCAATTTAAAAAAAAAAAAAACCAGAAATGATGTTCAATAAAGTTGTTTTAATTAAAACCGGACTATTTTTACATGCTGTCTACTGTTACAATTATTGCGACTAGGAAAGTTTTGATTATGTTTAAACAATGATTGTTGCTGATACGTAAATATTATGGAAGGTTGGTACTATTTTCTATATCATGTATCTTGTTTCAAATTAACCACAAAAAAATCTATATTTAAATATTTTGATTATGAATTAGAATAAAATATGTATCTATAAAACATGAAAACGTATCCAAATATCATTTCTTTTTTGTATAAAATGTATAATATACTACTTTCAATACTAACAATTTTGATTTTTAAAATTATTAATAAAAATTTTTGATCAGTCATACAGTAAAAATTGATTTGTACGAGTACACTACACAGCTATAGAGTAGTCCGATGACTGTCCAGTTTCATTGGGCTTCGACCATAAAGAAGATCGTAAGCCTAATTTGAGCTTTTTGAGCGTATCGATGTCACATTCAGCTTCACTGAGTTCGGTCCGTTCCGTACGTTGTTCAGGTGCTCCTGAGCGTTGTTCAGTAAACGTCGTCTCAGCCACTGATATATTTGGAAGTGTGTTTGGTAGAGGACCACCTTGATCTTCCCCTCCTAGGAAATGACTTCTGCTCGGACATTGGAGATAGATCTGAAGATGTACTCGAATGGCCATGATATATAAAATCTGCAAACATGGGTTGTTATTTAGAATGCAAAAAAGGTCGTGTAATGAGTGAATGAAATAAACATTTTCTTACTGTGTTTATGATTTAGGTCAAGCTGTATTGAAGATTCTGTTCGACTGGATATTAAATGATCCGGATCTGATTCACTATCTTCGCTGTCCACATTATGTTTCCTATTAGGTTTTCTTCGGCCATGACTTTTTGTGGTGTCTGCCTTCTTCTGCAAATTAAATTCTTTCGCTACGAATTCGACGTAGAGATACATTCAGAACTTACAATATTATAATATGGAGAGTTCCTTGGTAATGAGACTGCTGGAGGAGGGGATGCGCAGCCTTCAGTCATAGCGTGTTCGTGATACATGAAACTGTGTAACATGGTGTTTTGTGGCAAAGTGCTTTGCCCAGATAATTGAAATGTCGCGTATGGGGATATGTCTTCGGAGGTTTCTGGAAGTTATAAAAATCCTGATTGATTCTAATACTTATATGAAAATAAAATTATAAATAATATTTCAAATTCTTTTTGTAAATTTAACAGGAAATGATGTCAATTTAATGTTCTAAGTGGTATAAATGGATGTAAAAGAAAATTATATTCCGAAACATTTAAGCAGGGATTGATAAATTTATAGTCCATTCTTATGAACTTAGTGTGTATATTTGGTTGCAAATTGGACTGGTGCAAACTAATATTTTCCTAATTTGTTTACCATGTACCACTTTTTTTTCCAGTCTATAAACATATTCCAGTCAGCAAAATTTAACTAAAAGATAGAAATTGTCGATATCCGAGGGAAAAATATTAGAAATGAAACAATTTTTATTTTTTGAGTTTAGGATATTTAATATGAAATGTGTGGATTTGTTTTTTTGCCAATTCATTTAATAAAAAAAAAACTGTAGTTTTTAAATAAAGTAACATTATTTGCTTGATAAATTAAATATTTAAAATTTTAATGCAGTTTTATTAAACAATAAATATTGTCTAATTGTGATCTTCACAACTCTTGAATGCAATTCATTTCAAAACACCGTATTTATATAAATCATTTTTTGTTCACAGATCAAACGCGTAGATAAATTTAAATTATAAAATAAAATATTTCCAGCAAATAGAACAAACATCCCCAGGTTGGCTTTCTAAACTAATATGCTTTCTGGATTTTATAGAGCGCGTGGGTAGTCGGCTATAAGAGTCCAAAATTGGCATGAAAAGTAATACATTAAAAAAGTGTCTGAATAATGTAAAGCTTTAAAAGCGGTCACATTAAGGATTATCGAATAATTAAGAAAAATTAAAATTGACAAATTTTGGTTTTTTTTTCAAAATATCTTAAAATTTAAAAAAATTAGGATAAATTTGAAACGATATTTGTTCGGATTATGGAATTCTGTAAAACATTTTCCCTTTAACCCTTGCTCTATGTCTTATAATAACCGAGAAACTAATAGTGAGCATCGAAATATGGACATACTGTATACAATATTGAATCTAAGAAAGCTTTATATTTGTAATGTTTACAGTTTTAACAAGAAAAATATAAAAAATGGGTCCGTTTGTTAACCTAAGTGATATATTCTTTTGCGTTTCTAATATGTTGTAATAGTTATGGATGTGTGCTTTATGACGTCTCCAATGTAAGTCAAAAATATAAGTAAATACCGTAGTAATTTTTTTTATATGTTGCGTTTCGGGGATCTCCAGGTTTGTTCATTGGTGCTACACCAATTGCACTAAGGTTCGTAAAGAGTGAATCTTCCAGCCTGTTTTAATTACAAGCCAGTATAGAAAGTGTGGCACCAACGAATAAACCCCATGATTTCTTCACCAAGTATAGCTACTGCATTTCCCAAACAACACACACAAATTGCAAGTCGATACAGGGGTATAACTATATTTGACTTTCTATAGCGATATCCTTTTAGACGTGATCCAAGCGTCCATCCATTTAATATCTATTTATCAATAATAAGTGCAATGGAGACAGTTGTTCATCTTATTGTTAGTAAGCAGTGGCGGTTTCTGTATAGGAGCACATGAGCACGTGAACCCCCTAAACAAATTGTCGATTACAAACCAATAAAATCTATTACTCGATCTTAATATATTCGTAAAATATAACGCAGCGAAACGAATAAACGACGCGACGTTCCTTTCTATAGATATGTATGTATATCGCGAGCAAGCGATCGGGCGATAGAGCACGTGCACCGAGTAGGCGGGACTACGTTGATTTTATCCAATGCCTAGCCGCATAAAGGACGAGCGGTGGTGGGGAGGGATGGGGTGTACAAATTGAGTGTGCTCCTGCGCTCGCTTTCGTTGCGTTATCGGGTCACGTTAACAAATCGATCGACATCAACGTTCAGACATCGTGTTTTACTGATAAACTATATTATATATGTTTTGTTTATGAATGACTCACCGTTCACAGGTCGTAACTACCATAAGAACTAATACTGTTTGTTGGTGACAGTTTTATAATGAAACCAAGGGTGCGTAATTATTTTAATTTATTAAACAACATACTGCTGTAGTTTTTTATTTGAAAAAAAAAACAATTATCTGAATAAATTTCTTAATTTAATGTTATTTTTATTTGAAAATTGATTTGATATTTTAGGATAACAGTGTATTTCTTTATACTTTAAGTTTTAACAGAATTTTCGTGACTATATATAACATTATATTATTTATTTCACTATTGCTATATTTTTCCGTATTGGACGGATTTGTTTTCAGGTTTTTTGTTTGTTTTCTGGCTCTTTGCTTCGTACGTGCGAGCGAGAGAGCCAGTGTGATATAGATATCGGGGTGGCTCACATGTGTTGTTTTCTTTTGCTTGGAATTTAAAAATTTTAATATATTAATCTATTAATTTGTTACTGATATTAAGCCAGTGCTCAATGTTTAATCACACTCGTGCAGTTTAGATGAGTAATTAATACAGGACTGTATTAAATTTAATTTTACATTTTAGTTTTAGGTATAAGAAGATTTTCAAAGAATTGTAGATGATAAAAGTTGATATAATTAACACAATAATCGTGGTTATAACAATTTAAATACTTAGTGTTAATTTATAAATATCTTAAATTTAACTTTGTAAAAAAAGGAAACTAGACAATATATTTGTTAAAAACTAATATCTTTTATTTAAAACACTGATTTAAATTTTCGTTTGAGGTACTTCATCTACAGCAATACGTTTATTAAACCCGCGCACATAAAATCACAAACTTAAACTCGTAAATCTTTAACTGTTCCCAAAAAACGTACATTTCCCTTAAAGATACAAATAATAATTGATTTTTTTAGAAAAACAAAAATAAATTGGCAACAGCGCAGCCGCAGTTACAAACTACGCCGCATCATTACATCCCTCTGCGAAAAGCCGACAAAGCAAAGCCGCCACTAATGCGCTTTGGTGCAGCCGACAAACAAAAAGAATATATATAGTACGTAAAAAGTAATGAAATGAAATATACAGTACGTAAAAAAAGATAATGAAATGCACACAAAACAAAAAAGTAGTATTGTAAGTAAACACTAAACAATATATAAATAAGAACTATGGATGCGAACAGTTTTACTGTACAATATTTGAAAGACAATTTTAATTCGTTTAGTTATGAACAAAAAATGCAAGTTAAAAGTATGGGCAGACCCACACCAGAACTTAATTTGACGCAAAGTACAAAGAGCAAATTTAGAGACTTTAGAAGAAAATTTGAGAAGGATATGTACGAAAAAATGATTGGATTTTAGTTAAAAATTTGCATGTTCGCGATTTTGTGAACACTCTACGTTTCCGACCACGAACCGCCACTCTTAGTAAGGTAGTACAGTAGCTTAATAACAATTTATTACACATCTGTTATGGCAATCTTTAGTGACATAAATACCATCACAATTACTGCAACATAGTTTGAATCCAAAAGAATATATCATATAGCTTAACTAAAAAGGTTTTTCTTTATTTTCTTTCTTAATCGTTATTTACTCGAAAACTATAGACATTACAAAGTTAAACTTTCAATATTATATACTGTGTAGTTGTAAGCGAGCGCATCATAGGAAGTCCGAACGCTATGCACAATCAATGTAAAAGTGGGAATAATCAATGCGGTCGCTCTAAACCGTAAATAAAGTTAGGTACTTTAAAAAAAAATAGGTAAATCTATGCAAGGGCCGATTTCACTAGCTTATCCGACTATAGCCTTGTATTCAGAGAGAATGCGTTACATGAAGCTTTTTCCTTGTTTTTTTTTTTTTTTAATTTCATGGTGCGAATGTTGCGAATTTCACTTCTGCTTAAAAATACACTAGAGTTTACATGTGGTGCCGGATAAAGCAGTTTGCCAGCAATAACGCAATGTTTTGTTTGTGCAGAATTTTAGTTAAGCCGCTGTTTATTCAACAAACCACATGTATCACAGCAAAATTAGATAACAAAAATAAAACAAACGGGGTTAATTGGTTTTTGTTAAATTAAAAACTGAAAATTTAAAGTTCTTTCACTATTTTTGTTTTAATCAAATTCACCGTTGTCATTTGAATAATTTGATCAAGAAGTTCCACTAAGGAAATAAATAATCAACTCACCAGGTACTTTTTCACCAGCTTGTAACGCTGCTTTATGTATAGTGGCGTAATAACGTTCCCTTTGAGCTTCAGCATTTTGCTGATTATCTAATTGCTCTCTACTGGTACCGTTATTTTGTCCTGAAATAATTGTTAATAATTAGCGTCAAAGTTATATCTAACCTTGGAAGCTTATGAGCTTAGTGAAGAAGTTGAATTATTTTAAAATCAATAACTTTAATTTTTTTTCTGGTAACTTAGCCGATAAATTATCGTACATACTACTTTTTAGGCAGATTATTGTAGAGGTCCCTGAACTTAATATAATTAATACGATGATGGCTAATGGCAGGATCACTTTTATATCTGTATACAATGGCTCACTATCGTTTCCTTGCTTTATTAAATCTGGCGGTGGCACATCTGAAAATGATGTCATTACGTGGCGAGCTCGTTTTGCTGCATTATTTATACTTACCTCCTTCTTTAGTTAATGTAATAAATGAGAACTCTTCCATTGAAGAACCAGCAATATTATAGGCCTCCACTTTTACGATATAGTGGGTTGCTGGTGTTAAGCCCGTTATAGAAGTTTTCCTTTGTGGTTTTAAAGCATTCGAAACTGCAATAAATAAATGGATTTGCATTTGATCTAGATGCTAGTAAATCTTTCTTAAAAATAAGTTAAATCTCTATAAATGTGACTAGGTATGGGTTTCATTTACATCGCAATCTTACCTAATATCCATTGGGACTCTGAAGCTTTCCGATACTGAAGTACGAAATATAAAATGGGGCAACCGTTATCAGGCCAAACATGGAACCTTAATATCACCGATGTTGAGTTTGGAAATATAAATGAGGATTCTACTGGTACTCCAGGTGGACGTCCTTGCGTTCTTGCATGAAGTGGATGACTTGCTGGAGAGCTTCCGATTTTATTAAACGCTACCAAGTAGAGATAATATGTTGTACCACATAGTAGTCCCTGTAGGAAGAAAATATGTAGTACGTGTATGTTAGAGAAAATATTAGGAAGTTTTATGCGGTGACGCATATTAGAATATTATGGAAAATTGAGATCTGCCTACAAATACTCAAATTAAGCAGGTTCGGCTGTGGGCGTGTCAATGAAAAATGTATGCATTTTTATTTTTATTCGGACAGTCCGTGTAAATGATGTGTAAATCTTATGTTGTTCAAAATAAAACTAAACTGTTTTAGAAATGCAGTTACTTCAATACGTAGTTGAAGGTAAATAATCGTAATTTAAATCATGTTACTAATTTACAATGTGGCTATAGGCGTTCTCCTTTTTATAAAAATGATTTAACAAACAATTGTTAAAGAAATTAATACCTTGTTATTTATTCAAATGCTGTTCATTGACAGAGGAATATTTAGTGGCACTTGGATTTTCAAAATCAGTCTGAAAATGGTAATAATTTTTTGAATTGTGACAAATAGGGATATCTTTAACTGTAAAGTTGTATTTTATTAATAACGTCTCATTTTTTGAAGACATGCATTTCAAATAGAGATGTATTGTTAATACTCAATAAATACTTATTCTGTCTTGGCACACATCAAATGTTTTTATTATTTTTGTAATAAATTATGTTTTTTAAATAAATTACCAACAGACGGAATAATCGGTTGCTTTTTCTTATACTATTTGGTAAAATTTATGGCCTCTTACATAAATAGCATATATGTTATTATAATAGGTATGTACGTACATAATATTTATTTTATATTGTTTCAGTTTCAAAAATACAGGAGAGTTGCAGTCGTTGTTCGCTGGTAATTTTGCTTTAGTGTAACTTAAAATTGACTCCATTTAATGCTTTGTACTATCAAGTAAAAAAATCGATTGCCACTTAGATTTATAATTATCGATAGGTATTGCATAATAAAAAACATACCCACAAGTTACAAGTATAGCACAGTAAAGTTTAAGAACCGTTTTTTTGATGCTGCAAGAATTTTTGAGATAAAAATAAAAATTAAGCGGAAATTGTAATCCATAACTTTTATTACAATATTTTTTTTCTACATTTATTAACATAATCAATATAAATAAATGTAATAATAATCTAATCAATAAATATTGTGTATGATAGAAAGTTCGAAAGTCACTACCCTGTATTTATCACATTAATTGATTAGATTTTAATATGTAGTTTTCTCTCATTATATTTTTTTATAATATGTTGTTTTGGAAACTTTGTTTGACTTTAACATTTTCTTCATTGATCCCATTGCATTGCTTCCATTTAAAGTGACTTTCTTTCTCAAAAATGTATTGTTTCTTGTATCCGTTTCGAATAGATATATCTTTGTTCATTTTCGTTGCTTGTTTCAGTATTAGGTACTTTGTTTTAACCTCATTAATGTTTAGTCCATATAACTTTGCCATCTTTTCCATTTTGATGAATATTTTTTTCTAGTTCCTCTTTTGATCTTGTTATTAGAGCTACGTCTTTTGTAGAGACAATTACCTGCTGTTTTAATTACTTGTGTTTGTGCTTCGCTGTCTCTGAAAACTGCTCTAATACCCTGGTCTAACGACGATCTTTCTCTTGAATTTGCATTGCTTCGCATGTTTTTATTCACTCTACTGAGACGGATGCTTTAATTAAATCAATAAAGATGAGATGTCTATAAGATTTTGTCCGTAGTTTTGATGTAGTATTATTTTCAACGTAAAGATTTGATCCGTTGTTGACCTTCCTCTTTTAGACCCCCTGATATTCTCCTATTAAATAATTAAGATCAGCAGTAAGTCTATTTCTAACGATTCACCAAAGCTTTGTGTGTAGCATCAATCAGTGAGTTTCTACAGTTGGCTTTATCCCCATCTTTGTAACTAGGCACATAAGTGTGGCATACTAAATAACAATAATAATTAATACATCAATAATATTGTAATCAATAAATCTATTAAAATCACATTGTCCCAAAACTATGAAAGCTGATTGATATATTGTCTATTTGCTAAGTAGTACTCGCGAGCACAAATCGAACTAAGTAATATATCAAAGCAGCACCAACAAGTAATATAATTTTAAAATTCCATCTCCATATGTTTTCTTAAAAAAAGAATTATCTCTATATAACATCAAACAAGTTAAATACATATATACTTCTAAATGAATACGTCTATTCAAGAGGCTTTTGTTTGTTTATGTATTTTCTTTTCGTGAGTATTTCGTATTTGGTATTTCTAAAAGAAAGCGCCGCCACCGAAACTCCATGTGTTTATTCTGTATATAAACCTTTTTCTTTCTATACATTTATATTTCTCTTTAAATTTTTAGGCTTTACCTTTGATGGCAATAATACCCATAAATAAGGGATTTATGGCTTTGATAATTGAATATGCCCTCCAAAAACTACATGTACACCCAAGAAATTTTAAAATTCTCGATTGCTGGTGTCCCGATTTTTCCTGCGAAGAGTGTGCGTGCAATTTAAAGACTAAATATATGCAAATTCGAAGGAAATACGTTAGTATTTATATTTAAGTAGATAAATGTTCCCGTTAAGAACTTAATGTATTTTTCATTTTAAAATGTCTTCTAAATTTATCTAGATGAAATTTTGTGTGTGAATATTATTTTAGTTAGCAATAAACGAGGTAATAAATTACTGCCAGCTGAACTAAACAGATTCAAAACTTTGTAAAATTAATACAAAAAAAACGGGAGGAAAAGGGTGTAGTTGGCCGAAGATTAGCCCCACCATTCAATATTGTCACGGGTCGCCATTGCTTCTAGATCATTGCTATATTACACAATATAATTCCCGATATTCAGGCCTTCATAAAAATATTCTACCCATTTATTTAATTTTTCTTGAATACTTCGTATTAAATCCCCATTGTTATTCTTTAGATAAGATGACACCCTCTGTCCTATTTTCTTGTTTTCTTTGCCCGTTGGTAAAAGTTCATTATTGGAGTTTTCGTAGTTTTTTACTACTGCTTCCAGTTTCTTATTTATCTGATTTCGTATTTCTGGTGTAGACACTTTCTCACCATTCTTAATTTACCGTATCTTTTTCTATATTCCTCAGTTGGTCTATCTATAAGTGATAAATCTTGTCTGGTTTCGTTCTTCTATTGATTTTGTACAGCGTTCCATGAACTAATCTTTGTTTCTTTTGGATTCTCCGAACTGCACCTGTTGCAAGCTCTCTTAAATCAGTTTCTCTATTTGTTCCCACTCGTTCTGAATATCATCTTCTTTCATAGTAGTACTCAATTTGTTATTTAATTCTTCTTTCATTTTATTTATTATATTTTCGTTGTAAATTTCTTCAGTGTTACATCGTTGTATTCTTGCGTATTTTTGTTGGCATATCCTGTTAATTTTGCTATTAAAAGCACACGGTTGGAGTTTACACCCTTGTCTGCACCCTTGAAGGTTCGTATATCTGTAATGTTTTGATGGGTTTTCTACTAAGAGATGATCAATATTGTTTTTAGTTTTCCCATTTTCAATTTATTTTCTGCTGTAAAGTGAACTACTACCTTTCCATTTTCGTTGCTCTTCAGGTGCCTACTTTTATCTCCTTTTTATAAAGCTCTTCCCTGCTGATTTTTGCATTCATATCTCCAATTAATATTTTTACATCGTAGCTCGGTATTCTTTTCCATATAGCTCCTATTTCTGCATGAAATGCCTCTTTATCTCTTAGGTCCTTGTCTTTGGTGGGCAAGTAAATAACTATTGTTAGCTTTCTGTACTTTCCTTGTAGTCTAATATTATTTATTCTATCTGTGTTCTTTTTGGAAGGATGTATCTAATTTACATTTTTGTGGACAGAAAGTATTTGTAATTTTTCATCACGTTCTGCGTTCTGTTTGATAATAAATTGTATCATTACCTAGCATGTTCATGGTTTTAATTTCATATTCACTCTGTATAGAGTTCTCTCCAAGAAATATGCAATATTTTTACGCTTCTACCGTAAGTTCAGGTATCAATTTTTATCATGTTCCTTATGTTTTATGAGTTGTATAATGTTTCAGACGTATATTTATTTCTGCGTTGTTTCAGTATGTGCCATATTACTTGATATCTATCATTTAATACATTTTACTGTTGATTGATTTCTCTAAATTAAATTCATTTTATTATTTGATAACCCAACATTATGATATTAAATAGTATTTTTTGAATTACATAATCAGACGTTAAATTTACTCTAATGGTAGTTTAGTTCTCGTTTTTGTATGAATACTGATTTTATACTTTACAGCTTGATAAAGACGAATTGTGGTCGTCAAATAAAAATAAACTTATGTTTAACCGCGATTGTTTAAGTTCTTGGATATCATTAACCACCCTTTGCGATGTATTTGATAGCACTGAACTAATTGAAATATACATATTAATAAAATGAAATTAATATATAATATCAAAGTTTCATACACTTTTTGAATATAACAGAATTTGTCGGCTTACACATTTTAAAACAACTTGGTGCTATATGAATCACGCGAGTTGCTAGAAAAAAAAGTAATTGGTAACTTTCCGTCACAGAAGGAGTTTTTCAACAATTTAGATTTTTTTTTCGATAATAATAACGACAAATTAAAGTAAAATGAAAGAGGTTTACCATTCTCCATTTGTAAATCGTAGAGTAAGTTTAAACTTTTCTTGTGAAACGTTTTCTTGTAATATTTGTTTTGCGGTCGGTTTTATTGTTACAAAGCTATAAACACACTAGACGGAGTGTGTTTATGAGTTATAAACGCGCTAGTGTGTTTACAACTATAAAAGACTTTTACTGGAATATCTTAAGTTGAAAAAGGGCGACTAATGTGCAAAATAAAAAATAACATAAACGAGTTCTTCATATTAATAAGGCCTTCATAGCTTTGGCGTTTGAAAAATTGCATTTATGAAACCAGTTCCTTAATACACTATTTATCATTCGATGACATTTTGCAGCAACTATACTGATTCTTTAATAAAAGAAAATTTATCTCAAACTGACTGGTTTGAACTTATTTGTAACAGGTAACGTGTCTTATGTGTGCTCGTGAGTGATTCGCAAATGGCTTCCGACTTGAATGTTCATCAGGTTTCAATTTTGACTGTACGCGGTTTAGGACGCTCTAGTGGTGGATTAATTTAGCATGTAATATTCCGTTTCTTTTGTTAGCGACCTCTTTTAAATGAAAAATAATAATGAAAATATTTTATTCTATTAAAACCATACTAATCAACTACTTGCATCTCCGTAATATATAGATTTAGAAATGCCGGATTATTGTTCACATTATTTTATCACTAACCTTCAATTCGTAGCTCACTGCGTGCCTTGAAAGGTGGAGTTCTTCCAAGTTGCCATGCTCCTTGCGATAATTTAACGAATAGCCACTAATAGCGGCACCACCATCATTGCCTGGCTTCCAGTGTAAGAGTATACTGCTACTAGTTGCGCTACTAACGTATAACAGTGGAGCTACAGGAGGCACCTGAACTATTAAGTTGTACGTAACTCTATCCGAGCCATAACCGTTGTCGACCTGACAAGTGTAATTTCCAGAATCACTTAATTGTAGGTTGGACAGTAGCAAGTCCCCCGAATCTAGTATTTTCCGATTCACTCCACCTTTTAATATTAGTTGATCGTCGCGTTGCCATTCGTATTTTGGTTGTCCTACTGATGCACAAGAAAGAGTTATCGATTCTCGCCAAGGGCGTACGGCAATTCCTCCGAAAGAAAGTATTTTGGCAACCACTGAAAAATGGAAACAAGAAATTTAGAAAAGGGCTGCCGTCAAACGGTCATTACTGATTTTGATTTATCACCTCTCGTAGATGCAATTTGTGTTACAACTTTAGAACTTTGACCTTCGCCGATTTTTGTAGACGCAGTTACCCAAAATTGATACTCAACACCAGGTTGAATTCCTTTCGCTTCGTAGACAGTCTGTTGGCCGGATACAGATTGTTTAGCGTGTTCAATTTCTTGCCTACCATCCATGCTCCTTTTGTAGAGACTGTATTTTGAAATGATACCATTAGGTTCTTGAGGTGGAAGCCACGACACTATTAAAGATTGCGGGGAAGCAATGATTGCTTTTATATCAGCAGGTGCACCGGGAACTGAAATTAGTGTCCTTACCGTTCAAATATATGAATTCTAAACAAAGATGAATAGATAGAAAGTGCAGTTACTTAACCAAAAATAACAATAAAATAACATCAAGCACGTTAAGTAAATAAGTGTATAGCAGCAATAAAATACCAGTGCAAACTATCTACATGAAACAATCATACATACACAAATCACAATGTTTATTCAGAAATACAAAATATGTCAATTATATGAATAACTAAAAGAAAGCTTCTATCATTATTATCACCGTTTTATATTTATTATAACGTACTATTAATTACACCTTATTATATATATACATACATATATGAGTTATTAGTATTAGACGACTTGTCATTTGTTATTAAATACTTCCCAAAGTGGTGAAACGCTATTTATCGCATAAAAATAATTTCAAGAATTTGATCCAAAAATTAAAGTAACATTGTATCGGAGATTATTGTCCTGGTATTCAGTTTGTAGTAAATAAAAAAAATGGCCATTAATATATTTAGAAAATGGACAAATATTTTATATAAATAAATAGTGAATGTAAATCGTAGTCTGCATTTTATTTTAAAATATTTACACTAGGTAGTACATGCTTAGATTTTCTAACATCAAAATTTGTTGTTTCTTCACATAGAATGTTTGTCACTCACATTTTGTTTTCGGTGTTTCTCTATTTAAGAAATTTGGCGTGTTTTTATTGTGTATACTTATTTCATCATATTGATTAGTTTTTTATATTAATTTTAACAGACGTTTTACATCTGATGATGATGGCAAAACAGGAACATGCAGTATAAAGATTTCAAAATAAAATACAGATTGGATTTTTTTTTTTGATTTCAGCCATACGGATGTAAAATTATACCTTTAGTTAAATCGTAAAAGTAACTTTTCTAATTGCATACGCGTTTCGACAATGAAAACAATTGAAAAAGTAAAATGTTAGTTTTCCCTAAAATATTATTCATAAAGAAACTCTTAGTCCGTATTAAAATTCAAATTATAATTTACTCAAGAAATAGTTTCAGTTGTTTACTTTTATCTGGAAGTAACTTTCCCAAAATTTTTGATTCCAAATACACTCGGAGAAAAAATTGATGCACCATTAAGTTTTCGGTTTTATCTGCTCAGCAACAAACTATTTATTCATTGTTCTACTAATATTGTGGAAAGAATACGATATATACATTTTATGAGAAAAAAAATGTTCGTCACTCTGATATGAACATAAAGAGGCCCTTACTGATTACAATAAAGATTTGAGGGTACCTAGGATATTATTAAAAAAAAATTCATAGTTCATAGTACTTCGTACATACTGTGAGAACAAAAAATATGGATCATTAAGAAGGGAAATGGGGCCACAAGAGAACTCTTTAGGGCTCATTTCCAGGAATCTAGAAATATAATATATCCACTCATCACCGCAAAACTGCAATAAAACAGACCTGGAAGTCGCGAGGCAGACACCCAGGGAGCACTGACATGTAGCAAAGAAAGTGTTCAATATAAAATTGACAATCAACCAGCAGCGGCTGGTGCATATGTTTTACAGCAATGACCTAGTTTCTTCGTATAGGTAAGTACATAACATTTTCGTATTTCGGGCGATAGTATTCGAACCTCGATCATTGTAATAGCCCTCCAACTGACGTATACATGTATGGTACTGCCGTAGTCAACTCATTTAATATGTCGCTATGTGATGGCAATGCATTTATCCAATTACGCTGAAAAGAGTCTTGGATGGAGGAAAGTCTCTGAGATCATTAACTCTGATGTCATTTACGCTGAAAACTCTTGAAAAAAATGTTAGACAGGCACTAAGAGATGATGTACAACCATGTAGGCCATCATGCAGCAAGCAGGAAAATCCACGGGACGGTCTTGAATTAGCTTGTACAGAGGGACCGAACATACTTTGCAAACCAAGGAAGTCCATTTGTGTACATTCCTCGAAGTAGAGGGAGCATTTGATAAATCATCAATTTTCAAAGCATCGATAAGAAAAGGGACCGACAAAACAAACTGCAGGTAGATAGATTGCATGTTTAAAGAGAGATTAGTTTGTACAACCATCACACTAATAGCTCAGGTCGAAAGAAGAATTCCGCAGGGTGGAGTTTTGTCTCCTCTGCTGTGGAATCTTATCGTGAATAAACTTCTAGCAAAATTGGATAATGAAGAGCATATAACTTTGAGGTACGCAGGTGATCCTGTAATTCTAAATCCAGGTAAATACAATAACGTAGTGTGCGATAAAGTGTTATATAGACTGTACAAGTTTAGTCAGAAGAGAAGGGTCTAAAAATGAACCTATGAGCTGTTCAATACACTAGCCACTTTTCCACTAGGAATATGTGATAGTTTTTAAGCAGAGCCTTGACTAGAATATAAATAATAATAATAAAAATAATTCCAATAAAAATCTCAATTAACGACTCAATGAATCTAGATTAGATTAGGACTAGGGTGACATGAGAACCATGAGGACCTACTTCACGGCGATCTTTTCAGATCTATTCTGATCCGAGGTATCTTAAAAGGCGTCCTCTAATTTTGCTGTCTTAATTAGATTTATCTTTAAGAACTTGCATTTGGTACTGTTGAAAGAAGGGCCTTGATGAACCTTGTTTAACCAGATCGTTTATTAGTTCCGATGTCTTACTGATATTCTAGAACCATTTTTCGCCCTGTATCGAATCATTAATGAATGACAATGCTAGACTGCATGCTGCACGGATATTAGTAATAGATTACCTGCGCGATGTAGGTATTCGGATTATGAACTGGTCTGCACCTGGATTCTACTCGAATATCTGGGACATGGTAAAAACATAGATTACAGCACCCACCATTGTTTGCACAACTTTAACAATTTCATCTACGAATATCGTACCAAATTCGTCGAGAAGAAATTGTTGGTTAAATTATGACAATGAGAAGGCATTGTAATGTTTCAACTCCACATGGTTCAATGGGTACTACATGTTTTACATAAATAAAAAAAAAATACAGTGGAAATACACTCTACTAAACGATATACTATACCGTGAAAATTTAAAGGAATAACACGTTAAATCATAATTATATTGTTAACTGGTATACCTTTTTTTATTGAAATAAATAATAAAATTAAAAACGTTAATATTAGGTGTAGCGTAGGTATCTCAATTTGAATATATTTTATACCACATTTTCTAATAATGACTCCATTTAATCATTTTCAGTTAGACTTATATTAGGCTATTTTAACTGAAATGGCCCAACAACCGAATCTGGTCTTAGAGTAAATTAAAATTTAAAATTTTCAAATTTAACTTGATCTTTGGTTACTATATGGATATTTAACAAATTTTAGAAAAGTTTCGTAGGCCTAAATAGAAATTTATCATTTTTCGAAAAGGATAGACCTTTAAAATAAAATGCAAAAACAAATTGTCCTGCGTTACATTTTCTGGGCTGAGAACAATATAATGAATCACCTAAACGAGCGTGATTTGATATATTTCAAAAGAGTGGGAAGTGTTAATGATAGAACTTAAGTTTTTAAAATTGATAATAATAAATTTAATGAATCTTAAAAGGTAATAAAATCGATTTTTTATTTTTTTTATTTTATATAAAAAACTTTTTACCGTGATTGAGTAATATTAAAATACTATTTTCGCTTTAAAACGCCTGTTAAAATATCCCTTAATTAAAGTTTAAGTTGGAAAATAAGTTTATTTTGCTTCCATAAAGGCTCATTAATTCATACTTTTTCATAATGTATCTTCTCGCATTGTGTGCAATGAGAAGCAGTTTGCATATTTATTTTATTCTCTTTTTGATTGATGGCAGAAAATTTAATGACAAACAACCTGTGAGGAATAACTATGGCATTGGTACAAAAATTAGATTTGATAAATTTTGGTTTACTCTTCATAACCCATTTCCAAAATACGACTACAAAGTAAAAATTGTATTTGTTTATATACATTAATATTATTTTAGTTTAGATTAGATTTAATAAAAACTGTACCCACTTCTAAACGTTCATGGTTAGTAGTATTATTTGAATCATTTAGTGTTATCATTAATAAAATGCTTTGTTATTACTTAATATTGTTCTTGTCATTGTTTTTATCATTAATGTTAGTTGTAATTCTAACGCTATTTGTTTTTATTATGATCACCATTACCATTATTATTGACATTATCGTTATTGTAATAATAATAATAGTAATTCTTACTGATCTATACAAATTGTAGAAACAGGTGATTGAAAGCTAACGCCTACCGTCCTCTTCAGTCAGACAATAATGTGTGGCAGAAGCCGATCCATCTCCTATTTTGGTAAAAGCAAGTATTTGCAAGCTATAGTTTGTGAATTTTCTCAATCCGTTATTACGGTCGTTAGTGCAGTCGTTGTCTTGTTTCATGTCGTCATTTCCTGAAATTATTACCTACCTAGCTTTTGTCTGCGGTTAGCTGATTATTTTCTTACCTTTATAATGTTCACTGGGAACTGGCTCATACATCAATTTATATCCTCGCAAATTTCCATTGCAATGATCTGCTGGTGGCGGTTGCCAACTGATTTGCAACGATTGGGATGTCAAGGCCGCACATCGAACATCTTCTGGTGGCATACTAGGGACTGTTGATATTTTTTAGATAATCGAAAATATTAAAAAGAATGTTTAGGTGATAAAAAAACATAGAAAATCGCGAAGATCGAAGCGACCAACTCGATATCTGCACAATGTAAACCTACAAATGGTGTAAGTGGTGTATGTCGTAGTAAGAAGATAGAAAATTCTTTTAGAATATTTCTGGTAATTTTAAAAAATTTAAAATTTCACAACAGAATGTTGAATTTACTCAAGTGGAAATGATTTAAAGCTATAACATAGATTTTGGAAAAATATGTAATAGTTGTATCAATCCTTTGCATGGAGAGTTTTAGCAATTAAAAATAAAATCGTATGAAAATCATATGACACCTTTTACTAGTGCATAACTAACAAAAAACTCTGAAAGAGTTGAAGGTTGTTAATACATTATCTAGAATTAAAAACCACCACGCACACCGAAAAGCTATGTTATATTTACAAGTTCGAAATGATTTATAAGCAAGAAGTATGCACATACTTGATGACTTCTGAAAAGTTCGTGGAAAAAGTTTTAGTCAACTTTGTTGAAATAGTAATTATGATATATCATACTGTAACGTAGAGTATTGCATGAATATAAGTTTTTTATAGAATACCCGTAGATTCTCCATTTTCAAATACTTCTATTCTTGTAGAACAGAGTTTACGGGATATTACGGTATTTTTTTCAAAAAAATAATTTCGCGGTAAACATAAAGATATTATTTTATTTAACAGGAGAAAAAGGGGGTCATAATAAACTACAATCTAATTTAGGGACTATTAAATGAAAATGTATAATTTGAACTTTAAAATAAACCATGATTTATATGTATTTTGTTTTAATCTTTTAATTATGCATCACCAAACAACATGATTTCTGCGATTATTTTATTGATTTTGCAAAATTTGTTCGCGAATATCTTTGTAAATAGATACTGCAGAGCTTTAGGAAAAAAAATCGGGTCTTCTAATTTTAGGCAAAGACTTCAAATTTAAAATATAAAAAGGATCCAAAACATCAATTTTCTTTAGGTGTTCCGGTTGATATGGAATGACCCATGTTTGAAGTAAGCAAGGAGGTTGTAGGATTTTTATGGTGCAATATTTTATTAATGAAATTTATTCAATATTTGTTCAATCTTAAGTCACTGTTTTTTGTATTAAAATTTCAAGAAAATAACAATCAAAATTAGATCTTGTTTGCAATTAGCGGGATGTAACGAACTAGCCTTTGTGTACGTGGATTGCTTTCTTTCTCTCTCGTTGCTTTTTTAACACGGGAAGTTTATGAAGATAATGTTTAATCTTTAACAGTAACAAGAAAGACTAATGGTAAGATTCTATGCACATCTGGACGCCTGTAAGATGATATGAAAGTCTGTAAGCTTAGTCATATGCTTGCAGACTTAGAGATGACCTTACAGCCGTTCCAGATATGCATAGAATCTCACCCTAACAATGTTAAATAGATAGGGTAAGATGGGACAAGTGCAGTTTAAAAACTCCCAAAAGCTATAAGAGCTAACGCCTTTTGAATGGCAGACGTGACAATTGTATTATCAGTTATTCATGCAGCATATACTAGAAGCTCCATGCCGGACAATTTTTAATACTAATAGTAGTGCTGGAAATTTTCGAATAGGAATGATATTCATTAGAATTAAATAAATAGTTCGAATAGTTTTTCTTACTGAGTTCTTTTTCTTAAAATGAATTCCTCAGTTCGAAACTGACATTACATACTGATGTGTATAAGTACACAGTTTAAGTTGCTTATAAGAAATCTCAGAGAACTATTAAGTTAAATTGTCATAAGCGGCCTTTAAGACAGACGAAGATGTTAGCTCGTGTTCCCTGATTAATATGTTTCCTAGTGCTGCGGAAATCGCCAGGTTCCGATTAACTGATTTTGAATGAAATAGATCATAAATTTTGGTTCACGCTTGCCCCATCTTACCTTACATCTAACTGCTAAGTATTTACCGTCTTCCATTGTTTGAGACGATACTGGGTCGCTTAGAGGTCCAGGACCAACTTCATTGTATGCTTGCACAACTATTGTGTACCTCATAAATTTTGCGAGTCCTGCAAGAATTATCTCATCTCCGGTTTCTTCACCGTCTCCGGCTACTGAGGTAAAATTATATGTTCCAACATCGATTATTTTGTGGCCAACGTTGAAGCCCTGGATGTCGCCATTCCTAAGCTCTGGTAGTGGTGGTGTCCATGTAACTAGTAATTCGGTTGATGATAGTGGTAAGACGGAAAGATTCAGTGGTGGTCCCGCGGGTTTCTGTGGTTCTGTTCTTACAAGCAGCTCGGCACTGGGAGCACTCCTACCTGCTGGGCCTTCTGCTATTACTCTGAAGAAGTATCTAGTGGCGGGTTTAAGATCTTCAACTAATGCGGCGTATTGCAAAGGTGGATCTGATAGTTCTAACTGTAGCCATGGTCCTATTAATACAAAATTTGTAAAATAATAAACTGAAGGCAAAAGAAGGAACTTACTATCTTGTTCGCGGTATTCTACAATAAATTTATACACTTCGTTTGAATCCCCAGATTTATGTTGCCATTTTAAATTTACTGCCCGACTGCTTATCATAGCCGCTTCAACATTTTGCGGACTTAAAGGGGGTTCTTGCACAAGAAGTTGCACTAGATGTTGATCTTTTCCGTATAAATTACTGGCTTGGCAAAAGTAGGCGCCACTATCTGCTGTATCTACGTCAAATATTTGCAATTCCGCTGCGACGCCTTCAGCGGTGACATTTTGCTTGGTATGGATCCTATAATTAGTTGCCGGATTGAGTTCTGACTTTTCTCCGCGCAGCCAAATTACATTAATTGGCTTATCACCATTGACAGCGCACTGAAGGGTGGCAATTTCTCCCTTCTTGGCGGTCACTAGTCGAGAGGGCGCAGCGAAGTACGGCGATGCTAAGTGTTAGACACGTTATTATTGTGAGGGATTGTTATTTTAAGAATTATCACGTACAATTAACTCTTAGGTGTATGACTTTGCCTATGCCGGTGCCGATCCCATTTTCAGCTTGACACAAGTAAAATCCTTCTCTATCTTCTTTAACGTGCTGTAGAAGTAGCGTTCCATTTTCTAATAGTTTTGTATACATATGGCCGCGAATTTCTTGATATTCCCCGGATTTGCTGCCTGAATAGTGCAAAACAATTAGTATCGCATAAAACTGGATTAATAAAGAGGTAGAAACTTTCGATTTTTAGACATAATCAAGAACTCTTTAGGTACTATAAATGTTTTGACCCATACAAGATACAACAGTAAATTAGCAGAACAATTGATCCAACAATAAGTGGAGAAAAAGAAATATGTTATTTTAAAAGCAACTTAATCAAATTTTAGGGTTTTCTGTTCAAAAGTTGAACAAGCACGTATTAGTAGGGCACTTTATTGATTTTGGGTAAATATGTAACCCAAAGAAGTATCATTTATAAAATACATTCTGATTGATTTCCCATATAGCATTCAGTACCACAGAGACATCACAGAAATATTTCAGCATCGCTACAGCATTACAAACGAACTGTGAGGTTGCCACAATATATCCAGGAAATCCATCAGGACAGTATACAATACTGCAATATTGCTGTCGCCTTTTGCAATATTATATCTCTTTCTATCCTGTGTGAATATCGTAGTAATATTTTCGTGGTATGCTAATGTAATATATCAGTGCTTCTCAAACTATTGAATGTCGTGTACCGGAATTATTTTCACTATTGCGTCATGGACCCCCCAATTTATTTTTTACCACATATGCAATAATAATGTAACACAAGTATTTTATTGGTGAATTTATGAAAAAAGCTACATATGAACAACAGAAAACTTAATACGACAGATGGGTTTTTCTACTCAATTCAATATTCAATTGATCCACGCGAAGCGCAAGATAAACATAAATAGTATTTTATTTCCATTCCACTCATAGTAGAAAAACTAATTTCACAGAGGTAAACAGTGATAAAAAGAAGAGGTTGCAAAGCAGTACTGGAAAATGACGCGAATGGCATATTTTCGAATCTGTTCTTTCGTCATCAGCTCCAACAATTTATTTTCCATAACGACAGGTAAGTCAGCTTTAAGTGGAATGAAAGGATTGCGGACTCATCCATTCTTTTTGCGTGGATCTTGTCTGTTGGAAAATAAAACCGCAAAACGTTCTATTAAGTTAGTTAAACGTTTACTGATAACTTTTTTTTAGAGATGTAACATTAAGCTAGTCTCTGTGTTGTTAGTGAATGTCCTTAAGCTATGAAACATATCGTAACAATTTCTCGAGCAGTTTTTGTCCATCAAGCTCGTCTGCATTCGTGAAACAGGAAAACATTCTTCGCTGCATTGAGGCTGAAAAAAAAATGTCAGCCAAAGAAGTAAGCTTGGCTATCCAATTTACATCGAGGAAAAGTTGCGCCTAACTTTTTTTTTTCGTTTGGAAGAAACATCGCCAGTTCACTCCGAAATTTGAACATCCTTGGCATCACTTTTCCTCTGGATGGTTAACGCACTTCAGCATGTAGTGGAAGCTGCTTATGATCAGTTCCCATTACATCGCACAATAGAGTAAATAGTCGCAAATTTCAAGCATTTGCCTTTATGTAATTCACAATTTTTACGACCTCATTAAGCACATTCCGTTGAGATTTTTCTCATGGCCAAATGTTACTGGTCAATGAAGCATGAACTTGCATTCGCATGCGTTCTCATTAATCCGGACGATAATGCCAGAACATGCACCAGTCATTGCAGCAGCTGTGTCGGAACATATAGATCTACATAAAGCTTTAGGTCCAATCGACATTTATTAACCAGATAGCTTTGAATATTTCAGAACCAGGCGCATTTCTTGGTAGAGAACCTGAAAATATATTCTCTTCCTCTAAGTCGTCGCCTTGTTGAAATTTCAGATTCACCAAAAGATTTTCTCATTAGTAACATCTGCAGATTCGTCTAGTTGCAATGAAAAAAATATTTCCTTCTTTATTTCTTCTATTAGCTAATCTTTCACATCTTCGATGAGATCTTGAATTGAGAGGGGCACCCTTGCCACTTTCTTTGCGGTCTGTTCATCTAGCATTTCCAAACAAATGTCTTGAATACAGTTCGATATCTGTATCTCACCAATTGTCTTTGGCTTTTAGCCTAGATAATTTGAAGAGCCACCTTATAAGCTGTCTCTGACGATCCTATACGTCAACTCACTCCCCTTCGAAAAATGTTACCTGTTTCAAAGTTAAATCATTACGCTTGGTAATTTCTTTTGCTGTATACTTGGTGGTTAATTTTTTTTTTTTATTTTGGATGGTTGCGTTGCGTCAATGTTGACAAAGCTGCACTCTATTTGACGCATTGCGGTTTTAGAGAGCCTTCACCATTTAAAAACTAAATATAAGACATGTCATCATTGGCGTTTTCAATATGGAACGAAATTGTTTTGATGTTCTGCTGCTTTTCTGATTTTCAGACGTGGGTCCAATAGGCCTCTTTTCACCATCCATATTTTTTAATAATTGGCAAAGAGAAATACAAAGAATTTATTTTGCAGTAGCCAAAGCTGTGGAAATAGATTGTAAGTAATGCATCAATTTTACAGTTCAATAATAGCGAAGTTAGGGTATATTAGAATTGTATTAGAGTCCCTTTATATAAAGTTTAAACTGTGTGCAAAGTTTTACGTTTTCTAAAATCATATTCTATTTTTCCTCATTTTTAATTAAACGAAAAGTACTTCGTATAATATCTCGAAGTAGACATTCAGTTTATATATAAAAAAAAATTGGGCAAATGATTTTTGTTACAAATATATGGACCTGTTGCCTTCTTCCATGTTACTGTTGGAGTCGGTACCCCTTGAGCTTGACAGTGAAGAGCTACGTTGCGGTTTCTTTCCACACTAACGTCGAAAGGCTCCACTGACCATTTTGGGGGCACTGAAACAATGTCATTATAAATAAAGGGCGGGTGAATGTCTATCTCTACATCTGCGTTTATATGCTGTGTGGTGCCGCGAGTGATTAGATACACTCTATACAGTAGTGGGGGGTGATTGATTAGTAGGTTTTTGCTGCATTAAGCAAATACTTGTGAGGGAGTATACAAAATATACACATGTGAAAACATTTGGTTTTCGTAATATTAAGTGGAGAAATTTAAGAGATTGTTCAGTGCAGTAACTCAATATAATGAAAACCGAAATTCTTTGTCGCTGAAGAATGTTTCATAATAAGGTGGATTTGTTGAAATGAGTTTTATAATTGCGTGTGATCTAATGTTGCCTAGACAAAATAAAAATTAAAAAAAAATGTGAGCTTAAAATAATTTTTTATATTTTGTAAAGTATCAAGAAAAGCAATAGGTTGTATAAATTAAAACGTTTGCCGTTATAGCAACCATAAATCTGACTTGGAAATTAAATGGGAAACAAAGTTTGTCTATTGGCTTAAAATCACATCTTCAGATAAAAATGTTATAGCAGTAAAAAGTTGCAGTTTGCTTGAATATTCTGGATTGAGGATGGCTGCTATTTGTTACCTACGAGGATAACTTTTTAAAATAAATACTAAATGTTTGGCGTTGCATGCTTTCGCGCCTGATTTGTGATTACATTAGTGGTGAATATAATCGATTGATTTTATAATCGATTATTTTTCCTTTATCTTTTATTGAGGTTTCTCGGTGAGTTAATTAAATAAAAGGAACCACATTCGAACCACTTTTTTCCATTTCTTTATCCTTTATATTTACGTTTTGGGAATATTTCTTTCCCCTTTTTCAAAATTTACAGTTATCAGCAAAACGAATTCCTCCTTTCTAACAATCTGCTGTTTAAATGTTTACAAAAATGTGAATAAATTGTAACCACAAATATAAGTACTGATCCATGGGTGCTAAAGCATGCAAAACAGATGATGACATCAAACGTGTTTACTCTTTAGGTAGAGCACAACCAGCAATACTACAATTAAATTAAATTTACACGGTACGTGACGTGTTGCTGGTTGTGTCGCTTGTCGTTTGCATGTCGTATCTCTCGGTTTGCACTCTGCCTTAAGTTAAAATAGTACTTATTTTAAAAAATTATCCTCGTAGATAATAAATGGAAACCTCGCAAAATAGGTTCATTTTAACATATATAAAGTATTACTAACATTAGTGTACATTTGGAAATATATAAGCACAACAGTTGGTATTTTATTCGACGTCAGGTACGATGCAGATATGACAAAAGATCTATTTTAACATGAAACACTATACGTGTCGATATCTAGAACGGTTTTACATACGCCGATAGTATTAGTCGGTGTTCGTATCGATACCGGAAAGAATTAAAAATATACTGTAATTTTTTTAAAGTAAGAACTGATGAGCTTTTGCTTCTAAGGGTCAAGTTGTAGAGAAATAGTTAAATTAGAAAGAATTGAAAAATAACTCCATTGCAGTGCTCCTAGACATATCGATAGCTATTGAAATTGTGTTTTTGTATTGGGTTGTTTAATAGAAGAAGCTCAACCTTTCATAAATATAACATTTTTATTTACTCGTTACGATAGACCAGATTACTCTATAAAAGTGTTGAATTTTTTTTTTTCTATATTGGTGGCTTAAGTTTAATGTAATGTGCCTATTTACAGAATGCCGTGTAAAGCAAATCCTGTAATTTAATATAGAAGAAGTAAAAAAACAGGCAGTGTGTGTTCTATGATTTGAAAAAGGGGTAAAAATAGAGCTTCTATAGAAAGTATTCCTGCATGCACTGCGAAAAGTTTTCACAAATTCACGTCCAATATTACACGCGAAATAGGTGGCTCCCAGTCGAACTCTACAAGAGAAAACATAATTTTCATGTGTCAGAAAAGCGAACAGCCACAGTTTAGTGCATTTGTAAACAAATAAGGGCTGACGAAAGGTTTAATTTTAGGAAAACAAAACGAAATTAGGATTTAGGTCTGTATTAGATAATAAATTTTGCACTCATGTATTAATAAGTAATAGTTGTGTATAGGTGGAAAAAGGAATGTGACAATCGGAAGATGTTAATTGAACGTAATGAGATATGACAGTTATGTACTTACACAGGTAAAGTAATTTTTCTTTTTTATAAAAACAACATACATATATTCACATATATGTGGAATATGTTTGGATGAAACTTATATAAATTTATCGCACATGTCACTTTATAAATGAGTTGCCTAGGAAGGCCAAGAAAACATCCAATAGCGAAAGGAAAGCGACTTACAATTATAGTATTATCAAAGACAAAAGTCTTGACTGAAGTTTGACACAAATAGAGACAGAATCATTGGAGTTTCTTCAGTATTTCTCTCTTTAATTGTGAGTCAATACTTTTGTTTTCGATGGTAGCACATGCTGGTATGTACAACGGCTAGCTTCAAGGCGATGGTGGCCGCCAATGCGAAAGGGAAGCATTCGTTAGATGGAGTATTTTTTAAGCTCGCCGTTGTACACACATATCTATATTGTTCAAGATAGAAACCAACAAAATCTATCTGTTTTTAAAGGCGGAGAAGCTGGTTTTGTAGACAACGCGTTGCTGATATCCGAATTTGGCCAGAAAAGTGGCGACTACCACGATGAAATAACAATAAGAAATGGCTGGAAGAACAACTGATTCCATATTTACCAGCTCACTTATAATAGTCATGGATAATGCAAGAAGTTATCATAGCGTGTTAACAGTTAAACACGCTAATTCAAATAGCGTAGTAATTCAAATACAAAAAAGGAATGTTTGGAAAAACGGCTAGTTGAGCCATTGTTTATGACTGAGATTGGACAAAACCAGAACTGTATCATTTGATACAGATGCATAGTCCAGCTACCAACGATACATAATTAATGGTATTTTGGTCACACAGTTTGTCTACTTCCATCCTATCACCCAAGATTAATTCCTATCCTGTGGAAAATATTTGGGCAGTTGTTAAGAAGTTGGTTGTTGCAAGGGATATTACATTTAGATTGGGTAGAGAAACTACGTTACAGAAAAAAAAATTGTTAACATTCGAGCACATGAACTTGAAACTTGAAAAAGAACATACGGTAACGAATCCTCTGATGATGATCTTTTTCTTCAGATAATGTTTAATTATAAGTCTTATTATTCTTTTGTAATTTAAAATATCTTAGTTTTACATCAATATTTGTGATTACTGTATGTAACAAATATCTTTTCCTTCGTATTTTCCTTGTTATTTACTAAGTTTATTTTAGTAATGTAAAGATGATTAAGACAGCGAACACTTATAAGCAAACCTAAGCAGGTTTAAACATACTTTTAATTTTACGATTTTTGGCACAAAATAAGGTTGATTCACTATGTGATAAAAGTCATGTCATAATGAACATATGATGAGAAGAGACGCGGAAATTACACATTGTCGTATGTGAAAATGATGAACAATGATTATCGAACATTTAAAACCAGACGGTCATTTTTTCATTGAAAAGATATAATGTAATTCTGAAAAGCCTTTATGGTGCTACATTTTTTGATTGAATAGTAGTTTATCAGATTTCACTAGTACCTACTCTATCTGAGATTGCCGCAAAAATGGATTCTAACATTTCTCTTGGTATAAAATCTCATTTGCGAAAAACATTGTTGTATGTTATGTAGGAACTTAGCAAATAAGTAAAAGTCCTCTCATTCCAAGATAGAAAACTCATTATAGTGTTCGCTCAATTTTTTAAGAGTTTTAATATCGCCTATGGAAGCGGCTTCTATAGATATAATTTAAAATCCGCTTTTTTTGTAAAATATACAACACTAAGTTCTTTTCATTCATTTTAAGTTCATCAATATAAATGGTTGATTTTTGCCTGAATCATATTTGCACGTCAATCAGTAATACTTCATCGACATGTGTGAAAACTATGTCTGCTGTCAATAGTATCGGCGTGTGCAAAACCGGCCTAATAATAAGTGAGCGTAAGTACACAACACGCGTTTTAGTTTTCTTTTGTGTCTTGGTTGATAATATACTCAATTTTCGAATAGCTTTTATTTAATTACAATAAGTAAAATTTGTATAAGCACATTGAATGATGTCTAATAATTAATTACGTTCGATTATGTACTATGGTTAAAGAAAAAAAGTGTGTCATATTTCATATTAAATTAAAGATGACATTTAGATATCCACTTATGCTATGAAACATTCCACGTAAATATATATATAGAAAGGCTGACTATAAACTTGCTAGTAGTGCAGTGCTTTGCAAGGGTATCTAACTATAATATTGAACATTCAGAGGAGCGTTGCTTATAGTCAGCCTTTCACCATCTGTAGAGTCCCTAAATAAGAACGTGCAATAAAGATATAAATATCTACTATAGTCAATGCATAAATCAAAAAGTGGGTGCAACAGTACCTTGATCTGGGTGTCCAGTTCGACGCATGTGCTAAAGCAATGGAAGGTGAATCGGGGAGACATAGTGGAAGGAGGTAGGTTGTGTGGTTACCTTTCACCTGTAGTTTAGCGGTGTATCTAACCTCGGCAGCCGGGTTGCTGGCAACACAGGTAAAATCCCCACTATGTCTGAGGTCAAGGCTAGAAATGCTGAGGAGGCTAGAATAGGGTCAAGGGCCGACACGTTAACGCCCAGTGAGGGCGTCAGCGGCTGCCCATCCTTGAGCCAGGAGACCACTAGTGGCTGGTCCCCAGAACTCACGCCGCAAACGGTACGGGTTCGCATGCCTTCCGATAATCCGTCTTGGAAGGAAAAGGGCTCAATAATAGGAGGAACTGAGAGAGAAGAGAAACAAACATCAGAGATGGAAAAGAAAGGTCTAAACGCGTGACACGGCACGCAAGATTACCATTAACCACTATTTGTTGGGTGTGCGACACTTCGGCGGCCAGGTTGCGAACGACGCAGGAATAATTGCCGTTGTGATCTGGTGATAAGCTTTCAATTAAGAGAATACTTGTAAACTGATCCACTTGGGTGATGGAAATATGTGATGGGTCGATAGTGCGTCCGTCCTTCCGCCACGATATGGTCAGCGGCAAATCACCCTTGGTAACTGAACACGTCAAGCTTGTTCGGTCTCCAACGTGAAGACTGTTCTCCACGTAGAATGGGCTAATCTTAGGTGGAACTGTAATAATACGCATTATACTACTTATACAAATGATTTCATAATAAGAAAATCAGTATCCTTAGTTTCAGTTGACGACCTATCGGACTGCATCTAGCATTGTGAAATATCTACACTAATAAAAGTATCCTTTTTATTTAAAAGGAATTGCATTAAACCAAAAGTTTTTGCGTTTTCTATATCAAAAGGAATATAATTTTAAACCTACGTATTTCTCCGGAAATATTTTTTTGCTCAACCAGTTTATTCTTTTAAGCAAAACATATTGATAGTTGTTTCAAGTTATCTTATTTGGGTCTTGAAAATTATGCAGATTGATAGAAAACCCTAAGCATTTTGAAACAAGAAGTTTTTGCTTTTCCTATAACGGTTATTCACATTAGATTTAACATTCATGCGGATTGTTTTAGAAAAGCGTAAACATTTTGAATCACGAATTTTCCGCCTTTACATAATTTGAAATATAATAGTGGTAAATAATCTACGATGACTGTGTGTGAATTTGGCAAAATCAGAAAGAAAGTTTAGTTTGATCTCTCGGAATTGATTCTATATCAGCCATTTCTTCATAATTACAATAAACGTTATTTTGCGAAGGCAGAAGCGTATGTGCACATTGTGCACTTCGACGATGCGTAATCTACTGCGTATTGGAGACTTGTGCACTTTGGAGCACTCAGCTTGAAGGCAGATGCTATTTCCCGGTAAAAGGCAAACGTTTTAAAACAAAGTATTCATGGGTGTCTACGCGAGTAAACCAAAAAGGTGTTTTTTTTTTTATTTACAAATACTGTTTGTAATTCAATAACATGATAAAGTACTTAAGGAAACTAGAGTATGTTGTTTAATATATGGGTATACAGGTGTCTCCCCGTTGAGTTGCATAACTTCATAGGATTATTCCTTGTATCAAAATTAGCAAAACACTTCCAGTCAGCATAGGTCCAATTTTCAACCCTTTTCGAGATATGGGTGGTCAAAAGCGCTGAAAGTCACTGGTTACGGTAACTAATTTAGATGAATCATGGACGCATTTGGCTCGAATTTCGGCATGAAATGGTTGCTAAGGAACGATTAACTTAAATTACAGTCTTACTTCTACAATAATAAGCAGAAATGGTTAAGTTTTAATGATTTTAATAAACAAATAATGCCGTAAACATTTAAAACTGCTCAAAATGGCGATCCTGGACTGCCAAACATAACTCTGCTCTTTGACTCAGTCTTCCAGTCCAGTTGACATTTTCCATGTTTCCACGAACTTCCTGAAATGCCCGATGGATTTTACCTACCAGTTCTTCTTTGGTAGCCGGCTTCTCTTGTCCATAAACGATGGTCTTAACATTGCCCCAGAGGAAAAAGTCGAGAGGGGTTAGGTCCGGCGAGCGCGTGGGCCATGCGACAGCTCCATTCCGCCCTATCCAGCGGTTTAGAAACGCATTGTTCAAAAAGTCGGTTACCACCCTTCCATTGTGTGCCGGACACCGGTCATGGGCAAACCACATCCTATTAAGGACGTTCAAGGGGATATCTTCAAGAGGAATGGGAAGCTCTTCTCCTAGAAATCTCCTGTAGATATGGCTAGTCAATCTTCCACCAAAGATTTTCGGTCCCAGGATAACATTTCCGATGATTCCTCCCCACACATTAACCGAAAATCGGTGCTGAAATCTACTTTTTGACAAAGCATGGGGATTTTCGTCGCTACAGATGTGCTCGTTATATGAGTTGTTAATCCCATCACGGGTGAAGGTAGACTCATCAGCGGACAAAGCAATGGGGAGGAGATCCTGGTTCTCTAGGATCCACGAGCAAAATTCTTCCCGTTACGCATAGTCTGCAGGTAAGAGATTTTGTACTTGTTGTACGTGGTAAGGATGTAGCCCATTTTCACGTAAAGTCCTGTGAATCGACACTCTTTTCTGTCCTGTGGTGGCAACCATTCTTCTTATGCTGGTTCTCCGATTCTCAGAAACTTCATGAAGAACAGCTTCAGTGTTGTTTCTTCGCGCGGGCTCTCGCTCATTGGTCTTTTTCGGGAAGGATCCTGTTTGCCGAAGCGATATGAAACAGTTCATGATGGTTGTCTGACAAGGATGTCTTCCGTTTGGGTAGCATTCTGCGTAATCTCTTGCAGCTGCTGAAGCGTTTCCTCCACATAGCCATACTAAAATACCAAGTCGGCGTACTCTTCCTTCGTAAAAAGAGGCATTTTTAAAGGTTCTGCGAGCGAAATCCAAAACTGTCAAAAATACAACAAAACTGCTTACATGACAACTGTCCAAAAGCCTACGTCAAGTGCATGGGATATAAATAAGTTACCAGTAGAGCCAAATGCGTCCGTGGCTGCGTTCCGAGTCGCGCATAATGCATATTGTGTGTCTGATGTGACGATACATCGTTCCGATTTAACATGTATGCGTGCATAAAAAGTTTTGCCGCGAAATCAGTTTAGACCCTAGCAGAGGGTAGAATGGAACATACAACGCATAGAAAAAAACGTAATGCAGTTTATGCGTAGCATATACACAAGTAAATCGGAACGCTCACAGTGTTCTATGTCTTTCAATGCACGCATCGCATAAAATGCGCGACTCGGAACGCAGCCGATGATTCATCTAAATTAGTTACCGTAACCAGTGACTTTTAGCGCTTTCGACCACTCATATCTCGAAAACGGTTGAGAATTGGACCTATGCTGGTTGGAAGTGATTTGCTAACTTCGATACAAGGAATAACCCTATGAAGTTATGCAACTCAACGGAGAGACACCTGTATAATAACAATACATATAATATGTCAATGTGTATTTGAAGTTATACAGACATTATAAAGTATTAATCAAAACTAAGATGCATTCCATTTAATTACAATTACTTTTATTACAAAAGCATGTACGTAAGAAGAAAATAGTTAACAGCACGCTACTTTCAAATAAACACTTTTCTGCGAAAAGGTATCTTTTCTGTTTTACATGATAAAAACCAAAAGTTAAAAAACTTTTCATTTAATGCAACCTCTTTTCTCAGTCTAGAAACTTTTCTATGATAGATTAGAATAAGTATACAGCGTGTCCCCGAATGAGGAAAAATCTGTATTATCAGATGTACGAGAAAATTATTTCTCATGTATGGCGTTATTTACAATTTTGCATACAATATCTATGAAAGAAAATACAAAATTTAGTCAGAATTTTAAATTTTATTTTTCCATCGTTTTTATTTTAATTCATTTACAAAAATTAACAAAAATTCAGTTAGCACTTCTGCGATAGCCGAGTGCTTTAAGGGATGTTGAAAACAGTTTTTACGGGGCCGTGCAGCTTACAGTTTATAGTGCTTTGGCATATGTTATTATGTCATATTGTTATGTTTGTTTCTAAAATGTTAATCAAAGCAGAGAGAATTACTGTGCTAACGCCAGCCGCTCTTCTTTATCTTCACTTTCGTAGAAATATTCAAATGTTCTTTTAAAAGATAGAACTATAAATTCTTTGTGAATACCTTTTACTTATTTGCAATCTTTTTGAATACTTCCTAAGGACGATTTCGCAGTATTTGTGTATTGCGGTATTTGTTATTGAATCATTGCTAAAACTGTTGCTTCATGGTCATCATTATATTGTCTCCTAAGCTTTAAACATCCAGAACGGATTCAGTTTTTTGATTGTTTTTGTACCCGTTTACGCAGTGCGCCACAACTGTATTGTGTTTTTTAAAAAAAAATCGTTCCTGATGAGGAACGATTTTTGTATTGTGTTTTTTAAAAAAAAATCGTTCCTGATGAGGAACGATTTTTTTTTAAAAAACACAATACAGTTGTGGCGCACTGCGTAAACGGGTACAAAAACAATCAAAAAACTGAATCCGTTCTGGATGTTTAAAGCTTAGGAGACAATATAATGATGACCATGAAGCAACAGTTTTAGCAATGATTCAATAACAAATACCGCAATACACAAATACTGCGAAATCGTCCTTAGGAAGTATTCAAAAAGATTGCAAATAAGTAAAAGGTATTCACAAAGAATTTATAGTTCTATCTTTTAAAAGAACATTTGAATATTTCTACGAAAGTGAAGATAAAGAAGAGCGGCTGGCGTTTTTGTTTGTAGATTTGTGAAAATTACCTTGTAAATAGATGTTTTCCCAAATTATTAATTTTTGCTATAATTTTTACTTCTGACCTTGAAAATCCAGATTATGTCATTTATCACTGAAATGACTGTTTTTGGAAAATAAATGTAAATGAATTTACAGCAAAATGTCTGTCTGAGTATTTTAGAAAACCTTTTGTTGCCGTTTTCTTACATTTTGGAGTGAGAAATACAAGGAGACGTTTTTGACAACAAATCAGCTCCTTGTTTATTCCACATTTTTTTTTTTTGGCAGGCTGGTGGTTGCTAAATCATTTCGGGGAAAGATGCACGGAAGATTTGATCTACATTTCCTGCTTTTACACTGAAGGGCCTTTTCTTGAGGTGTATGTAAAGTAAAAAGCTTAGGCCGGTGATTTACCATATGATCGTGAGATAGGACGGATACAGGGTGCAGTAAATGAAATAGATGTAATACCGGCATTGATTCATAATAGGGGTTTATTTGTAGAATACAAAAAAGCATGAAAGTTAGAGAGTAACGTCTAACAATAATTTTTAGGAACATGATTATTACGTTTATGAGCTTGATAATATGCCAACTATACCAACGGGATTCATTGTAAATGTTTGGGGGTGCAGTCTATTCTATCCCAGACATTTTTTTTTTTTAAAGAACACATGAATAATTTTTCGTCGTAAATTAACAATAGGTATAGTTTTTCTTTTGTCATTTCCATACGGGGACACACTTGTCCTTTATTGTGATTTTATTCATATTTAGTGCTCTAATAATGAAACCAAAGTAGCTTTCGTTACAAAAACATGTTGGCTGTTGATGCCTCTCGACTGAATTTTTTTACGTTTAAGTAATGAGTTGGTTTGTATTTTTTGAGTCATTTTTCATATCACAATAATTGTTCTTTGTTTGTTAAATGGATTAACAATCATAGAAACGTAAATTAGTTTAAATCGATTATTATAAAAGAATGAATAAACTAATTAATTTAGATCTATTATGTAGGAATCAGTAATGCTACTTTTTCGTTTTTTTTTTGTGTGTTAGGAAATAGATGGAAATAGCACTAGTAAATGAAGGTCTATATGCACAGGCTGATTCATTTTGGATGTCCACCGCGACGATCTCATTCATTATTAGAAATAAATTTCGCAAAGTTGGCAGATTTTGTGCTTTTTGTGTGCCCGAAGAGAAAATGGCCTGGGAAATAATGCTTGATTTTTTTTGAAATGATAAGGATCAAAAATTGTTTGGCCTAGCCTATAAATATATATCGTATCGTAGCTAACGTTATCAGACCCTTAAAATAAGATTGGGAAGTTAAGACCTCGTATGTTGATATAAACGTAATTGCAAATGATAATTTCAAAACATAATCGAAATGAACATCGATTTTTCATTTTCGTGGTAAATTAAAATTATAAGACACCGTAGGTCTTCTAAATCTCTGTTTGTTCATTACTTAAAACTATATCTAGATGGCGCTCATTGTACATTTGCTCCCAATATTTCCATCCAAGCGCAGTTGCTGTAATTTTTGTAATAAAAATCGTACTTTGAAAATGAAAATAGATTAAGAAGTGCAATTGAACAGCACGATCAGATCATTCATTCATTATTAGCGATCTATTGTAAATGGTTAATGTGACTCTCACTTTAATAATTGTTAGAACTGCTTGATTTTTCGTAAACTATTGTAGGAAACACAAATGTTTATAATTCAACAGATAATGTTAATTCATCCAAACTTTTCAAAAATGATAAATTAACCCTTAACACTTATCGTTGGAGAATGTTTAATGTATTGAACGCTATAATTATAAGCGTCAGGTATTGAAAAAAAGAAATTCTCTGATGATATTTAATTTTATTAATATATTATATGGAAATTGTTGGTTTTTTAAGAAATTTAGAACGTATGACTTTTTTGCTACTGCCATACAGTACTGGTCTCAAAAGGTTTGCTAAACGTTTGAAGGAGATAAAAATGACAAAATTTGGACAAAATCGTAAATAAGTCATTGTCAGTTGAATTCAGCTAGTATTATTGTCTTTAAATTATGTTTAAAATTAATAGGTGTTGGAAAAATATTATAGTATTTTAGAATATAATATAGAATCCCCCAAATAGACAGCCTGTATAGTTGAAATGTTTTAGGATGAAAAGTGTTTTTAAATAATTCTTCCTGGTGGTGTTTGATTATTATAATCTTGAACGTATTAATCTAGCTAATAATATATTGGGAGAAATATATAGTGAACTAGTGGTCAGAAACACCTATATGTAGGCATATGACTATTAGTTAGAATTAGTAATTTTAATCAAATAAGAATAAAGTTATGTTTGGATGACGTAAGAAATATAATAAAGAATACTAAATAATTGGGCAAAAAGGAATATGGAAAGGTTACATGTACGGTGAGTGTTTGAATATTATTGTTCCTGCAAATATGCTACCTTGGTTAACTACAGGCGTGTGCTAGTAAATGGGAGATGTCTTTTGTTTAGAGGTTCAATATTCATTCAGCCAACATTTGACGAAGTTTTTTTTTCTTTTGTGATAGAGCAGCAATCTCGATATANGAAGAGAATGTTGGACAGTACAGGTTGGCACAATGTTAATGTTATTCTTTAGTATTTTGACGTTTCCGAGAATAAGTCTTTCTGTAATTTTCTTTCTTATTTAATATCTATTTATCAATAATAAGTGCAATGGAGACAGAGGTTCATCTTATTGTTAGTAAGGTTATACAGAAGCTTAATGACAATTTATTACACATCTGTTATGGCAACTTTTAGTGACATAAACGGTAGTTTTCCAGCCTCTTTGAAGTAATGCGAAATGAATGTTTCTGGACGGAGGTGCACTTATATTTTGGGCTTACTTGGGGGACATCTAGGATGGTTAAAAACTATAGATATAATTACCATCACAATTACTGCAACATACTTTGAATCTAAAAAAAATATATCATATAGCTCTTTCTTAACCGTTATTTACTCGAAAACTATAAACATTATAAAGTTAAACTTTATATATCTAAAGTTAGGTACTTTAAAAAAAAATAGGCAAATCTACGCAAGGGCCGATTTCACTAGCTTATCCGACTATCGCCTTGTGTCCAGAGAGGATGCGTTACATGAAGTTTTTTCCTTGTTTTTTTTTTTTTTTTTAAATTTAATGGTGCAAACATTAGCTACCGTGAAATGAAACACGAAATGCGAATGTCGCCATTTGTGAATTTCACTTCTGCATAAGAATACACTACAGTTTACATGTGGGCCAGATAAACCAGTTTACCAGCAATAACGCAATATGTTGTTTGTGCAGAGCTTAAGTTTGTTATACATTGTTAAGCCATCTTTCTCTGCATTAATCAGCAAGGTAATACCTACAGGTGGTAAAGTTAATTTAAAACGTTAAAATTAAGCCCCTGTTTATTCAACAAACGACATGAATCACAGCAAGATTAAGTAACAAAAATAAAACAAAAGGTGTTAATTGCTTTTTGTTAAATTAATACCTAACTGAAAATTTGAAGTTCTTTCACTATTTCTGTTTTAATCAAATTCACCCTTGTCATTTAAATAATTTGATCACGAAGTTCCACTAAGGAAATAAATAATCAACTCACCAGGTACTTTTTCACCAGCTGTACGCGCTTTTATGTAAGTGGCGTAATAACGTTCCCTTGAGCTTCAGATTTTGCCTGATTATCTAATTTTGCTCCTACTGTACCGTTATTTTGTCCTGAAATAATTGTTAATAATTAGCGTCAAAGTTATATCTAACCTTGGAAGCTCATGAGCTTAGTGAAGAAGTTGAATTATTTTAAAATCAATAACTTTATTTTTTTTCTGGTAACTTAGCCGATAAATTATCGTACATACTACTTTTTAGGCAGATTATTGTAGAGGTCCCTGAACTTAATATAATTAATACGATGATGGCTAATGGCAGGATAACTTTTATATCTGTATACAATGGCTCACTGTCGTTTCCTTGCTTTATTAAATCTGGCGGTGGCACATCTGAAAATGATGGCATTACAGTGGCGAGCTCCTTTTGCTGCATTATTATACTTACCTCCTTCCTTTAGTTAACTGTAATAAATGAGAACTCTTCCATTGAAGAACCAGCAATATTATAGGCCTCCACTTTTACGATATAGTGGGTTGCTGGTGTTAAGCCCGTTATAGAAGTTTTCCTTTGTGGTTTTAAAGCATTCGAAACTGCAATAAATAAATGGATTTGCATTTGATCTAGATGCTAGTAAATCTTTCTTAAAAATAAGTTAAACCTCTATAAATGTGACTAGGTATGGGTTTCATTACATCGCAAATCTTACCTAATATCCATTGGGACTCTGAAGCTTTCCGATTACTGAAGTACGAAATATAAAATGGGCAACCGTTATCAGGCCAAACATGGAAACCTTAATATCACCGATGTTGAGTTTGGAAAAATAAATGAGGATTCTACTGGTACCAGGTGGACGTCCTTGCTTCTTGCATGAAGTGGATGACTTGCTGGAGAGCTCCGATTTATTAAACGCTACCAAGTAGAGATAATATGTTGTACCACATAGTAGTCCCTGTAGGAAGAAAATATGTAGTACGTGTATGTTAGAGAAAATATTAAGAAAGTTTTATGCGGTGATGCATATTAGAATATTATGAAAAATTGAGATCTGCCTACAAATACTCAAATTAAGCAGGTTCGGCTGTGGGCGTGTCAATGAAAAATGTATGCGTTTTTATTTTTATTCGGACAGTCCGTGTAAATGATGTGTAAATCTTATGTTGTTCAAAATAAAACTAAACTGTTTTAGAAATGCAGTTACTTCAATACATAGTTGAAGGCAAATAATCATAATTTAAATCATGTTACTAATTTACAATGTGGCTATAGGCGTTCTCCTTTTTATAAAAATGATTTAACAAACAATTGTTAAAGAAATTAATACCTTGTTATTTATTCAAATGCTGTTCATTGACAGAGGAATATTTAGTGGCACTTGGATTTTCAAAATCAGTCTGGAAATGGTAATAATTTTTTGAATTGTGACAAATAGCGATATCATTAACTAAACGTTGGTAAATTGTATTTATTAATAACGTCTCATTTTTTGAAGACATGCATTTCAAATAGAGATGTATTGTTAATACTCAATAAATACTTATTCTGTCTTGATACACATCAAATGTTTTTATTATTTTTGTAATAAATTATGTTTTTTAAATAAATTACCAACAGACGGAATAATCGGTTGCTTTTTCTTATACTATTTGGTAAAATTTTGCTTGCTAATTTTGCTTTAGTGTAACTTAAAATTGACTCCATTTAATGCTTTGTACTATCAAGTAAAAAAAATCGATTGCCACTTAGATTTATAAGTATCGATAGGTATTGCATAATAAAAAAACATACCCACAAGTTACAAGTATAGTACAGTAAAGTTTAAGACGTTTTTTTGATGCTGCAAGAATTTTTGAGATAAAAATAAAAATTAAGCGGAAATTGTAATCCATAACTTTTATTACAATATTTTTTTTCTACATTTATTAACATAATCAATACAAATAAATGTAATAATAATCTAATCAATAAATATTGTGTATGATAGAAAGTTCGAAAGTCACTACCCTGTATTTATCACATTAATTGATTAGATTTTACTATGTAGTTTTCTCTCATTATAATTTTTTATAATATGTTGCTTTGGAAACTTTGTTTGACTTTAACATTTTCTTCATTGATCCCATTGCATTGCTTCCATTTAAAGTAACTTTCTTTCTCAAAAATGTATTGTTTCTTGTATCCGTTTCGAATAGATATATCTTTGTTCATTTTCGTTGCTTGTTTCAGTATTAGGTACTTTGTTTTAACCTCATTAATGTTTAGTCCATATAACTTTGCCATCTTTTCTTTTGCTGAATTTTGCTGAATATTTTTTCTAGTTCCTCTTTTGATCTTGTTATTAGAGCTACGTCTTTTGTAGAGACAATTACCTGCTGTTTTAATTACTTGTGTTTGTGCTTCGCTGTCTCTGAAAACTGCTCTAGTACCCTGGTCTAACGACGATCTTTCTCTTGAATTTGCATTGCTTCGCATGTTTTTATTCACTCTACTGAGACGGATGCTTTAATTAAATCAATAAAGGTGAGATGTCTATAAGATTTTGTCCGTAGCTTTGATTTAGTATTATTTTCAACGTAAAGATTTGATCCGTTGTTGACCTTCCTCTTTTAGACCCCCTGATATTCTCCTATTAAATAATAAGATCAGCAGTAAGTCTATTTCTAACGATTCACCAAAGCTTTGTGTGTAGCATCAATCAGTGAGTTTCTACAGTTGGCTTTATCCCCATCTTTGTAACTAGGCACATAAGTGTGGCATACTAAACAACAATAATAATTAATACATCAATAATATTGTAATCAATAAATCTATTAAAATCACATTGTCCCAAAACTAAGGAAGCTGATTGATATATTGTCTATTGCTAAAGTAGTACTCGCGAGCACAAATCGAACTAAGTAACTAATATCAAAGCAGCACCAACAAGTAATATAATTTTAAAATTCCATCACCATATGTTTTCTTAAAAAAATAATTATCTCTATATAACATCAAACAAGTTAAATACATATATACTTCTAAATGAATACGTCTATTCAAGAGGCCTTTTTGTTGTTATGTATTTTCTTTTCGTGAGTATTTCCGTATTTGGTATTTCTAAAGAAAGCGCCGCCACCGAAACTCCAATGTGTTTATTCTGTATATAAACCTTTTTCTCTCTATACATTTATATTTCTCTTTAAATTTTTAGGCTTTACCTTTGATGGCAATAATACCCATAAATAAGGGATTTATGGCTTTGATAAGTGAATATGCACCAATTAATATTTTTACATCGCAGCTCAGTATTCTTTTCCATATAGCTCCTATTTCTCCATGAAATGCCTCTTTATCTCTTAGGTCCTTGTCTTTGGTGGGCAAGTAAATAACTATTGTTAGCTTTCTGTACTTTCTTTGTAGTCTAATTTTATGTATTCTATCTGTGTTCTTTTGGGAAGGATGTATCTAATTTACATTTTTGTGGATAGAAAGTACATATAATTTTTCATCACGTTCTGCGTTCTGTTTGAAAATAAATTGTATTATCTAGCATGTTCATAGTTTTAATTTCATATTCACTCTGTATAGAGTTCTCTGCAAGAAACATGCTATATTTTTACGCTTCTACCGTAAGTGGTTTTGTATCAATTTTTATCATGTTCCTTATGTTTTATGAGTTGTTGTATAATGTTTCAGATGTACATTTATTTCTGAGTTGTTTCAGTATGTGCCATATCATCATATCATTTAATACATTTTACTGTTGATTGATTTCTCTAAATTAAATTCATTTTATTATTTGATAACCCAACATTATGATATTAAATAGCATTTTTTGAATTACATAATCACACGTTAAATTTACTCTAATGGTAGTTTAGTTCTCGTTTTTGTATGAATACTGATTTTATACTTTACAGCTTGATAAAGACGAATTGTGGTCGTCAAATAAAATAAACTTATGTTTAACCGCGATTGTTTAAGTTCTTGGATATCATTACCACTCTTTGCGACGTATTTGATAGCACTGAACTAATTGAAATATACATATTAATAAAATGAAATTACTTAATATATAATATCAAAGTTTCACACACTTTTTGGATTATAACAGAATTTGTTGGCTTACACATTTTAAAACAACTTGGTATATGAATCACGAGTTGCTAGAAAAAAAAGTAATTGGTAACTTTCCGTCACAGGAGTTTTTCAACAATTTATATATTTTTTTTTGATAATAAGAGCAATAAATTAAAGTAAAAAGAAAGAGGTTTACCATTCTCCATTTGTAAATCGTAGAGTAAGTTTCAATTTTTTGTTGATTTTTTTTCACACGCGGAAAATAAATTTTTCTTGTAATTTTTGTTTTGCGGTCGATTTTATTATTACAAAGCTATAAACACACTAGACGGAGTGTGTTATAAACGCAATTAGTTATATAAAGTTATAAACGCACTAGTATGTTTACAACTATAAAAAACTTTTACTGGAATATCTTAAGTTGAAAAAGGGCGATTAATGTGCAAAATAAAAAATAACATAGACGAGTTCTTCATATTAACAAGACCTTCATAGCTTTGTCGTTTGAAAAATTGCATTTATGAAACCAGTTCCTTGATATAATTATTTATAACTCGATGACATCTTGCAGCAACTATACTGATTCTTCAATAAAAGAAAATTTATCTCAAACTGAGTGCCTTGAACTTATTTGTAACAGGTAACGTGTGTTCGTGAGTGATTTGTAAATGACTTCCAACTTGAATGTTCATCAGGTTTCAATTTTGATCTGTACGCGGTTTAGGACACTCTAGTGGTGGATTAATTACCGTAGTATTTCTTGTCTTTTGTTAACGACCTCTTTTAAATGAAAAATAATAATGAAAATATTTTATTCTATTAAAACCATAGTAATCAACTACTTGCATCTACGTAATATATAGATTTAGAAATGGCAAATATAATTTATTGTTCACATTATTTTATCACTAACCTTCAATTCGTAGCTCACTGCGTGCCTTGAAAGGTGGAGTTCTTCTAAGTTGCCATGCTCCTTGCGATAATTTAACGAATAGCCACTAATAGCGGCACCACCATCATTGCCTGGCTTCCAGTGTAAGAGTATACTGCTACTAGTTGCGCTACTAACGTATAACAGTGGAGCTACAGGAGGTACCTGAACTATTAAGTTGTACGTAACTCTATCCGAGCCATAACCGTTGTCCACCTGACAAGTGTAATTTCCAGAATCACTTAATTGCAAGTTGGACAATAGCAAGTCCCCCGAATCTAGTATTTTCCGATTCACTCCACCTTTTAATATTAGTTGATCGTCGCGTTGCCATTCGTATTTTGGTTGTCCTACTGATGCACAAGAAAGAGTAATCGATTCTCGCCAAGGGCGTACGGCAATTCCTCCAAAAGAAAGTATTTTGGCAACCACTGAAAAATGGAAAGAAGAAATTCAGAAAAGGGCTACCGTCAAACGGTCATTACTGATTTTGATTTATCACCTCTCGTAGATGCAATTTGTGTTACAACTTTAGAACTTTGACCTTCCCCGATTTTTGTAGACGCAGTTACCCAAAATTGATACTCAACACCAGGTTGAATTCCTTTCGCTTCGTAGACAGTCTGTTGGCCGGATACAGATTGTTTAGCGTGTTCAATTTCTTGCCTACCATCCATGCTCCTTTTGTAGAGACTGTATTTTGAAATGATACCATTAGGTTCTTGAGGTGGAAGCCACGACACTATTAAAGATTGCGGGGAAGCAATGATTGCTTTTATATCAGCAGGTGCACCGGGAACTGAAATTAGTGTCCTTACCGTTCAAATATATGAATTCTAAACAAATGATGAATAGAATGAAAGTGCAGTTACTTAACCAAAAATAACAATAAAATAACATCAAGCACGTTAAGTAAATAAGTGTATAGCAGCAATAAAATACCAGTGCAAACTATCTACATGAAACAATCATACATACACAAATCACAATGTTTATTCAGAAATACAAAATATGTCAATTATATGAATAACTAAAAGAAAGCTTCTATCATTATTATCACCGTTTTATATTTATTATAACGTACTATTAATTACACCTTATTATATATATACATACATATATGAGTTATTAGTATTAGACGACTTGTTATTTGTTATTAAATACTTCCCAAAGTGGTGAAACGCTATTTATCTCATAAAAATAATTTCAAGAATTTTATCCACAAATTAAAGTAACATTGTATCGGAGATTATTGTCCCGGTATTCAGTTTGTAGTAAATAAAAAAAATGGCCATTAATATATTTAGAAAATGGACAAATATTTTATATAAATAAATAGTGAATGTAAATCGTAGTCTGCATTTTATTTTAAAATATTTACACTAGGTAGTACATGCTTAGATTTTCTAACATCAAAATTTGTTGTTTCTTCACATAGAATGTTTGTCACTCACATTTTGTTTTCGGTGTTTCTCTATTTAAGAAATTTGGCGTGTTTTTATTGTGTATACTTATTTCATCATATTGATTAGTTTTTTATATTAATTTCAACAGACGTTTTACATCTGATGATGATGGCAAAACAGGAACATGCAGTATAAAGATTTCAAAATAAAATACAGATTGAATTTTTTTTTTTGATTTCAGCCATACGGATGTAAAATTATACCTTTAGTTAAATCGTAAAAGTAACTTTTCTAGTTGCATACGCGTTTCGACAATGAAAACAATTGAAAAAGTAAAATGTTAGTTTTCCCTAAAATATTATTCATAAAGAAACTCTTAGTCCGTATTAAAATTCAAATTATAATTTACTCAAGAAATAGTTTCAGTTGTTTACTTTTATCTGGAAGTAACTTTCCCAAAATTTTTGATTCCAAATACACTCGGAGAAAAAATTGATGCACCATTAAGTTTTTCGGTTTTATCTGCTCAGCAACAAACTATTTATTCATTGTTCTACTAATATTGTGGAAAGAATACGATATATACATTTTATGAGAAAAAAAATGTTCGTCACTCTGATATGAACATAAAGAGGCCCTTACTGATTACAATAAAGATTTGAGGGTACCTAGGATATTATTAAAAAAAAAATCATAGTTCATAGTACTTCGTACATACTGTGAGAACAAAAAATATAGATCATTAAGAAGGGAAATGGGACCACAAGAGAACTCTTTAGGGCTCATTTCCAGGAATCTAGAAATATAATATATCCACTCATCACCGCAAAACTGCAATAAAACAGACCTGGAAGTCGCGAGGCAGATACCCAGGGAGCACTGACATGTAGCAAAGAAAGTGTTCAATATAAAATTGACAATCAACAAGCAGCGGTTGGTGCATATGTTTTACAGCAATGACCTAATTTCTTCGTATAGGTAAGTACATAACATTTTCGTATTTCGGGCGATAGTATTCGAACCTCGATTATTGTAATAGCCCTCCAACTGACGTATACATGTATGGTACTGCCGTAGTCAACTCATTTAATATCTCGCTATGTGATGGCAATGCATTTATCCAATTACGCTGAAAAGAGTCTTCTTACTCAGGGGAAGTTTCGCATCGGAATACATATCAATGGCCAGGAAGCTGATCAGAGTCAGAGTTTCATTCCATAATCTGGAAAAAAAACTGGACAGGATGGAGGAAAGTCTCTGAGATCATTAACTCTGATGTCATTTACACTGAAAACTCTTGAAAAAATGTTAGACAGGCACTAAGAGATGATGTACAACCATGTAGGCCATCATGCAGCAAGCAGGAAAATCCACGGGACAGTCTTGAATTAGCTTGTACAGAGGGACTGAACATACTTTGCAAACCAAGGAAGTCCATTTGTGTACATTCCTCGAAGTAGAGGGAGCATTTGATAAATCATCAATTTTCAAAGCATCGATAAGAAAAGGGACCGACAAAACAAACTGCAGGTAGATAGATTGCATGTTTAAAGAGAGATTAGTTTGCACAACCATCACACTAATAGCTCAGGTCGAAAGAAGAATTCCGCAGGGTGGAGTTTTGTCTCCTCTGCTGTGGAATCTTATCGTGAATGAACTTCTAGTAAAATTGGATAATGAAGAGCATACAGCTTTGAGGTACGCAGGTGATCCTGTAATTCTAAATCCAGGTAAATATAATAACGTAGTGTGCGATAAAGTGTTATATAGACTGTACAAGTTTAGTCAGAAGAGAAGGGTCTAAATATGAACCTATGAGCTGGTCAATACACTAGCCACTTTTCCACTAGGAATATGTGATAGTTTTTAAGCAGAGCTTTGACTAAAATATAAATAATAATAATAAAAATAATTCCAATAAAAATCTCAATTAACGACTCAATGAATCTAGATTAGATTAGGAGTGGGGTGACATGAGAATCATGAGGACCTACTTCACGGCGATCTTTTCAGATCTATTCTGATCCGAGGTATCTTAGAAGGCGTCTTAATTGCTGTCTTAATTAGACCAATCATCTTTAAGAACTTGCATTTGGTACTGTTGAAAGAAGGGCCTTGATGAACCTTGTTTAACCAGATCGTTTATTAGCTCCGATGTCTTACTGATATTCTAGAACCATTTTTCGCCCTGTATCGAATCATTAATGAATGACAATGCTAGACTGCATGCTGCACGGATATTAGTAATAGATTACCTGCGCGATGTAGGTATTCGGATTATGAATTGGTCTGCACCTGGATTCTACTCGAATATCTGGGACATGGTAAAAACATAGATTACAGCACCCACCATTGCTTGCACAACTTTAACAATTTCATCTACGAATATCGTACCAAATTCGTCGAGAAGAAATTGTTGGTTAAATTATGACAATGAGAAGGCATTGTAATGTTTCAACTCCACATAGTTCAATGGGTACTACATGTTTTACATAAATAAAAAAAAAATACAGTGGAAATACACTCTACTAAACGATATACTATACCGTGAAAATTTAAAGGAATAACACGTTAAATCATAATTATATTAATTAAATAGAAGGTAAATCGAGCACTGTGAGATATACTGATAATTAACAGGAAATACCAATAAACTTCGGTCTCACAAATTCTTTAATCTTGAAAAACACAATGTACATTTCGTTAGCTAAGCTAACATCTTCAGGTGTACAAGTGTATTGTCAAATACTAAATGCGTAAATATGTAGTAAGTATATCCTAGGCTACAAAAAATTAATCAACAGGACTACTATAGTCAATAAATTCTAAATATTTGTAATTGAGGGGTGTTAAATCAGTATTGAGCAAGCTATTAATATGTTTTTTCATATAAATAGCTTCCCACATATTAAGATTTTTACAATTTAAAGACTTAATTAATTCTAAATCATCAATTGAAAAAGTATGTCCTGTATTAATAAAATGATACGCCAAAGCGGATTTATCGGCATTGTGATTCTTAATATGATATAAATGCTCTTTAAATCTAATCTCCGCATTCCTCTTTGTTTGGAATATATATACTTTATTACAAACACCGCATTTGATCTTAAAATCCCAGAACATTTTTAAAAAATCAATAATTCAATATTAAATTTTAATTTATTCTTAAAGTATTAGAACTTTTGAAAAACCGGACAAGAAAAAAACACAACATTCCTTTTTCTTAATAACTAGATTATTGAACATACCGCTTTCGGAAGATAATTTTTAAAAAAGAATTAAAATATATATATCATTATAGCAGAAATAATGGTTACCAAGAAAAGTGTGATAGATAAAATTAAAAATAAGTTAGAAAATAAGAGTTATTAAGAAATATAACTACACTTATTCCAGTGAAAATAGTGGAGAAAAAGTTTTGCAGATTTAACTTTAATAAATTATGGGTTAACCAGATATTAAACTTGTGTAAAAAATACAATCTTAGTCCGGTTTTTCAAAATTCTAATACTTTAAGAAATAAATTAAAATTTAATATTGAAATTATTGATTTTAAAAATGTTCTGGGATTTATAAGATCAAATGCGTGTTTGTAATAAAGTATATATAGGCCAAACAAAGAGGAATGCGGAGATTAGATTTAAAGAGCATTTATATCATATTAAGAATCACAATGCCGATAAATCCGCTTTGGCGTATTCATTTTATTAATACAGGACATACTTTTTCAATTGATGATTAGAATTAATTAAGTCTTTAAATTGTAAAAATCTTAATATGTGGAAGCTATTTATATGAAAAAACATATAATAGCTTGCTCAATACTGATTTAACACCCCTCAATTACAAATATTTAGAATTTATTGATATAAGTAGTCCTGTTGATTATTTTTGTAGCCTAGGATATACTTATATATTTACGATTTAGTATTTGACAATACACTTGTACACCTGAAGATGTTAGCTTAGCTAACGAAATGTACATTGTGTTTTTCAAGATTAAAGAATTTGTGAGACCGAAGTTTATTGGTATTTCCTGTTAATCATAATTATATTGTTAACTGGTATACCTTTTTTTATTGAAATAAATAATAAAAATAAAAACGTTAATATTAGGTGTAGCGTAGGTATCTCAATTTGAATATACCTATTTTATACCACATTTTCTAATAATGACTCCATTTAATCATTTTCAGTTAGACTTATATTAGGCTATTTTAACTGAAATGGCCCAACAACCGAATCTGGTCTTAGAGTAAATTAAAATTTAAAATTTTCAAATTTTACTTGATCTTTGGTTACTATATGGATATTTAACAAATTTTAGAAAAGTTTCGTAGGCCTAAATAGAAATTTATCATTTTTCGAAAAGGATAGGCTTTTAAAATAAAGTGCAAAAACAGATTGTCCTGCGTTACATTTTCTGGGGTGAGAACAATATAATGAATCACCTAAACGAGCGTGGCTTGATATATTTCAAAAGAATGGGAAGTGTTGATGATAGAACTCAAGTTTTTAAAATTGATAATAATAAATTTAATGAATCTTAAAAGGAAATAAATGTTGGTAATAAAATCGATTTTTTATTTTTTTTATTTTATATAAATAACTAATTTTTACCGTGATTGAATAATATTAAAATACTATTTTCGGTTTAAAACGCCTGTTAAAATATCCTTTAATTAAAGTTTAAGTTGGAAAATAAGTTTATTTTGCTTCCATACAGGCTCATTAATTCACACTTTTTCATAATGTATCTTCTCGCATTGTGTACAATGAGAAGTAGTTTTGCATATTTACTTTATTCTCTTTTTGAATGATGGCAGAAAATTGAATGACGAATGAGGAATAATTATGGCATTGGTAAAAAAAATTAGGTTTAATAAATTTTGGTTTACTCTACATAACCCATTTCCAAAATACGATTACAAAGTAAAAATTGTATTTGTTTATATACATTAATACTATTTTAGTTTAGATTAGATTTAATAAAAACTATCCACTTCTAAAAGATCATGGTTAGTAGTATTATTGGAATCAGTTAGTGTTTTCTTTAATAAAATGCTTTGTTATTAGTTAATATTGTTCTTGTCATTGTTTTTATCATTAATGTTAGTTATAATTCTAACGCTATTTGTTTTTATTATGATCACCATTACCATTATTATTGACATTATCGTTATTGTAATAATAATAATAGTAATTCTTACTGATCTATACAAATTGTAGAAACAGGTGATTGAAAGCTAACGCCTACCGTCCTCTTCAGTCAGACAATAATGTGTGGCAGAAGCCGATCCATCTCCTATTTTGGTAAAAGCAAGTATTTGCAAGCTATAGTTTGTGAATTTTCTCAATCCCGTTATTACGGTCGTTAGTGCAGTCGTTTGTCTTGTTTCCATGTCGTCATTTCCTGAAATTATTACCTACCTAGCTTTTGTCTGCGGTTAGCTGATTATTTTCTTACCTTTATAATGTTCACTGGGAACTGGCTCATACATCAATTTATATCCTCGCAAATTTCCATTGCAATGATCTGCTGGTGGCGGTTGCCAACTGATTTGCAACGATTGGGATGTCAAGGCCGCACATCGAACATCTTCTGGTGGCATACTAGGGACTGTTGATATTTTTTAGATAATCGAAAATATTAAAAAGAATGTTGATAAAAAAACATAGAAAATCGCGAAGATCGAAGCGACCAACTCGATATCTGCACAATGCAAACCTACAAATGGTGTAAGTGGTGTATGTCGTAGTAAGAAGATAGAAAATTCTTTTAGAATATTTCTGGTAATTTTAAAAAATTTAAAATTTCACAACAGAATGTTGAATTTACTCAAGTGGAAATGATTTAAAGCTATAACATAGATTTTGAAAAAAATATGTAATAGTTGTATCAATCCTTTGCATGGAGAGTTTTAGCAATTAAAAATAAAATCGTATGAAAATCATATGACACCTTTTACTAGTGCATAACTAACAAAAAACTCTGAAAGAGTTGAAGGCTGTTAATACATTATCTAGAATTAAAAACCACCACGCACACCGAAAAGCTATGTTATATTTACAAGTTCGAAATGATTTATAAGCAAGAAGTATGCACATACTTGATGACTTCTGAAGAGTTCGTGGAAAAAGTTTTAGTCAACTTTGTTGAAATAGTAATTATGATATATCATACTGTAACGTAGAGTATTGCATTATAGAATACCCGTAGATTCTCCATTTTCAAATACTTCTATTCTTGTAGAACAGAGTTTACGGGATATTACGGTATTTTTTTCAAAAAATTAATTTCGCGGTAAACAAAGTAAAAAGATATTATTTTATTTAACAGGAGAAAAAGGGGGTCATAATAAACTGCAATCTAATTTAGGGACTATTAAATGAAAATGTATAATTTGAACTTTAAAATAAACCATGATTTATATGTCCATCACCAAACAACATGATTTCTGCGATTATTTTATTGATTTTGCAAAATTTGTTCGCGAATATCTTTGTAAATAGATACTGCAGAGCTTTAGGTAAAAAATTCGGGTCTTCTAATTTTAGGCAAAGACTTCAAATTTAAAATATAAAAAGGATCCAAAACATCAATTTTCTTTAGGTGTTCCGGTTGATATGGAATGACCCATGTTTGAAGTAAGCAAGGAGGTTGTAGGATTTTTATGGTGCAATATTTTATTAATGAAATTTATTCAATATTTGTTCAATCTTAAGGCACTGTTTTTTGTATTAAAATTTCAAGAAAAATAACAATCAAAATTAGATCTTGTTTGCAATTAGCGGGATGTAACGAACTAGCCTTTGTGTACGTGGATTGCTTTCTTTCTCTCTCGTTGCTTTTTTAACACGGGAAGTTTATGAAGATAATGTTTAATCTTTAACAGTAACAAGAAAGACTAATGGTAAGATTCTATGCACATCTGGACGCCTGTAAGATGATATGAAAGTCTGTAAGCTTAGTCATATGCTTGCAGACTTAAGATGACCTTACAGCCGTTCCAGATATGCATAGAATCTCACCCTAACAATGTTAAATAGATAGGGTAAGATGGGACAAGTGCAGTTTAAAAACTCCCAAAAGCTATAAAAGCTAACGCCTTTTGGATGGCAGACATGACAATTTATTATCAGTTATTCAGCAACATATACTAGAAATCCATGCGGACAATTTTTATAGTAATAGTAGTGCTGGAAATTTTCGAATAGGAATGATATTCATTAGAATTAAATAAATAGTTCGAATAGTTTTTCTTACTGAGTTCTTTTTCTTAAAATGAATTCCTCAGTTCGAAACTGACATTACATACTGATGTGTGTGAACAGTTTAAGTTGCTTATAAGAAATCTCAGAGAACTATTAAGTTAAATTGTCATAAGCGGCCTTTAAGACAGACGAAGATGTTAGCTCGTGTTCCCTGATTAATATGTTTCCTAGTGCTGCGGAAATCGCCAGGTTCCGATTAACTGATTTTGAATGAAATAGATCATAAATTTTGGTTCACGCTTGCCCCATCTTACCTTACATCTAACTGCTAAGTATTTACCGTCTTCCATTTGAGACGATACTGGGTCGCTTAGAGGTCCAGGACCAACTTCATTGTATGCTTGCACAACTATTGTGTACCTCATAAATTTTGCGAGTCCTGCAAGAATTATCTCATCTCCGGTTTCTTCACCGTCTCCGGCTACTGAGGTAAAATTATATGTTCCAACATCGATTATTTTGTAGCCAACGTTGAAGCCCTGGATGTCGCCGTTCCTAAGCTCTGGTAGCGGTGGTGTCCATGTAACTAGTAATTCGGTTGATGATAGTGGTAAGACGGAAAGATTCAGTGGTGGTCCCGCGGGTTTCTGTGGTTCTGTTCTTACAAGCAGCTCCGCACTGGGAGCACTCCTACCTGCTGGGCCTTCTGCTATTACTCTGAAGAAGTACCTAGTGGCGGGTTTAAGATCTTCAACTAACGCGGCGTATTGCAAAGGTGGATCTGATAGTTCTAACTGTAGCCATGGTCCTATTAATACAAAATTTGTAAAATAATAAACTGAAGGCAAAAGAAGGAACTTACTATCTTGTTCGCGGTATTCTACAATAAATTTATACACTTCGTTTGAATCCCCAGATTTATGTTGCCATTTTAAATTTACTGCCCGACTGCTTATCATGGCCGCTTCAACATTTTGCGGACTTAAAGGGGGTTCTTGCACAAGAAGTTGCACTAGATGTTGATCTTTTCCGTATAAATTACTGGCTTGGCAAAAGTAGGCGCCACTATCTGCTGTATCTACGTCAAATATTTGCAATTCCGCTGCGACGCTTCAGCGGTGGACATTTGCTTGGTATGGATCCTATAATTAGTTGCCGGATTGAGTTCTGACTTTTCTCCGCGCAGCCAAATTACATTAATTGCCTTATCACCATTGACAGCGCACTGAAGGGTGGCAATTTCTCCCTTCTTGGCGGTCACTAGTCGAGAGGGTGCAGCGAAGTACGGCGATGCTAAGTGTTAGACACGTTATTATTTGAGGGATTGTTATTTTTAAGATTAGCACGTACAATTAACTCTTAGGTGTATGACTTTGGCCTATGCCGGTGCCGATCCATTCTCAGCTTGACACAAGTAAAATCCTTCCCTATCTTCTTTAACGTGCTGTAGAAGTAGCGTTCCATTTTCTAATAGTTTTGTATACATATGGCCGCGTATTTCTTGATATTCCCCGGATTTGCTGCCTGAATAGTGCAAAACAATTAGTATCGCATAAAACTGGATTAATAAAGAGGTAGAAACTTTCGGTTTTAGACATAATCAAGAACTCTTTAGGTACTATAAATGTTTTGACCCATACAAGATCCAAAAGTAAATTAGCAGAACAATTGATCCAACAATAAGTGGAGAAAAAGAAATATAGAATTTTAAAAGCAACTTAATCAAATTTTAGAGTTTTCTGTTCAAAAGTTGAACAAGCAAGTATTAGTAGGGCACTTTATTGATTTTGGGTAAATATGTAACCCAAAGAAGTATCATTTATAGAATACATTCTGATTGATTTCCCATATAGCATTCAGTACCACAGAGACATCACAGAAATATTTCAGCATCGCTACAGCATTACAAACGAACTGTGAGGTTGCCACAATATATCCAGGAAATCCATCAGGACAGGTATACAATACTGCAATATTGCTGTCGCCTTTTGCAATATTATATCTCTTTCTATCCTGTGTGAATGTTGTAGTAATATTTTCGTGGTATGCTAATGTAATATATCAGTGCTTCTCAAACTATTGAATGTCGTGTACCGGAATTGTTTTCACTATTGCGTCATGGACCCCCCAATTTATTTTTTACCACATATGCAATAATAATGTAACACAAGTATTTTATTGGTGAATTTATGAAAAAAGCTACACATGAACAACAGAAAACTTAATACGACAGATGGGTTTTTCTACTCAATTCAATATTCAATTGATCCACGCGAAGCGCAAGATAATAATAATAATAATAATAATAATAATAATAATAATAATAGATCTTTATCGTGCCAACAGCCGTAGCCAATAAGAGACACACATATACAGATAAATGTAAACATATGCATATATATATATTATACATATTGTATGCTTAAAATAAATAGTTGTTTTGCGCTATCAAAAAGTAAAGTATCTTATTTCAAATTCTCATAATAACAATAAGAAAAAAGTAAGTAATAAGTGGTGTTGAATTGAATTATAATAGTAAAAAAAAAATAATAATAACAATAACAATAATCTTAACTAAAACCGTGTCAACACCATGCGAGCGTTGGAAAGGATCTGATGGAGTGGAGTAAAGAAAATATCACAATAAGGTGACACTAAGTTGAACAACCGGATCATGGAAAACCATTGGAGAACACAATGATGAGTTTAAGCGTGCATATGGGGTATAAAAAGTCAGACTCTGTCTGGCAGAAGGACGAGGAACCAAGAATTGAAGCTGAGAAAGGAGAAGAGGGAAGTCAATCTTGTGATGTACCAAGTTATACACAAATTTAATAAACATAAGTTGACGTCGCGTCTCAAGCGAATCAATATTAAATTGCGTTAAGAGCAGTTGATAATCATATCCTCTATTTGGATAATTACATTCCTTCTTAAAATGCAGATATTTAAGAAATTTTCGTTGAACTTTCTCAATAAATTGTTTATGCACAGCATAGAAGGGATTCCATATAATAGCTCCGTATTCTAGTTTAGATCTAACCAAACTGTAATATAGTAATTTGATAGGTTTACATGAAAGTTCGAAGAATCCTAATTAAAAAGCCCAAGGTTCTCATAGCTGAAGATACCATTTCATTTCTATGGATTGAAAACGTTAACATGGGATAAAATAAATTCCCAAGTCTCTCACCACTGTAGCCTGTGGAACAGCTACCCGTTAATGCAATAGTTAAATGTATCGGGCTAATTTCCTGGTGTAACACATCACCTTACATTTTTCGGTATTTAAATGCAGACCGTTATCAGAACACCATCTGTCTTATCACATCCAGATTCTTTGTAAAACACAAACAATCATGACCGACGTAATTGACATATAAACCTTCAAGTCGTCAGCAAACACCACACTTGTCAACACCGCACTCTTCAATGAGAAATCATAAGTGGCCAAGGTTGGCCCTGGGTACTCCTGAAGTAGCATGGAATGGGTTGTGACTGGTATCCGTTGTATCGAGAGATGTATGCAATCGGTTCGACAGATACGATTTAAAACAGAGATTTAAGGAGCTACTAAAACCGAACGATTTCAACTTATTGAGAAGTAATGCATGGTCGATATGATCAAACGCTTTTGATATGTCTGTATACACAGCATCAACTCCACACTGTCCACAAACATCGAAGGTGTTAAGTGTGTACTGGGTGAATATTGCCAGATTAGAGACGGTAGACCTCTTTTCCATGAAACCATGTTGTTCGATTGCAATGTAGTTTTTAATAGCTGGATAGATACTCGCACATAAGGTTGCTTCGAAAATCTTAGCAAAATTATTTAGTATGGCAACAGGACGGTAGTTCTTAACGTCAGTAGCTGTTCCACTTTTATGAACAGGACATACCCTGGTATATTTCCACAATTCTGGGAATGTACTAGTCTTTAATGCCAAGTTAAAAATAATTGCCAGTGGAGCCGCCAATACACTTCTACAGTCTCTTATCAAAAAACTGGGAATTCCGTCAGGACCAGCAGTCATCTTATTCTTAAGCTTCCCCATAGCTGCACTCACATCTAACTCTGTCACATTGGTTGTAGTAATACAAACCGCAGATGCATTTTCAGGCGAAGGTATGTCATCGTACAATTCATTGGTATAAACAGAACTAAAGTATAAAGCAAACAATCTAACAATATCTTGCGGAGTATCATATGTGACGTTGTTAATGAATTGAACCAGGTATTCGAGACTTTCCCTTCTTGGTGTTAATATAATGCCAAAATTTCCTTGGATCATTTAATATCAATGCTTCTGCATTACAGGTATAGTTCTTATATGCTTCTTTAATTTGATTTTTTAGTAAAGCTCTTAAGTATTTATATTGCTCTAAAGCATTATGATTCTGTGTTCTTCTGTGCTGTTTAATATAGTATGCTTTCAACTTAATATTTTGTATTATTTCAGATGTATACCATGAAGGATATTGTCTGTTACAATTTTTGTGTAGAGGTACATGGGATTCAAACAGTGCAAACAATTTTTCATAGAACAAATTACACGCTGTATTAACATCTTTTGTATCATTCAGAAAAGACCAGTCGATTGTTGTTAAGGAACTATACAAGTTGGGAAAATCAGCTTTGCAAAAATTAAATGATCTATTATTAGGGTTAGTCTTAAAATTTTTAGGACAGTGATTATTCAGTTTTACATATATTGATAATGCAGGGTGGTGAATATCTTCGAATAACAAAGGGCAAGTTTCCCTGACCACCTCTAATTCACAATTTGACAAAATTAAATCTAGCAAACGTCCATTAGAATTTAGAATAGTATTAAATTGGGTCACATTTGTGAAATCAACAAAATTTAACATAATATTTTTACACGGATCATTAGCACTTACACAATTAAAAGAAGTAATATTGAAGTCACCCATAATTAATACATTTTTATAAGTAATTATGATCTGTTCGAATAACTCCAAAAACTGTTCAATATACAGTACAGGTAGCCCAGGTGGTATATAAACTATAAAAACATGCATTATAAAATTATTTCTAAATGTACACCTCACACCAATAACGTCAATGAGAGGAAAAGATTCTAAAATTAATGCTAAATCTATGGGTAGAACATTTATTGCAAATTTAGTTGCCACTAATACACCGCCACCAGTCCTTCTGTTCACTTCTGCATGTCGTCCATCACACCGCAACAAGGTGTAGGTTTCCGGAAAATACTCCGAACACACAAATCCATCGGACAACCATGTTTCAGTAATTCCAATTATGTCATAGTCTTCCGAACAGCAAGCCGTAAAGAAATCAAGTGACTTAGCACGCATGCTTCTAACGTTTTGGTAATAACATGTAAAGGTAGTTGTAGCATTAGAAGGGCCTAATGTAAAGGGACGATTGTTGGAACACCACGTATGTATTTAATTCCCAAATTCATCTCACCATTATCTGTACGTTTTTGGAGTTCTAATTTTATAGCGTTGTAATGCTCAATTTGTTTAGGCGTATTGTCAAAAAAAAATGGTAATGTGGTTCAATAATGCATTATCCTTTAGGCTCTTCGCTTTCTTAATATTATGGACAGTACTCTCATCTGACAATTTAACCTTTATCAACCTTGGTTTGGTGCGCTGTGGATCGTACTTTCCCAATCTTATTGGTGAGATAGCATCAGTCACTATGTTGGGGCGAAGGTGTTTAAGAATCTGATCAACAGATCGCTTCTCATCCACAGCACGAATCTCCCTCGCTGTAGAGGCGGGTTCAACCACACCAGATATAATGATATTACATTTCCTGCTCTGCCGCTGATCTATCTCTTGTATGACATCCTCAAAATTGTAAGTGCTCAATTGCGAAGGACTGGTTGATAACAGCTGATTTTTCAGATCATTGAGTTCTTTCATTAAACCGGAAAGCATAGATTTCAACTCACCAATTACATCCATTTGAAGTACCCCTACATGTAGGGCGTTCCAAGATAGGCCGATAGCATTCTTGGATGCAATAGTTCTCATATCAGCAATCGACAAACCAACGCAAACATGATTATATGACTTTTTACAAACAAAACAAGTAATTAATTTAAGCTTCTCAGTTTCAGTATTGCAACAGGAACAAATAAACATTTTAAATAGGAGAAAAAATACGGGAATGACGAGGATACTCTGTTCACGTTGAGGCGCCCCTCACAACGCTTAAACATAACCACAACAAAAGTCAACAGGCGACGGAGAGGTAGAAACAATAGAGACAATAGGTAAAAATAGGGAATTTACGAATATAGGACAGGTATTATAAAATATACGTAAATAAATATTGTCGAGTTTCCTTGTGGTTTGTGTGTGAATTACCAGCAACGTCCTTCAAGAGAGAAAAAGACGAATCGAAGGAAAAAGATACAAAACACTGACTAAAACTTACCAAATGGTTTCAATCAAAATTAAGAAAGTAGTCAAGATATGAGTTGAACGTATAGATGCAGCGTTTCACACTGAGTATTTTAATATAAATTACACAATTAACTTTCATGTATATCAACTAGAAAAACTCAGACAAAGTTAAAGAAAAGAACACACACGTGTTGACTACGCAAAACAACAAGATAAACATAAATAGTATTTTATTTCCAGATAAAAAGAGAAGTACAGTAGTCTGGACATAGCGAATGGCATATTTCGATGCTGTTCTTTCGTCATCAGCTCCAACAATTTATTTTTCATAACGACAGGTAAGTCACCTTTAAGTGGAATGAAAGGATTACGGACTCATCCATTCCTTTTGCGCGGATCTTGTCTGTAGGAAAATAAAACCGCAAAACGTTCTATTAAGTTTCTTAAATGTTTACTGATAACTTTTTTTTGGAGATGTAACATTAAGCTAGTCTCTGTGTTGTTAGTGAATGTCCTTAAGCTATGAAACATATCGTAACAATTTCTCGAGCAGTTTTTGTCCATCAAGCTCGTCTGCATTCGTGAAACAGGAAAACATTCTTCGCTACATTGTTGCTTTCAGCTCAATGCAAATGGAAAAAAAAATGTCAGCCAAAGAAGTGAACTTGGCTATCCAATTTACATTGAAGAAAAGTTGCGCCTAACTTGGTTTTCGTCTGGAAACATCGCCAGTTCATTCCAAAATTTGAACATCCTTGACATCACTTTCCTCTGGACGGCTAACGCACTTCAGCATGTAGTGGAAGCTGCTTATGATCAGTTCCCTTTATATCGCACAATAGAGTAAATAGTCGCGAATTTCTAGTATTTGCCTTTATGTAATTCACAATTTTTGCGACTTCATTAAGCACTTTCTGTTGAGATTTTTCTCTTGGCCAAATTTTAGTGGTCAATGAAGCATAAACTTGCATTCGCATGCGTTCTCATTAATCCGGGCGATAATGCCAGAACATTTGTACCAGTCATTTTAGCAGCCGCGCCGGAACATATGCATCTACACAAAGGTTTAAGTCCAATCGACATTTATTAACCAGATAGCTTTGAATATTTCAGAACCAGTCGCATTTCTTGATAGAGAACCTGAAAATATATTCTCCTCCTCTAAATCGTCGCCTTATTGAAATTTCAGATACACCAAAAGATTTTCTCATTAGTAACATCAGCAGATTCGTCTAGTTGACATGAAAAAAATATTTCCTTCTTTATTTCTTCTATTAGCTAATCTTTTACATCATCGATGAGATCTTGAATTGAGAGGGGCACCCTTGCCACTTTCTTTGCGGTCTGTCATCTAGCATTTCCAAACAAATGTCTTGAATACAGTTCGATATCTGTATCTCACCAATTGTCTTTGGCTTTTAGCCTAGATAATTTGAAGAGCCACCTTATAAGCTGCCTCTGACGATCCTATACGTCAACTCACTCCCCTTCGAAAAATGTTACCTGTTTCAAAGCTAAATCATTACGCTTGGTAATTCCTTTTGCTGTATACTTGGTGGTTAATTTTTTTTTTAGTTTGGATGTTTGCGTTGCGTCAATGTTGACAAAGCTGCACTCTATTTGACGTATTGCGGTTTTAGAGAGCCTTCACCATTTAAAACTAAATATAAGACATGTCATCATTGGCGTTTTCAATATGGAACGAAATTGTTTTGATGTTCTGCTGCTTTTCTGATTTTCAGACGTGGGTCCAATAGGCTTCTTTTCGCCATCCATATTTTTTTTAATAATTGGCAAAGAGAAATACAAAGAATTTACTTTGCAGTAGCCAAAGCTGTGGAAATAGATTGTAAGTAATGCATCAATTTTACAGTTCAATAATAGCGAAGTTAGGGTATATTAGAATTGTATTGGAGTCCCTTTATATAAAGTTTAAACTGTGTGGAAAGTTTTACGTTTTCTAAAATCATATTCTATTTTTCCCCATTTTTAATTAAACGAAAAGTACTTCGTGTAATATCTCGAAGTAGACATTCAGTTTATATATAAAAAAAAATTGGGCAAATGATTTTTGTTACAAATATATGGACCTGTTGCCTTCTTCCATGTTACTGTTGGAGTCGGTACCCCTTGAGCTTGACAGTGAAGAGCTACGTTGCGGTTTCTTTCCACACTAACGTCGAAAGGCTCCACTGACCATTTTGGGGGCACTGAAACAATGTCATTATAAATAAAGGCGGTGAAATGTCTATCTCTACATCTGCGTTTATATGCTGTGTGGTGCCGCGAGTGATTAGATACACTCTATACAGTAGTGGGGGGTGATTGATTAGTAGGTTTTTGCTGCATTAAGCAAATACTTGTGAGGGAGTATACAAAATATACACATGTGAAAACATTTGGTTTTCGTAATATTGAGTGGCGTAATTTAGGAGATTGTTCAGTGCAGTAACTCAATATAATGAAAACCGAAATTCTTTGTCGCTGAAGAATGTTTCATAATAAGGTGGATTTGTTGAAATGAGTTTTACAATTGCGTATAATCTAATGTTTCCTAGACAAAATAAAAATTAAAAAAAAAATGTGAGCTTAAAATAATTTTTTATATTTTGTAAAGTACAAAGAAAAGCAATAGGTTGTATAAATTAAAACGTTTGCCGTTATAGCAACCATAAATGTGACTTGGAAATTAAATGGGAAACAAAGTTTGTCTATTGGCTTAAAATCACATCTTCAGATAAAAATGTTATAGCAGTAAAAAGTTGCAGTTTGCTTGAATATTCTGGCTTGAGGATGGTTGCTAATTGTTACCTACGAGGATAAGTTTTTAAAATAAATACTTAATGTTTGGCGTTGCATGCTTTCGCGCCTGAATTGTGATTACATTAGTGGTGAATATAATCGATTGATTTTATAATCGATTATTTTTCCTTTATCTTTTATTGAGGTTTCTCGGTCAGTTAATTAAATAAAAGGAACCATATTCGAACCACTTTTTTCCATTTCTTTATCCTTTATATTTACATTTTGGGAATATTTCTTTCCCCTTTTTCAAAATTTACAGTTATCAGCAAAAAATATTCCTCCTTTTTAACAATCTGCTGTTTAAATGTTTACAAAAATGTGAATAAATTCTAACCACTAATATAAGTACTGATCCATGGGTGCTAAAGCATGCAAAGCAGATGATGACATCAAACGTGTTTACTCTTTAGGTAGAGTGAACATCGGAGTGAAACTCTCTCGGTGCGCACTCTGCCTTAAGTTAAAATAGTACTTATTTTAAAAATTTATCCTCGTAGATAATAAATGGAAACCTCGCAAAATAGGTTCATTTTAATTTTATAAAGTATTACTAACATTAGTGTACATTTGGGAATATATAAGCACAACAGTTGGTATTTTATTCGACGTCAGATACGATGCAGATATAACAAAAGATCTATTTTAACATGAGCCACTATACGTGTCGGTGTCTAGAACGGTTTTACATACGCCGATAGTATTAGTCGGTGTTCGTATCGATACCGGAAAGAATTAAAAATATACTGTAATTTTTTTAAAGTAAGAACTGATGAGCTTTTGCTTCTAAGGGTCAAATTGTAGGGAAATAGTTAAACTAGAAAGAATTGAAAAATAACTCCATTGCAGTGTTCCTAGACATATCGATAGCTATTGAAATTGTGTTTTCGTATTGGGTTGTTTAATAGAAGAAGCTCAACCTTTCAAAATATAACTTATTTACTCATTACGATAGATCAGATTACTCTATAAAAGTGTTGAATTATTTTTTTTCTATATTGGTGGCTTAAGTTTAATGTAATGTGCCTGTTTACAGAATGCCGTGTAAAGCAAATCCTGTAATTTAATATAGAAGAAGTAAAAAAACAGGCAGTGTGTGTTCTATGATTTGAAAAAGGGGTAAAAATAGAGCTTCTATAGAAAGTATTCCTGAATGCACTGCGAAAAGTTTTCACAAATTCACGTCCAATATTACACGCGAAATAGGTGGCTCCCAGTCGAACTCTAAAAGAGAAAACATAATTTTCATGTGTCAGAAAAGCGAACAGCCACAGTTTAGTTTAGTGCATTTGTTTAAATAAGGGCTGACGAAAGGTTTAATTTTAGGAAAACAAAACAAAATTAGGATTTAGGTCTGTATTAGATAATAAATTTTGCACTCATGTATTAATATGTAATAGTTGTGTATAGGTGGAAAAAGGAATGTGACAATCGGAAGATGTTAATTGAACGCAATGAGATATGACAATTATGTACTTACACAGGTAAAGTAATTTTTCTTTTTTATAAAAACAACATACATATATTCACATATATGTGGAATATGTTTGGATGAAACTTATATAAATTTATCGCACATGTCACTTTATAAATGAGTTGATAACTAACGGCCAAGGAAACATCCAATAGCGAAAGGAAAGCGACTTACAATTATTGTATTATCAAAGACAAAAGTCTTGACTGAAGTTTGACATAAATAGAGACAGAATCATTGGAGTTTCTTCAGTATTCAGCTAGCTTCAAGGCGATGGTGGCCGCCAATGCGAAAGGGAAGCATTCGTTAGATGAAGTATTTTTGAAGCTCGCCGTTGTACACACATATGTATATTGTTCAAGATAGAAACCAACAAAATCTATCTGTTTTTAAAGGCGGAGAAGCTGGTTTTGTAGACAACGCGTTGCTGATATCCGAATTTGGCCAGAAAAGTGGCGACTACCACGATGAAATAACAATAAGAAATGGCTGGAAGAACAACTGATTCCAGATTTACCAGCTCATTTATAATAGTCATGGATAATGCAAGAAGCTATCATAGCGTGTTAACAGTTAAACACGCTAATTCAAATAGCGTAGTAATTCAAATACAAAAAAGGAATGTTTGGAAAAATGGCTAGATGAGCCATTGTTTATGACTGAGATTGGACAAAATCAGAACTGTATCATTTGATACAGATGCATAGTCCAGCTACCAACAATACATAATTGATGGTATTTTTGTTCAACATGGTCACAGTTTGTCTACTTCCATCCTATCACCCAAGATTAATTCCTATCCTGTGGAAAATATTTGGGCAGGTGTTAAGAAGTTGGTTGTTGCAAGGGATATTACATTTAGATTGGGTAGAGAAACTACGTAACAGAAAAAAAATTGTTAACATTTGAGCACATGAACTTGAAACTTGAAAAAGAACATATAATGGGTAACTTCAGTGAAAAAAAATATTATTAATATTGGTAACGAATCCTCTAATGATGACCTTTTTCTTCAGATAATGTTTAATTATAAGTCTTATTATTCTTTTGTAATTTAAAATATCTTAGTTTTATATTAATATTTGTGATTACTGTATGTAATAAATATATTTTCCTTCGTATTTTCCTTGTTATTTACTAAGTTTATTTTAGTAATGTAAAGATGATTAAGACAGCGAATACTTATAGGCAAACCTAAGCAGGTTTAAACATACTTTTAATATTACGATTTTTGGCACAAAATAAGGTTGACTCACTATGTGATAAAAGTCATGTCATAATGAATATATAATGAGAAGAGACGCGGAAATTACACATTGTCGTATGTGAAAATGATGAACAATGATTATCGAACATTTAAAACTAGACGGTCATTTTTTCATTGAAAAGATGTAATGTAATTCTGAAAAGCCTTTATGGTGCTACATTTTTTGATTGAATAGTAGTTTATCAGATTTCACGAGTACCTACTCTATCTGAGATTGCCGCAAAAATGGATTCTAACATTTCTCTTGGTATAAAATCTCATTTGAGAAATACATTGTTGTATGTTATTTAGGAATTTGTTTAGCAAGTAAGTAAAACTCCTCTCATGCCAAGATAGAAAACTCATTATAGTGTTCGCTCAATTTCTCAAGAGTTTTAATATCGCGTATGGAAGCGACTTTTATAGATATAGTTTAAAATATACAACATTAAGTTCTTTTTATTCATTTTAAGTTCATTAACACAAATGGTTGATTTTTGCTTGAATCATATTTGCACGTCGCGTCGATCAGTATTAGTTCATCGACATGTGTGAAAACTAAGTCTGCTGTCAATAGTATCGGCGTGTGCGAAACCGCCCTAATAATAAGCGAGCCTAAGTACACAACACGCGTTTTAGTTTTCTTTTGTGTCTTGGTTGATAATATACTCAATTTTCGAATAGCTTTTATTTAATTACATTAAATGAAATTTGTATAAGCACATTGAATGATGTCTAGCAATTAATTACGTTCGATTATGTACTATGGTTAAAGAAAAAAAAGTGTCATATTTCATATTAAATTAAAAATGACATTTAGATATCCACTTATGCTATGAAACATTCTACGTAAATATATATATAGAAAGGCTGACTATAAACTTGCTAGTAGTGCAGTGCTTTGCAAGGGTATCTAACTATAATATTGAACATTCAGAGGAGCGTTGCTTATAGTCAGCCTTTCACCATCTGTAGAGTCCCTAAATAAGAACGTGCAATAAAGATATAAATATCTACTATAGTCAATGCATAAATCAAAAAGTGGGTGCAACAGTACCTTGATCTGGGTGTCCAGTTCGACGCATGTGCTAAAGCAATGGAAGGTGAATCGGGGAGACATAGTGGAAGGAGGTAGGTTGTGTGGTTACCTTTCACCTGTAGTTTAGCGGTGTATCTAACCTCGGCAGCCGGGTTGCTGGCAACACAGGTAAAATCCCCACTATGTCGTGAGTCAAGGCTAGAAATGCTGAGGAGGCTAGAATAAGGGTCAAGGGCCGACACGTTAACGCCCAGTGAGGGCGTCAGCGGCTGCCCATCCTTGAGCCAGGAGACCACTAGTGGCTGGTCCCCAGAACTCACGCCGCAAACGGTACGGGTTCGCATGCCTTCCGATAATCCGTCTTGGAAGGAAAAGGGCTCAATAATAGGAGGAACTGAGAGAGAAGAGAAACAAACATCAGAGATGGAAAAGAAAGGTCTAAACGCGTGACACGGCACGCAAGATTACCATTAACCACTATTTGTTGGGTGTGCGACACTTCGGCGGCCAGGTTGCGAACGACGCAGGAATAATTGCCGTTGTGATCTGGTGATAAGCTTTCAATTAAGAGAATACTTGTAAACTGATCCACTTGGGTGATGGAAATATGTGATGGGTCGATAGTGCGTCCGTCCTTCCGCCACGATATGGTCAGCGGCAAATCACCCTTGGTAACTGAACACGTCAAGCTTGTTCGGTCTCCAACGTGAAGACTGTTCTCCACGTAGAATGGGCTAATCTTAGGTGGAACTGTAATAATACGCATTATACTACTTATACAAATGATTTCATAATAAGAAAATCAGTATCCTTAGTTTCAGTTGACGACCTATCGGACTGCATCTAGCATTGTGAAATATCTACACTAATAAAAGTATCCTTTTTATTTAAAGAAATTGCATTAAACCAAAAGTTTTTGCGTTTTCTATATCAAAAGGAATATAATTTTAAACCTACGTATTTCTCCGGAAATATTTTTTTGCTCAACCAGTTTATTCTTTTAAGCAAAACATATTGATAGTTGTTTCAAGTTATCTTATTTGGGTCTTGAACATTATGCAGATTGATAGAAAACCCTAAGCATTTTGAAACAAGAAGTTTTTGCTTTTCCTATAACGGTTATTCACATTAGACTTAACATTCATGCGGATTGTTTTAGAAAAGCGTAAACATTTTGAATCACGAATTTTCCGCCTTTACATAATTTGAAATATAATAGTGGTAAATAATCTGCGATGACTGTGTGTGAATTTGGCAAAATCAGAAAGAAAGTTTAGTTTGATCTCTCGGAATTGATTCTATATCAGCCATTTCTTCATAATTACAATAAACGTTATTTTGCGAAGGCAGAAGCGTATGTGCACATTGTGCACTTCGACGATGCGTAATCTACTGCGTATTGGAGACTTGTGCACTTTGGAGCACTCAGCTTGAAGGCAGATGCTATTTCCCGGTAAAAGGCAAACGTTTTAAAACAAAGTATTCATGGGTGTCTACGCGAGTAAACCAAAAAGGTGTTTTTTTTTTATTTACAAATACTGTTTGTAATTCAATAACATGATAAAGTACTTAAGGAAACTAGAGTATGTTGTTTAATATATGGGTATACAGGTGTCTCCCCGTTGAGTTGCATAACTTCATAGGATTATTCCTTGTATCAAAATTAGCAAAACACTTCCAGTCAGCATAGGTCCAATTTTCAACCCTTTTCGAGATATGGGTGGTCAAAAGCGCTGAAAGTCACTGGTTACGGTAACTAATTTAGATGAATCATGGACGCATTTGGCTCGAATTTCGGCATGAAATGGTTGCTAAGGAACGATTAACTTAAATTACAGTCTTACTTCTACAATAATAAGCAGAAATGGTTAAGTTTTAATGATTTTAATAAACAAATAATGCCGTAAACATTTAAAACTGCTCAAAATGGCGACCTTGGACTGCCAAACAAAACTCTGCTCTTTGACTCAGTCCTCCTATCCAGTTGACATTTTTCATGTTCCCACGAACTTCCTGAAATGCCCGATGGATTTTACCTACCAGTTCTTCTTTGGAAGCCGGATTCTCTTGTCCATAAACGATGGTCTTAACAATTACCCCAGAGGAAAAAGTCGAGAGGGGTTAGGTCCGGCGAGCGCGGGGGCCATGCGACAGCTCCATTCCGCCCCATCCAGCGGTTTAGAAACGCATTGTTCAAAAAGTCGGTTACCACTCTTCCATTGTGTGCCGGACACCGGTCATGGACAAACCACATCCTATTAAGGACGTTCAAGGGGATATCTTCAAGAAGAATGGGAAGCTCTTCTCCTAGAAATCTCCTGTAGATATGGCTAGTCAATGTTCCACCAAAGATTTTCGGTCCCAGGATAACATTTCCGATGATTCCTCCCCACACATTAACCGAAAATCGGTGCTGAAATCTACTTTTTGACAAAACATGGGGATTTTTGTCGCTACAGATGTGCTCGTTATATGAGTTGTTAATCCCATCACGAGTGAAGGTAGACTCATCAGCAGACAAAGCAATGGGGAGGAGATCCTGGTTCTCTAGGATCCACGAGCAAAATTCTTCCCGTTTCGCATAGTCTGCAGGTAAGAGATTTTTTACCTGTTGTACGTGGTAAGGATGTAGCCCATTTTCACGTAAAGTCCTGTGAATCGATACTCTTTTCTGCCCTGTGGTGGCAACCATTCTTCTTATGCTGGTTCTCCGATTCGCAGAAACTTCATGAAGAACAGCTTCAGTGCGGGCTCTCGCTCATTAGTCTTTTTCGGGAAGGATTCTGTTTGCCGGAGCGATATGAAACAGTTCATGATGGTTGTCCGACAAGGATGTCTTCGGTTCGGGTAGCGTTCTGCGTACTCTCTTGCAGCTGCTGAAGCGTTTCCTCCACAATAGCCATACTAACATATCATGTTGGCGTACTCTCCCTTCGTAAAAAGAGGCATTTTTAAAAGTTCTGCGAGCGAAATCCAAAACTGTCAAAAATACAACAAAACTGCTTACATGACAATTGTCAAAAAGCCTACATCAAGTGCATTGGATCTAAATAAGTTACCAATCGAGCCAAATGCGTGCCAAATGATTCATCTCAATTAGTTACCGTAACCAGTGACTTTTAGCGCTTTTGACCACCCATATCTCGAAAATGTTTGAGAATTTGACCTATGCTGGCTGGGAGTGTTTTGCTAATTTTGATACAAGGAATAACCCTATGAAGTTATGCAACTCAACGGGGAGACACCCTGTATAATAACAATACATATAATATGTCAATGTGTATTTGAAGTTATACAGACATTATAAAGTATTAATCAAAACTAAGATGCATTCCATTTAATTACAATTACTTTTATTACAAAAGCATGTACTTAAGAAGAAAATAATTTTCTGGTAAACAGCACCCTACTTTCAAATAAACACTTTTCTGCGAAAAGGTATCTTTTTCGTTTAACATGATAAAAACCAAAAGTTATAAAACTTTTCATTTAATGCAACCTCTTTTCTCAGTCTAGAAACTGTTCTATGATGGATTAAAATAAGTATACAGTGTGTCCCCGAATGAGGAAAAATCTGTATTATCAGATGTACGAGAAAATTATTTCTCATGCGTGGCGTTATTTACAATTTTGCATAAAATGTTTATGAAAGAAAATACAAAATTTAAAGTCAGAATTTTAAATTTTATGTTTCCATCATTTTTATTTTTATTCATTTACAAAAATTAACAAAAATTCAGTTAGCACTTCTGCGATAGCCGAGTGCTTTAAGGGATGCTGAAAATTACTAGAGGTCGCGGTTCGAATCTCACACTGGTGAATTACGGTAAACAGTTTTTCCGGGGCCGTGCAGCTTACAGTTTATAGTGCTTTGGCATATGTTATTATGTCATATTGTTGAAGTGAAGATAAAGAAGCTCTTCTTTATCTTCACTTTTCTTTATCTCACCTTTCGCTGGCGTTTTTGTTTGTAGATTTGTGAAAATTACCTTGTAAATAGATATTTTCCCAAATTATTAATTTTTGCTATAATTTTTACTTCTGACCTTGAAAATCCAGATTATGTCATTTATCATTGAAATGACTGTTTTTGGAAAATAAATGTAAATGAATTTACAGCAAAATGTCTGTCTGAGTCTTTTAGAAAACCTTTTGTTGCCGTTTTCTTACATTTTGGAGTGAGAGAAATACAAGGAGACGTTTTTGACAACAAATCAGCTCCTTGTTTATTCCACATTTTTTTTTTGGCAGGCTGGTGGTTGCTAAATCATTTCGGGGAAAGATGCACGGAAGATTTGATCTATATTTCCTGCTTTTACACTGATGGGCCTTTTCTTGAGGTGTATCTTAAAGTAAAAAGCTTAGGCCGGTGATTTACCATATGATCGTGAGATAGGACGAATACAGCGCGCAGTAAATGAAATAGATGTAATACCGGCATTGATTCATAATAGGGGTTTATTTGTAGAATAGAAAGAAGCATGAAAGTTAGAGAGTAACATCTAACAATAATTTTTAGGAACATGATTATTACGTTTATGAGCTTGATAATATGCCAACTATACCAACGGGATTCATTGTAGGTAAATCTTTCGGGGTGCAGTCTATTCTATCCCAGACATTTTTTTTTGAAGAACACATGAATAATTTTTCGTCGTAAATTAACAATAGGTATAGTTTTTCTTTTGTCATTTCCATACGGGGACACACTTGTTCTTTATTGTGATTTTATTCATATTTAGTGCTCTATTAATGAAACCAAAGTAGCTTTCGTTACAAAAACATGTTGGCTGTTGATGCCTCTCGACTGAATTTTTTTACGTTTAAGTAATGAGTTGGTTTGTATTTTTTGAGTCATTTTTCATATCACAATAATTGCTCTTCCTTTGTTAAATGGATTAACAATCATAGAAACGTAAATTAGTTTAAATCGATTATTATAAAAGAATGAATAAACTAATTAATTTATATCTATTATGTAGGAATCAGTAATGATACTTTTTCGTTTTTTTTTTGTGTGTGTTAGGAAATAGATGGAAATAGCACTAGTAAATGAAGGTCTATATGCACAGGCTGAATCATTTTGGATGTCCACCGCGACGATCTCATTCATTATTAGAAATAAATTTCGCAAAGTTGGCAGATTTTGTGCTTTTTGTGTGCCCGAAGAGAAAATGGCCTGGGAAATAATGCTTGGTTTTTTTTGGAATGATAAGGATCAAAAATTGTTTGGCCTAGCCTATAAATATATATCGTATCGTAGCTAACGTTATCAGACCCTTAAAATAAGATTGGGAAGTTAAGACCTCGTATGTTGATATAAACGTAATTGTAAATGATAATTTCAAAACATAATCGAAATGAACATCGATTTTTCATTTTCGTGGTAAATTAAAATTATAAGACACCGTAGGTCTTCTAAATCCCTGTTTGTTCATTACTTAAAACTATATCTAGATGGCGCTCATTGTACATTTGCTCCCAATATTTCCATCCAAGCGCAGTTGCTGTAATTTTTGTAATAAAAATCGTACTTTGAAAATGAAAATAGATTAAGAAGTGCAATTGAACAGCACGATCAGATCATTCATTCATTATTAGCGATCTATTGTAAATGGTTAATGTGACTCTCACTTTAATAATTGTTAGAACTGCTTGATTTTTCGTAAACTATTGTAGGAAACACAAATGTTTATAATTCAACAGATAATGCTAATTCATCCAAACTTTTCAAAAATGATAAATTAACCCTTAACACTTATCGTTGGAGAATGTTTAATGTATTGAACGCTATAATTATAAGCGTCAGGTATTGAAAAAAAGAAATTCTCTGATGATATTTAATTTTATTAATATATTATATGGAAATTGTTGGTTTTTTAAGAAATTTAGAACGTATGACTTTTTTGCTACTGCCATACTGTACTGATCTCAAAAGGTTTGCTAAACGTTGGAAGGAGATAAAAATGACAAAATTTGGACAAAATCGTAAATAAGTCATTGTCAGTTGAATTCAGCTAGTATTATTGTCTTTAAATTATGTTTAAAATTAATAGGTGTTGGAAAAATATTATACTATTTTAGAATATAATATAAAATCTCCCAAATAGACAGCCTGTGTAGATGAAACGTTTTAAATAATTCTTCCTGGTGGTGTTTGATTGTTATAATCTTGAACATATTAATCTAGCTAGTAGTATATTGGGAGAAATATATAGTGAACTAGTGGTCAGAAACACCTATATGTAGGCATATGACTATTAGTTAGAATTAGTAATTTTAATCAAATAAGAATAAAGTTATGTTTGGATGACGTAAGAACATAATAATAGAATGCTAATAATTGGGTAAAAGGAATATGAAAGGTAATTACGGTGAGTGTTTGAATATTATTGTTCCTGCAATATGCGTACCTTGGTTAACTACAGCGTGTGCTAGTAAATTGGAGATAGTCTTTTGTTTAGGTTCAATATTCATTTCAGGCAACATTTGATGATGTTTTTTTTTCTTTTGTGTATATAGCAAGCAATCTCGATAATATATATGCATAATGTAGGAAGGAGTTGAAATTACTTTTGATAACTCAAAAGTGTTATCCTGTCTATATGGAAAAACACGAGATGTTTTCATTGCTGTACATTATATTAATAATTAATTTTGAATTGAAAGAACGTAGGCAATTAATTTAAAAACGTCGTATAGTTAACATTTTAATGCAATCAATCTTGCATTAATACCTTAATGCTACGATGTTATTAAATTGGTTACCTACGCCCACACTCAGAGAATTTACAAGGATTTCCTAAGTGGAGGTGTCCATTAAATAGACGTGTTTGCTGAAGAAGGTTTCGCTGTGCAAACTTTCTTAATTTAAATACAAATTGTAAATGCTTTTGACTGTATCAGAGAGTCTAGTTTGTGGATTGCACAGATGCATAACCTTTTGAGTTTATGTGCGAGTCTACATTTGAGACCCATAACGCAACCGATCGACTCCACTTTTCATATGGAAGTTCAAAATACATGTATTAGTTAGGGACTATACATACCAATAACAGTAACTTCTCCACTTCTGCGAGCGCTGTGCCCTTGCTTATTGCGTGCCCAGCAGGTGTATACCCCTGAGTCTGCCTTCTTCTCAACACGGCTGATTTGGAGAATGCCATCGGGTAAAACTTTCTGTCGCATGTCGTCCGGCAATTCACGACTACCGCGCTCCCAGTGAATTTCTTCTATGGGATATCCTGCCACAGGACACTTTATTTGCAGCGTTTCTCCGGCAACGGCGGCAATTTTCGGTATTAGGCGGATGTAAGGCATGCCTATAAAAAATAAAAACATTACCGATACTAAATTCGCTAACCTTAACACATTTCCGAAATTTATTTTTAGGTTGGTATTATACCTTGTTTAATTTTTCAATTTATGACTAATAATAATAATTCTACTACTTTTCGGCACTGCATTTATTCCATTCTAGTTTTAGCCATGGGATAGTAGGCTTTCAATTTGGGACAAATTTGTACCAGAGGTAATCCTTAACTCTTCTTAAACGTTTTCACTCTTTCCTCTTAGTTATTATCTATTTTCAAACAACGTATACGTGTATATGAAGGTCAACTTAAACATCAAATATAATTTTTTGTAACATTTATATTTGCAATAATTGAATAAATCCTGCTTGAATGGTGTAGATAATAAAATTAATAAAATGTAACTGTCCATTCCAGTTACTTTAATTTGAAAAATTTTACGTATTTCGGCGCGATGCCATCATCAGGTATATTTGTTATATGTTAAAATAATAGATGATGACGTCACGCCGAAATATGTTGTAATTTTTTTTTCAAATTAAAGTGAATGGAAAGGATAGTTAGATTTTACTAATTTTATTATCTACACCATTTATATTTGTGATGATGTGTTCCTTATTTATTTATTTGTGTTTTTTTACATATTGTAAATATGTTCTGTACCGACAATTAAATGTTGTCACCCTTTTTAAACATAGAAAGATTATTAAGAAAATAATGTGATTATCTCTAAGCGAGAATGTTCTAACATTTCTGCTTTGATGATGTATAGAAATATTGGTATATGTAGGTTTTAAAAATGAAATTACATTTTAATAGCTAGGCACAAAAAAATACTGTATTTAAATTTAGTTTAGTGACCTATGTTACCCTTAAAAATTTGGGCTATCATTTCAGAAACACTCTGTATATATTTTTACCGGGACAATAAACAATTTATTTATTTTCTTCTAAATAGTATTAAAAGAGCTAGGTTTATAAATACAGTTTTGTAACACGAGTGCAAGTGGGGAAGGCCTTATGAAACGAGTTCTTTATATTACTCTTTCTAGTTTGCACATTGACCGTCTTTTTTCAACTTAAGATATTCCAGTAAAAGACGTTTATAAACCTATTAACGCTTTATTGTAACGTCAAATTAGAAAATATGTAATACATTTAAATACGTTTTAAGTGGTATTTTATGTCATTTCTCAAACACTGTTTGTAATGTATAGTCCCTGTTCTCAATATTAGGGCCACTCACGATTTTAGTAATATAATAAAACTAATCAATTGTCTTATACATCATTAATTGATGCCACCTCTTGCCTTCAGTACTTCAGTAAAGGCTATTTGCAGCAAGGATATTGTAATCTTGTGTATCATGACGTTTCAATTTCACTTGCTTTTACTTCCATTAGTTCCATTCTATTTCATTAGTTTCTGAGTAAATATATGGGAAAATAGATGTGGGACATCTAGTATATAAATAGTTCAGCTTAATACGAAACACTGAAAAAAACATGATTTGTGATCGTCTTTTTCAAATTTTGGGCCAATGCTCGGCGCCTCCACCAAAATGTTACGTTATGAGAATGCGTGCGGGCAATGGGTAAAGCAATCACTTTAATTTTTAAAGTAAAATATATGAAAGAGTGTCACTTATTTTTATATATCTTTGATCTTTGAGATATTAACAAGAGAAACACAATATTAACTAATACAAAAAATGGTTTAATAGTCTTTAAAACTTCGTCACGCAGCGGACATGGAGCTTCCAACACTTACTTACTTTATAATGTAATTATCCGCATTTAATTGTAAATTAATTCGATTTAATTCAAAAAAGCATTGATAGTAGAAAGTGACAAAAATTCACAAATATCTGTCATAGTAGTTAATAGTTAATGTGTCATCTGGCTTTCGAAGGACATTTGTATATTCATATAAAAATTACACATTTTGCTTCTATATATTATATTGAGTAAAGTTCCCTTAATGGTGTTTTTTTCGTTTGCTTTGCAAAAAAAAATTATGCGGAAGATATTATTCAAAAGCTGCAGTTTCATTCTATCAATGATTTGCTAATCTACTGATCGATGTGATAACTATCAAATGATATATATATATATATATATATATATATATATATATTGATTCAATCGACGTAGTCAGTCCATGCATATTAGATAGCAACCACAGACCATGTGTTACTCAGCTACTTTAGAGGTGTATATAACATGAAAATACATAAAAATGAAATATAACTTCTTAGCAACTTAAGAGGGGAAAAAAAGTTATTAAAAAAAAAATAAATCTAACAGTTGTTGTCACACCAGAACGCTTAACCGCCTTTTTGAACCATCAGTGTATATTTTGAGATTCCTACACGATTTGTCAGACCACGCGGTGTTGCCATGCTTCAAGGAACAATTTTGTATACGATGAGATTTATGCAAGTGCATATAATCAGATCGTTAGGTGGTGTACACGCAAATCGGTATACTGATGCGATTTAAATCAATATACCAGTGTTTTTAAGTTGATTGATAAACATGAGTCGGGAAAGATGCTAGTTCAATTAGCAAATATATCGAATAATGATAAAGATAGCGACGAAAAGTTAGAATTTGTTTTATTTATTTTCTTATTATTATTTCTAGAATACAGTTAACATGCCATGATATTGTTGTGTATATAGGGGAAACAATATAATAACGTTCAAAACTTTTTATTTAATTTCGTGTACGTAATTTAATCTTTTATTAACTTCGAAATGCGCTACTCGTAACGCCTCGTAACGGTCGTACTTTTGAGCTCGTATGGAATTTAATGGTGCGGATGAATGTGCGTATGTGTAGTATGAGAAAATTACGCGGGAGAATGATTCGTTAGAAGATACATAACAGATATTTCTTGCGATTTGGATATATGCAGATTACGTTAACTTGTAGTAATCATATAAAAATAGTTTAAACTATAGTGTTCTCAAGAAATAATTAATTTTTTTGTTGACGATTCTGCTTCTGTATTTAACAAATATTCGGAGAAATATTCTGTTATTATTGTTATTGTTTAGATTGTGGAATAGTTATATAGGTACTACCTTGCATTTTAATAGATGTGTGAGGTTAGTGCTTTCACTCTAAAATATTTTTTTATATTTCGTATTTTGTATAAATGTCAACCTTATAAATAGAGAAAAAATATTTTTTCAGCAACTGAGCCTAGGAATTCATGAATGCTCAGAAACATATAAAAATGACATCGATGACTTTGGTGATAATGATAATTATTCCAGTGGTACTGACTATATACCTCCTTCCGGTTTTTCATCTGAATCTTTTGATTTAGAAAATCAAAAGATGATTTTCAACGTGATATAATTTCAACTTTTTTAAATGAAGCTGAGGACTTATTGTTAGATACTTTTAATATAAATGTGAGAATATTTTTATAATATAATTAAGTAAGTTAATTATAGACGTGTTATTATTGAATCTACAACGATTTGAAAAGAAAACGCTGATTCTTAATTCTGTTAATTTGCGTTTTATTTAATATACTATTTCTGTTAATAAAACGTAAAATTGATACATTTTAAGGATTTTAATATTCCAGAAGTATCTGCGAGAATGTATGCGTTAAAATAATGTAAAATAAATGAATCAAAAAAAAAAATCAAGCGTATGAGATGGCGAAAATCAAAAGGAGGCCGTGCTGAAATATTTCAAGAAGCATTAAAATCACTATTTTTTCCTAGTTCAGTTTAAAATTTTATACCTATTGATATGAGTTTTACTTTCTTTCCTGCTGTTTATTAAAGTTGAAACGAAATACACAATTGAAATGATTGAATGCTTCAAAACCCTAATAATAATTATACTCCTATAATCCAATATATATATATTGGGAACATTTCTAATCTTTCGAACAACTATAGGCGCGCTAGAAGTTTAATGTAGCTTCTTCCATTTATAATGACCAGTGTTATTATATTCTAAAAGATAAAAGAATATTAAACTTATCTCAACTTATTTTATAAAACTAAATATTCAACAAGTTAAACATAACTTCAGTCGCAACGTTAATAATACCGCGCATCAAATAATATAAGTAAATAGTATCTATAACCGACATAAAATAGATATTTACAATGTTGTCACATTTTTGGTTTCATAACGCAGTAACCATTTTGCATGGTCTGACAAAATCGGTTAGAATTCATTTCTGTATTATACATAAACGACAGTAGCGCTACCTTCTCTATAACTGATGAACTAAAGCGTATATAGTGTAGCTAGGGAAGCACCAAAACCGGACCAATTTTTATATTGAGATTTTCAGGGCTAGATGATCTAGATGGCGTAATAGTCCATATCTAACAGAAAACGTTGTCAGACCACTATGGTGGTCTGACAACGTATCTTTTGGTTTGGGAACACATACTGGTATTGGTCTGTGTATGCTGTTTAACAATATATATATATATATATATATATATATATATAGTGTAGTATATATAGTATATATAGTACCATAGTGGTCTGACAACGTTTTCTGTTAGATATGGCACTATTACGCCATCTAGATCATCTAGCCCTGAAAATCTCAATATAAAAATTGGTCCGGTTTTGGTGCTTCCCTAGCTACACTATATACGCTTTAGTTCATCAGTTTATAGAGAAGTAGCGCTACTGTCGTTTATGTATAATACAGAAATGAATTCTAACCGATTTTGTCAGACCATGCAAAATGTTACTGCGTTATGAAACCAAAAATGTGACAACATTGTAAATATCTATTTTATGTCGGTTATAGATACTATTTACTTATATTATTTGATGCGCGGTATTATTAACGTTGCGACTGAAGTTATGTTTAACTTGTTGAATATTTAGTTTTATAAAATAAGTTGAGATAAGTTTAATATTCTTTTTCTTTTAGAAATATAATAACACTGGTCAATTATAAATGGAAGAAGCTACATTAAACTTCTAGCGCGCCTATAGTTGTTCGAAAGATTAGAAATGTTCCAATATATATATATTGGATTATAGGAGTATAATTATTATTAGGTTTTGAAGCATTCAATCATTTCAATTGTGTATTTCGTTTCAACTTTAATAAACAGCAGAAAGAAAGTAAAACTCATATCAATAGGTATAAAATTTTAAACTGAACTAGGAAAAAATAGTGATTTTAATGCTTCTTGAAATATTTCAGCACGCCTCCTTTTGATTTTCGCCATCTCATACGCTTGATTTTTTTTTTGATTCATTTATTTTACATTATTTTAACGCATACATTCTCGCAGATACTTCTGGAATATTAAAATCCTTAAAATGTATCAATTTACGTTTTATTAACAGAAATAGTATATTAATAAAACGCAAAATTAACAGAATTAAGAATCAGCGTTTTCTTTCAAATCGTTGTAGATTCAATAATAACACGTCTATAATTAACTTACTTAATTATATTATAAAAATATTCTCACTTTATATTAAAAGTATCTAACAATAAGTCCTCAGCTTCATTTAAAAAAGTTGAAATTATATCACGTTGAAAATCATCTTTTGATTTTCTAAATCAAAAGATTCAGATGAAAAACCGGAAGGAGGTATATAGTCAGTACCACTGGAATAATTATCATTATCACCAAAGTCATCGATGTCATTTTTATATGTTTCTGAGCATTCATGAATTCCTAGGCTCAGTTGCTGAAAAAATATTTTTTTCTCTATTTATAAGGTTGACATTTATACAAAATACGAAATATAAAAAAATATTTTAGAGTGAAAGCACTAACCTCACACATCTATTAAAATGCAAGGTAGTACCTATATAACTATTCCACAATCTAAACAATAACAATAATAACAGAATATTTCTCCGAATATTTGTTAAATACAAAAGCAGAATCGTCAACAAAAAAAATTAATTATTTCTTGAGAACACTATAGTTTAAACTATTTTTATATGATTACTACAAGTTAACGTAATCTGCATATATCCAAATCGCAAGAAATATCTGTTATGTATCTTCTAACGAATCATTCTCCCGCGTAATTTTCTCATACTACACATACGCACATTCATCCGCACCATTAAATTCCATACGAGCTCAAAAGTACGACCGTTACGAGGCGTTACGAGTAGCGCATTTCGAAGTTAAATAAAAAGATTAAATTACGTACACGAAATTAAATAAAAAGATTTTGAACGTTATTATATTGTTTCCCCTATATACACAACAATATCATGGCATGTTAACTGTATTCTAGAAATAATTAATAAGAAAAATAAATAAAACAAAATTCTAACTTTTCGTCGCTATCTTTATCATTATTCGATATATTTGCTAATTGAACTAGCATCTTTCCCGACTCATGTTTATCAATCAACTTAAAAACACTGGTATATTGATTTAAATCGCATCAGTATACCGATTTGCGTGTACACCACCTAACGATCTGATTATATGCACTTGCATAAATCTCATCGTATACAAAATTGTTCCTTGAAGCATGGCAACACCGCGTGGTCTGACAAAATCGTGTAGGAATCTCAAAAATATACACTGATGGTTCAAAAAGGCGGTTAAGCGTTCTTGGTGTGACAACAACTGTTAGATTTAGTATTTTTTTTTTTAATAACTTTTTTTTACCCCTCTTAAGTTGCTTAAGAAGTTATATTTCATTTTTATGTATTTTCATGTTATATACACCTCTAAAGTAGCTGAGTACACATGGTCTGTGGTTGCCTATCTAATATGCATGGACTGACTACGTCGATTGAATCAATATATATATATATATATATATATATATATATATCATTTGATAGTTATCACATCGATCAGTAGATTAGCAAATCATTGATAGAATGAAACTGCAGCTTTTGAATAATATCTTCCGCATAATTTTTTTTTGCAAAGCAAACGAAAAAAACACCATTAAGGGAACTTTACTCAATATAATATATAGAAGCAAAATGTGTAATTTTTATATGAATATACAAATGTCCTTCGAAAGCCAGATGACACATTAACTATTAACTACTATGACAGATATTTGTGAATTTTTGTCACTTTCTACTATCAATGCTTTTTTGAATTAAATCGAATTAATTTACAATTAAATGCGGATAATTACATTATAAAGTAAGTAAGTGTTGGAAGCTCCATGTCCGCTGCGTGACGAAGTTTTAAAGACTATTAAACAATTTTTTGTATTAGTTAATATTGTGTTTCTCTTGTTAATATCTCAAAGATCAAAGATATATAAAAATAAGTGACACTCTTTCATATATTTTACTTTAAAAATTAAAGTGATTGCTTTACCCATTGCCCGCACGCATTCTCATAACGTAACATTTTGGTGGAGGCGCCGAGCATTGGCCCAAAATTTGAAAAAGACGATCACAAATCATGTTTTTTCAGTGTTTCGTATTAAGCTGAACTATTTATATACTAGATGTCCCACATCTATTTTCCCATATATTTACTCAGAAACTAATGAAATAGAATGGAACTAATGGAAGTAAAAAGCAAGTGAAATTGAAACGTCATGATACACAAGATTACAATATCCTTGCTGCAAATAGCCTTTACTGAAGTACTGAAGGCAAATATATATATATTATATATATTATATATATATATATATATATATATATATATATAAAATAAATGAAACATAAATTGTCCTTTTCCAATCAATTATATTTAGCAAAAATATTTTTTATCACATGTTTCGATTAAATGCTAATCATCTTCAGGTGAAAAATGAGAGCTGAATTCGATTTTTTTTACATTTTTTCATAGTATTTATAATTTAAATAATTATATGAGGTATTTTAAAATGTCAGTAATAATCTACTTATATTTTTGTATATTTATGCATTCGACTTTTCATCTCATTAGTTAAATTTCATTGACATTATTTTTTATCTGAAGGTAATAACCATTTAGTAGAAACATATTGTGAAAAATTATTTAATAAACACAATTAAATGGAAATGAACAAGTTACATTTCATTTATGTAGTACATCGTAGCATTTGCAATCAATCAGAGGATAATTTGTACTAAATGCTACATAATTAATGTCAGAAGAATTCTAGTACGATGGATAACCGTATAAAGAAACAAATTATTTCTGTGATAATTTGTCTTCTTTCGGATGACTGGCAATCTAAAAGTATCAATAAAGATTATTAAAATAGATTCAATTTTCAGAAAACATAGAACTCGATGGTATTATGCATGCTTTATTCGTTTATTAAATTTAGGTTTTAGGAATGAAAATAAGATATTCATATTTAAATATCTGGTTGACAATAACAAACTTGACAACGTGAAATCAACTTATCGATAGAGTTACTGAAAATTAAAAGAAAAACTGTATTCCGCCAATTTCACATCTGTACAAAAAGATGTTGATGTATATGAATATCTTTAGTTTTCACGAACAATATTGCGTATAGGTAATGTATATATTTGCTTTGTTGATTAAATATTCGCTTGTTTTATTTGGACAAAGATAGGTATGCTATGTTAAAAGCTAACTGTTAAAAACAATTTGCTCACTTACCATACACGTTCAACCTTGCTGAATGAGATGATTTCCCTGCCCTGCTTTCCGCAGTGCATGTATATTCTCCTCCGTCTTCTACCATAACATGACTTATGTTTACATGGCTGATTACGTCACCATGCACAGTTACGTACTGGCCGTTAACGAACCTAGGAGATAAACGTTCTGTATATGCAAATAATAATAATAATCCAAATATTGACAGAGTAGATACGCGACATCGGCATGAAATTCTCTTAAGTTGTGTAAGGCAAAACTCAAAACATTGTCGCTTTTATAAACAACTTTCCATCAATTTTTAAAGATTTGCTTTTATTTTATTAACTATTATGTTTGTATTATCTTTACTAGCGAAATTAAGTATTAAAAATTTTATGTAATTTGAAGCTTGGTATTACGAATTCTTCACTTCAGTTTTATAAAGAATAATAAGTAGTTATACGGTCAAATTGAAGGTATGTACCGTGAAATCGTATAAGATTGCCCTGATTCTACTCTAGCTTCCGCTAAGTTCATATGAGTATTTACATCCACTGTTTCGAATGAAGTTAGTTAATAAAACCCAGTAGCGTGGAGATTCATGTTTGATGGTGCTTATGCAACTTAATATACATTAATGTCAGCGAGGAGCATTGAAATTGCATGTAAGTTTGCGTGCATTCAAACAACTCCCGTTCAAAGATAAAGTAATAAATATTTTACAGAGTACTATATTTCTGATAACAAATGCAACCAGGTTTAGTTAAAGGTATAGAAGGTTTAAACAATATATATTGAAAAAATACACCTTTATATAATATCGTAACTTATATCAGACATTCTTCATAATTTACACAAGATAGGTACTAAATGGGTAATAATGAATAGATGCTTTTCATAGTCATAGGTAATCTACAATAAAATATAATACAAACTAAGATGTTTTCTTAAGTACTCACACAAGTTTAAAACTAAAAATCTGAACAATTCCTTCCTAGTAAACTAACAGGCGAAACCTAATAATAGCTAAACTACAGTGTTTTAAAAATGATTCCCACTTATTGAAAACTACTGATACTAGTTCACAATTGTAATTCAGGAGATGGTTTTTCGATAAATCAGAGTGCTTCATTGGAATCAGCGATTGTTTGTTGTGTTACAATGTGACATATCAATGTCATATCGGTTGATATCTTATTGACATCTATCAAACAAGTGACTTGCCTTCTTACGTCTTATGGGGCCACATCAAACAGCGCATATATGCCAAGAAAGTGAACAATGTACATGAATTACGTGAACGAATTAACATTACTGTAGAAGAGCTATGCCTACAGATTTTATAGTTATAAAAAAAATGGATTCTTCATGCACAAATCTGTGTTGAAGTGAGAGGTAGACATTTTGAATCACAATTGACATGACATTCTCTCTCATCGGCAGTTCTCAATAAGTTTTTCTTTTACTGTTACTTTTTTCTCTTTAAGTTTTAAGCCCCCTTAGTAAGTAAGTCTCATTTCAGTTAGCTGCATAAGTTAACAGTCATTCCGTACAATTGAGTCACTAAATGAATTTTCTATTTCTTTTTTTCTTTTAAAAAAAAAAGAAATAAAATATTATATACATGGTCAAGATTTGAAGCTTTAAAAATAAATGAATTTGAAGTTTTAAATATTGAAAAACTCATGTCTAGTGTTTTAATCTAGCGTTATAAAATTTGTAGTGTTAATGATTAGCCTGCAACTCTCTCTTTTATAAATACATTATTAATTTTCATTATACTGGAAAAAGTATCTTACGTGTGATTTTTAACTCTTTCATTACAATTTTGTAACAAATCACCGTAAATGTCAAGTATGGTTCGCTTAATTGATTTCTTTTCCTTTCAAGCTATTTTATAAAAGGAAGATCCCAATAAGAAAAGTTTTTGTGACCTTTAAGGCTTGCTTTGTTGACGGAAGAGTAATATTTTTTTTTGCTCTTCTTAAGAAAAATAGATCTTCTTGCAGAATATTATTAAATGGATTTATGCTCAGAAAAAAAAAGCACAGGGCAGCATTTTGGCGTAACGCGGAGGTCCGGACATTCATTCTTTTCTTAAAAATAAAAAACAAAACGCAAGAAATAGAGTAACTTAAAATTCTTAAACAAAAATGATTCATTTAGAATTTCAATTGCTTTTTAGTATCTCGTAGCCTTTTCTCATTTTACTCTAGCCTTTCGATTATTAAAACTAGAAACGAGTGCTATTGACAAAGTCATTGATCTCGCTTACCTGCCATTGCTAGGTAAAGGATACCCATCTAACGACCAAGATATTTGCGGTGTTGGATTCCCCATGGCGCTGCATTTTAAGGAAACAGCCGGTCCAGGTTGAAGAGTTTGCTCAATGAAGCTATAGGTTAAAACAGGTGGAGTATCTGTAAGATAATATCATTTCATTCGCGATAGTTACACGGTAGAAGTTTCTACATGTCACATAGTTAGCTTAACAAACTTACAATTAGATTAACTTGAGCTAAAACTAATTTTTGGCATTATCGATATTTCTTGGTATCGATGGCCATCGATAGCCACAAATAGTGATGAAAGTGAAAAAAGGCGTTTTTTTTTCAAAACGTATCTACGATTTTTACTTTGAAAAAAAAAGGTTTGCGTTTACTTTTTTCGAAAATTGTTTTTTTTTTTAAACATTTCTTTGCCCGAGAAATGATTAAATTTTAAACTTCTGGTAAAAAATTATTTGTTGTAAAAAGGAAAATTATTGTTTCAGCTCAGAAAAAGATAAAAAAAACTTTTCTTGTTGTTAAAAAACATATATTTTTTCCGTTTTTTTTTCAATGAGCAAGCTGCGTGGTAACGATAGCGAGGTGAGATGGATGAGTGGACCTTAAAAAGCAACCGTTTTACTTGCAAATTATGTGTTAGAGGCATTTGTTTTTGAGAAAATATAATCGTTTTAAAGCTCTAACCGTTAAATTATTTGAATTACTGCTAGTAACACTAGCACTTACAAATTTCAAAATAAAGAAACAAAATTGAACTGATGTTCTCACTGAATTAAATTGTTTACAGGAAATTAAAATTTAATAATTTTAAAAAAAATATTTAAAAAGGAAAGAAAAAAGTACTTATCTTGTTTCAAAGAAATAACGCATATTAAAAAACAGCTTGTCTTTTTTTGTGTGCTTCTCGTTAAGTTAATTTTGGGTAATACTACTTTTTCGTAGTTTTTCCGTGGTAATATGCATATCGGGAGTAGCGCTGTTGATTGCCGATAAAATTGAGATTCGGGTACCCGGATCTGAAATTATCCGTATCTTAGGATCCGGATCCACTATCTAAAATCTATTATCCGGTTTTCGCATCCGGACCCCCTATCCGGTTTTCGGATCTGGATCCACTATTCCGATCTACTATTCGGATCTACTATTCAGTTCCCAGATCTAGATCTACTATCCGGTTTTCTGATCCGGATCTGAAAATGATATAAATTGTCGACCAAATCAATATTAGCGTACTTACTACATATGTACACAACACTTTGCATTACAAATACATAGGTCTTCAATAAATCTTAGTGATTATTGCACCAGATATGAAGTTTCGGATCTGAGGTTTCGAATAGTGGATCCGAATTCGAGGTTTCGGATAGCGGATCCGGATAACATTAAGATCCGGATATTCGGATACTGAATTATCCGGATTCGGATAACAGCACTAATCCGGAGGACTGTCAAAAAGTAGGGGAACTGATCGAATTCTGCGCATTTTACTTCATATAGCTATATTATCTTTAATAAAACCGTAACATAGTTGATTTCCTTAAATTTAAAATATTAGACATTCAATATTTGCCACAAAAAGCAATTGAACGACTTCGTTCCTTAAAAAAAAAAATAAAACTGAAAACTTAGTGTGCGCAGAATTGCTAGACTGGATAGTGTGATTTTCATTTAATTTTTTTTAAGGAACGAAATCATTCAAGCATGTACCTGCAAAAAATATAATTTTAATTCTTTACTAATAATAGATATTACTGTTTGCAACAGATATAAAATTAATTTAAACTAAATTTTTGTATTTTACTTACATTTCACAAGAGCATTATCTTATACAATTAGGGTTCATTCAATACTTGCGAGTACTCGCAATGTATCGATATTTTTTCATTCGATACTACTATTTATTGTATCGTAATAATAAATTCGATACCAAGTAAAATATCGACTGATAGACAAAGGTATCGAATGTTATCGAAGAAGGGAAATTGTTAAGAGACATGCATACGATATTACGATATGTTAGATAGATAGATTTCGAGAAGCGTTTGGAAGTACGTTTGCATGTCTCATAGATGGCGCACGACGTTGACACCGTACGTCATCTAGGTACATAATTACATACACTCAATGGTACTTCTTAGGGCCATCATTAGTGATAGGCATAATCAAATGATTTCGATAATCGAATGATTCGATTATTACTCATTGGAAGATGGTGGTAGTCTTTTTTTAGCTTCTCATTTCCTTTTATACGTATTATTCCTTCCAATTCTTCTATATATACTTATTACAATAATCGAATACGATCTTTGCAATAAACACAATCGATTATCATTCATATAAATCAATCATAATCGAATTACCGAATGATCGTCAATAATCGAATGATGTCTTTTTCGTCATTCGATTATGCCCATCACTAGCCATTATTACAATCGAGGTTTAGGGATTAAATATGGCGAGGTTAGTTTCTTATGTAAGTTTGAAGTGAAATTTAAACCGAAGATTATTGATGTACGGTTTAAACCGCGATTGTAATAATGGCCCTTAATCGGAGTCTAAAGAAATACTCATAAGGATAACATTCATATCTGTTAAAAGAATTGGCTATCAGTAGATCAGGTTAAATTTCATAAATTAATATTTGTGGTGGTTATTTTCATTTGCTTTTATAATATCTGAGCCAGTCCAGTCTTAGGAAATTTACAATTAAAGATCTATGAACAAAAGTTAAAAGTAGAATTTAAAAGATACCTGTCGAATAATTACGCTGTAAGTTGAAATTGTAATATAAATTAACCTATTTTTTCATCTATTTTATAGACGTAGTATCGAATGGATTTAAGTATGAATACTCATAAGTATCAATACTTTTAATTGAGTACTCAAATCAGTATCGCAAGTCTCAATCGATACCACGAGGAGTATCGCAGAAGTATTGGTATCGAATGGATCTTATATGCAACTAGAAACGATATATAAATATAATCACAAACTCAGACGAAAGAAACACAAATATGGCGTCTTCTTCTTCACACTAACTTTTCCCGGTTGTCCCTAGGTGGCAGTATCGTGCATACGACTAAGTAAGTTATGTGAACAGTGAAACACAAATGCGCAGAATTATCTGCATGCCCAGAATTTGACCACTTTCTCCTACTATTCGTCTAAAGCTACTTTCAGTTCGGAATATTCATGTTTGTTTAACGCAGGGTGTTTGCTCATTGAAAAAAAACGTTTTTTTTTACAACAACAAAAAAGCGTGTTGTTCCATATCATAAAAGAAAATCTTTCTTTCATTACTAGTTGCTATTAGCAGTTAGATATAGTCAAAAGTCAAAACCATCGATAGTGTTCGATTGGTTATTATCCATGCTTATCATTAGAAAGGCCAAAATATTTTGCTGGAAATCGAAGAACAGAAGAAAATTTAGAATTGTAAAATGCACACTAACGGTAAGCTACACGCTCGATGAAAATGAAAGGTTAGTTTCAAGAAATAATTTGAAAAAAAAAACTTAATCTTGCGAAGTATTGTCAGTAAAAAATAAGGTACCTAATAGGCGGAACATGATCATGCTCTTACGGCAGCTATTCTCAACCTTTTTATATTTTTAAGTATAATCGAATACTAGTTTTTTATATTAAAAACATAAAAAAAAACTTTATATAATTATTATTTTATGACAAATGTGAACATACATTTATGACGTGTACATCATCAGTAATTTACAACTTGATGTGTCTGTACTTTTCTGTAATTTGGTCTCCTTTTATAGTATTCGCTAGAAAGCATGTTTCAATATGTATATAGATACAAGTTGTGCTGTTATCAGTGTAAAAGAGTATGAGTAAGAGTTGTATAATTGCACAACTTTAGTAAAGTTTCGAATGCGAAGCGTGTTTTTAATTTTGGTGTACGATTACTTGTGAAACTGAATTATTTTTTCTTAATTTCTTAGGCGAAATGGAAAATTTTGTAAAAGAAAACATAACAATAAATGAGCCATCTACATCCAGTGAATCGGACTCAATAGACAAGTTTGTACAATTGCAGTTACGTAATTTAGGTTTCTTCTCATTGGATGGAAAGGCATAGCGCATTGCTTGCTATCAAGTTTTCCGATTGAAAGCATGAAGCCATCACAAGTGTATTTGAAGTGTCTCATCTCGTAGCCATAAGCGTAGCTAAGATGCCTAAACTCCATACAGTCGTTGAAAATCTTATATTGCCTGCTGCAATTGATATGGTCGGTGTTTTAATAGGCGTATTCAGATAGTTAAGCAAGTGAGTCCAAGAGAATATTTTTAGTATTCAATTTCATGAACCAACAGATGCAACATATTTGTCCCAGTTCTAATGTTTTTTGAGGTATATGAATGCGATAGATGCATCAATTAAAGAAAATACGGTGTTTTGCAAAGTGCCGAGTTATGCAACAGCATGATGCCTTTTTGTTGTTTCTTATGAACTACTATACTAACATAGATTGGCAAAATGTATTGCGGTAAGCAGTGATGATGTAAAGGCGATAGCAGAAAAGAACAGTGCATTAATGAAAATATAAAAAAATCGTCTTATACCAAGGGCAGAATAAACGCACTGCTTCCTACAGAGACATTCTCTTGTGATAAAAGATGGCGTAAAATATCGATCAAATTTTTTGTGAAACTGTAAAGATGGTTAATTTTATTAAAAACCGACCGTTATAGAACGCAGTACAGAAAATTACGCGATGAAATGGGCGAAAATAAATAAAAATCTCTTCTTTTCCATATAGAATTTAGATCGTTATCGCCTACGAACGCATTAATCTGGGTATTGGAATTGCCGGATGAATCAATATTTTTTTTCCAGTATAAACAAACTCCATTCTCATCGCTTTTACAGAATAATGCATGTATGTCGTTGTTGGCTTACTTAGATGATGTATTTTCCTATTTAAGCGACTTGAATGTGAATTTACAAGGACATAATACAAGCATTTTATTGATGACAGATAAAATTGATGCTTTCATTAAGAAAGTTGATATCTGAGTTATTTATCTTCAAAGCTAAAGTTTGGATATGTTCCCAATCACTTCTGATTATATTGCGAAGAATTTGGAGGAACAAGACACTATTTTTCACCACGTTTGGATTATACAAAAATTCATTCGCGTGAGTTAAAAGCTCAATTGACGAAGTATTTCTCGAAAGATAAAGATGATCTCTCGAAGAGAATGGGTACTGAATCTGTTTAGTGAAAACGTTATTGTTGTTGGCAAGTTAGCAATTGAAATTCACGACCGGCTCATCAAAATGTCTAGTTACAACGGCAATTTATATTTGAAGATTTAAATACGTTTTGGATTGCTTGTCGACATGAATATCGAAACTTCGAAAAACAAATTCAATTATCACATTATTTCTTTCTACTCTTTACATGTGTACTTATTGTAGTAAGTAAACTGTTTATAAAAAATATTTTTTTCGTAAAATAATTTCATTATTGTTCAGGCTATTTCGCTTTTAATATCACAAAAAAAATCATTAATTACAAGCTGCAGTGTGATGTGCGCAGAAGTAAAAAAAAGGTAAAACCCTTTGAATTCAAAAAATCTGTGGCTGCATAGAAACATTGAGTATGCCGTCAAGATTTAACAGTTTGTTTAATTTTTTTAGAAGTAAAAGTTTCTCAACTGTAGTCAATAGTTATAAATTTGAACTCCTAACACATCTATACTTTCAGTTGTTGACTTCAGACGATGCTTGACAGAATGAATTCGCGGATTTCTTAATTTAAATTTATGGTCGTTATTGTTTTCGTTAAAAAAGCCCTTCTGTGTTTATTTACATAGCAACTACTTTCCAATATATATAATTCACAGTGTTAATATTTTCAAAAAACGAAATAAGGCCTATACTACGTCAATTCAGTAATACTCGCTAGACATCTAACCGCCGCTTTTTGTTTAAGAAATACCTTTTTCGCAGAGGGCAAGATCCTAAAGTAGAAGCCCGTAGATTAGGTGAGAATGAAATTCTGCATAATATACTTGTTTCAAGATAAGTGGCTCAACCATATTTTTAAATAATCTAAGTTTTAAAATAGATTTATTCAAGGTTAATATTAATGATCGTCAATAACTATCCCAATTTAGTGGATGTAAGAATTAAACCCAAAAGGTTACCGATTTAGAGGATTCTAATTGCTCATTATTAATGTATATCAATAAACGTATATCCAACTTTTCTTGCAAAGTGTGTAAAAAGATGTATTTTATTTTCTTAAAATTTAATGATAGCTTATTAGCACAAAACCATGCAAAAAGTTTTGCTGGACAAATTTACATTATTATGTCGTTTAAAAACAATGAAAAAAGCAGTGGGCCAAGTACAGATCCGTGTGGGGCACCTATATTATTGGACAATAAGAGTATTGTCACCTTGTAGCTCGTTTTAGCATTATTGTCACGAACTGTACTTACTGTCAGAGATGTACGAGGTAATCCAGTACAACACTTAGCCGCGTAAAGCCTAAAGGTCATGATTAACCCAATCAAATGCTTTCAACAGATCGCATAAGACAGCGACAAGATAAGTTTTAGATTTCATGTTTAGTAACACACAAATACGTACAAATTTGTAGCAATGCAGAAACTGTAGATTTGCCAGCTCTAAATCCATGTTGGGACTGGGATATAAAGTTGTGCTTTTCTAGAAAGTTATCTAAACGATTGAGAATGGCATAAAAACTTGATGTTAGGGCAATCGGACGGTAGTTACCCATTAGGCTATCGCCTTTTTTAAACAGGTTTGATTGAAGTTTTTTTAAGGTTTGGAAAAACCGCTTCTTCAAAGGAGGCATTAATGAGATGAGTAATTGCCCTCAATATCTCATATTTTGCATTGTTTTAATATATTTGCTGGTGTGCCGTCTGGACCCGCTGTGAATTTACTGTTAATTTTATTAAATATCGTTAACATTTCAGCTTTTGCAGATGGATTTAAGTACATCACAAATTGATTATGTTTAATATGATTATTTGATATGGTTTGTTGGGAAATGGGGAATATTTTGTGAAGTCAATAAAGAGGTGGTTTGGAAGTATTCGTTAAAAGTTATAGCAATTTTTTTGGAGAATTTATAGTTTTATCACCGAGTTTGATAGCTAAGTGTTTGATAGTGTTACTATTATTGTGTTTATTTTCTATATTGTGTATTATGTTCCACTCTTATTTTCTAAGCTCATATTTTTTGTGTTAATAAAGTCGTTTTGCATGGTAATTATGTTAGTATGTATAGTTTTGCGGAAATTATACAAGTTTTGCAAAACTGGATATTTTTTTTTTGTAATACGTAAAATCTTTGAAGTTATTGCTCGATTGACGAACTTCATTATTTATTCAAATACATATCTTAAGGCAATGGTTGATATGGTTAAAGAACAACACTTAACACTTATTTATCTTTACTTACCGCCTAATTGTAGTTCTGCCGCAGCTTGAGCTGTGTCACCTTCGGCTCTTCGTACAACGCATTGGTACATACCCCGATCTTCTCTACCAACATTATTAACAATAAGAACTTCGTTTCTGCCGGAGCTCGCCAGTTGTCTACCGTCTTTGTACCACGTTATGAAATGAGGACCCCCACTCAATACCGAAACTACGCACTTAAATTCCGCACTGCCTCCCATATGAACACTTACAATAGGTGGTATAATTTCAACATGTAAAGGAGCCGACACTACCAGTTTAATGTCAACTTTTGCTTCACCACCGGCATTGGAAGCGGTACACCTATAAACGCCGCTGTCTTCCACGGTCACCGCTTCTATGGCCAGCACGGGTCCTAATTGACGTACGCGGGGACTTGGCACTATGAGGGTAGGTTTCTCGTCAGCACGCGAAAACCACCTGTAATGTGACGGCAACCGTGAAAATTAGGGAAATTTATTCAAACCAAGTTTAAAATATGGCATACGTTATATGTGTCGACATCTGCGGCAATAAATCTAATCCTTTTTATTCGGATAAGTATACAACGGGGACATGATTAAATGTTTACGTAGGAACTTTGTTTTTAACTACAATTAATTACATCACAGGAAGTAAAATTAAAATGGATATGTTATGAAAGTGCTAGCAGAAATAAACGTAACACTCAGAAAAATACATGCATTGATTTAACAAAACGTTTTTTTGTTATTTTGGCCGAATTAAATACATTTTCACTGGCTTCAACAAAAGTTTGGGCGTAAGATCAACATAAAATGTATGTTAAATTTTTAATGTTACCAGAACATAAACATTATGAAAAAAATTGTCCAAAAGGATCAAACTATATTTTGTGTTGGGATGCAACATGTGCGTTAAAATAACGTATTTTTTGGTTCCCTGTAAAATTAAAATCATGTTAAAATCTATTGCGTATAGCTTTTAGCGGACTTTGAGGTGGAAAACCATTTTTCGTTAAACAAAATTGTTATGGGGGTATAAAGGTGTAAAGCATAATTGAGAAATATCAAACAATTATTATTGTGCATCAAGTACAATGTTTTATATTGCCAACATACCTATGGTGTTACATAAAATCAATTTAAGTGTTGGTTATATATATTGTTTAATTGTTGGTTATATGATACAATAAGTTTCTTACAGTGTGAAATTATTCATGAAATAATACATTTCTGCTAATAACTGTAATACATTATTAAGAGAAACTTTTCCTAAAAAAAATTTCCTCAAGCAGGATTCGAACCTACATACTTTCACACTGTAAGATACTTGCAAATTTGTATAATTCGCCGAACTGCCGGCCTTTCAAGATCTGAAATTGATGAGATTCAATTAGCCTACGAGCCTACATTCCTTCATTAGCTTATTTGGTAGAGCGTTCGTCCGGTAAACAAAAGTATGTAGGTTCAAATCCCGCATGGGAAAAAATTTTCAGAAAAAAATCCTCTTAAAAATGTATCACAGTTATTAGCAGAAATGTATTAATTCATTGATATATATTCACATAAATCTACACAGGGTGTCCCACCGAACTGGGACATTAGATTTTTCTTAACTTCTAGTAGAAATTTGATTTCGAAACTTGCAGTGTAGTCATGGCCTACTGTGATCTATTTAAGGAAAAATATTTTCAACTTTATAGCACTTTTGGTATACAGGGTGTCGATATCAACTTTCATATTTTAAATAGAATAGTATAATTTTTATCGGTCTAATGAATTTGGCGAGTCATTTGCAACTAGTTTATATGAAGGTTCCCTAACCCTAAACTCGACCGTTATAGGTGTTGTATAAGGTGTTATAGCAATAATCACTGAATCACATACAGGGTGTTCAAAACCGCCCCTCCAATGTGGATACCTTTCAGCTGACAAAACTTTTTTCTTTCAAATGGAACATGGTATTTTTACTACAGCATTGAATGCAGCGCAAAATTCTACATCGATTGATATTAGGGTTTGGTATACCTATTCATAATAGTTTTTGAAGTATTAGCATTTCTTGCAAAAAATTACTAAAAATATGCCTAAATTCCAAGTTTCAACCAAATAAAATGAGTTTTTACCTACAAAACACTCTGTACATTATTTGCTTAACCTATCTAAATATTTATGTTTTAGATATCTAACGTTCACTAATTTCTTACTAATAGTAATGTCTGTTAGTCATAGTGAACGTACATTAATTATTAGATATTAGTATTCCATGAGATGTGCTAACAAGCAAGTGATATCCATTGTTGGTAATTTACCAAATTGAGCAGTGATAAACCTACGCAGTATTAATAAGTAATATCTTTTATAGTAAGTCCTAATGCTGTCAACTCCTTCACACATTTTCTTCTAACAAGTAAAATATTGTAAATCAAAAGAAAGAAGAAAAACATTGAAAGTTACATATACAAATAACATTTTAGACTTATTCTACATCCGTGAAGCATGTAACAAAGATTAGATACATACACTTATTTGCAATGAGTAAAAACCTCAAAAAAATACGAAATTAAGGCAGATATCCTAAATACACCCATAATATTTCAAATATTGTTCACTTACTAGACCAGGTATTTCCTTTGTTGGAAAGCCGTCTGACATGGAGTGTCCAAAAACAATGGCTTTTTGTATTAAACTAGGTATTAAGCGATACAGACAGATAACATAAATCAGGAACAAACTATAAAAAGTCTTCCAAAATGGCCAATATAAATGTTCTTTCAGAATAATAGTATCTTAGTTTTTTTGACTTAATTTCGATGTATTTGATAAGCAGGTAAAAATATTAACACGTAATTTGCTGTCGCACAATAATTATGACCCAGTTCGGTTGGACACCTGTATATATATTTCAAGCATTATGTGGATGAGTGGAAATTAAATTTTCCACTCATCCACATATCAACCAACAAAAATTTGTTTAGATCTTCCAATTTGGTTGCGCGTGATATAATAAAAGAATTTACTTCTTTTATTCAGAAAGAGCATATTCGAACTGGTATACAGACGGCTCTAAAACTGACTATGCATAGCGCTTGAAGTATATGGAAAGGAGCCCAGAATGGGTCTCTTTCCATATAGTCGTGAAGTCAAACTACTAAATTGTCGACTTAGCACTACAATATGTATCTAGGCAAGAATATAGTAATCGTACACCAACGGTAAGTCACTAAGGATGCGTTAATTAACTGACGCTGATTAAGGTAATTAGATTAGGTGAATACTATGTTTAAGAATCCGTAGATAATAATAATAATAATAATATATTTTTGTTCCCCTAAAATACAAAAAAGTATGAACAGCGTCAAAATGATAAAAAAGAAAACATAGACATAAAAGACATACCACATATTTATGTATATGTATAAGTAAGTCAATAAAAAAGCATATAAACGCATATAAACATACACACAGCACAATGATTGCTAGAACTCCATACGTAGCTTAAGAAATTCCTCTACAAGGTAAAGTCAGGTAAGTGTGTAGTAAAAATTGCATAGTGCGAAGAACATGTAACACTGTTCACATAATAAGACATTTTGATAAATTTTACACATAGAAGTACGTAATGTATGCTCAGTTGAAAGCCTTCAATAGATACACCTTTTATAATTATCAACGGTTTACTAGAGAAAACATAAATTTTAAACACTGTCAATACTACACACTTACCCAGCAAATTGGGGCAAGTGTGTAATCGTTCCGCATTTTATATATTAATAGCATTATCCTTTAGTTCGGCCAAGAGTGTAATACTAAATTGATGCCTGTTTAATAAGGTATGATATATTCCCAAGATATTCAAGTTATTACACGTAAGGAGGTGCGAACTTTTGTTTGTAAAATTAGTATGAAGTTTAGTACATTAGTATTATAACAAGAGGACGTCCGTATTTCAATTTTAAAAATAAATATAAACAAACTACACACTTGCTCCGGTTACACACTTACCTGACTTTACCTTACTATAGACAACGTTTTGAACCAGTTCTTAAGCTTCGTATTAAAAGCGTTTAAAAGTAGACCCTTAAGTATGTCGGGAAGGTGATTATAAAGTCTTAGGAGTTGATACTCGACACTTTTTTGCACTTTTGCCCGTTTAGTTTGCGGTTGACTTAAAAACCCATTTACAGTTCTGGTTGTGTACGCGTGTGTGAGTTCATACTTCTCAAAATACTGTTTATAATGGGGCTTTACAAATGTTGCACATTCAAGAAGATGTAGAGAAAGTCCGAAAACAGTAAGTATACGCTGCTCAAGAAATATTGATCTGCAATGGTCTCGCGGGATAAGGCCGAAGACACTGTGGACATATCTTTTTTGGGAAACAAATCCGTGTTTGTTTCCCAAAAAAGATGTGTTCCGTGAACGTCAACACTATTGCCCCAAAAGATTATTCCGTAGGATAAATGGGATTGGATGTAGGCATGGTAAGCTGACATCGCCGCCTCCCGGCTTACCGTCGATGCTATGATTTTGAGAGCGTAGCTGAAGCTACTCATTTTCTTAATTAGTTGTTGGATATGAGGTTTTCAGTTTAAACGACTATCATCCACCAACAACCCCTGAAAGCTAACCTCCTCCGACGATGTTAATATTTGATTGTGATACGGTAAGTTGCTTGTATTCGTTCTTCTATTTGTAAAGAATTATTTTATCAATATTATGTTTTAGGTTGTTATGTGAAAACCAGGCGTCTATCTTGTCTAGTACGTGTGTGACATCTTTGGCGCGAGACCCGCCCCTTGGAGACCGGATAATTAGGCATGTGTCATTGGCGAAAATGGTTATTCTATTTTGGTGTATTTCAGGTAAGTCGATTACATAAATTAGGAATAGAGTTGGTCCTAGTGTTCACCCTTGGAATATACCCTTAAACGTAGTAACTCACGATGAGGATATCACCATTCCTTTTTCTTTCCATTTTTTGTAAGAGCGTGCTATAGTCTACCCTACCGAAGGCTTTTGGTAGGTCGACAAATATACCCAACACTTCCTCTCCTTCATTTATACCCTCATAGATGTCTGTTAATATCTGGTGTATAGTAGTGGCAGTGGATATATTGTTTTGGTAAGCGCTTTGCTTGTTATTTAGTAGCTTATTCTTATCGGATTAACCAGACACGTATAGTTAGTTTCAACTATACGTGTCTGGTTAATCTTTTCGAATATTTTTGAAATATTAGATAATAAAGCAATAGGCTTGTAGCTTGAGATATTTCCGGGTTCACCCATTTTGAATAATGGTTTTATTATTGTTATTTTTAGCTTTTCTGGGAAGGTAGCTACCTTTCTAAGATTATGTTTATAAGATGTAATAATGGATCAGTTACGCAGTGTGCTGTTCTTTTCAGAACAATGATAGGAATATCGTCATTTCCAACAGATGTGGTGACAAAAATACTCCACTGTGGCACTGGTAATACCACAGAACATCTAACAATCAGAATGTCATCGCTTTGTCGGCTCTTTTGATCTCAGTGCGCAAAATTTCTGGACCTTGTTGTCACTGTTCGGGCGAGAAGTCAGGATGGGCTTTGATAGAATTCGGTGCCTGACAGGACCTAATTGAAGTGAATTTCGAGAATATGATACATATCTACGTTAAAATGAAAGTATATCGCTTACTTTTACAATTATTTTACTTTCCTCTCTATTATTTTCATATTTTGTCCACTTGCACTTGATAACACTATTTAAATTAGCAGACGAATATAAACTTGAAGTCAGCGACGTGTGCCTAATGCAAAGAGTGAACCGCAAGTTCTCACCCGATTTAATGGCGGGCCAAGCTGCGCGTTGAAAATGCGCGAACCCTGTCTGCCAGGCCAAGATGATATTCTGGTAGTTAGATATTCTGTGGTAATACTGCAAACTTCTTCCAGACCCTTCACAACAAACTGTACTACACTCGACATACGTTTCAATAGCAAAGCTATCAGTTCAGTGTTTCTGCTGATGATGATAGCTTTGCTATTGAAACGTACGTCCAGTTTAGTGCAGTTTGTGGTGAGGGGTCTGGAAGAAGTTTGCCATAGATGTGGTGGCACTATAGCATCATAAACTTCTCGCCAGTTTGTTGGTGCTGAAACACATGTCATTTGGTTATGCGCTATGTGTTTAAAATCAGTTTTTATGGGTTTCCACACATATATTTATAAAAAAAATTGTTATTTATATTACAAATGTACCAGATTATAATATAAATAATATTTATATTATAATCTGGTACATTTGAAATCTTTCGTAAATTATATTCTTCACATATCGCTTCTAAGTCTGCGCTACATTGTTTGTTTTCTTTTCCTATTGTCTGTTTTACTAAGTTTCACGTGGCTTTGGGTTTATTTTTGGATAATATTATATAATCAGAATTTATTTTCTTTTTCATCTCCGGTATTTCCAGTTTCAAAAGTTGGCAGAAGTGTGTTTGTAGTACTTTCTGCCTACTTTATTTTGGAGCATGCCTTAATATAATTGACGTTCGACTTGACATTTATTTGACTATTGACTTACGAGTCAATATCATTATGAAATAATCATAGCTTGCATTAACATCCCCACTGTTTAAACATAAAGACTAATCTACAGTACCCACTGCATGTTCTATTAATTGTAGATTTTTGTCGCTGAATAGTCGTTCGTGAAAGTAATCAGACTATCAAATATTAACATATCCCGCATTTCACCTTGTTAAGCATCATTCAGTAGCACTAATGTCGACCGAATGTATTACATAGAAAATGTGTATAAATTCTTAATATGTGGAGAAGTAAATGAGATTTTAAGACGGAAATGTCAATAATATCGTGAAGATAACTGCCAAGTTGTCAATATCTAACTACAACATGTATCGATATACGAATAATTTAATACTTAATTTTATTTATATATAATATTTATATTTATGTGAATTTTCCGTACAGTGCATTAGAGTCGACTATTAACACTGATGATTCTTGGTAAGATGAAAGGCAACAGATATAATAAAAGCGCAAGCCTAGAGACAGAGTAAATGAAAATTAATTGAATTTTCATTTGAATAGAATAAGGGAAATAGAATATCTGAGAATTCATATAAAGTATTCTTGAATTAGATACCACAGAAAAGGACAAAGAGAGGACGATCCATAAAAATGTGGATGCAGAATATTGAAAGGAAGTTAAGGGATCAATACAAGAAAATAATTCGACTGTAGAGTGCGTCTACCATTTTATTTACCAAGCGGCATTGGAGCTCTAGATACAAGGAAGGCAGGTATTTCATATTAAATATTTAACATCGATGAGTAAATCGTTAAGTAAATGGTATTACTTTTCTCAAAAGTTCTGAAACTGCAAAAGAGATACTAATTATTGTTTATTAATTTTGAGAAATTTTGTTTATTTGGAAAAATTTGATATTTTATCAAAAATCTAAAAACAACTGTCAATTTTAACCGCAAAGCACCATTTTGGTTGCGCAATTCAACAAAGTACAAGAAAAGAATGGTAAATTCAATCATGCGAATCGCAGAAATAACCATAATCTGATAGGCTCCTATTCATATTTTCTAAATTATTTTGCATAGAAGAGTGTGCGCCAGTCAGTAAATCCAGGCATCTCCCCCTCTTTGCTGCATCCACACATGTTACGAATTCACGCAAGCTGTCTACGTAAGGTCTCGTCGATACATTTGATGTCAGCGAAATCTCGGTAATATCTCATGAGCAGAGATTCGCAAATGTAATTCAAATTGCATTGTCGCGACATGGGTGGAGGGGCGCGCTCACCCTCGTGTGAATGCTGTGCCAAAGGGTCCCTTTTTTTCAGGCATCGACTATGGTTATCGTTCTTTTATCGCTTTCTTGAGGTTTTTCCTGCTTGCAGTTTATGATTTGTGTTCGCGCTTTCTAGGAATTGACAATTCAATATTCATACAAGAATCATAATTTTTTATAGCTATTTTATTTTTGGCGTTCTAAAATAAAAAAAAGATGTGATTTTTTTTCATTCTATTTCCGTTTTTCTGTAAATATATGAATCTGTTATGAATGCGAGATACAATTTTCTTAAAAAAAGTAATTTTTTTGTGCAAATAAATGAAGAAATTAAGAATGTTTGAGTTTAAAAACTAACAAGACATTTTGATACTTTCAAATTTGCTAAATAAGAAGCATGATGTAAGTGTAAATACAACATAAAAAAAAGAAAGTAAAAGACATTTTTTTCTTATTGAATGACCAAATAACATAATACATATATTCCTTTAACATCATAACTCCCATTATCCATACGAAATAAAATGCGCATACTCTGAAGAACTATTTTTTTTACCTTCTTAGTATTCGAACATGTAATTGAAACATTATCTTGAAAATGTCCTCTACATACTGCTGTGGCAACCCATTTACCGCGAGTATATTTTGTGTTGCATATTTGATTTGCTTAAAACTGCTGAATCATTGTATCGAGAAATTTCCACAATAATTTATTTATTATTGTATAAATTTTAGTTAGAGTTAATTGTATAATTTAGTTAATTAAGTGTTATTTTTTTTTAATTAATTCCTTTCACTAAGATGTCTATTGTTTGTCATGTATAGTTAATGTTTATTCTATTAGATTTTGTCGGTGAATTGTACGACTGCGTTGTACGCAGCGGTTGAGATTTTTCAACCAGTTCCTTGGTTGACTTTAGCGTAAGTACTTGTATTTTTAAATCTTGGCTGCCATTTTGTTAATTCTTGAGATTTTGAGATTTTAATTCGCATACATTGTCTTTTATTTCGTCCATCAAGGAATTCGCTTTATAATAATTGTTATTATATTGATGTGTGCACACTATAGATGGTAGATCATTTATTATTTTTGTGCAGGAAGATATTTTAGTTGTAATTCTCTCTTTATATTTTAAAGAATTAATTTTTCCGTTTTCTATTTTGCTGTTTTGTTTTTAATTATCAATCACCTCGGGTTGGGTGAATAGAAGCTTTGTTTTTGCATTTAGTTCTTCATTTTTGTATAATTTCTAGTGTTTCACGAATTTAGTTTGTTTTAATTTGAAACCACGTGGATTGTCTTTGAAAAAGAGAATTATCTTCCTGGACTAACTGATCTTTTGTTTTGTATAGGAAATAGCATTGTCCTATTGTATTTTAGAATCACGTGCAGTTTTTAAATTTAAGCCGGAACCCTCAGTTCACGGTTTTTTTTTTCTGCAAATTGTAATCAACTTTTTTTTTTTATATAATAAATTTGATCGTTACTTAGCATCTTTGGGTTAAAAAAATTCTGTTTTTTTATTTTAAATTAAACCTTTTCAATTTTTGGGGTAATTAAGAAAGTCAGATTTCTTTCACCCACAATTTACTTGTCGTGGTTAGATTCAAGTTTTAATTCACGAGTTCACGAGTAACTTTGAGGTTATTTGTTCTTTTGCGCCCTTTAAAAATTTTATCCGTTGAGCTAGCTAATTTAATTTTTCATTTTTAAAATTCATTTTCCTTTTTCAAATTCAATCAGTACACAGCAATACGTACATGCATAATTTGGATATATAAATAGCTACTTTCATTTATTTGTATTAGTACCAGTAATATTAAATATGTTTTCTTTCGAATAAAAAAATATATGCTCAGCGACATTAGAAGAAGTGGTACACCCAGAAGGACTAATTTCAACTTGATTTTTAGACATCAGAATGACTATGACTTTTCTATCTTTGATATTTTATGCACAAAAAAAATCTAAATTTTTTGAAGAAACCTGTTTATGACAGTTGACTAGTACAGAAATGTTTATTACTGTGTTAGTGACTTTCACAGGGGTAGAATTGTAGCCTATCAAGATGTTGGTTTGTCCTATTGCGAAATTGGCCGCCGTGTTAATTGTAAACTTCTCCTAAACCCCTCACCACAAACTGCGCTAAACTGGAAATATAATAACTGATGATGATACCTTTGCTATCGAAACGTACGTCCAGTTTAGTGCAGTTTGTGGTGAGGGGTTTAGGAGAAGTATACAGCATTACCAGTACCACAGTTTGGAGAATTTTTGTTATGTGTTAATTGTACTGCAATGATGGTAATGCGAGTGTGCCGTGTGTAAGTCGTTCCATGGACGATAATAACAACTGATAGCTGTCTGATTTACAGTAGACTTGCGATTCTGTGAATTAGTCACATTTTTTTGTTTTTTACATATATCAGTTTTTCATACAAATCAGTAATAACACAATCGCGAGGCTACTGTACTATTTTTTTTGTTATTAACAATCATAGGGAAGTTGTTAAGTTAGAGTAGGAACATTTCATTATTTTTTTTTTTCGTATTACCTAAATTTCTTGCATGAGTTATCGTTTAATTTTTAATGTAAAACTATCACATTGCCAAAAAATCAAGTTGAATAAATTACTCCTTCAAGGTGTAACACTTCTAGTGTCATTGAGTAATGTGTTTAAAGTTCCTGAAAGTTTCCGATTTTTGAGTTTTTTTTTTTCGTTGTTTTGAATGTACGCTTTATAATTGTACTAATTTGTTTTTACTACATTGATCTAGTGTATGTTATTGTACAATCTTTGAGGTATTCAAAACTGGTTTTAAGCCAACTCACTACGCATGTTATTACGACATAGGTTGTTCGGTAATGTAATAGTACAGTAAACCTGCTTCTAATGATTAACGCATGGTGTACCAGACGAATTAGAACTTTCCAGAACCTCTATACTAGACTATGTATTTTATATTCCAAAGTATGTAACATCCTAGAGACATTTAAATAGTCGTATTAAAACTATGTTGATTAGTTTCTTCAAAGTCGACAGATGCCGCCAGGCGCGACTCAAGTTTCCGTTTAACTGTTTCTGCATTGCGTGTGATGCATTCCACAAATTCCATTTTCATTGTTTGTTTATCTTATATTACAAGTACGAGCTTTTTAAAGTCTTTAATTGTTTTTTTTTTGTGCCTTCTATAGCGATAACTACTTGACTCCTCACTTAAAGGAAATGGGTTATCTATTTAATATGATATTGCTTATGAGGGATAATAACATTGTTATAGTTAATCAGCTGTCATTAGTAATTAATCAAATCAAATCAACCTATTATAATGATGACATTTATGGATCATTAAACTCAATCCTCCAATACTTAATAGAAGATTAACGGCTTGATTAACAAACAGGACAGGTCAATAATAGTTAGAAAGGAATTACAGTTAGGAGGTAGGTATATATACACACATCTAATATTTACTCTATTTAGCATTTATTGTCAACAATTGCTGCTGTATATGTCTTTGAATTTTCCCACATTCTTCATGAACATATCGCGACCTATTACTGATAGTGTTAATGATTATGATGTGGATAGTGATTTACCCTAAGATGCAAAACAGATAATTCTCAATATGTGTAATACCCTGATAAAAGAAAATAGCCAATCTATAAACAAAAAATATTGAACGAACATAGCTAAAGTGCCTTTTGCAACAATATATAAGGTAATTAAAAATAGCGTAGAGCATCGAACGCAGAAGTGGCAAAGGAGCACCGAGAAAAATTATTGACTATGAAATCGATACTACTAGGCAGAAAATATACTTCATGTACAGAGAAAATTTTGTACCTACACTTGAGTGCTTACATAAAAAAAATAGTGATGAATATATCAGTGTTCAGTGTTCTAAAAAAAGAACCTTGTGGCGGACTCTAAAGGAAGTAAGTTTGGTACTAATGGAAAAACGTCGCACAATTATGGAAAGCCGGAAGTTACAGAAACTTCGGTATGCCTACTTAATGGCAATTAAAAATGTAGACATGAAGTGCGATTGTTACTTAAAAGAAATGATACCCATGATATCATTTACAAAGGTTGGATGGACGGTTCAGATGTGTGTCAGTTGGATGCACTGGTTTCTAGGGGGGAGAGAATAATTATTCCTCATGTTAGGTTAGCTGTTTATATTATCATGATGGCAACTTCATCCTTATTTGAAAAATGATTTTGTGATGCTTTGCTCTCAAATTTACTAAAAGGCAGTATGATAGTGATGGACAACGCTACGTATCGTTGGCGACAGGAAAAGATTTTCACAAAATTTAATAATAAGAAAGATGTTAAAGATTTCTTAGTTGCAAATAATTAATATTTGAGGATCATTAGAGGTAATGGACATAAAAGAATATTTAAAGTATTATTATGTAGATAGTAAACCCAAAGAAGCAGAGCATATATTTTTAATGCCGTACAATTGCATTTTTATTTTTCTCATTGCATTGAAGGCACAACTGGAAAATATTTTTTATTAGGACACATTTTCTGAAATGGGTACGATAAAGTAGGTTCTTCGTTGTTGAATGACTTTTTGAAATGTTAGTTTATGTTAAAATAAAAAAAACAAAATCATGTTTGCTTGCTTCTCTTCTTTGTGTATTTTTTCTAGACGTTCACAATAATGTTTTTTGCGATGGCCGCGCAGTCTGTTATGAATCGAAAAAAAGTTTCAAACAAAAACTACATACTTAATGGCGTAGAATCCGAATCTACAATACAAAATGGGGGTTCCCATTTAAGATTTCAAAGTTGTTCCCCCTTTCACTCTGGGAGGAGTGAGGTGAGGGATCGAGTTCGGCACCATTCAGTGAGCCCTCTACATTATAATAAATCTTATTAAGATTTTTTTGATTTGATGCAGTGTTTTAGAGATATTCCGTTGTTTCAAGATAAAAATTTGCAATACGATTCAGAGACAGACACACTAATTTGCGAGACGACGCAATCACATACGATGATCTATGAAATACTGTGTACGAATAGCTGCTGTTTCTTTTCTGTGAACATAACTTACAATTTTATGATGTATTGCAGACTAACTAGTAGCTGTATATACAATATGATCAATTAAATTTATCCTCAAGGTATGATCTTTTACCATTATCTTACAGGGAAGTCATTCATAGTCAATACGGCTCCTGGATTCATATGCTAGCAGGTAAACTATACTTTCTAAATGAAGGGTCAGGTAATTATCGCCAAGGAAATGCCAATAAAACCATTGCAGACCTTAAAACTCGTAAAGTAAAAAGTATTCTTACATCTTGAAATATACTATACCTATATGTATGTACTCGCGTGGTATTTCCTTGGAACTAGGTTAGGGTTAAATGTATTTTTAGAATCGTTGGTTTTATTTTAAGTATTTGCGCCACCAAGTATTTGTGGATAACATTCCAGTAGCCTAGTTGTAGAACACTTTTGCAATTTCTTCTATTTTGTGTTGTCACATTCAGCATAAGTTCAAGTCCTATATTTTGACTATAAAAATCGAAAATTGCCTGGGTATACTATAAACATGAAATTTTAGTAAATTAGTTGGAATATATTGTGTAGTGGAAGGATACTGGGCAGCTCTGGAGGCAATGTAAACAAATATTCGTTTCCCAACCCACAAAGATATCTACGGTTGTTTTAAAAATAGCTTAGTGTATATGAATATTGAAGAGGAGTATAGAAAATGTTGCAGCAAATCGGTATGGAATTTAATTCTACACCCAAAAATATAAAAATATACAGGGTGTTTTATTTAAAAATTAAGTTTTGCAACTTTCAAAATTCTTTTATATACCATTAATTTTTATACGCCTCGTATAATATATTTTTACTACACATATCATTATCTGTTAGAGTTTTGTTCAGCAATAATGAGAATAATTTCTGATTTATTTTCTTTTTGTGTTTGTGAATGTTTGGTTTATGATGTTTATTTTAAATATATGTGTAATTTTAATAACAAAAATTTTAAAATGTTAATTGACGCACGCTAACCCGCGGTGAAAGTTTGAATAACTGTATAAAAGAAAAACAAAGGACTGTAAGGAAATTTGAATAATTAGGATAGGAAGAAATGTTTGCTATGAAAGAATGTTTGAAAATGGATTAAGAAAAAAGTCCCAATTAAATAAATGTTTTCAAGATAATGTATCACAGACGATAACATAAATTAAAAAAGAATAAATTATTTTTATTCAAAATCAAGCTATTTTTTTTATGCTGCCGGTACAGTATGAGCAAATATCTTTTAATAACAATACTAAGTTAGTATTATCACAGTACTGCAGAATTACTTAATAATAAGCTAACAAAAATGAAATAAAACCATAGGAATGAAGAACCATCCAGTTCGAATATTATATGGATATTTGCATTTATTTTATATTGTAAGCCACGTGATCAGAGATTTTAAAGCTTTTACGGAATTAAGTAGTTTGGTGTTGCTTTTAAGGGATACAATCAGAATTTTCATCAAATTTGAATAGGAATAATTCACTTGGTATATTTTAATGTAAGTATCGCATTACGATTATTTAAGATGCTCATTTTTGTGGCTTTCCTGATAAAATGAAGATATGGTAGGCATATATAATTTTGTAATGGAGTTTGTATGTGATAGGGGGTTTTAAAGTATTAAGGTAAACTAGAGTTACCTGTATTCTGGAGTAGGACATCCTTGAGATATACATATTAAAGCTGCCCCTTCGTCTTGGGAAGCGACTACGATCCCTGAATTTTCTACGATGACGGGAGAAACAATTCCTCGATGTTCTGTAAATAATATAGCACTTACGTACATTTTGTAATACCGAAGATCTTCTAAATTCGTTTTGTTTGAACACAATATCCAACGAAATGTTACAATATTATTTATTGTTTCTTATAACTCGAGGAAAACTATCACTTACCAATAATTTGCACATTCACTGCATCGCTAACTGTGATTTGACGACTTAATCGATGTATGGTTTTGCAACGATATGTAGGAAATTGGTCACTGAATTCCACATTGTATATTAATAGATCTCCTGAAGGTAACTGATGAAACTTTCCATCTGAAACAAAAAAAGAGATGTTTTAGAGGCGTCAATTTTGTAAGAGCCTTAATCATAAAAAGTGGAAGAAATATCTTATTCGTCCTGCGGCCGTTGATAAAATACAAGTATCTGTTAGAGAAATTGCTCTAGAATATCAAGTGAGTAAATAGTTCATCTTCCTACGAACTAAGTTTACTAGTTGTTTAAAATAGTTGTATACTATCAAAAATCGGAGAATTAAATGTAAAGACATTGTGAATTATTTAGGGCAATAAACCATGTATATTTTTCTTTTCTGTTATACCTAAACAGGAAAGGCGATGTGGGTAAAGCTCACATTTTTTGTATGCAAATTAGAAATATAACCAAAATCCAAAAAAAACCTTTTTTTGTGCTTGCTACTGTTTACATTAGAATATAAAATTGATAATTTTTTGGTTGATAATACTTTTACTTGAATTTTCGGTTAAAAGACGAATATTGTCGGAAATACACGTCGGAATATTGTCATTGGCTTTGCCTATGCGCCTAGGTATAATGCGTTTCAAAGTATAAGGATATAACTTTTAACGCCTGCAATGGTTTTATTGCACCTCCAGTGACGATAATTAACTGAGACCTCATTTAAAGGTTACGGTTATACGTTAGGGTATAAATCCAGGGATCGTTAATGACTATGATTTACGTATATAAGATAATAGTAAAACACCATTTTAAATTTTAGTTTTGACGTATGTATAGTAAATATTATACATTAGCTTTATTTACAAAAATCTTGTGATATATGTATATTTTATTAGGTAATAATCATAAACTTGTAAGTGATATTCATACAAAAAGAGTTCGTGGAAGTACTTATACCTAGACCGTTTTTCATCAATCATCGTTTGTAATTGAGTCGTCTTGCAAATCGGTATCTATGCCTGAATCGTGTTGTAAATATGTAATTAAAGGTGCAACTATATTGTACATGAGCATATATTCGTTTTCTTATGTTATTGAATGTTTATCGATCTTTTTACAATTTTTTGCAATTACGTTCCATACCATTTTTCAAGTATATTGTAGTACTTTCACTAACTTTCAGTGTTTGATTTGTTGGCTTTACGATATTCTTTAGTTGAGCCTATATCAATTCATTGGGTTCAAAAATCACAAAATCATTGTTTAAGTAAGGATGGGGTCGTTTCCATGGTAATATAAACTTGATTTTAGCGGCCGATCCATTCTTTCTCAGCATGAAGAACAATTATTTTCCTCTCTCTCAAAACCGGTGTGTCCAACTGATACATATTTGAACTGGTCACCCAACCTTTGTAATTGGTATCTTGTCACGTCTCATCTAAATAACGTGTAAGTAGAAGTCGTCCTCGTTCCTCTCTATATTTGTTAATTGCCATTAAGTATTCGTACCGAAGTTTCCGAACTTACTGTTGGCCTTTTTAGCACCCGTCACAAAGTTGTTTTAGAACACTGAATGTTGATATACACGTCATTAATTTTTTTGTGTAAGCACTGAAGTGTAAGTACAACATTTTTTTCTGGAGATACATAAAGCATACTTGCTGCCTAGTAGTAACAGTTTCATAAGCATCATTTTTTCTTGACGTTTCCATACATATTGTTCCAAAAGACTGTTTTGCATCTTGTGATAGATGTTTCCTCTGTTGTGCTGCAATATCATCATCAATATCCACATCATATTCACTAACATCTAACACTGTCAGTAAAAAGTCGCTACATATTCATGATGAAAGTGGGAAAATTCAAGATGTATATAGCAATAAATTTTAACAATAAATGATAAATAGACTATGCAATGGATTTATATTTGGATTAGTAATTGTCAGTCACTAACCGTTTGCAATCAAAGCAGAACCTCAACAAGAAGATATATGCGAATATATTGAAACGTTAAGACGTAGCAGTTTTCTTTTGAAGAACCGATGCCAAACGTGGGATGAAAGCAGAAAAAAGTACAAAGTACGCTATCTTCCCAAGTATAATTCTTTAAATTTAACTACTATTGACCTAATCGGTTGGTTAATAAAGTTGTATTAAGTAATGGATGATTAACTTTAATGATCTGTAAATGTTACATTGAAATGTGTTGACTTCATAACTATTAATGACAGTTAATTAACTAAAACAATTTTTATTGTGTATTACAAACAATTTAAAATTACGTTTTGCTATTATCAGAAAGGCCGTAATTTATAGTCAATACAGCCCCTGGATTCATTCCGTCCAGTAAAATAGTTACAAACGTTAAAAGTGACTTCAAAACATAGGATATTGGGTGAACACTTGTTGAAATATTTGTTTACTTATTCTTAGTTTGATTCATATAATTGGAAAATATTGAACGTTTTGCAATTTCGAAGCTGGAATAATTTATAACACAAACAATAGCACATTCCAAGTACCGTTTTTGTTTAAATTTACGGAGTAGTAGGACAATTATTGATAATGGCAACTTTATTACCAACGATTTCTTGTGTAATTTCAATAGAAAATTTCCAAGTTACCTTCCCAACATATTCCTCTGTTTGAAAGCAATATTAATTAATAAAATTATTTTTTATCTTAAAGTCTAACCGCGTTCATTTAAAGAAAATGTTAAATAAAAAGAATCTATAGATTTCACATAAAGTTTCTCCGCACAAAAGTTCTATTCTCAATGAAAAGCTTTTCAATAGAATAACTGCTTTCTTCAGACAAAATATGTTACCCACAAATAAGTGATATGTATAATTAAAGCATAGATTTTCACAGATGCAAAGGACTGTTTAAACTAAAAAAATATTCTTTTAAATCACATTTACTTTTCTTGACAGAAAATATAATTGACGCAAAAGGCCTTTGGATCCTAAACAAAACTCACAGTTTTTTGGAACAGCTTATTTTCACACTTACTGAAACATTAATTTCTAACAGGAATCTAAAAATTATATTTGAGTGGAATAATACCATCTGTTATATATTTTGTGTGTTTCTGGCCTAAAATATTAACAAGTTAAACTAATATAGTGAAACCTCGTTATCCCTGAACAATTGCGAACGGAGCCGATCCAGGTTAACGAAAATCCGGGTTACACAGACACTAGGGTAAAATACAGTACTTACAGAAAAAATGACTTCGTTTCGTAGATAAACAAATGTAGACACAAAACAAACCGAACAATTATATTTTTAAGCTCATTTCAAACAATAAGGAAGTTTGATACAACGCGCATTTCCAAAAAAAAATTATCCGTAAATTGATCCGGGTTATCCGGAGATCCGGGTTCTTCGGGGTCCGACTTAACTAGGGTTCCACTGTATACTAAATTTAAATTTGTTTTCCATACCTCAGCTTTTTGGAAAAGTTTATGAAGCAGACCTAACTACATAATTGTACCCATTAACAAACAAACAAATATATAGATGTCACCGTAACATACTCATTCATTCATTTATTCATTTATTCATTCATTCATTCATTCATTCATTTATTCATTCATTCATTCATTCATTCATTAAGTTAGGGTGGGCACCTAACGTCCGGGCACTTGAGCTAGGTGTTTATTGTACCATCCCTATTGAGTCTCTTATTTCCACTCGAGCAGCCTGGTGTGCTCTATAAAGCCTAGTATCTTGCCCAGTGGAAACTTGAGAACCTTCGAGGGCTCCAATAGATCTTTCCTGAAATATTTCTGCCTGAGTACCTTCAATTCATTGCATGTGCAGATTACATGTAAACTCGTTTCCTCCTGTAGTTAGCATCTTCTGCACCACGGTTCGCTTACTCGGCCTGTGTTGTAGAGATGCTTTTTCATAGGACAGTGTCCAATTACCAGCCAAGTAATGGTTTTAGTTTCTATCTTGCTGCGCTTGAGTAGGTGATCAGAGAATCTAGCATCCCCATCCCCTATTAACGCTTTGGTATGGAGTTGGCCTTTAGTCGACCTCCACTTCTTTGTACTTTCTTTATCTAACCAGGTCGAGATCTCCCTTCTTGCGGAATCCTTAGTAAACCCACATACGGAAGTGTCTTTTAGTGTCTTTTAGAGCCCTCCTAGGCTAGCTCGTCGGCCATTACATTGCCGTTTATGTCCTCATGTCCCGGCATCTAAGTCAGAGCCATCGTGTAGTCTCGTGCCAGTGCATTGAGGGATTGTTTGTAGTCTTTAACTAGTTTTGGCCTAGTTACGGGGTTCGGGACCGTTTATTAATTTTCCTCCTCACGCAGCCCCCTTTTGCAATTATTTCTGCACAGGCTGCAAGAGCGAATACCTCTGCCTGGAAGACCGTTGTATGCTTCCCCACGCTTAGGGATATCCTTTGATTAGGGCTGGGCCAACAAATACCGGTTCCTGTGCCCTAGCTGGATTTGGATTCGTATGTGAACCAGTTATCAATAGCAGTGATCTCACTACGTGCCTGGTCTCTGTTCGGTATGCAGATTTTCACGTTTTCAGTGAAGATAATTTCGGGTGCCATGCCGTCCGTGGTCATTTGCAGCAATGGCCCATCCAGCATCGTACTCGTAGTATAAGTGTGCCTTCCACCCTAAAGTTGGGATGCCGCAGGTTGTTGGCTTTCAGTTTAAGAATCGCATTTATTGCCTCCGCTCTCACATAAAGTTTCAGCGGGGGAGGCCCACAATGGTCTCCAAAGAAGCGGTCCATGTGCTGTTAATTGCACCAATGATTCCCAGCAATGCCTGTCTCTGAACAACGGTTACCAGCTTCTTCACCAGATTACTACCCGGTATGTTACCGCTGGTCTTGTCACGACAGTATATAGCCAATGGCACACCCTCGGCTTTAGTCCCCAGGTTTTACCAGCAATTCTCCTGTAGCGCCAAAATAGTTGCGTAGCCCTGGTCGTTGTTTTAATTAAGTGATTTTTCCAGCTCAGTCTCGCATCGAGGGTAACACCCAGATACTTTACTTCCTTGGTTAATTGTAACTCCTGCCCAAACAGTCTAACGCCACCTAGGTTATTGAGTTTCCTCATGTTGGTGAAGGCAACCAACTTTGTTCTTTGTGGATTAACTGAACTTAAGGGAACTTCCCTTTAGCTACAATGACAATATCATCAGTGTACCCCTGCGTCCATATCGTTTAAAAACCTGATGAGATCATCCACGACCAAGCTCCACAACAGTGGTGACAGCACTCCCCCCTTGAGGACACCCTTTAGTCCACTCTGCCTCTTAGCATGCAGTCAACCCATCTGGATCCCGATCATTAAGGATCGGTTGATCGAGGGCGTGTTATCAAAGGCGCCCTCTACGTCTCAAAATACTGCAAGGGCAACTTCCTTTTGATGTAGGCTCCTTTCGAGTCCACCCACCAAACTATGCAGGGTGGTAGAATGCTCGCCTGCCGTAATATACTCATTCGAGTGAGTGTATATTCTTGACGAAGACAGTGTCGGATTTTAAATTTCTTTCGTGTATCATTACGATCAGTAACCTGACTTCACTAGGAGTAAGGTACCCCATGCCTTTAAGGAAAAGTGATTAATGATGATTAAACACTCCCAAATTTAGTATTTTTTGCGTTTTCCTAACTGGTTTTATTGAAAACCATATTGTGTTGTGGAAAACATGTACAAAGGTATTTTATTAAAGTTTGTAACGTTAATAAACCACCACATGTTATCGTGTTATATCATCAACGTCACTTAAAAATAGGTAAAACGCATATTTTCATTTAAATATTTTGGTCGACAACAATTTAAACATTGGAATTGCCAGTAATGACTTTGTTTTTAAGATGTTAGAATGTGTAAAGGAACTTAAAACTACGATTAAGTATTAACACAAAAAAATTGTTCTCACTTCTTTATATAACTTATCATAATCATAGCCATTGGTTCATACATTTTTTGTGGGTTGTTTGAAAATTTAGCTTACGGTATCATGTAATACCCGATTCTATTTAGAACTTTTTTCAATAGCAACTTCCGAATAAGTTTGGAAAAATTTGTCGCGCACCTACAGCGGTTATACAGTAGAGAATTGGATTGAAACTGTAACAATAATATTTCCAAGCTTGAACCTTTTTCGATGTTATTGTAGGAAAAGAAGTGTTAAAAATTTAGTCCAGTGCGTGGTGAAACTGATGAAACTTTTCTGAGTACACGACGTATACATAATTGATTGCTATATGCGAGCGGTATTTGCAGAGTAGGTTTCTAGCGACGGGAAGCACATGGGTTTCAAAGTTAACGACACAGTTTGTGCCATGTCGGCCATGACAAAATTAGTTATCTAATTTTCACGCTTTTAATTAAGCGCACGTATAAAATGGAATGCTATTGAAAGGAAAATATTTGATATCTACATTTTCTAATGTGTTTTCAGCGGTGTAATTGCTATTGCAAGTTTATATATTGTGCTTTAAATTTAGCTGCTGTTGTAATTTTAATGACGACCGATGTCGGACTATTTACCTTCGGAATTTATTTGATTGTTTTACTAATTACGAAATTGCAAAGTTTAAGTACATAATGCACAACAATTAAGAAACTTCCAGTAGATAATTCAGTATCTCATGTTTACTTATTTTTTTCTTACATTTGTAGAGTAATTTTTGCTTTTCCAAAATTTATTATACAATCATTAACTTAACTCTTTTTTACAATTTATTTAGTTTTTGTATTATACAGTTTTTATAAGTAGTATTGTGTAGCTCTACATTTCTGCGTTAAGTTTTAATTTTTTTCTTGTATCTGTTTGCTCTGGCACCTCATCTAAAACTTAGTATATTGCTTTGCGTGTCTGCTTTGTGTATAGCCTGACATGCCTGATTCGATTAGCTGCCACTACGGCCGCGACCTCACTGGATGGATGGATATTATGGTGCATGCCAAGGCTCATATATCTTTCTGTTGTTCACTTAGCAGCTTTGTACACGTGTCATGTTGCCCATCCTGGTACTGCCTGCATCCGATGTAGTAGGTTATAGTAATCGAACAAAGCTCGCTTTTCCGAAAACTGGAGGGTATGCGTTTGCCATTTACCCGACTTTTCTTTCTTTGTCTAGTTTATTGCAACGCATTTTCACTTTATTAGCGTTTTATTACGTACTTATTTTTTACCGCTCCTCGGTGGGAAATTCAAATATCATTTGCTATTTTCATTTTCTTTTTCGCTTAACACAATTCTTTCGACTGGTTTCCCAAGTACCTCTTTTCGCCCGCATTTCATTTCAAATAACCTAGGAACTGCGTCGTATTATACCTCGTTTTCTATTCTTCATATTTATTTAAACCTTACACCGCAAGTGTTAGCATATTTTTCACCTCGGAAGGGGCTGCTTTATTTTGTTGTTTTTCGTGGTTGGCTTCTGTTTGCGTTTATTTTGCATCAAATAGCATTTACTTTATATCCAGATGAGGAGAAAAGCTGGCTACAAAGTAAAATGTATACAGTAGTGAATTTTTCTTTCAGAAGAAAAAAAAAGAATTTGTCATCAACATTTTTTGCGGATGCAATTTGGCGGAACATTTTCGAGCAATATCATGCATTATTCATAAGGAAAAAACCGCCGCGTCGTGAAAAATGCCCTTGAAGATAATTTCTTAGATAGTTTCCTACCATACAATTGAATAAATGTATTTTGTTTCCTCGAATTTAAACTTTGAATGTTTTACAACTTGTTTTGCAGATACATAATACGTACCTGCTGTAATTCATAGGATCAATACCAGTAACTTATGTTCTTTTTCACTGTATATACCTCCACTGTTATCGGCCCTATGTGTAAATTAAGATTTAAATTTGTCATTTTTTGCCAAGTGGAAACTACTTACGAAGAATAGAAAAATCATTTGAAATACATTTCGATTAACAGACATTTTTAAATTTATTTGTGTAGAGATGGATATTTATTTATAGGTACAAGAGTGAGAGGAGGCAAGAATGAGCCATCTCAAGCTGCAAGAACTACGAAGTGGTAGATATGTAGGATTGGGACACAATAATATTGTTCATCATATGACTTCGGCATATATGATTTTGGTATATCTACTTAACAGAAAATTGGTAGGGGGAAATTACGGATCGGATAAGCTGGAATTAAGACAGGTTCGGAGAATTGATGTGGTTTAGAGACGGAACAAAAACCGAGAACTGGTCTGGAGCTGGAATTTATAGTAAGGTTAGAAACCATAGCGAGGCAGCGTCAGGATTACGGATGGCCATAATTGGGTAATGTCAGTCGGAAAAACTCCTGGATCAAGAGCATGATCTGATCCAGGAAAAAGGAAAAAGCATACTGGGATAGCCAGGCAAATTCATGGAAGGACCTTTATTAAGGGACCATCAAAGAAGGAGAGTGAAGAACTAATGCAGCTTAGTAGGAATCATCTTCGCATCGCAACAGGTCTTCTTACACTGCGCACTGAAAGGACACCTATAGAAAATTGGGATTAGCACTGGAGATTCTAACTGCAGTCTGTGCAATGGGATGACAGGATGCTTACCATATCCTGTGTGAATGCGAGGCTCTGGACGCAGATAGGCAGGCCAAAGCCAAAAATGAACCGAGAGGATTACTTGGATCAACCAACCAAAGACCTGCATAGATTAGTGCAAGGTACTGGGATATTGGAATGGCTGATATAATTTAATGGGTAAGATAAATAGGAGACCAAATGCAAAAAGCCAAGAGGCTGCAGTGTTTCCGGGGACTTCAAGGAACCATCAGAGAAGCAGACTGAACTCTTGCAGCTTAGCAGGAGTCATCTCCATACCGTAACAGACCTCTTTGTAGGCCACTGTGTACTGAAAGGGACGTACAGAAAATTGAAATGAATACTAGAGATTCCAACTACAGACTGAGAGAACTTTTACCACATTCTATTGAAATGCGGGTCTCTGGACGCAGAAACACAGGCAATTTTGGCAAACAAAATATGAAGCCAGCGGATTATTTCGCTCAACCAGCTAGAGACCTGTACAGATTAGTGCATGGTATGAAGATACTGGTATGGTTGTTACAATTTAATGGCAAAAGAAATGGGAGACCAAATACAAAAAGCTAAGAAGCTGCAGTTTTCTGGAGATTTCAGGTCAGACGGCACAAAAAAAGGGAATCATCTTCGCCGCGTAGCAGAGCTCCTAAAAGATAAGATTGTATATTGAAAGGATTCCTAAAAAAGTGGGAACAATATTGGAGGTACCAACTGCAGGCTCTGTAATTGGATAGTAAAGATCGCTTCTCATGTTCTGTGTAAATGTGGGACTCTGGAGCAAAAATAGAGTCAATTTTTGGCAAGCCAAAGTATGAACCCACAGTGTTACTTCAATCAACCAGCCAGAAACTTTTATAGATTAGTACAGGGTACAAGGATCCTGGAACGGGTGCTATAATTTAACGGGTAAAGGAAGTGGGAGATTAAATACAATATACCATACGTTAAAAATGTTCTTAATCATTAACATAACACCTGGAAATTGGAAATGTTCCAATCGCTTGTTTTATGCGCCAATCTGTAATTCTGCTAACAAGGTCCAAAGGAATTTGAGAAGGCTTTCAAAATCATCGAAGAAGAAGCAAAAGAAAATACATGGAAATGAGAGCAGAGATAATAGAGCAAAAGTAATATGGCAAATTCAGGACAGAAGAAAGGAAGTACAAATGATAACCAGTTCGAATATCTAGAGGTAATAATAACATTAAAAAACGAATCTTGAAGGGAAATAAAGCGTAGGGGGCAATATCAATATGCTTATTTACTTAATTATCCGCAACCTCTTCTATCATCGGTATAGAAGTAATAATATTTTTCCATTTCTTTCTGTCCTTAGCTTCATTTTTCGCTTGCGTCAAGCTTAGTCCTTTCTTTTTTAGTATTTCTGTCACTTCGTCATTCCATTTTCTTCTTGGCCTTTCTTTTCTTCTGTTTTTCCTAATCTTTGTTTCCCATTTCACACTCACTGTTCTGCTTTCATCCATTCGAACAACGAGTCCGAACCACTTCAGTTTCGGTTGTTAATTTTTATCTGTTATACTCATCACTTTTAGTTCACTTCTTATTATATCACTTTTAATTTTATCTAGTTTAGTCGCTCCTGCAATTTTCCGTCGAATTTTCATTTCAGAAGCTGTTATTTTTTGTTTTAACCTGTTAGTTAGGACCCACGATTCACTTCCATACATAAGTATAGGCGCGAACACCGACTCGTAAATTTTTATTTTTTTTTTTGGCTTATTTCCTTTTTATTAAAAAAATGGTCTATATAGAATTCTGTACAATGCACTCACTTTGCTCATTCTGCTTGTTATTTGCTCTTCTAATCTTCCGCCCGAGTTAGCGATTGTTCCTATGTATTTTATTTTTTTCACGCTTCCTATTTGTTTTTCCTGTATTTGGAGTTGCATGTCTTTTGTCTGATTAGCTATTTCCATTGCTTTGGTTTTCTCTACATTTATATGTACTCCTTATTTTCTTATCTCTTTGCTCCATTTTTCTATTTTGTTTTGTAGTTGTTCTTTACTATTAGCAACTATCAGCAAGTCATCGGCGTAGGTCATCTAATTTATAAATACCTGTCTAAGCTTTCTGTATCCTATATTCCTTTCGCCCTGGTGTTTATTCTTTTGGGTATTTCATTCATCACGATGATAAAAAGCAGTGGACTAAGAACTCCTCCCTGTCTTATCCCTCCGAAGGTTGTAAAACTTTCAATTCTTCTTCCTCCTACCCTTACTCTATTCTTTGTTTTCCTGTATAGACTTTTGACTATTTCAATGAGTTTTACGTTTATTCCTCTCGCTTCTAAGATTTTTCAGATTTCCTCCCTTTTTATGCTATCAAATGCGTTTTCAAAATCTATTGCTGGCACAAACATTTTGTTACTTGTCTTCTGTACGATTTGTCTTACTGTAAATATCCAACCCTGCGCGACCAATCAAAATTAGAGTTTACGAGATGATAATTAGACTAGTTGTGTTATATACCAGCGAAACATCGCTAATGACAAAAAAAGGACCAACAGATACTGGAAAATTGAGAAAAAAATGTTTGAAGAAAATACTGCGAGGTATAAGAACAATAGAAGCTAAATGGAGAAGACACATAAACAGAGAGGTAATGAGGTACAAGAACGTGTAAATAACGCAAACGGGCACAAAGAACGGGATGGCTAGGAGATATCACCCGAATCCTTGAACAAAGACTTGTAAAAAAATGTTGTTGAAGGGGAAGGCGCGAGAAAGATTAGAGGGAGACCAAAGAAAAGTCGCTTGAGGAAGTGAAAGCCGACATATGCAAGTGTAGTTGGTATAAACAAGTGAGAAGGAACAGCAAAAGATCCGGAAAGATTGAAACAAGTGATGAAACAGAAGCCAAGGCCAAGTTATTAGTCATAATTTTATTAGTAAAAACAACTTAATAATTAAGTATATTAAAGTAGTTGGTCAAATTACCCTCCATTACTAACTTGGCAAAGACCCAAACGATTGGAAAACTGCGAAGAGAATTCTGTAATAATTTTCTTCGGAATTCTTCTCCTCCTTTTGACACTTTAATTATGATTTTTAAGTCTTCAGTCTTTGTAAGCCTTGATTTTATGTATCCCAAAAGTGTCAACAATCAACGGATTAAGTCTGGTGAATGAGTGAATGATTAAATGTTCGAAAAATGTTTTGGACCACCGCTATGCAAAACATTGTCATGTGAATAGAGCATAGTAAAGGCATATCATTTTGCAATAACTGCCAGTATTTATCTTAAGGTATAATGTATGCTTAATTCACTTAACTATTACTTATTCGTTTAAAATGAATGGTATAAATTTGACGTCAGGTATGATGCAGTAATGACGAATGTTGCTTATTAGCTTGCCTCATTTATGCTTCACTCTTTAGTGTGAAATACTGAGATTGGCGGTTAATTGACTGGTTCATAAATTGGATTTTTAGATACAACCAATAATACGAGTTTGTCATGCCTTTCGCTGTTTTAAATCTACCATTCGCGTAAGTATTTTTCAATAAATTACAAACGCCTTTTAATAGCGTATATCTTTATAACTGTGCATTATTCCGTATTTTAGTTGCTTCAGTTCGCTTATATTGCTCATTACTGATATTAACTACATACATTGCACATTGAAATAAATTAAATAACAGGGCCAACATTGTCAACACTCTAGGAAGGAGCCGAAATTTGTGCAGGGGAAATTCGAGCTATGAAAATATAGCGATGCTTTGGTTTTATAGTGTGCTAAAAAAATTAAATGTAAACGTTACTAATATTATCACTACACCATACACAAAATTAAAGTAATGGAAATATCCGAACAATTCTTTAATTTGCGCGAACATTGGACTCCATGATAGCTATCTTCTTTTAATTAGTCCAGATCCGTACTAGTTAAAAATAGAGAAACATAATGTAGAAAATTTATTATGATAACTGTTTTTCACAATTAATAATAATAATAATAATAATATGTGTATTTGTCCAACAGATACAAATACAATTACAGGACAAAATGGAAACAGTTGTTACTATGACAAACAATAAACAATAAACAATATATGGAAGTTTAACATAAAATAATCCTACTTAGCTTATAACACAATTATTAATTAATTCTAACACAAAAAAAGGAAAAACTGAATATACAACTGAACTAGTAAAAAAAAAGAAAAGAATTATCATAAATCACTTCGGGCTGTATTAAGTATATTAGAAAGAGGCATGAAATTGATGTCGCAATCAGGTGATATTAAGTTAGAGTTATTACACATCCTAAAAATCGGAGCCAGGTATGCAATATTTGTTCGTGGCACTGATAAATAAAAGGTCATGTTATATCTAGATCCAAGCCGAGGTGAGAAAAAAGGTAAATTAGAAACTAAAAAGCTACAGTCAATGACATTGTGCACAGTATTATATAAGAATTTAATGGTGTTCATGCGATAACGATTCTCCACCGAAAGCATGCCGAATTCTTGTAAAAGTAAATTATAATCGTAGCCGCGGGGTGGAAATGTACCTTCAACTCTGAAATGCAGGTACTTGAGGAACTTGCGCTGAACTCGCTTAGGTGTCGTCTTATTTGTCTCATACACAGGATACCAAATTAAGGATGCGTATTCCAATTTAGAACGCACATAAGAGCAATACAACATTCTGATGGCAGACACATTACTAAACGGTAATGTATTACGGATCACAAATCCTAGCATCTTCAATGTAGATGAGACAGTTCGATTTATATGCTCTACAAAAGTAAATACTAACTACAAAATGCACCCCAAGATCTTTTTATTGTTGTGCAGCGCACAATGCTGTGTCATCGAAAACATAGGTATGCACAACTGGAGTGGTCTTTCTAGTATAGGTAATTACTTTGCACTTATTTACGTTCATCGCAAGTTTGTTGGTATCGGACCATTGTTTAATGGAATTCATTTCAGCCTGGAGTGCATAACAGTCTTCAACAGTTGTTATTGAAGAAAAAAAATTCAGGTCATCTGCAAAGGCATATTTCCTACATTTCAGGAGTCCAAGTAGGTCGTTGAAGAAAACCAAAAATAACATAGGCCCAAGATTTGATCCTTGAGGGACGCCAGAAATTGCAGAGTAGAATGCAGATTTGTAGCCGTTATACGTGACATACTGCGGTCTCTTCAAAAGGTAAGAGCCGAAAAAAAGTATCAACGGGTCACAAAAGCCGAATTTCTTTAATTTAGTTAGAAGTATCCCGTGATTAATTCTATCGAAGGCTTTAGCGATGTCAGTGTATATCACATCAACTTGTCCGGAGTTGTCTATTATATCGATCACAAATTGTGAGAAGCATGCTAAGTTAGATGTCATAAAGCGCTTTTCCACGAAGCCATGTAGGTCAATTGATATTTGATGTTTAATTTGGGGATATATCTTGGCATAGAGAGCGATTTCGAAAACATTAGCCAAATTGGATAGTAAGGTAATTGGCCGGTAATTTACGACATCATCAGCAGGACCGCTTTTCAATATAGGAGATACTTTGGATATCTTCCATACTTCCGGGAAAACGGACTTTTTCAACGAAAGATTGAAAATCAAAGTCAGCGAATAAACGAATAGTATGCGACAGTCCCTCACTAAGAAGCTGGGTAAGTTGTCATAACCAGAGGTAAATTTATTATTCAGTTTCTTAATTGCTTCATTAACTTCATTCTCAGTCAAACAAAAGTTCTGAATTGATGTAGTGTGTTCAAACGTAGCGTTGTAGCTGCTGCTGTCTGTCTCGATGAAAACATCGCTGAAGTACTGAGCGAAGCCATCAACAATGGCTTGTGGATCATTCAAGGAGGCATCATCATACTTCAACGACGCCGGAATTCTAGAACAACCGCGCCTGTTCTGGATGAATTCCCAAAAAGCGTTTCTGTCATAGGATACTTTTAATTCAATAGAATGAAGGTATTCATGGTAAGCTTTTCTTATCTGCATCTTCGTAAGCGATCTGTATTGTTTGTATCTTAAAGCATCATCGGTATTTCCAGACAATCTAAACTTGTTTCTATATTTATTCTTAAGTTGAATGTTTTGAATAATTTCTTTGCTAAACCAAGGTGAGTAATGTTTACTTCTATGCTTAAATTTTGGCACATGTATATCTATAATCTCATATAATCATTTATAGAATTCAGCGCAAGCGACATTCACATCGTAAACAGACAGTAAGAAAGACCAATCAACTTCAGCAAGTGTAGAGTAAAGCCTAGGAAAATCAGCTTTTTTGAAGTTGTACAACTTGTTAAATGGATGATACGGAAAACTGTCGTTATGTAGAATTTGCGTATAAACATTTATAGTAAGTGCTGGGTGGTAAAGATCTTCAGTAACTATATGCTATTTCTGACACAATTGATGATCTATGCAATTAGATGCACGACGCAGATTAAAAAAGCTAAAAAGCTGTCAGCCACTGGTTTATAACGGTTCATGTTATTATATTCTGTAATCGGCAAAATTTAACCATAGTATAAGAAAGCAAAGAGTAGGAAAAATCCGTGTCGCTTTAAAATAGAAACAGACATATAGCCGTGTCTTCCACCACATGCCTAAAACACCTAATATCGTTTCAACATTGGCATTGGCGCGTATTGCAAGGCCGTTTTATGCATAGTATAAGATCCCTATACTAAAAATGTTATCGACTGCGGTATATACATTCAATTTTAATAATACAAGTATTTTAAATAAAGAAAAAAATTATAAAGCGCGATGCATTTTAGAAATGATCCAAATAAACAAACATAAAAACGCAGTAAACGATAAAACGGAGGTAGAAGGTTTGTCAAAAATTTATGCGCCAATCATTTAAACATACTTTTCGCCGTTAATATATGCATGCAAAGAGATAAACAACAATTTTTAGTTTAACAATTTCAAAAAAAACCGCCCATCGCTGAGCTAGCCTTTCGCGTATGTTTAAAAGTATTTCTTCGACAGTTTGATTTAAAATAGTTGTTATTAACATTGTAAAATTGTTTTAAAAATGTAACTATTAAATATGTTTCTTAAAATGTTTGTGAATGTCCCTAGATGTAAGTATAAAAAATAACTCACATTTTGTATAATTAATGACATTTTATCATTAATTTTAGATATAATTTAAAAAAAAAAAAAAATAATAAAACAAGTTAAATTATAAAATATACTGTTTCTGAGGAAGACAAGAAAAATAAAGATTGTCGAAACGTTAAAAAAATGATTTGTTTAACTTTTTAAGTCATCATAAAAATTAGCCGCTACCCTCACGAAGGAGAAAAAAAAAAAAGGAATAACTATACATAATTAACGGCTACGAACAAAACATCATCATATACGAGTAATATAATACCTTATAAAATTTGAATCTTTATGTTTAAATGATGTATGAAAAACAACATGAAAATCAGAAAAATGTCTTAAATGTCCAATAATTGACCGTTTACCGTATACCCCTTCAGATTGTCGCAACTAGTTGCGTGTCGGAAAGGTGAGCACGAGAGAATTGGAACTGTTTTAAACGACTAAATTTGTTTTTTCACAATATCGAGGAGAGAGAAAGTATAAAAATAGTGATAGAGCAGATGGAAGAAATGGTTTCTTTACAGCGCCAGCGATTGGAAATACTCGTGTTTGGTCCCCTCTCGCAAAATTGGACACTAACCCGTACTTATGAGGTGAATAAACACGAGTCTTCATCTCTAGCAAAACCCTTTTTAACTGATTAAATAGTTTTCTTAACACTGAAGTGGGGAGGGAGAATATTTTTCTTAAGTAATGAAATTTTTTTTTTTTGTTGTCATAAGATATCTTTCTTCCATTCTCACTCTGGTATTTGAAAAATGGGCTGTAAAATCGCTTACACCAATTTTTCTCAACATTTTGGTGGAACTAATCAATAAATTAAATTTAATTATGAGTTAATTATGAATGCCATAGCACCGGGTAACTTTAATTATTAGTTACCTAGTTAATTTAAAAGTTTGTTGACAGAAATACAGATTCCTATACTTAAGGTGAGGATTTCAGTAGAATATTTTATTTAGGTTAAGAGCTAAGAAGAGAATCGGCCAAAATGACCAGTTATCCTATATTTAATATAACAATGAACATAAAAAAGAAGCTCTTATGGTCTGTACGACCCTTATGACAATGATTACATTGTTTAATACTCGTGAAGCTTTTTGTAGTTCTCTTTTCTAAGACAGTTTATAATGAATATATGAATTTCATATTCATATTCATTTATTTAGTCATCAATATTTGCATGACATGTCAATAAACAATAAACAATAACAATGTTGTATATAGTAATAAAATAACAAAACAAACATATTAAAATACTTATGAGTAATTAAAGCTTAAGAAATCATCTACATTATATATTGTATTGGTGAGTAGGAGATCATTCATTTTCTTTCCGAATTTTTTATTGCTCAATTTCTTCATCTCCTTCAGCAGATAATTATATAGCTTTACACCACAGCAGTCCATTCCCCTTTGTGTGACGCACAATCGATGATCTGGAACAGCCAGTTTCTCACGGTTGCGGGTGTAGTGTTGATGAAAATCACCATTTGTGGAGAAGCGTGATTGATTCCGGTCCAAATTTTACACAGGCCAAGATATAGATGCTGGTGATGGTAAGTATTGTTTCGCTTTTGAAAGCATCACGGCACGACTGTCTATAGTCGAGGTCACATAATATTCTAATTGCCTTCTTTTGCAGGATCAGCACTCGACCACTGTGCGTCGATGTACCCCAGGCCGCAATGCCGTAAGATACCACGCTATGAAAGTTCGCGAAGTAGGTGAGTCTCGCTGCATGTCTGGTTGAGGCATATTTGATGGCTCGTATAGCATATATGGCTCTGCTTTATTTTTCACATAAAAAATCGACATGATTTTTCCATGTTAATGTGCTGTTAACGTTTATGCCTAAGAAATTGATCGATGCTCCCGGCGCCCCGACGGTAAGGATCTGGGTTTTGGTTGTGTTTAACTATAATTTGTTAGTGTAATCATATTTTAGTAGATGTTAGTGCGTCCTTCCTCATGTTTTCCATATCATACTTCGTGTCTCTTGTAAGTATAGAGGTGTCGTCAGCACAGATGGTAGTTGGATATTATTTGGCATATCATTTACGTAAACAGTAAATAACAGAGGACCTAATATGGATCCTTGTGGTACTCCAACATTGATAGATCTTGAGTCAGATACAGTATTCTGCTACCAAACTCTTTGTTCTCTATGATCCATATACGCTTTTAGGATATCATACGCTCTTCCTCTGATTCCATAGTGCCAAAGTGTTTGCCGTAATATATCGTGGGAGATGCAGTCGAAAGCTTTACTTAGGTCACATGTCATTATTTCGGCAGACTCATTCTTATCCCTCGCCGTGAATATGTTCTCCACCAACTCCAATAGGGCGTAACTGTAGATCTTTCTGTTCTATACCATGCTGTGACTCTGTTAGTAAGTTATGTCTTTAGTATTGCCCTTTTTATGCACCGGAACAACTTTAGCCATGTGGAAATACTCCTTCATTAAAACATGTATTTATTATACATGTTAAAGGTGCGCTAATACTGTTACTATTTCTTTCAGTAGTGTCACTGTCTCATACCGTAAATGTCTCTAGAGTTCTCTTTTTCATTTGTTTAACTATTTCCACTATTTCGGTCACAGAGGTGTCAAATAGGTAACAGTGTTGCAACAACTCTTGATGTAGTTGTTTAAGAGTGTCGTTACCGTGACTCCTGTATTTTTTTTCGAGGTCTGCTGTAGTTTGAGTTCCAACTGATGCAAAATATTCATTAAGTGCAGCGTAGTTTATTTGTTTAAGAATATGGAACATCGTTTTTCAGTATTTTTTGTAATATAAATAATGTTTTTGGAGCAGTTCAAATTACAGTAATCACAGAAAACCCAACCAGTTATTATTATAATACACCTACACATATATTGAAAAATGGCTTAGAGATTTAATTAGTATCATAATGAAACAAAACATAAGTTGGCAAGTTGAAAACATGAAAGGACATTGGATGTTATTGTGGCTACATTGCTATAATTCCACTTATAAACGAGAATATTTTCCTTTTCCTTTCAGTTAAGGAATATACAAAAGTGCCTCTTGGTTTCCTTTTGAGGACAAAGGGAACAACAAACAAAGTTTTTGTGCATTGTAAGATTCTTTTTGTTAGTTTATTAGTTTAATAGTGGAATATTAAAATTATCCCATAATATATAAAAAGGTGCTTCGTCATTTGCAATATGTCCGCAAATTGTAGGACAACACTGGCTTCTAAATCAAAAGCTTGGTACTGTTTAGGCAACTGATTATTTGCATCTCGGCAAAGTTCAAAACATTCGATGTAACCTTATTTTGTAGTGCCTACCAACACTTTGTAACCCCATGGAATGGGCTTATAGTATGGCACCATTGGTCGGCTACATTGTGACACTGTTTAAAAGGTGCAGACAATTGATTTTTTTTTAAATTAGAGTAAAAATAGAGTTTATATTAGGAAATATGGTGGAAAAGGAGTACTTAACGACATCTACTACAGAATAGCAGATTTCGTGATTTATATTGCTGCTTAAGTACTGCGAAATAGGCACTAGAAGTATCTGGGCTAATATATGATCTTTTAGGGTTTACCAGAAGCACCAAGAAAGCTGATATAACTCAGGAAGACATTATTTATTTTTAGAGACTCGTTCACTACCAGTCGAAGAATGATTCTGGTGATAGTTGTTATATATTCTATATAGTCTTTGATTGATGTTTTTTTTTTATATAATTATCGGAGAATAACGATTTTTCAGCAGATTATTTTTTTTTCAGTATTTGTGGTCTGTGTTAATTCCTCTATCAACAAGAGCAACCACAACGTCACACAATAATGTATAATTGTGTGATCTAATAGGTGTTGTAGATTTACTTCAGCACAAGATGCGGTCACTTGGTAGGATTCTTGTTTAGGGTAGCACTTCTTTTTCTCGTTTTGTATAATAGAGTAGCACGGATAAAACTTTTTGTTAAAACTTCTAATTACTTCGTACTGTTTACGAGAAAGGCCAGCTTCGACGAAACATAGACAATGCGTTATTGGGCTAATTGTTCGGTTCCCGTGTCTTTCTGCACATGAGAAAATGCTTTTCGTATTTACCTGCTCGTTTAGGTGACTGTGTTATATCTTTAATAACATTTGCAGCATCTTGTCTTGCCTTCCTCTCGCAACTTCATGTGACTGGCAAAAGTTAATTCTTCCGAACTCATTTCTTTACGAGCAGTTTCCGTTTTTTGTCTCTTGCTTCGTTCACTGGAGTCACTAAATGATTTTGTTGGTCGGCCGAATGGACAACTGGTAGTGGATTTCAATCGTTTCTTGAAGCCAGCTGGTATTTCTTTTTAAGAAAGATCCTCCTTGTAGGACGACTCAGTCCATCTTCGTTTAATTTCCGACTTCAATTTGGAAAGTTTATGCTTCAAGCTTTTAACTTCTTCTACGGAGTAATTATGTGAATTTAGGAGGAATTGTTCGGCATGCTCCAATTTTCCGTTAATATCACTATGCTGTTGACATTTCATAATGTCATAGAACTGGCTCCGAGTCATGAGTTTCACTCCCGATGGTCCTAACATGAATAAAAGGAAGTCATTAATAATTATGTATTTCCGATTTTTGCGAGTTGAATTTAACTAAAAGAATTAATACGGTGTTATTCGGATGAAGTCGGAAGTATCTCCTGTACCATTACATACAAGAATCTTTCCTCTATCAGATAAAAATAGCACGTACCCGGGACGCGCCGGGAAGTGTACTAAAACCCTAGCATTTTGTAAGGGTTGTGTTAAAAGTAAGAGATTTACAACTGTTCTTAACAAGCTACTTTCTTCGTAAAATTAATCATTGGCTAATATTTAATGCTACACGTTATAGTATACATACCTGCTATAGATGAATCCATATCTCAGCACTTTAGAGTTTTATATATTTAAGCAGAAAACACTTACGAACTACTGCTCTTTAAATAACGCTAAGAATAACTAGGCGCACACTACAAAAGACTATACACTTTGAACTACCTGCGAGGCTCACTCGTAATGCGAAATGACAAAACTAGTACTATTCTGTTTTGTACCTCTCCTTATGTACCTGATACATAATTGCTTTGTCGATTATAACCGATTCCAGGAATTCGACTTTTGGCCAGGTATTCTGTTGAAATACCCCTATGTGCAGCGATTGGAAATACTCGTGTTTGGTCCCCTCTCGCAAAATTGGACACTAACCCGTACTTATGAGGTGAATAAACACGAGTCTTCATCTCTAGCAAAACCCTTTTTAACTGATTAAATAGTTTTCTTAACACTGAAGTGGGGAGGGAGAATATTTTTCTTAAGTAATGAAATTTTTTTTTTTTGTTGTCATAAGATATCTTTCTTCCATTCTCACTCTGGTATTTGAAAAATGGGCTGTAAAATCGCTTACACCAATTTTTCTCAACATTTTGGTGGAACTAATCAATAAATTAAATTTAATTATGAGTTAATTATGAATGCCATAGCACCGGGTAACTTTAATTATTAGTTACCTAGTTAATTAAAAAGTTTGTGACAGAAATACAGATTCCTATACTTAAGGTGAGGATTTCAGTAGAATATTTTATTTAGGTTAAGAGCTAAGAAGAGAATCGGCCAAAATGACCAGTTATCCTATATTTAATATAACAATGAACATAAAAAAGAAGCTCTTATGGTCTGTACGACCCTTATGACAATGATTACATTGTTTAATACTCGTGAAGCTTTTTGTAGTTCTCTTTTCTAAGACAGTTTATAATGAATATATGAATTTCATATTCATATTCATTTATTTAGTCATCAATATTTGCATGACATGTCAATAAACAATAAACAATAACAATGTTGTATATAGTAATAAAATAACAAAACAAACATATTAAAATACTTATGAGTAATTAAAGCTTAAGAAATCATCTACATTATATATTGTATTGGTGAGTAGGAGATCATTCATTTTCTTTCCGAATTTTTTATTGCTCAATTTCTTCATCTCCTTCAGCAGATAATTATATAGCTTTACACCACAGCAGTCCATTCCCCTTTGTGTGACGCACAATCGATGATCTGGAACAGCCAGTTTCTCACGGTTGCGGGTGTAGTGTTGATGAAAATCACCATTTGTGGAGAAGCGTGATTGATTCGGTCCAATTTTAACACAGGCCAAGATATAGATGCTGGATGTAAGTATTGTTTCGCTTTGAAAGCATCACGGCACGACTGTCTATAGTCGAGGTCACATAATATTCTAATTGCCTTCTTTTGCAGGATCAGCACTCGACCACTGTGCGTCGATGTACCCCAGGCCGCAATGCCGTAAGATACCACGCTATGAAAGTTCGCGAAGTAGGTGAGTCTCGCTGCATGTCTGGTTGAGGCATATTTGAGGCTCGTATGCATATATGGCTCTGCTTTATTTTCACATAAAAAATCGACATGATTTTTCCATTTTAATGTGCTGTTAACGTTTATGCCTAAGAAATTGATCGATGCTCCCGGCGCCCCGACGGTAGGATCTGGGTTTGGTTGTGTTTAACTTATAATTTGTTAGTGTAATCATATTTTAGTAGATGTTAGTGCGTCCTTCCTCATGTTTTCCATATCATACTTCGTGTCTCTTGTAAGTATAGAGGTGTCGTCAGCACAGATGGTAGTTGGATATTATTTGGCATATCATTTACGTAAACAGTAAATAACAGAGGACCTAATATGGATCCTTGTGGTACTCCAACATTGATAGATCTTGAGTCAGATACAGTATTCTGCTACCAAACTCTTTGTTCTCTATGATCCATATACGCTTTTAGGATATCATACGCTCTTCCTCTGATTCCATAGTGCCAAAGTGTTTGCCGTAATATATCGTGGGAGATGCAGTCGAAAGCTTTACTTAGGTCACATGTCATTATTTCGGCAGACTCATTCTTATCCCTCGCCGTGAATATGTTCTCCACCAACTCCAATAGGGCCGTAACTGTAGATCTTTCTGTTCTATACCCATGCTGTGACTCTGTTAGTAAGTTATGTCTTTAGTATTGCCCTTTTTATGCACCGGAACAACTTTAGCCATGTGGAAATACTCCTTCATTAAAACATGTATTTATTATACATGTTAAAGGTGCGCTAATACTGTTACTATTTCTTTCAGTAGTGTCACTGTCATACCGTAAATGTCTCTAGAGTTCTCTTTTTCATTTGTTTAACTATTTCCACTATTTCGGTCACAGAGGTGTCAAATAGGTAACAAGTGTTGCAACAACTCTTGATGTAGTTGTTTAAGAGTGTCGTTACCGTGACTCCTGTATTTTTTTTCGAGGTCTGCTGTAGTTTGAGTTCCAACTGATGCAAAATATTCATTAAGTGCAGCGTAGTTTATTTGTTTAAGAATATGGAACATCGTTTTTCAGTATTTTTTGTAATATAAATAATGTTTTTGGAGCAGTTCAAATTACAGTAATCACAGAAAACCCAACCAGTTTATATTAATACACCTACACATATATTGAAAATGGCTTAGAGATTTAATTAGTATCATAATGAAACAAAACATAAGTTGGCAAGTTGAAAACATGAAAGACATTGGATGTTATTGTGGCTACATTGCTATAATTCCACTTATAAACGAGAATATTTTCCTTTTCCTTTTCAGTTAAGGAATATACAAAAGTGCCTCTTGGTTTCCTTTTGAGGACAAAGGGAACAACAAACAAAGTTTTTGTGCATTGTAAGATTCTTTTTGTTAGTTTATTAGTTTAAAGTGGAATATTAAATTATCCCATAATATATAAAAAGGTGCTTCGTCATTTGCAATATGTCCGCAAATTGTAGGACAACACTGGCTTCTAAATCAAAAGCTTGGTACTGTTTAGGCAACTGATTATTTGCATCTCGGCAAAGTTCAAAACATTCGATGTAACCTTATTTTGTAGTGCCTACCAACACTTTGTAACCCCATGGAATGGGCTTATAGTATGGCACCATTGGTCGGCTACATTGTGACACTGTTTAAAAGGTGCAGACAATTGATTTTTTTTTAAATTAGAGTAAAAATAGAGTTTATATTAGGAAATATGGTGGAAAAGGAGTACTTAACGACATCTACTACAGAATAGCAGATTTCGTGATTTATATTGCTGCTTAAGTACTGCGAAATAGGCACTAGAAGTATCTGGGCTAATATATGATCTTTTAGGGTTTACCAGAAGCACCAAGAAAGCTGATATAACTCAGGAAGACATTATTTATTTTTAGAGACTCGTTCACTACCAGTCGAAGAATGATTCTGGTGATAGTTGTTATATATTCTATATAGTCTTTGATTGATGTTTTTTTTTTATATAATTATCGGAGAATAACGATTTTTCAGCAGATTATTTTTTTTTCAGTATTTGTGGTCTGTGTTAATTCCTCTATCAACAAGAGCAACCACAACGTCACACAATAATGTGATTATTAAAAAAAATCCAATAACAAGTAATTTTAAAAGTATTGTCATTGAATTGTAACAAAATTATTATAAACAATTGTTACTTAATTTTTCAGAATGAAAAAGACAACTAAGATGGTCGAAACGTTTCCAATATAGTTATAAATTAACAAGAAATTTAATTTTAAGTCTATACTCCTCAAAAAAGAAAATTATAACTATGATTAAGATTTGAATATGATTCAATCACAACCCATGCAAACATCTGTTAAAAATTCATTTCTTTTTTGAACCCAACTCTGGAAAATGCTAGCACATGTTCAGAGATAAAATCGCTCGCAGTCGAGGACGGATTGAGGAGAAACAACCAAAATGGCGACTATCAATCAATCTAAATATTTTTTGAGGCGCATTTGTTGAAAATAATCTAAATTATTATTCAAGTCACATATTCATATTTTCATAAAACACAAAAGGATGCACAGCAATTAAAAGCAAACAAGTATTGTCAAAATATTATTTCTCGGCTAAATGTACAGGCCGATTCAATTTAAGTGCGCACCATTGCTATCTCTGTTATTATTGATTCTAGAAAGTAGATTAAATTAGCAAGGTATTAGGGTTTTTAATGCTGATGAGTATGCAATATACGAAAAAACAATTCATTTATATTTTTTAAAATTGAACGCCCTGTATATTGTTAAAAAAATGAAAGATATTTTAATTTATGATGCCAAAGTATCAATACGATATTGTCTTAATAAAAAAGTTATGATGGTTTTCATTTTGTAAAATGTAGAGCAGTATAAAGAATCAACTTTTAACAAAACAGATACATGTTTTTGTGGTTGATGTTTATTTTAACATATTACATCTTAAAGTAATGTCGTTGAAATTAAATTGAAAAGGAAACATTTTTTTTCTAAATACTGCTCAACCGTATCACCTTCATTCTCAATACATTTTCGTGCCCGCTTGAGTACACTCTGGGTAGCTCTTAAGATTGTCCTTCCATCCAATTGGCGGAAAACTTCCCTAACCTTATTTTGCAATTCGTTCATGTTGTTGTACCGGGTTCTGTAAATCTGATCTTTCAAATATCCCCAAGGAAAAAAAGTCGAAAAGTGAAAAGTCAGGAGAGCGTGCTGAGCATCGAATTGGCCCATTTGTATGGATATAAGATGATGTCCAGATAGTTGTGAACTATGCGGCAGTTGTGTGCCGGAGCACCGTCCTGCTGAAAGTACAAATTTTGACGCATTAAACAATTGACGTTATCAAGGAAATCCTCTAGAACGGTACGAATAAATTCCAGATATCTCCCTCCTGTCAATGTACCATTGTAGAATACTAGATCAATGTCAAATCAGTTAATCCGCACCAGACATTAACACTAAATCGAACTTGTGCAGCATGTGGACGTATTATTAATAAATTTTCTTGCGACCAGTAGTGTTCATTCTTCTTATTAAACATTCTTCTATTGAAGAAATTTGTTTCATCATTCCATAAAATACATTGTGCTCCGTTCAAATTTTCATCACAAAAATTAATAAACCATTCGCACAAAGCCAACCTCCTGTTCAAATCTCCTGGTTGTAATGTTTGTGAGGTTCGGTCTTAAATGGGATATATTTATGCTTTTTTAAAAATTCTCTAAACTGACGCGTAACTAACTAACCCAATTCCTTAGTAGCATTTCTAATGGAAAATTCGCGATGGGCTTCAAAATATGCTAACACTGGAATTTCTACATCCTCGTTGATAATGATATTTTTCTTTGTTCTTTTCTTCTTAAATAAGCAATCGTGTTGTCTAAATTGTCTGTAAAGTTTTCGAAAGTAACGTCGATCTGGATACTGTTCTGCATAATATTCGATAGTTCTTATTGAATTTTTGCCGCATACAATGTATGCTTCCAGCATATCGCATTTCTCCAAATGAGAAAATACCATGGCGAGATATTATATAATACTTAGAATTAAACATAACGTAAGCTGTACTACTAATGATAATAATAATAATGTAATAATAGCACTTAGAAGTAAAGAACACAACACCACAATGAAATAACCCACTTTTTTTTAATAATTAAACGTGTAAAAGATTTAAGCTCATGCGTTTTTGACAGTTTCAAACAATATATTATTTGTTTTGACTTAAAGTGAAAGAAGCCTACTATAAATTTATCTTTGGCATCAATTAAAACTTTTGCATCACAGATTAAAATATCTTTCATTTTTTTTTAACAATATACAGGCTGTTCAATATAAAAAAAAACATAAATTTCAAAGTTTCTCGGAAATGCGTCATGCAATTGTTTTTTCGTATATTGTATATTAATCAGCGTTAAAAACACTAATACTTGGCTAATTTAACCTACTTTCTAGAATCAATAATAACAGAGATAGCAATGGCGCGCACTTAATTTGAATCAGCGTGTATACCTACTAGATACATATGCGCTGTAATTAATATCTAATAATTAATAACCCAATAGATATCTATAAATATACATATATGTGTATAGAACTCTGATCTTTTGTACCAACGCACAACATTCTCCATCGTATTTAGTTGTATATTGCACATACAATGATATGTGCTTCCACCAAAGCATACCTAAATTTTGATGTATAGGTATTGGAATGCTACTGAAATAGGAAATAAAATATCAGTTTACTCTTTCTCCATTTGGGAAAAGTTATTAGCATATATAGATATTCAATTGCAGTAATTTAGAAAAAAGAAAGATATTTCTAAATCAAACCATATTACGCAGTGGTTAAGAATAGCAATGTTAAAAAGATATCCAAGCTTTCACATAATTAACAAAATCGTAAAGATTTATTTCCGGGGATAACAACGACGTGATATACGTTGACATTTAACGTATACAAGAATGGTTCCCAACTCCGTTCTACTGTTAAACGGTGGTGCAGACTACATTCAAACCGTGTTTTAATACACCAATATTATCGTTCTTCCCGAGTCTGCTAGAAACATTAAGGTATCGTGTTTTTTTTTTTGCCGCTGCTTATTTTATTCGAAAAAAACTCGTGGCAGTGCACGAGCTTAGCGAGGCTTATTCCGCCTACCTCAAACAGTTTTATTTTTTATTTTAGATTTTTATTCCAAAACGGTGGTCATATTTTAAAAACCCGTAAAACGTAATTAAATAAGTCAATAGTTAAGAAAATTTGTAAATTACCACGTTTTTATTACATATTTTCAAACCATGACAAGAAAATTGAGGAGGAATTTGAAAGGATGAGTTTTTGTATAAACATCGATAAAATAAGTATTAAGTATAAGTATTGAAAGAGAGTCAACTGGTATTAAATTAAATTAGACTACTAACATCACAAAAGTATGTAATAATTACGCCATAAATATTAGAATGTGGGCATTGAAAATGGTGGTAAAGAGGAAAAAGATATCAGAAATTGTTTTAGGCAAGGGTGAAAAAAATAAGAAAATTGGATTTTGAGATTAACACCCATAACACTTACTGCAAGTCATGCAATCTGACTCATCTCTGGCACTCTTTTAGAAGTCGACATCGTTAGTACACAGTAAGAAATTTTTTACACTATTTAACATTAGAAATACACTATCATTTGTACAGGGATGTCTACTCTAAATAGTGTTAAAAATTTACCCGAACCTAGTGTAAACAGTAGTGTAAAAAGTACCGTCCACAAATGGTAAAGTCTATACACCTCTAGTGTGTCATTATTAATTTAATGTAACTTTTCCTACACTGAGAAATATTTCTTTGTCGTTAATAAATATGCATTAATCTTAAATTATTCTTTTAAATAGTAAAAAAAATATTTGTTAGGTCCTAAGAAAAGAATTAATAAAGAAATAATAATAAACTAGCCCGATTTTGGATTGAAAAATAAAGCACGTAGTCGAGTTGCAAAACCTTAGTTCTACCTCCAAACAAGAGGAGCGCTACAATCGGAAAGTTGGTATTTTTATTTTTCAAACGTTTACGTAGCGTAATAAGTTGGCAGTCCCTACAACAGCTGTACTCCTTCTCCTTATCTATTAGGCTAACCAAAATGGCTGCCTAACTACGTGTGAACTCGGTTACACCGCATTAATTTTCTGGAATTTACTGAAATACGTCGGCAACGCTAAAAAGAATTTTGAAAGTGAATATTCGAGTTAAAAGTGGATAATTTATTGCTAAACAAGAACATGTCTGCTTGGAAGGAGAAGATGATTTTTGTTTTTAATGTTGAAACATCTCCAAACTGTGTATATAATTCTGTAGGATATTCTTGCACGTAGTAATTAATATTCGTAGGAGTTTTATATACACATTTTCCGAATGTTTTAGCATTAAAAATAAAAATCTTTGTGATGTCTTCTTTTAAGTTTAAGGTGCATTTTTTTATTCATCGATAGGTATATTGATTATAGTGTTTTCCTGTTTATATATTAATTAGATATCGATGAATAAAAGAATGAGCCTTATGTAGCATGTTTTTGTTTGGCCATAAATTATCTCCTATCAACAATAAATAATTTGAAGACCAATAATTACATTTTCAAATTAACGCGGTAAAAAAAACGCCGTTGGTGTCTGGATACCGAACTAATTCCTAGATGCACAGGATTTCGGCTGAGTTCAGTATCTGTTCTTAAGTAATCTGTGGTTACGCCTGCCATCATGTAGAAAACTTATAACTACATATGGAAAGCTGGTTACTGAAATAAGAGAACCGCCATCTTCATGACAATTTCTGTACTTGTGGAATATGTTTAACGTGTTTGCTACTACAAGCCAGAAAACTAATCATCTTATAATATAAATGAAATATTATGCGTATTAGTAAAAGTAATTCAAAATAAAATTTTATTAAACTTAAATGTAACAGGACATTGATAATATAATTTTTAGTTTAGTGTTATTGTCCGTTACCATTCCAACCTTCCCTCCTTCCAATCTCGCTATGAAATTGCGCTATGCGCAGCTGTAGCTTATGCTTACAGCAATACATATAATACCGGTTTACTCGTTTTAGTGTACTTTTTCAATACGCATCCTGGCAAAGTATTTACCAATTTCTAGTGTTTAAGGTAGTGCAGATTTAGCAGTACGAAGTGCATATTTTTTTATACTAAAATTTTACCCCATTCACTAGCCAAAGTTACAAGCCAGAATTTCTTACTGTGTAGTCGAGTAAGTCATTGATAGGGAACCGCAGATCTACACCCTTTTCAATTATCACCGCGTTCTGAAAGGATGTACCTTTACCAAGTTTGGTCCTCACAAAGTCGCATTTTATGAATCTCTTTTGGTCTTAGCCACCAGTAGATGGAACTGTAAAAGAAGGTAAGTGGAGGAGAAGGAGAATTCCAAGCAACTCACCTCTTTACTTGATTTACGGCAGCATAAAGGCATAACAGACAACGAATTTGCTAACGAGCTAGAAAAAGTGAGCTCTGAAACAACATTAACAGGTTTATTGCGCAGTTTGGAACGTTAACGAATCTGCTAACAGAACACCGCTGTCAAAGAAGGTACAGATATAGAATGTGTTTTCAAATGTGTTCCGTTAGAGCGGAAAATACTGGCATTACTGGGAGTAATCAAGCCACTGACAGATCTGCCGGAAAGAGGTTTTTACCACACCTAGTTAAAGCGACTAACCAGTTTAAGTAAGTTACTAAGTACAAAATAATACAATAGGCGCTGGGCCGCGGTGTTAAGGGGATAAAGAGAAGACCAGTTCCGTACCCTGTGATCAAGATAAATCAGATCATGCCATTCTTTTTACATGGTTTACGCTTTTTTTTCAAATACCTGGTAATCATAATGAGAAATGTTTAAATCGATTTTGCCGAAAGTCCAGTCTTTTTCTGTTTTTTTTCTTATTACAATGAGAAAAAGACTTCGACGCCGTTCTGTGTTAAATTTAAGCCTACCTAATCATTCATAATCCTTAATGGACTCAATGGTGCTTTCGGCTACCGTTTGGTACTTTAAAGTACTTCAATTTTTCGATAATCTTTTCTTCTTACCTTATATTCGCATTATAGCTTTCCTAATTTCTAAAGAAGCATTTGTTGTTTAAAGGTCAGTTGGTTAAACGTTTTAAACTGAAAACTTCGATAAGCCATTAAAAAGTGTTCCTAAAGCTATCGACCTGAAATTAAAGCTAGTGAGTACTATTGTCACACACACTGTGAAAACCAAAAATTAGCTCAACCGATGCCACCCCATTCTCAGATATTAGCATAAGTGTGGAAATTTTGTTTTTATATTCCTATGGTTTTATATATACTAGGACTGAAATGGACATATAAATAATCCTGAACCCGATCGATGGATAATTATTTTAAAATGATCAATAACCCAATGCAGCTGCTAAGATCACTCAAAGAGATCTTATTTTATTTGTACTACTTTACTGAAAGAACTTGGTAAAATATATAGTACACCCAAATATAATTTTACATTCCTATACAATAAAAAGTCAAACAGGCACCTTAAACCCAACTCACAAAATCACCCTCAAAAAGAGAAAATAATAATAACTTTGAACTGTGCACGAAATTAAACATTATTTTATTGTTACAATGTGCTTTTGTATATTTCGGTGTTTTCATAACTACTGGCTGAAACATTTATACAAATAATTCTCAAATTGATCAATGAATAATTATTTTAACCCTGAAGTAAGTAATAAGAAATTGCTTTTACTAAGATCGTTCAAAGATTTTATTTTTTATTTACATGTTCTACCGTACATAAAAACTAAAAAAAAATTATATAGTAAACCTAGAGCTATATAATCTAATATAACAAATAGTTAAGTTGGCATCTTTAACCAAACTCAAAAAGCCACCCCTCAAAAGGGGAAAAATAATAATAGCTTTGAAGTAAGCGAACGGAGTACTTGATTTTTTATATAACGTCAATAATCAGTATTTACTTATATATATTTTTTTGAACATGATAGCTTAAGTATGTATGTATGTATAGATAGAAGGGTGATGTTACACTGCGACCTAAAAGTTCTGTTGTGTCCCCTATTCTTGCTGCTTTACAGCTGGCCTTCCAATCCTATTCCTTTCAGAAAGTGTAGGATGTCAGAGGGCCCCAGTCTAGGTAAGTCTCCCTCTTCGATTTCACATGCTCCCAGGTGCAACGCCCTCGAGTTGCACAGTGCTACACAGTTTGAGAGGAGGTGGATGGGTGTTTCACCCTGTTTCCCACAAAATCTACATTCAGATTCCTTTTCCATTTCAAGCTTACTCAGGTGTCCTTTCAGTCTACAGTGGCCTGAAAGTATTCCTGTTAATATGCGAACATTGTTCTTACTCAGGTTGATGCATTCTGTAAACCTCTTCTGGTTATAAGTTCCCAGAAGAATTTTACTTTGCCTCATTCCCTGGAGATTTTCTCAGTAACTGGATTTTCTCTGCTCCATTTCTGTTTTTAGTTTCTTCAGTATTGTACTGCTACTTAACCCGCAAAAGGGTTCAAAAGGCATTCCAGCCCCTTTTTTTACGAGGTTATCCGTTATTTCGTTTCCTTCCACTCCTGTGTGACCCGGAACCCACAGGAGGGTTACTTTATTTCTTTTGTCTAGCTCATTTAATTTCCCTAGGCATTCCCAGACCATCTTGGAACTGATTTCATATGAACTCAGCGCCTTGATGGCTGCTTGACTATCAGACATGATGATAATCTCCTGCTTCCGATAATTTCTATCTATATTGAACTGGACACATCTTTCAATAGCGTGTATTTCCGCCTGAAATATACTTGGATATTTTCCCAAGCTTTTCGAAATATGTGGTTCTAGGCCCATATATTCGTATTCCAGTTCTCTCTGCCGTTTTGGAGCCATCAGTATACCATTTGATGGCATTTCTATTCAAGTTCAAGATGGTGTTATGATCCCACTCGCTCCTGCTTTTTTTTTTAGGGGTGGTAACGCCTGAGCTAAATTTTTAGCTTGTCAGGCCCCCGCAGAGTCAAATCTCCCTCCTAATCAACATTACGACCCCGGAAAAAAAAACGATTATTGTAATTGACCAGAGCGAGACTTGAACCCCGAACTCCGCACTGATAGCCAAGTGTGCAAGCCATTCGACTACCAGCCAGGCTCAGCTTTATGGTGAATTCCTTCACAAAGCTGAATTTTTTCAACATATCATCCCGGGGTATATCCCAGGTTTGATCACCGTCAGGAGATTGAGGCCTATGCCTAATCATTCCTTCCTTGACTATTCTGAGTGTGGTTCTTTTTGCCGCACTCTCTACTACAATATGGAGGGGGGTAAGGTCCAACTAGTACTTCGATTGCTGCTGTTGGGCAGGTTCTCATAGCTCCCGTTATGCATACACATGCTAATCTTTGCACTTTCGGAAGGTTAATTCTCGCGGTGGCCAGTTCTTTTGCTCCATGCTACTGATGCATAAGTGATGATCGGTCTCACTATCGCTGTATACATGCAAAGCAGTACTTTTGGGTTGCATCCCCAATTTTTCCCTGCAAAGTTTCTGCACACCATCAGAGCTCTTTTGGCCTTGTTGGTTATTTCAAGTTCATGCTTGTTCCATAGATTAGTTATTGTCTAGGGTAAGTCCTAGATATTTAACCTCCGTTCTCCAATCTATATTTTACCCATCCAGTTTTATGGTTTTAAGATTGGATTTTATTTTCCTGGTAAATGCTATTGAGGGTTGTCTTAGTGGGGTTGACATTGAGTCCCATCGATTGATGCCATTCTTAAGTAAAATTGTTGAGAAAAAAAATAGTCAATTTTTTCACCTTTACGCTAATATCCGGATTGGGGTGGCATTGATTGAACCAATTTTTGGTATTTACAGTGTATGTGATAGTAGTACTCATTTGTTTTAACTTAAGTCCGATAACTTTAGAGCCTTTCCATTATTAGCAGGTTCGACAAAAGTGAGCGTATCTCAAATAAGCTCCGTACTGCCACTTTACGACAAATGCGCTATATAGAGTGACAGTAATTCATACCAAATACTTTCAATGGCTTTGAGAAATATTGCTGGTCTATTTATTTTTTTATATTGCTCTCAGTTAATTAGGAAAGCTCAATGTCTTTAACTTATCATCATTCAAAATTTAAAAACAAACAAGAAAGACTTGTTTAATTAATGGGAAACAAAAATTAAATTTTATTGAGTAATTTTTAATGGCTATGGTCCTTGCATACACCTTTAAGCAACCTATCAATTTTAAAATATTCCGAATTTTAGAAAATTCCACCAAAGAACAATTTATTCTCACAAAATAGTATAATCATAAGAAAAAAATACTACTAGTTTGGGGAATAAGAGAGTGGGAACATATTAAATTTCAGGATTTGTTTTAGAAACTTACCTCCTTGTAAAGTTGGATAAATATAGAATGACGGTTCTTGAACCCACGAAATTATTCTCACTAATTCTTTAACAAAAGATGGTACCACACATTTTAAGATGGCAGTACAACCCCTGGCTGCACCAATGACCTCGACTTGCACTTTAAAGGATTGGGTTACCACTGTAACAAAGAAAAATGATAGTCTTATATAAAATTTACACATATTAATTGCTTTAGTTCAAAATATATTAATTATATATTTTGTTCGATTCGATGTTTAATATTTGTTTTAAGTACGTAATTTAAATTCATAGAAAATAATGGAGCACCTATATTTCGAAAATTTTAAAAAAGTTACTACACCATTCAGTGTTGCTATTCGCTTCCTTCTTTAAAGCTTTGCAAAACAACATAAATCATGGAATTTTAGTAGTATGGCATGTCGTAAAGCAATAAAACGACACTATTTCGAAACAGTGACTGGAGTTATTTAATTACGGTGTGTTTCGAGTTGAAATACACACCAAAGCTATAAATTCGGTAAATAGCCTCTTTCGAGTTTCTGGGACAAGTAATAACTATTTTAATATCTGAAATGAGAATGAAAAGAAGAAAAGAGATAATCAATGAAGAAAAGCCCAACGAGCACACGATACTATAGAGGAAACATAATGAAATTCTACAACTGAAAAATGATGGTCTTAAAGAACTTGTAAGAACTTAAAAAACAAATAAATGGCAAGTACACGAGTTCATTTATATTTTCAACGGTTATAATTCTTGCAGTGTAGAGGGAATGAGCAAGAAGAAGTGGAAGGACTGTTGTTTCACTTTTCGTAAATATATATACTGTGAACAGTTAGAATATGTATACATATTTTATATTATAGTGCCTGTAAACATGCCATGTAACCATAGCACTTGACATATACCTAATAATAATAATCTTTATTTCAAGTTTTTAATAATATGTTTAAGTACCATTATATTTATATTTAATAATTACGTTAGTCGAGTTTGATGAAACTTCTAAAATTATTTCGAGACTTGCCACTTTTTAGGTAATGAACGAGTTTATCAAATAACTACTTCCATTTTTTTTTTTTGATATTTTTTGAAGCTAAGAATTGCAATCAAATATTTTGGTATTTATGTTGTTGATTAAGAATTCAAAAAAAATATTGTTACAGGTATAGGATTTTTGCTAACTTGTCCACTTTCTGCAAATTTTTATAAATCCTCTTTTATGTATTGATATATGATCGCCTATGAGAATAGAACTAGAACGATTTGTTAATACATATGAATAGCAACGTCTAGACAAACTCGAATCTTCGATTGCCTATTTGCTATTAAAGTGAGATATTTCACTTAAATAGACATATGGAGCCTATCTGAAAATGATTTTGGATTTTAGCTGGTGTTCTAGAAATCGTCGGCATGACCAGTACATGATATTTATTTGACTATTATCTATACACACCTATTCTGTTTTGTATTCCCTTGGTGTGTTTATTCGACGGAAATTAATATGTTCCATAAAAAAAATCGATATTTACATAGTAAATGTCAAAAAAAATTCCATGTTTTATACTCAAGAATATAGAGATCGCGAAAAAACATACAAAGCATGCTTACTGAATAAAAGAATGATGCAAACAAAACAGCTTGTTACTAATGCCACAAACAAAAGTCAAGTAATGGGCTAACTTATAAATAAACATAAAAAACAAGAGAATAAACCACTACCGGAAAGTAATGTATAAATATACAACTCAGGCACTTCTCACAATCAGTAGTGGCAAGTACCATGCTATCCAATTGTTACAGTAATATAACTTCTGAAATTAGTGGTATTGATAAATACCTAACGAGCTTAAACTCCTTCTTTATTAGTCCAATAGTCGATACTGATATAAAATGCGTACAAGCTTTAAATTCATCTTCTACACCTGACGAGAATAACATATCATAATTTCTCATAAAATCGTGTATTCATTACATAACTACGCCGCTAGTACATTTGATTAATGTCATTTGAAACAGGTTCCTTCTCTGACTTACTAAAACATCAGTATTAATTCCTTTGTTCAGAAAAGGGGATGTGAATAATATGAACAATTATGGATCCATAAATATACTTCCTATCTTTGCAAAAATATTTGAGTACGTAATGAATAACAAATTAGTAACATATTTTAACAAAATACAATATTATATCAAAACGGCATCATGGTTTTGTTAGTGGTAAAAGCATCGATACTGCCGTGCAAGATTTTTATTGGTAATATACAATTGCTTATATAATCAACTACTTTCTTTAGGCCTTTTTGTTGATTTATCAAAGGCATTCAATTACATAAACCATAAATACCTTCTACACAAACTAGAGCGGATTGGAATTAGAGGAACGGTATACAGTTTCATTGTGTACATTAATGATCTATTAATATATTTACATAACATTAATTTTCAATTTGTTAACTATGCTGATGATATAAAAAAAACCCAAAAAATTAATTATATTTACTCCAACATCTTAAAATGGGCTGAATCAGACTATTATTAATTTAAATAATACAGAATTTAATTTATATAAATCTGCCAAAATATTAGATTTATTTATTGATCAGCATGTTAAATGGCAAGAACATATAGATTATTTAGCAAGTAAATTAGCAACAGTTTGTTTTGCTTTAAGATCCTTAAAAACTCTTGCACGTTGGACATTTTAACAACTTTTTACCACGCGAATTTTGTGGGAACGATGCGGTACGGGATTATACATTGAGGGTCAGCGCCCGGTGTAACCAGAATTTTTTTAATGCAAAGAAGAGCATTACATATAATATACAATTTAAAATAAAACCAATCCTGTAAAATCATTTTTAAAAACAAACGATTACTAACAGTATATGATATATACATTTTAAATGTATTGTGTTTTGTTTTTAAGTTTAAAGAAAACTTTTGTAAAAATAATATATAACATAATTTAAATACTAGACAGAAGCACTATTTTCTGTTAGCCAAGCAAATCACTACAATGTATAAAAAGTGTTTAGAATATGTAGGTTGTCAATTTTTTAATAAACTTCCTCCAAATATAAGATGTTTACATAGACTGGCGGAATTTAAAGTAGCAGTAAGGTGTTTTCTTTTAAATTTAAATTGTTACAGCATAGATGATTATCTTAATTAATAATATTGTCATCGAATTAATTTTAAGTTAGCTTAGTAAAGTATATAATATTAGTATATTATGTTCATGGTGATGTGTTTTAGGCATGTTCATGGATTTGTACTATGCATGGCATCTGAAAATAAAGAGTATATTATTATTATTATTCTTATGACTGTCTCTAATCGTATCTAGTAAGAACGTAGAATTCATATACACAAGCTAAACAAATAAACAGTGTGAAAGGTTTTCAAAATGTACTTCATTCGTTTGTAGATAAAGACGCATGATTAAAAGCATTCGTTATGTGTTCTCTCATATCTTTTACAATAGTAAGTTTTTCACGATACACAAACCCCTTTATATGTCTTCTCAAATAAAATTCCAGTTTGGTCAAGTGGGAAAACTAGGGATAATTGCATCGGTTTTTCTCTTTTGATTAATTTATATGGAAATGTTTAATTTAAATGTTCCTCACAAGTAGCATGAACTGAGCAAATCCACCATAGTTTTGCAGTTTTTCTTTATTTGGTTTCTTGCATTTCACACTTTTCATTTCTATTAGGTTCATAGAAACCAAAAGTGTCTGATCACAGATTTATTTCGCCTATATGTCTTCTGTCACGATGTGTATAAGCATAAATACTGCTTGCCAGGAAACAATTGTTTTCTTTTTTACCTAGCTCAAGTTCTTTTTCAAAGTAAGTCGTACTGAAAGATGTACAAAGATATAACAACGATTGTGGTTTAGTAATAGATCCATAAAATATCCGATTACTCCACGATATACGAGATTCTATTAATTTCGAGAACACGCGGCTCCCCATTATGAACCGAAGACCGAATGAATACACCTATTTGATCCTCCAAAATACCAATAATTAGCGACGAATGTGAGTCGTCCTACTCCCATACATAAATATATCAATCTTATGTCCGGTATTGTTTATATGTTAAAGAATGCTGTGATAGACCTGCATAGCGGTAACTTGCTATGTGGTCCTTGAACCTAGTTCCGATAGTATGCTTTGTTTGTCCAATCTAACCTTTATTGCAGCCTTTACACGCGATTTTGTAAATCCCTAATGTTTAAATTCTGTCCTTTAGTAATATCGCCTAAACGATTTGAAGTGCTATGGAAAAGTAATTTAATAAACTCTTTATATAACTCCAGAAGAAAACCGAGACAAAAAAATTATCAATGCTTCCCTCTTCCTCACCATTTAATTTGCATACTCTATCACCTTTTAGAGTTTAGGTGCAATTTAAGAGTAGTTTTATCACTCGATCATAACGGATACAACAAAACTAAAACTCATGGTCAAAACCGAGAGAGAAGGAAAATTAGAAATTCGACAGAAAATGACAAGTTATCGACAACAGCAATTTCTCAATTTTCTACAGATAAGTTAATATATTGCTCTATTTTTCAGAACAAATGCCAGGGATTTCAATTTTTCTATTTTTTTTTTTGCTACAGTAAATGAAAATATAATTAAATTCAATAAATTCTGTTCAATATATTCAAAATTTTAATTAAAATATCATCTCTTTGTTTGTATATATTTTTTTAATAAAAAATATAAATACAAGAATTTAGTGTGTTTTATTCACCTAGTGACTCCTCTGACAAATGAGTGAATATTGTGATCAGTAAACTTCTACCTGCTAGATGGCACGGGACACTTGTAGCATCAGATTACCTGTCAAATTAGCTGACCAGGCGCTTACTGACGAATAGGCTTAAAGAGCGCGATTCTCTGATTGTTTAAAATTGAAAAATTGAATGTAATTATCATATACCGTTGTAAAAATACACGAGCCGTGCAATAAAAGAATGTTTTAAAACAATACAAGCGTATCTCTTTATTTAAATACCTGTTTTATCAATTTTGAGAATCTCAAATGACAGGTATGTGCGTATGTTGGAATCATAAATATATAAAACAAATTATATCACTTAAAATCCGTATCCAAAACTGCCTGGCGCTTTAAATAAATGAGGTTAAAGAAACGTCAAAATTATTCGGTATATTTAAATCAGAGTCATCTATTCTTAAATGGCCAAATTAAATTTGTAAGAAAACTATAATGTTCAACTACTCGATCGATAATGTAAAGATCCCTATAATAAATAGGACCATTTTAGTGATCGATTTTTAAACAACCTTTAAATATTAAAATTTCTAAAATCAAATAAATAATGGCGGTTGATACAAACTTAACCCCAAAATTTACGTATCCTGAACATAAATAACAAAATCTAATTTACTGGTTAAAATTGTATTAAAACTAATTAATTATTTTCTTTTTTAGGTGAGAAATACTTGATGAAATACCATAGAGGCAAATATCGACAGCTCAAAATACAGGTGTGGGCAGGTAATTCTCTGTGGTCAAGTTGGACGTTCAATTCGAGGAACTCCAGTGACGGTCAAATCTTGGAATGGTATTCTACGCAGGATTCTTTTCAGGAAAATTTCGAAGGAAATTTTCGAAAATTATTTAGGAAAAGGCATGGATTTATATTATTCAGGTGATCGATACTTTTTAGGTGAACACTTTGTGAAACATTGATATTTCTAAGTGTGTGACGTAAAAATTGTTATAGGAGTTCACGAACAACCGTCGTGTCTCATGGCCACAGGAAGAATGAATAATTTAAACTAAAAGTACAATTATCTTGTCTTCGATTGTTCTCGCTCTCAGGTAATCAACATAGAATTCAAATGAACGACCAGTAACTGACATTAAGCCCATTATTTCTCTAGTTTGAGGGGAATACAGAAATTGTTACCGAATAAACATCCTGAAGAATGAGAAATCTCCCAAACAAATAAAATACAGTTCACATTACATATAAGGCTATAATTTAGCACCTCTTGCTAATATGGTCTAATTTTACAGTCATTTGAAACAAATTCAAAGTTTACCTGTAGAATAGGCAACCGAGTACGCACTTCAATTTATAATTATTCTTTTATTAGGCTTTGAAACCTGTTTTAAATGACTCTAAATCATATTCAATACACCTACTTCCATAGCAATATATAAGTATAGTTATAATAGAAGGGAACCAATACATCCAAAACAAGCAGTTGAAATCCAAATGGATAAGTAATGAAAATAAATATGTAATATTAGAAAAGATAAAAATGACTAGGCTCTGGAAATGGAAATAACGAAAACTATGTAACATCCGAAAACGTAGCAGATCTGATTTTTCTTTTACCAGCAAAAAAAAAAAAACGCCGAGCATATGGTACGTCTGAATAAGAAAAGATACGCGATTAGGAGGTAACAAATATAACTATAGATGAGAATACAAATTATAAACATATTTATTTAGCGGAAATTAGTAAGCCAATAATTCTGTACCACTGATTGGGTTTTATACCAGTTGTTATTTATCAATGTAATTTCGATTAAAATGAAGAAAACGCAAGAAGCGTCTTTCGGAGAATTAAGCGAATTTCATCTTATCGTTAGTCTACTTCTAGTAAATTGACAGAAAAAGATAATGAACAAGTGTTCTGAAATATTTTATATATGTCTGTCGCTTTGTTATTTTTAGTCATTAAATTAAATCTATTTCCGCTCTCAAAAGTTCTATGCTCTCTATAGTACGCAAAGTTGTCTATTTTTAAAAGTATTGTTCTGAATTCCGACAAAGCAAATCGTAATTTGTATCTTTGAAAATGAATTTTAATAATTACAGAAATAATTATGGTTTTCCTTTCTTTTCAATATTATTGTTATATTTTCATTGTGTTTGATTCTTTATGTACCGCTTGTCAAACGATGTTATTTATAAGATCACTTGTACAACCCGGGAACGATTCTTTTATTGTAGGGGTAATATTGTGGGGTAACCACGTCACAGCTGTTGAAGTAGGAAAGGTTTTATGTATGTATTAAGTGACGAACAATTAGAGGAAACTTAGACAAGTGGGCAGGGAAGTTAGTATGGGGTTCGAAATTTCTACGGCGTTGCTTGATGGATTGGATTTATATGGAAATTTTGTGTAGAAACAACCACAGTTAGTCTATCATAGTCTAGACGAATCTGAAACTATGTTAAGAAATAAAAAAGCTCCCAAGTAGACGTTTAATATTTCTTCTATAGATTCTTAAAATAAAAGAAACTTGCGCAGGCTGCTTATTGTTGGTGACAACTTGTTTTTTTACAATTTGTTAATCTTGAACGCTGTCTTTTCATACTTCCTTATATATAAGATATAAGTGTTGTATTTTAACATCTTGTCATATTTAATTTTTTGCTTCGATATTTAAACAGGGTCTAGTAATTGAATCTAGGAATTTTTGCTAACATCGCATATGAGAGCGAAAATTGTGTACGCTGTAGTTTGCTGATAAATATGTGTGTGAGTGCTACATGCGCTCATACATATATTATGTACTTACATATTTGCATGTGCACTATGGTGCCTCACATAAGCTTGCGTATTAATGGCAAATAAAGGAAAACACTTTTAATTAGCGAAGCTTATAACCATTTACATTTTTAAATATCATCGCAGACGGCGGAAAAATTAACAAACTAGTCAGTCTATGTACAGCTCCTCCCACAAAAAGGTTAACAATCTGAATCGCAATTTTGGTTATATATTCTTAGGTTGAAAATGCATACAGCTGTGTTTACTGCAGGTAGTTTTATTCATGCCAGTCAAAGAATAGTCCACATACGTAACGTTCACTTGTGTGTTTTGGTGAATTCGTATTTTATGTCCACTATTTAGTTGGTAAATTGTTTATGAAAGTTGTGACAGCGACCGTGATTTATTAGTTTTCAAATATAAAGTATTCATTCAGTTTAAAGCGCAAAAAGTTTGCCGCAAAAAAAGGAAAGCGTTTATATTTATCTGATATTCGCCTCTTACCTATATGTATCTATAAATAAACATATTTTTTATTGACACCTCGCATAACAAACATGCATACAATTACGGACAAATATCACGCTTATTTTTCATAATCAAATTAATAAAACATTTGAATTAAAATTTCACATAACTTATTTATTTTTATTTTTCTATTGCTTAATAGGCACTTTCTAAATAGTTTTTCATAGCTTTGTTTTACTACATAATCCTGAAAAATAAATTGCAAATAACTCTGAATTGAAATATATCTCAACACTAATATTTGGACTCTTATTTTTAATAGTAAAAAAATTAGAACATTGAATATTTCAAATGGAAGCAGTAAGTGTTCGACTTCCATAAATTTTGAAGCAATGTTTTGTAGTTGAAATTTTTCCATAATGCTGACCGCACTTGAAAAGTTACAAAATGCTGATAAATTATTAGAAAAAGTGGATGATGCCTTGCAAGAGATTTCTATAGAATTTTGCGAGAAACTTCGGGATTCTATGCCGTCCAGATTACAGGAAGTAAATGAAAATGATGGAGTGTGGACACATTATTAGATGTTTAAGGAAATATATTTATGCAAACGTTATAATTAGATAAAACAAACAAAGTACCCCGTTAAGTTGCATTTACTATTGAAAACTATATATTTATTTATATTCCAATTGACTTATTGCTAAATGTTACAATTAAAAAACTACGAAATTGAAAGAAACAAACTTGTCTATCCACTACATAAATCAATAAGAACATCCAGAAGCAGACACTTTATTTTACTAAGAAATACATAAAAATATTATTTCAACGTGTGCATGTTTGTGTCTTGATAACAAAAAAATAAATTATAAAAACGAGAAATTCTGTGTCGGATAAACACCAATGAATCATACAGAACATCTCTTTACGTCGATAAGCCGTGTCCGTAGTAAAAAAAATATGGTTCGTCCTAAATGCGCTTGCCACATACATTTTCGCGTAGGTCGTTAACTTTTGTTTGGTAGGAACTGTACATACAAGTGGTCCCACAGAAGACTGGTTTCTTGATTACATCACTAGTTTTCATTTTAGAAAAAATCGCCACTGCAAAAATTTTATGGGATTCAGTACTACATAACCTAAAAATATTTTTAACGCATATTGAGGCATATACGAAGTGATCCGGAAATAGGAAAATGCATACTTACTCTATTATTTTAAATTATTTTTAAATTCTACGCAGAAAAATAAAATGACCTTATATAAACTTTTTATTCTCGTTTTTGTAGAAAATGGCTCCGCTGCAAGCTGTCGGTTAAGGTTGCGTAGTTTGTATATGCATTTGTTTTAGATGTTTATACTTCAAGTACCACACCTACATACTTATTTTGATATAGCAGTGAAACTAAAATCGATATAATTATATACAGATATCCACTATAGTGCTGAACATTTGCCTAACCTTAACCTAAGTTAACTTGATTTTTTTTTAAGTTAGTTAAATTATTAAGTACCACTTTACACTTTTTCTTACGGTAAATCAGCGCCTATGTAAAGCTCTTTCAATTCATACTAGCATTTGCTTTGTAATGACTTAAATAGGATTTTATAGATAATTGATTTTAAATAAACATAATAAATTTTCTTTAAATTTTCAAGTCGGCTTATATAAATGGATTGTATTTAACTGAAGCCTCGAATGAGTAAATGTACATGAGTACCATATAATAAAATATAAAGCTAATGACTTGTTTTTTTAAAAATGTCATTCGTATGATTATCAGAAATAATAATACCTAGATAGTAGGCCATGATAATTATCTCACGATAATAGTTAACGTCAAAACTATGAAAAAATAATTTTATATGTAATACCTTGTCCTTCTATATTTACTTATGTACCTGAATATATTTTATTCATAAATCGTTAAAATAAAAGGTAAACATTAAAATAAAAAACAAATGGACATTACACCACAACAAAATACATCTCTTGTTATCAAAATGTATTGCAGATGTTCAACAATATGTCTTTTCTTTTCTAAATTTTGCGTTATTTTTTGCAACAATTCTAACGAAATGGATGAAAATGCCTTCATCAAGTATTGGTTTTCTTTTATACACAGATGCCTTTATGTAGTTCCAAAAAGAATCGCGGAAAACGTACTACATAAAACATATTTACTGTTTTGACGTGTAATTATCATTGTGAAACAATCACCGTAGCCTACCAAAGATAAGTAGTATTATTTCTGCTAATCATGGACGAATGATATAGAAATTTGTTCTTACTTAAAAAAAAATGTGTTATTATTTTCGCATTTTATAATCTGATAAGTATGATTATTAATTTGCTGCTTCATCTAATTATATAACGTTTATATTCCATTCCCTCCTTAGTCTGTCTTTGACAATCACTCTACTTTTACTTACAACTCATGTAAGAATTAAACGAAGAACATTTGTTTTGCTTTTCTGCTAATTTTCGTATGTGCTCTCAACATATTTTGCATTAAACAAAAGAATAAAGGCACTAGTAAGTTTCTTTAGTATCTGTAAATTGTGGAATTTACTGGTCTCGCCTTAAATATATATATAGGTCTCACATGCAGCATGTGGCACAAAAATCTATATGTGTCATACACAGGCATCCATTGGTAATGTAATTTAATCAACATATATGCATATCTATGTGACGTAATTCTACATGGATGGATGGGAATGAAGTATATTCAAACACATTTCAGTTGAATGATCTGAATTATATAGCATCGAGAAGTAAAGGAACAAACTGATGAAGCTATTCAGCCGTTCCCATTCGAAGTTGAAGGCAACCATATTTTTCACGGTATATTGGTAGAAAGTTCGGTTCATTCGTCAGAAATATAGGAAATCGGTAGATTCTAAGCTTCAAATTGTGTTACATGCTTTACGTAATTTAAAGACTAACGGAAAAGTTTATTGGATACCGCTTTGTTCTGGTACACAAAGATAGATTCAAATAAGAGTTAATTAACGTAATGGATCTCTTGTTTTACTAGACAGCCATGAAATTTTAAACATAAATTTCATGTTTCTGTCGTATACGCTACAGTAATTATACATAGTATATAAAGCTCAATCACCAGTCGCATTTACACAACTTGAATATTTTATGAACCCTGGATAGCGTGGTTTGTTTGCTTTCACAGGTGGCTGCCCTTCATAAGAGGATCTACCTATATTTTACCGTCATTCTTGATAAATAATCAAGGGATCTGGTTGAGACAGTATTTATAATATACATATACTAAACTACCTTGAATTATAAAAACTGATAAAACGATAGGGCTTTTCAACTGGCTGGTTAGAAGTTTTCGGGCTCGAACGAAACTCTTTAGCTTTAAAAACTGGAGGTTTATAACAATTGAGTGGTTACATTTTAATATCGTTATAAATTATAACTATTGCTTTTTACATGTTTAATGTTCTTCTTATCTTATCTTAATCTTATTGTATTTGAACATTTTATAGACAGATGTGTTCGGAAATACCCTAAAATACTTAATTCTCTCTCTTAATAACACTATCAGTTGTTACAAAAAGTGTTTCAAGTTTCCCAAGTCTTTTATATCTATTGGCGTTTATATTTTCCGTTATTTTGTTAATAAATTGCACTATGTACTTTTCCGGACATTAAATATGCAAGAAACAATGTTTGTAACAATAATATTTACTGACAATAATAATTTATTATAATGTCAAGCACAATGTATTGTAACGCGCGCCTATTTTTAAATTTGAAATTTGCGGTTTCCCGCTGTGCCAGTAGATGGCGCCACCTCTTAGATAATGAGACTGCTCATAGAGGGCGCTAGTGCGTCAATTCGCAATAGAAATTTTTACGAATCCACCGGAACATTCAGAGGACATGTAGATTTCTCGGCGGTCCAGTCAGATTGTATCGGAGTTTTGCAGCGCGAAAGTGGGTGAATATAACTAGTGAAAATAAATTGAATATAAATTTGTATTTTAAGTAAATTAGTTTATTAGCATTTTTATGTAGTGTTTAGTTATTTATTAAGCAGTATTTTTTTTTTTAGTGTTAGTTTATTTTTACTAGATTTTAAGTGTTGAAATAAATACTTTTTATTGAATATATCGTCGGTGTGATTATTTAAACCCTGAAAACATTACAGTATTATAATGCCTGGCAGGTAAAAGTTATTCGGATATTTGAAAAACCGTTAATAAACAAAATGATTTAATTTCAACAACACAAATTTAAAAGAATCAGTTGAAGATGATTTTAAGGAATGTGAAAGTAAATCGGTGTAGAATTAATTTATGCCTGGTAATACAAAGGTATATAGGGTGTTCTATTTGAAAAAATGTAGTTAGAAGTTTTACAAATTTCAAAAATATTTTACGGGAACTTTTGATTGCGTTTTGATAAAACAATTGTAATACTGGGTAGTTTTAAAATGGGAGATCTCTGTCACTTAAAGCAAGTAAAAATCAATCAGTGACGTATAACAGTGTAAATGTTGAAATTTTCAAAAAAATTGTGATAATAACAGCTGAGGATATAGGAATTGGACCCCTTGTTGTAATCGTCATAGAATTGTACGCTAAATTCATAAATGTTAATAACATAATGTAGATATATGTGTTTATTTAAAATAACAAATTTTATGACGACTTCCAGTTAACCGGAACTGTAAGAAACTTGAAAATATTTTAAAAATAAAATAAGTACCAAACTATTGCAAATCCCAAAGTTTTAAAACTGTAAACTTTCCTTAAGTCCGAAAACTTTTAACTTGTCGGTTCCGTGGAAAACTTTGCGTAGTGTTATTCAACTTCAAATTAGCGCTTCAAGTTTTACTGTTACAAGTAAATCTTTTTTTAAATAAAGGTTGTGATTAATGTAACGCGATTAGGAATTAGATGTTTACTCCTGGTCTAAGAAAGATAAAAGATTTTTAGATTAGAAATGTTGATGTATCTAAAAAACTAAGGTATGCCTTAAAATTGTAGGTAATAACTAAATAAGTAGTATATAGCATCAGAGAGAAGTTGACCGTTGGTAGAATTAAACAATAGCTACTAAATTATTGTCAATTATAATCATTGTGTGTGTGGAAGTTCTTCCTAATTATTACCTAAATTCTGATCAACGTTTTTATAATATTGTTTTCTAAGTGGAATGCATTTCAGTGAACAGCATCCATATTTATAAAAATGATAGAAGGAAATAACTATTGGATAATTAATACAACGAAATGAAATGAAAACTTTGCTATCTAATAAAAACAAATACGAACACAGAAAACGATAGTACACAAATGTTGATCAAAATTTTATAAAATAAGTAATTAGAAAAAATTTTGACACTTACAACGAGCACAATTTACAATTCATTTAGTACACAGAAAAAAAATGATGTAAATTTTCAAACAATTATAAAGTTTCCCACAAGTTGTTGAACATATAGGAACGAGCACAACTTGTATTAAAATTTCCCACAAAATTGTTGATGAAAGTTATCGAATTTTTGCAACAAAATGCACACTTTTGTTATACAATCTATGTTGACAAAACCTATTTATTACAGTAGCATTAAGTGCAGATCACTTGTTGTAAATAGTACGTTTGGGCCAGTCGTAATAGTTGCTACTAATGGTTAACTAAATTTTACAAATAAGTGTACTGAACCAACATTAAGATTTTGCGTACAGATAAAGTACGCTGTTGCCATAATTAATATACCTAGCTGTGAATAATTATTTACTGTATAATGTGTTTTCTTGAAACAAAATGTGTAGTTTTGTTGCACAATTTGTAGACATAACCTACCTATAAAAAGGAGCATAAATTACATATTGCTTGCCGCAAACGCAATAGTGAATTTTGGGGGGCTGGGACGTCTGGTATATTTTGAATTTCAAAAATTGTTAAAACTGCGTTTCCATTTCTGTGAGTTTATATTTGAAAAATTTGATAGCTACTATTACGTATTGCGGCATACATTTGTTGAATATTTCACAAGTTATATTTTTAATCAAATTCTGTAGTGTCATCAGTAGAAACCAATATCCATTGATATCCTAGTTTACATGATCAAGAGCGGGCGTACCAGTGCGGGTGGACGCATTAGTTTCAAGCGACGTTGAACATTGTTTCTGGTTACTACAAATTCGATAGAGGGTAGAGATAATTTAACCCATCACACCGGTCCATAAACTATAGACGCTCTAACAAGTTAAACGTGCTTTAACGAAATACCACCTATCGGGTAAATTACCTTGTCGACTAAGAGTGAACCTAAAACATCTTGTGTAGTGAGGGAATAGTATGAAAGATAGATAAACGGTGGTAAGTGTTTATTGCGGCTTTGTATATAAAGTGGTAACTGATTGCAATGAATAATCTAATTATCAGCTATTTAAATGTAAGGAGGGATATTGAACTAAAACTAGTATAATGTATTGAATTAATTTTGAATTTCAAAACTGTGACGTTAAATTTTAAAATATTAGGTTAGTTCCAGGGATTGAAAAGATTCCAAAAATAACTGTTTCAAACTATTATATATATAGGTTCTGACTGAAAGAGTTATGAGAACAAAAATAATGCCAAAACAGTTATTATTATAACGGTTCTGATCTAATATCGGTTTCGATTACGGTTCTTTATCGTTCTTTTGGGTTCTATATCAATTCTATTTTTGATGTATACTCGATTATGGTTATACTGATTTTTATTATTACGTAGTGATACTAGTAATAAGATTTGTTGTTCATTAAGTTAAGAAAAAGTACTGTTTCGGTATTAATAGTAAACATTAAAATAAATTTAAGGTTTGATGAATGACGGAATAGCAAACTCATTTATTATGCCATATAATTTTTTGAGATTTTAGGATATAATTTTTAATTTGTTCTTTAGCAACAAAAGTACACATTTATCAATTTATATCGCAGAAAAAAAAACAAACAAGGAGAAGGCGTTGCATATTCCGTTATCAAACACACAAGTTTGTCAATTAAGCATCAGCAGTAAAAGAATGATCAGCAAAAATAACAGACGTGAATAAGAAAAGTTCTTGGTTGAAATTCAAGAATCCTCTATCAAAGACAATATTAGACCTGCAACTTGTTCTACAAAAAAGTTCGGAATATTCAGAAAAGTATTGTGTTTGATATCTTCGTTTAAATATAAATTTCTATATATCGCTAACTTTATTTTTTAGGCGGCAAAATCTTGTAAGAGAGCGCTACAATCAGTTAGTAGAGCTCCTTAAAAATGATTTGGTTATGTTCGGCTTGCCGCGATAGATATTTCATTCTACGTCTATTATCAATTATTTCAGTTACGAATCCGATTACATAATAGTAACAACATTTTAAGTTAAAATGAAGTTAAAATGCAAGAGTGCATGCAATACAAACTCTTGCATTTTAACTTTCGAACTATAAACATGTAAATAAAACTTACAATTGAAAATTCTAAATTATAATGTAAAATACAAATATATATGTAAAATTTAATCCATTGAAAAAGGCAATCAAAGCCGAAACATGTATGGAATTTTATAATAATAATAATAAAGAATTTAACAATTACGTAAAATAAAAAACCAAATTTTAACTAAATGGAATCGGGGTCATAATAAAGAACTAAATGTGCCGGTAAACAAAAACTTTTCAATCGTAAAAAGAAAGTAAGCACCGACAAATTAAAAAATAACCGAAAAAAAGCCAAATATCACCGAAAAGGAATCAATATCTTCATGAATTTCAGTTCTAAATAACTGTTATGGAAAATAACGGTTCTTTATAATTGTTTTGACAACCGAAATCGTTTTTATAACTGTTTTCAACCCGGGTTAGTTTTTCTCAGCAATAACGTTACATAGTGAAAGTCGAATACATGCGTAGTCATGCTTTTCTGTTCAATAAAGTCCTCCTCAATCTATTCTTGTATAACCTGTAGAGCGTCCTGCATTTTGTCCCGCACTAAATTGTTGAATTTATCCTGGGTCAGAATGGATCATGTGCATACCCTAAAGTTTTAGGGCTTTCACTGGCAACTGAAATGGTATATAGGTACATATTTCATGGCTGCCTTATTTCTAATCTTAAATGCATTCTTCATTTGTGAAACATAATATTATTTTTTTTTTGTTTAACGTATTGTACATAATTGAAATCCGAAAAGAAATTCTTTCTAGTGATGTCGATCAAACCCAAGACAGATAAGAGAAGGAAGTAAGAGAGCTGCAGATGTCCGAGTAGAATAAGTGTTATAAGAAAGCACTCGACGCACTTATTTACATAGAAGAGCAAAAACGGCATTTAGAAATGAGATTGTTTGTTTTTAAAAAGTGCAGAAAATAGCTGATATTTGTTTAAAGGGACTCTTTATTAAATATTAAGTTGCCCAAATATTAGAAAATATATTTTTTAATTTAATTAAACAATTAGTTAATTGCATTAATTTGTGGGCTCGGAAATATTACTTTAAATCATGATTTAGCGCAATGCAGAACACAGATTAATTAATTACTTTGAATTCCGCTCTACTTACCTGTAAGTCTACAGAAGGGTTAAAATTTTTAGGGCTGTAATTACTGCTCCTCTTAATTTACTTTAATGGAAAACGACGTGAAATTAAGTTTGGCATTTTGGGGATTTTGGACTTATACTATTATACGACATTGTATAACGGGAAAATGTATTTCGTCGACGTTTATGTTCTATTCCTAGATTTTGCTTGTTATGCTTAGGATGTAAGCGTTGCAGACTTTATTAAAGCGTTAAATACTAAACTTACTTAAAAGTTTACGTATAAATACTAATTACTAATAAATGTATTTATTAATTGCAAACCTATTTTCACAAAGATATTTTAAAATTAAGTTTAATGTTACAAAATATGTGGAAATAAGATGTTTTGGTACCTGTGAAGGATTAGCTTTCCGAGTATCTTCCAGTACATTGTTATCTCCTTAGGCTAACGTACTACGGATAGACACAAATGTACAAAACACAAAAGCTTATAACCAAAACCATCTGAAACTTTGGTATTTAATTTTAAAATTACAAATTCTCGAGACTGAAATCAAAGCGTTCTGAACAGCATTCTGGAAGTTTTTGTAGAAGGAGAAAATCCCTTATAGCTGAATAGGTTAAAGAAGCAAGCAGCAGGGTCGGATTTCCTTTTAGAGTATCACAATAAAAAAATAGTGTACAGATGACTTATGAGATAAATGAAAATATTTTCACATTCCAAAATTTACAATATTGAATTAGTTACTAACTTCCTAAATTTCTGTTTTGTTAGCTACTAGCTACTTTAAAAATTTAAAGATTCCTAAATTGATTAATTCAAGTACAACGCTTTTGGGACAACAGAAAAATTTAAAACTAGCTAATTAATTGCAACAAATAAATCCTATTTTATTTGTTTTATTTAATTAAAAGCTCGAATGTTGGTTATCGTATGGTTAAAACACTGAACTCTTTAACGAAACCTTGAATCGTGATTGTTTCTAAGAAGATGAATAGATTCAGGTATCCTTTAAAATTGGTACATGAACAGATACTGTTTGTTTTTTTTTCAAGAGAAATATAACAAGAATAACGGTATTTAAAAATTTAAATACTCACACAGCGTCGCAATTGCAAATTACAATCAGATGGCCAAATAGATACTGAATTATCTAGATATTTAGCTTAGCTACACATTCAGTTTTCGATGTATTAACATTTTTAGATTAGTTGATAAGATGATATAATTAGTTAATTTGACTACAAGAATCTGTAAGATGACTAAACTTTAGTTATTACACAATAGTCTAATAAGGTCTATATAGAGCTCTCATTAGTATTGGAGCGTTATTGACAATATTCAATTCATTATAAAATAGAAATACTGTCTATGCAGGTTATTAACTAATTGTGAAGAAAGGTGTTCGTGCTAAAAGTAGGTAGGTGGACTAAGTATGTAGCAAAATCTTAAAAGTTTATTTATTTTCAATATTTTTAAACAAGGTGTTTAAGATATTGCATTCAATTAAATTAATGTGATAGTACATTTACGGGTGGTACATCTAAATACCATACACTGCTATGTTTTAACATATTTTGTTAGCGCAATTTAAACTATGTCTTTAAGGTGCCCATAACACACAGTTGCTTCGTCAAATGGTATTTAATCACCATTTAAAAATAAAATAACTTTTTTTTATCAACATCTCTCTTATTGTGCAACTTCTGTTAAGATATTTTTATGTTAATGACCTTATTTCAAAATAGTATCATGAAATGAAAAAAGTTCGTTTTCCAATCTTATAAATAAACTTTGATTTTTATTTTGCCACATGTTTCGGTTAATATAAACCATCTTCAGGCAAAACGACGTCAACATGTAATATATAAAAATGAAGTGCCAATTAAAGGGTAATTAGAGAGAAAAATGAATATTTAAAATCAAAAACAAAACAAAAATTAAAGACGGTTACAAATATATTAAAGTACAGTCTACACTGTGAAATGGAACTTTTCTTCATATCATAATACTATGCAATACCAATTTTCTTGTGACTTCACATATTGTTTCAAAATTTTTAATCATCCCTTGAAAATAAACTTATAAGAACAGCCTGTATAAGCCTTCGACAGTAATGTACTGCATTACATAAATTAAGCAGTGTTGATTCTAGTCGCCTTCATCCTAAACACTCACTAGAGTGAACCTGCGAAGCTTACAGCAAATATGTCAAATCTATGTTAGTTGAAAGCAGCTCAAACCGTTTACCGTAGGGCATAAATATGTAATTCTTTAAATTATGTAAATCAACCCCGATTCTTTTATTATAGTTTTTGCTAGTAAATACACATAAAATGATTACGTCGTTGCAAATATCAATAGACAGTGCTTTACCTGCATGTACTCGCACTTCTCTACTGATCACCCTGCCGACATTGTTGGAAGCCACGCAGCGGTAGACAGTGTTGTGGATGTTATGTCTGTAGGAAGCGGCAGCAAACGGATGCAGAACAAGCGTTCCGTTCCTTAAAACTTGTCGGATGCCGATTACATCTCCGACCGAAGTTCCGTCTAGCGATAACCAGTCTATGGATGGTTGCGGATTTCCCGAGGCTGAGCAGTCCAGCCATCCACCACTCGAATTGGAAAACTCTAGCCGTGGAGGAGGCTCCATGACGAAAGCCGGTCCACGTAAATGAGAATCTAGTGTGCTGACTAATTCTGAAACAATGGGTAAAGTACTTAAGTAAAATTTAAAGAAGATATAAGTCAGTAATGGGAAAGACGTTGATATTTGCTGGATAAAGAAATTTAAAGATTTGTAATTTAACGAAAATATTAACTGAGTCAATTAACAGACTTTAGTCGATTATGGTCATGACATTTCGAAAAGATACCCAATTTTATTGTGTTTAAGTGTGCCATAATAAATGCTTTTTAACTTTTGAGTTTTTACCTTTAGTGTAATAACTTGGTTAGCTTAAGTTAAGCTTTAAGTACTCCATTCGAAACTATAGTATTTCAACTATGAACTAACAATAAATTCAAATATATTTCGGTTATAGGATTACTTATATGTACTACAACTAATAAATTCGCCAGATATAGAGAATAAAGAGCAGCAATAAAGAAATTAATTAATGTAGCAACTGGAATAACCACAATCATTTTTAAACATATGTTTGGATGGACAACTTTTACAACTTTATTATATTATGGAGTTTAGAAAATGATATAGGATTCAATGGATAATACATTGAGAAAAAAGATGTATTAAGTCAAAATGTATGTAATAAATTAGTTAACACTTCATTTTGCGTTGTTGGATATTGTGCCAACAAAGAACAACTCGAGACCAGATGAAGATCATTGGTTTAGCGTAGAGATGGTACAAAATACTACTAACAGTTATTTGGTAACAGGTATGACAGGTATACAGAATAATTTAGTACAGGTATACGATTTAATATATACCTGTTATCTCATACTTCTTCTGTTCTAATGGCCAAGTGCAACAAAACGTTTTTGGAAACGAGTATAAGTACGCCTACGCATACTTTAGCAGTAAAATACTATGCTAGTTGTTTCAGTTTGGCAATTGTCTAGTAACAGATACCTATGTAAAGATACTGATACTGAGTTAGATAGATGCGCACTGGTTGCCATAAAATGGTATACTCGGTGCGTATTAACACATACTATACCAATTTTAACTACCCATATCGAGATTCGAATGGGTAGTTAAAGTTATAATAGGTATGACTGGAGAACAAGAAGGGTTCGTACCTGTTATCGTAAAATACTGATATTTACCATCTCTAGTTTCAAGCGACTGCAGTCATTACCGGTATTTCTCACATTGTTTGTGCCTAGCGTTCGGATTTGCTATGATGCATTCGCTTAAAACCACACAGTATATCAGAAATGAAAATGATCCCAAAATTAACCCATGCGGAATACCATAGGTTATTTGAAGCAACGAAGACACATTATATCGTTGTTCCATAGAATATATTAGTACATAATTGTTCTTTTTAACTTAACTAACTTTAAAGTATATACAAATATGTGGTTACATACAGTTTGGATTGTTAAATGTTATTATAATTGTTTATTTAAGCTTTAACAATATCTTTAAGACATGTTTATATTGCGTTAACTCTTAATTGATGTAATGAACTAATGATCTAATATAATAATAATAATAATAATAATAATATAATAATAATAATAATAATTAATAATAATAATAATAATAATAATAATTCATACCTTTGCATGGTGATGAAATTAGGGAATTGGTTGATTATAATGATTTATGGGTTTAGGATGTCAGTAAACTTAGTTATCTGTGCATTTCTGGACGATCTAACGCAATTTATTGCTATGCAATAGGCAGTGAAGATTTAATCGTAATGTAAATGCTGTTTGTTAGATTGCAATTTACAATGAACTTTAAAACAACGTGACTGAAAATAGACAGCTAACCAACTGAAGCCGTTCGCTTTAATGTTACAACAACTCTGCCTGATAATCGATTCTTATGTAAAATTATTAATAAAGTATTAAATTTCTTTTGATATTGTTATTAGTACCAGTATAATCTGTCCGCAGATGTAAGGGTTTTATCAACAAATTTGTAATAACGACTTTCTCAGGTATATTCATATCAGGTATCATCTTATGTACCTAATTTATTGATTTAAAGATTAGGAAGAGTGAGAAAAAGAAGGTTGTGCGCTTATTGTAAGGCAACATTTTCCCTCCCGAGGTAATGAATAATTAAGAAAACAAAGAATGAGCTTCTGAAATTTATATATCAGAACTTTCCTACCTTGTAACCTGTACCTACTTAAAATATATATATAAAAATACGAACGCTACCTTCAGGCATTTTTAAAATTTTAGTATATTATAATGTCATCTTCAAATGCTTAATTTTTAGCTAATTTAATGCGGTCATGAATCGTGGATGGAGTAATTAGGCAAGCTAGTTGATCGCAATAAGTTATGACCATTTGAACGCTACTTTTCATAAAACCTCAATATTTCGTTATAATTTTATATCATTCAGGAGGCGCTAAAATTGTATAATGATAGAAAAAAAACGATATATAAAAATATGATAATGTAACTAACTTACAAAGCTAGAACAGCAAAATTGAAATATATCACAGATAACCAAAAGGCAAAACAGGAAAGAATAAATAATAACGGTAATTAAGATTTTTCCCACTAGACCAGTGAATTTTTTTATTGGAAATTTACAGAGTGGTCATGGCCACTGTGATCTAATTAAGGAAATTATTTTGAACTAGACAGCACTTTCGGTATACATTAGGGTGTTGATATGAACTTTCTTACCTTAGATGGAACGGTGTAATTTTTATCGGTCTAGTAAATTGGTTATCATTATCAACATTAATTATTTGTAATCAGATCGTATTAAAATTTCTTATCTATAAACTCAACTATTTTTGACATATTTACAATGACGCTGAATTTTTCACGTTTACGGTTTTTCTAATAAAATTAAATAGTTCATGGGGTATTAGATATTTAGTTGTTCTATTGATATCAATGCAAGCATAAGGATGTGGACATTCATCAGTGTTGCAGCAATAATCGCTGAATCACATACAGAGTGTTGAAAAACGCATCCTTAATGTAGATACTTTGAAACTAACAAAAGTTTTTTTTTTCAAATGGCACTTGAAATTTTTCACTACTGCATTGAATGCAGCGAGAAATTCTACATGGACTGACATTAATGTTTGGTATACCTATTCTTGATAGTTTCCGAAATATTAGCACTTCTTACATAAAATTGTCTAAAATACGCCCAAATTCCTAGTTTCAAGCAAATAAAATTATTTTTACCCACAAAAGGTCTGTATATTAGTTTTTAGGGTGATATGTTATCTTTTTTTTGGTTTTTATATTTCAAATATTTATTAGAACTATTAGTAAATTTCAAGTAATTCTAAAGAATTCATGTTAACTGTTAGATATTAGCAAGTTATAATTATTATGCCGCAATGACTTATATATCATTATTTTTACTCTTTCACTAAATAGTTCGAAAGTTAAGCAAAATAAGGGCGCAACACTATTAATGCACCGTGAAGATATAGACTTTACTTTCTTCTTGTATTTTATTTTTCGAGGATGTTTTTGTTTTATTGCAAGTGAGTGTAGGTATTTAGTGTTATATGTAACTAGCTTGTTCAATTATTATTGTTCTTACAATCTCAGTGAATGTGGAGTAAATCTAGAATATTATTTGTATATGTTAGTAATTTTCAATGTTTTCCTTCTTTCCTTCGATTTACAATGTTACAACTAAAAGGCACTAAATAGGAAATTAGTAACGTACAACATTTAGATAGGTCTAGCAAATAATATATAGAATGTTTCGCAGGAAAAATTATTTGATATATTTGAATCTAGAGAGTTGGGAATATTTTATGCAAGAAGTGCTCATATGATTGTAATAGACAAGTATTGAAAAAAAAGAACACCTAAACTGTGATTTTTCGGATTCATAGAAAATTGTCAGATTCATTTTCCTCGATACACAGGCGACTTAATCCATGATAAATCTCTCCACTTGTCAATAACATCGGATTTACAAGATACTTTAATTGTGTACACACACGCATCAAAAATTGGAAACGAATGCGGTTGCGCAGTATTCATTCCAAAATCGAAACATGAAGAATGTATAAATTAAACCGGAGTATGTCCATTTTTTCTGCCGAAGCGGTAGCCATCATGGAAGCGGTGGAATACATTCACAAAATGAGCATCAGGGCTTGCGTTATGTCGGCTTCACAAAGTGTGGTGATAAGTATCAATCGAGATGCCATGCACCCTACGGTACAAAATATTGTAGATAAAACTGCGCAATTAAAACGTCTAGGAATAAGTATAGTATTTATGTGGATCAAAGAGCACGTTGGTATCAGATCGAACGAAAGAGCAGATGAACTTGCGAAAAGAGCAGTTACGGAAGGAATGCACTGCTAGGTAAACCTAAATTTGAGTGATCTACTAGCGATTAGTAGAAAACAAATTTATCTCGAATGACAAAACCGTGGCAGCGTGTGAATGATGGAAGGCCAATGCGATATTGGTTGATTCACCCTTATATTAACAGCACAGCATGGCACTCGAAGCATGCAGTCTCCCAATGATCTTATTCTACCATTTCACGGCTAAAATTTTGGACATGGACAGTTTCCGGCTCATCTCTATAGGTTACATCTAATGGAATCACCTGCTTGTAGTTGTGGGAATGAATACGCTGACATCAGTCATCTGTTTTTAGAATGTGTTAACCATGAAGACGAGAGAAGAGAGATGTTAAAGAATTGTCGAAGCTGAATGTTCAACAACCCACGAATATGGTACAAACTCTAAGAGAGAATAACGTAGACGTATACAGAGCATTAATGAAGTATATTAAAGCGGTTAATATTTTAATTTAGCTACCCGTTGTTTTCTCCTGTGTGGGTATTTCCTTTCTTTCCCATGGCCTAGTTACTGTGTCTGTTTAGTTGAAGTCGTTTCGACAGGCTTCGAAACGTGAAACAATGTCCATGTCCTACCTAAGGTTATAGAAGGTTAGTAAATATTAATCAGTTTATAAGTTTGAATTTAATCGTTTAATTTAACACATTCGACGGCTAATAGGAATAAATCTCGAAGAGCCAAAAAAAAGTGCTGATATTTCAAAAACTAACAGGAATAAGTGTACCAAGACTAATCGACATAGAATTTTACGCTGCATGGAATATGCTGTATTAAAAAATAAAATTTTAAATTTGAAAGAAAAAAAGTTTTGTTAGATTAAAGTTAATTCAGTGATGATTGCTGCGCTTTAACACCGAATACTTACGTCTTTAGTTACAATATAATTAGTAGTCTAAGCTGACAAAATGCTTTAATTACTTTGTTTTATTTTAGCTTACCTATTAAAAATTACTATATGAGGAGGGCTGGTGTTTTTTTTTTTATATATATATTATTATATTTCGTCAATTGTATAGTAAATTACTTACAACAAACAGAAGAAAAGAAAAAAGAAATTATTATTTAGCATAATTAATGCGGGAATCTATTTTCTGCGAATATAAGAATTCTATAAGAAGCATTTTTACACCACAAATTTCTACATTTTTCATCATTAAAGATTTAATAGAAGGCGTTTAGCACCCAGTTTCAGCTTGAATAGGATATTTATTCGAAATCCCGCAATCTGTAGGTATATAACGATTTTATTCAAACGTGAAATAAAAGTAACATAAAGCGCAAAATTGTTTTGTGAGTACCTTTTCAATGCGCAATGCATGATGTAAAATACATTTTTGTATACTTGCTTCAGTACAATAAAGCAATAAAATTTACCTCGTATTTTTAAATAAGTACCTATCCTTGCAAATAGAGCAAATGAGGAAGAAGTACCTAAGAGACCACATAATGTAAAAATCGGAGGAAACCGCTGCTTTACAATAATGGATATCGACGGCACTAGTGGTTTTCAGTGTGAAGAGAACAAATGACAGCACCTGCTTTCGCAGCTAGCGAGATCGCCGATTAAAGCACCCATCGTAAATCAATAATTGTCTGAAGTAACACAATAAGAACCAGGAGGATAATGTGCTCGCTCGTCTGTAATTTACTTACGACAGGGGTTCACGTGTGGCATTCTTTCGCATTTCAATCGAAGGATAGAAACCTTATCCATTTTATTCTTTTTCTTTTCGTTTATTTAATGCGTTATATATAAATATCTAAGAACGTTTAACTACGTAAATTAAAGAATAAAGAGATATTTGAAGAATGCTGTGGACACTGTAATTAATACAAAATATATTGGTACGCTTGAAAAAAAAGTAGCGGAACGATGCGAGTCTACGTGTGCGAGAGAGAAGATACTTCCATTACTACACGGAAAACCAATTTGTTGAGGACCACAAAATAATTTCAAACAAATTTTATCATGAAAATTTAGTTAATCCAACAAAATATTTTGTTATTTCGAATAAATAAAGGGTTAAATGAAGAAATTTGGTTGAATTAACCAAATATTTGTTTGCGCATATTTAACTCAATATTTAGTTAACTTAAACAAAATTTGGTATTATCAAATAAATCGGTCTACGATAAATACCTAATTTTACAACTAGTGTTTTCTTTGGCATTTATTTTTGTATACAAAGTAAAAAAGGTAAATTAATAAGTTTAAAACCACAGGTTTTCTTTTATGATCCAAATATACATACACGTTGTCTAAGGATCAAGGGGTCAAACCACACAGAATATGATTAGCGTTCTTTCCCCTCTCATTACACAGTCTGCAATTGGTATTTTAGTGCTGATCTTTAATTTAATTACTATTGGTTAGCATAATTAGCATTAAGTTATTATAAAGGATTAGATAGGTACTGCTATTATTTTGTTTGCTTTAACTCCAAATTCATGATGTGTGAAAAAGAGTACAGCTACCTGAAGACGGCACGGCTGTCGGAATTTAAAATACGTGGAGGCTGCTTCTTTAAAACTCAGACGGATAATAATAATTTGCCAGCTATCAGTAACAAAGTCTGGGACTTCCCATCTCCTGCTGCCACAGTAAGGTTTTTTCATGGTTTTCTCTTGCTCCTTGATGAATGCTGGGAGATAACTAAAGTCGTTGCATGGGCACAAATATCATAACAACTGATAGCTGATCGATTTGCTGTAGACTACATTTTAGGTTGTTCACATATTTCAGCGTTTCATATAAAGCAGTATTCACATAATTGCAAGGCTACTATTTTTGTTATTAACAATCACAGGGAAATTATTTAGTTAGATAGGAATACTACAATTGTTATGGAATCCATATAGCGCTTAAAATAGGTAGTTTCGTGTAGTACCTTTAGGTGGAGCACGGGGTTAGGATGATTTGTAATTAGTTAGCTTTTCACAAATAAAGTGTTGATCCCAATTTTTTGTAGGCGTCTTTTCTGTGCACAGTGTCTTGTTGGGAGATCTTTTACGATGCAAAGATGATTCCTACTGAGCTGCAATAGTTCTTCAGCCTTCTTCTTCAGCCATCATTTGCCTGGTTTTACATTTCCAGTGTTGTGTGTTTCTCTTTGATACCCAACTTCTTACCTGCTCTCGTGCTATATTTTTAGACACTGCTAGAACAGGCTCTGAGTCTATATATGAAGCAGATGATCCCTTTTTTGCTAACTCATCGGCTTTATCGTTTCCTTCGATTGTTGAATGTCCGGGCACCCACAGCAAAGCGACTTTATTGCGGCCTGCCAGGTTATATCAGTTCTCGAATAGATTCCCAAACCAGTCTTGATTGTATCTTGGGGTTCACAAGTGCCCTCAGTATTGCCTGGTTGTCTGTCGCAATCCGCTTATATTCATAAATCCTCTGACAATTACGTCATAAATAAATACAGTAATTTTCATGAGATAAGGGAAGAAGCAAGGCGCGCATGCGTTAATTTAGAATATTCTGGTTCAAGTCAGACGCAGACAGAAATGACATAGTGTTCGGCCACACGTGGTTCTGTTTTCTTGTAATTTTAGAACTATTATACTGATTATTAGTAGGTGCTATTAATTCATATTAGAAAATCTGTTTGTTGTTCTTTTACTGCTTTAAAGTCATTTACGCACTCTCCTACAATTTGAACATAGAATATCCGAAACAACTTGCATGCACGCTGGAATTTAGCATTATCAGTTAAAAACTCACCCACACACTAAAAAATTTAAGTAATTTTTCTTAGTAAAAATCACTTTTTGAATAAATTTTCGCATTAAATGGGGGTAAATGTACAAAACTTTTTACGTGAATATTAATGGAAAAAATCTATTCCTTATAATTAAAATAAATAAGTATAAGTATACACGTATACCTTCAATTTGACTATTTCGCATTTTTTTAATATTTGGCATAATTTATTTCGTTCTCTTTGCGCTCAGAAAAGAGGAATTATGACAAATGCAAGAGCAAATTAAAAAAAAAATAGATAGTCAAATTAAAGGTATACATGCATGCTTCAAAAGACGATCAGCAAAAGCAAGGTTTACTGTCTCAATTTTGCAAAAGGCTACCGAATAATTCGTGCTGCAAACTGCATTGATATACCTATCCGTCATATTGCTTTATCGCCCTCCCTTAACATTTATATGCCTTCTTCAAGCAATATTTTAGCTTTTACATTTCTCATAATGAAAATTAAAAAATAAAATATAAAAGAATTGTTATTTGCACTAAATACTGAAACACTTTGGAGGGCTACTAGCATTTATAACGAAAGTTTGATGATAATTGCAAGAAAGCATAGAGAAAAAAAGAGCATTTGGTATTTTACCACAAATACTATCTAGGTATTCATATTTCTTCTCAGGGGGACTACTTGTACCATTAAATAGAGTTTAGATAATTTATAGATGGAGCTTAAACTAAAAAGTTTACTCATACTACAAGTAATTAATTTTTTTTTTCAAATATTTGTATTGTTTCAAAATTATTACAATGTATATTCATTCATTTCTCCATACTGGGGTAAATATTCATTTATGGTGACATAGGACTTTTGCTATTCAATTCTATATTTTCTTAATCAGTGAGCAAATGCTAATTTCGTAAAAGAAAAACTGAAAATATGGGTGAATTATTTATTTTTTGACCGTCTATAGGATATAATAGGTTGTTTTCTAAAAACAGTGGAAGCAAACATGGGCTATCTTTAATAGAAATAATTTTATGTCCTAAAACGCTTAACACTGCTGCAATTGTTTAAAATGTGTCAGCTTTGACAGTTACTGGAATGTGCGCAATCATTTTGGTGGAAGTGTTCATTTATTTTCGCATGAATGTATAGGAAAAATAGGGTACATTAGGTGATTTTTAAATATTACACACATTATTCAGGTGTTTTAAAACTTTTTTACTTTAAAATGCCGTATACAACTTCTTAAGTTCCTCAAATAAATGCAAAGTTATTAAATTCTGAAAAAAAAAAATTGACGAAAATTACTAACAAGACACTTTCACCTATGCGCTAATAATATCAGATTTTGATAGTATGTTGAAGAGTAAGAAAAGAGATTAAAAACACACCGTGCTGCTTCAAGTATATCAATTTTAACAGTTAAAACATAACGCAAAATACAAAGTTATTAAATTCTGAAGAAAAAATTGACGATAATTACTAACGGGATACTTTCAACCAAGCACTAATAATATCAGATTTTCATAGTCACTTGAAGAGTAAAGAAAAGAAATTAAAAACACATCGTAATGCTTCAAGTATATCAATTTTAACGTTTAAAACATAACAAAAAACACAAAGTTATTAAATTCTGGAAAAAAGAATGGACGAAAACCACTACGGGACACTTTCAACCACGCGCTAATAGTATCAGGTTATAATAATTTGTTGAAGAGTAAAGAAAAGAGATTAAAAGCACACCGTAATGCTTCAAGTATATTAATTTTAAAGTTTAAAGCATAACGCAAAATTGATTAGTCTTTTAAATTGATGAACTCGAACAAGACGAAAACTTGTCGAAAAGAAACTATCGAGAAAGATGGCAATCACCTTTATTTTACTGCTTACAAGTTTTTCAAATTTGCATTTAAAATAAAGAAGTATTTCTAAGAGAATTTCGAGCCGTCATTCGACTAAAAGTCAAAAGTGCTCCACCTGTAATGTTCGAAATTATCCCTCATTGAAACTTTGTGAAAGACGACGTTTCTCAAAAAGAAACAGCATTTTTAATTATATGTGGATATACCTAATTTATAAAAGAAACATTCTTTGATAACAGTACACTTGATTCTAAAAAAATAATTTTATATATGTTTCTAAACCAAAACTACTGGATTTGAAGCTGCCAAACGAATGACAACTACATGTGCAACGCTGACGTTGCAAAGCTAATGTTTTCTTTCATGGCCTTTTTATGACACTCTATATCAACTTCCGTCAACACTTGGCGCCGAAATTTAAATATTACGGAAATATCTTATTGGTAGGAAGTACTCCACTGGTTGAAACCGACCAATCGTTTCCCATACTTTAAATCATTTAATTATTTGACATATAATAACCCTTCATAAAGAAATCTAAAAACGTGGATTAAGTGATCGGTCTGACGATTCAATTATAGATACTCGTCTATACGTTACGATCGCAGTGGGCGGTACGTTTGACAAAATCTTAGCGTTGCTATCTTTCTTACTAATTACCGAATTACCAATCGATCTGGCGCGGAAACTATTGCTAAGAAATATTCTAATATTCACTTAGAAAAATTAGAAAGGAGAAAAGCCTAATTTACTGCAACGAAGTTTGTGGGTGAAGAATATCGCCTGGTTCAGCTCATCTAAGAGCAAGTCTACCGAATCTTGGAATTATTCCATCATGAAGGTCTATTTTACGTCAAATAATTTATATGATACAAAGCATTAAGTTCAAAACGCTATAGAAAAGATCAGCCGGAAATGATTTAGCAATCCATTCAAAGTTAATGTACGAGATTTTGAATAATTGCGATTGCTGTATTTATTAGCGTTTTAGATTTTACAATTATTCATTGCTGCGAGCAAAGTCGTGTAGTAAAACACCGAAATGCTAATATTCTATTTCTTACTTTACTTTTCACAGAAACTTCAATCAGATGGAAAAATAAATAATTAAGTAGACAAACTAGATATTTCTGAAGTGAAACTTTTTGCATTGTCAGGTATCACTCAATTTAAAATTTCCGGGAAATCAGAAATCAGTCTTAACTTCACCTTCAGCGTTAATATTTTTAACAGCAATGTGAAACGCTAGAATCTCTGGAGAGTAAATCCTAGAAAAGAAAATAAAGTGAAGTTTAATTTGAAGTTTATAAAATTAGAAAATCGGAAATTGTAGAAATGTATTGCGATAAGGAAATCTTACATACTTATAATAAGTCCAGTAAGAATAAATTAATACGTTTTATTCTTTACAAAATGTTATTTGACGGTGATTTAAAGATAAATAAAATAAATTGTTTTATTTATATTTATGGTTTTGTTGTAAAAATTAGTTACACTGCTCTTTAGATTACACCTGTAGGAAGTGCTGAAATATTCCGGAAATACTGTACTACATTTTGTTGTATCTAAAAAATAATTATTTTTGCAGAAAAAAAATGAAAATAATACTCAAATTATTATATCCAAGCGATTTAATTAAGTTTATTTTTGCAGAATATGTTTTACTTGCTGTATGAGCACATTCAAGTGAAATAAATCATATTTCGTAGTATTTCATTTGAAGTAATTAGATCCATGGTAAAACGATTTACGATTTACGTTATTTATTTCAAATTTCATAACTAATCTTAGTGAATTAATTAAGTTAAATAAAATTATTGAAAAAACTGATTTTTGTGTAGCTGTGCATAAATTTGTCATAAATTTATATACTTCGAACTTGAGAACTTCCTTTCTTCTCCCTTTTTCTGGGGTTGCAGTCTGGAAATCGGACTGTGGAATCTAATTAATAAGACTCGGGGAGAATCAACCTGAAACGTTCGTATGGTCACTGTTCAAAACTGAATACTTGAATAATGCAACCTAGAAGTTTATATTCTTTTTTATTTTTTATGTCCATGGGCGGGTGTAGACCCAAAGAAGGCAGCTCGGCCAGAAAGAAAGTTTATATTCTACAAATATGTTTTTGTATCAAATATTTGATATTTTTTAAAAAGTGACCTAATAATAAGTCTCATAAAATATATTTAAAGGTAAGGAAAAGATCCATCGTCCTTTTAACTTCAAACTATTGAAATAGGTAACTCAGGTGACTGACAAATATGTATTCAGGCTCAAGCGAATTCAAAATACTCGAGTATTCCCACACGCTATTTCGAATCAATTTTCAAACCAATTGTTTCTGTGTAGATACGTGAAATAATAGCAAAATAGGTGTACAAACGCCATAAACTTAGAAACTAACTTCTATAAATTAGGCGTCTTTCATCAACGAATATTGCATAATAATACTAATAAACCGTAAACCGTAACCGTAAATATAATAAAAATTGAGGAGGACAATAAGGCATAATATACAAAAGTAAAATAACTTAATTCGTTCGTATACCATCTATGTATCTTTTTTAGACTCTTTAACACATGTTTAGGTCCAAAACGGGTATCTTCAGATGTAGAACTTAAATTCAGAAAATTAGATTAAAACAAGTCAATAATAACAAATTTTAATATTTTTGAAATGCAATAATTTCCTAAATACAGGTTTTTCACCTGAAATGGCTATTTTGGATTGAAACATGTCGCATTAAGAATATTTACAAAAATAAATATGTACACATCTCACAGGAAAAATCGGGACACCAGCAATTCAGAATTTTAAAATTTCCTGATTGTAAATGCAACTTTCCGAGAACGTATTCACTTATCATAGCCATAAATCACTTAATTATGTATATTACTGCGATCAAAGGTAACGACTAGAAATTTAAACAGAAAAATAAATATATAGAGAGAAAAAGGTTTATGTATAGAATAAACAAATCGGAGTTTCGGTGACGGCGTTTCCTTTAGAAATACCAATCAAAAAAAAACCTAACAACAAAAAGAACTCTTGAACAGACGGCTTCATTTAGAAATATATGTGTATTTAACTTGTTTGATGTTATGTAGAGATCATTCTTTTTTAAGAAAAAATGTGGTGATGGGGATTTTATTATTTAATATTATGTTACTTGTTAGTGCTGCTTTGATATTAGTTACTTACTTCGATTTATGCTCGCGAGTATTAGTTTACCTCCTCAGTTTTGGGATAATATGATTTTGACAGATTTATTGACTACACTATTATTGATGTATTAATTACTATTGCTGTTTAATATTCTTAAATATTGTATTACTATAAAGTTTTCTTTCTATCTATAAAAAAATACCAAAACCAGGTTTAAGATTATTTATAAAATTCTTAAATAAAGCAATTAAGTTCGCAAAGAAATTATTTATTTTATTCCTCCTCCGTTTATTGTATATCTTAGCTATCGCCTGTGTAATTTGACGTCGTTAGTCTATTTTCTTGAAATATGGTCAACACTGGGTCTCTTTACAAACTGTCTTTATGTAGCACAGGTTATTTAAATATTATTGGATTTATAATACATAACAAACATTGTAAGAAAGCTATTGTTCGTCAATCTCAATTAGTGCAAAAATATTTAAAATGAAATTTGAATTTCATATATTTAATACTTTTTCGTTGCTACTGCCCGAAGTTATGTTACAGACATAGTGTTGGCTACATTTCAATAAAATAGAACGACATTGGATTACACAGGCGATAGTTAAGATATATTTATTGAAAATACGATAAACGGAGAGTTAATAAAATAAATGATTTCTTTGCGAAATTAATTGCTTTAAAAATTTTGCAAATAATCTTAAACTGTTTTTGGTAATTTTTTAATACATAGAAAAAATATTTTGTAGTAATACAATATTTAAGAATACTAAGCAACAACAATAATGAATACATCAATAATAGTGTAATTATTCAATGTGAAAAGCACATAGTTCAAAAACTAAGGAGGCTGATTGGCATATTGTCTATTGCTAAAGTAAGACTTGCCGGCATAAATCAAATTAAGTAACTAATATCATAGTAATAGGTAATATAATTTTAAAATCCCATCGCCATATATTTTCTTAAAAAAAAGAATTATCTCCACATAACATCATACAATTAAATACATATATGTGTATTTCTAAATGGTGCCGTCTACTCAAGAGGCCTTCTAGTTGTTATGTATTTTTTTGCATTAATATTTCCGTATTCGTATTTCTAAGGAAACACCGCCACTGAAATTCCAATGTGTTTATTTAATGTATAAACCTTTTTCTCTATATATATTTATATTTTTGTTTAAATTTTTAGTCTTTACCTTTGATCGCAATAATACACCCAAAAAATTTTAAAATTCACAATTGCTGGTGTGCCGATTTTTCCTGTGAGAAGTGTACATGGAATGGATACGAATGAATTAGATTACTTTTCTTTTCATATTTGTGAGGGTTTGAAACCGGATTTTCTATTTTTGAAATAGAATAAGTATTAATGTTCGAATAATTTTCATCTCCGTGATTATTTTGCGACATTTCTATATTTCGTAGCGATAGTGATAAAGACGTCGATAAGTAAATTCGATATCGTTATCTAACTGAATTTTAAGTTCAATTAATATGAAGGACTCGAAGACATTGATGGTGGCACGTTGTAGCTTACCAGATATTATACGTCAATAAAGAAGCAAGGCTTGATGGTACAAGTAGAAGGAGTTTAATTAATGATGGTGCATTTAAAAAAAATCATCTTTTATTATCATAATAACTTAATATTAGTTTTAAGTTTGGTAAATATTTACTTTCCTTTAGGGTCTTTGCATATCATTATTGCAAATACAATCAATGAAAAATAAAAAGAAATATAAAAAATTCGTTGAACTAATACCTAAGAAGTAATATTTGAAAATTGTTTGGCAATATCACTTAAAAAAATTCAAGCACTCATTTTGTAGTAATTTAAATAAACTTAGCTTAGTTTTTTAGATATTCGCACTAAAATGTTGAATTTTATAAGAGAATCGCCAAATGGTCCAGCGATATCGCTAATCACTAAAATAGTAGAATATGGCTCAGGAAGTTTGAGCGAAATTGAATACGATGAGGTGTTTTTTGACAATGATGTCAAGTCGAATGGTAACTATATAGCGATATCGATAATCCCTAAATTTGTAGAACGAGACTCTTAGTTTTCAAGATGTATTCGAAGATAGTGGGTGTGGCAGCCGTCAAGATTTGACGAACTGACGTAAGTATTGTGCATATATCTAGTTTATTGTGCAGAAATATCAAGGAATAAGATTGATAGTCAATTATCGATTTATTTTCTTTTCCGGTAGCTTTATCCTTATATTGTTTGCGTTTTCTTGGTTTAGCGGAATGCTGTTAATGAATATCAAACAAAAAATTAAATGTTAATAGTATTTTACTGACGAGCTTTCGCTTTTGTATACAAATGCTTTTTCATACTTTAATTGAGTTAAAACATATATTTTCCTTCAAATAAAATTTTAAATTATTTTCAAAATATTCATTCTTCACTATAGTCCTATTAAAACATTTTTCTTGCTTTTAAATTTTTCTTAATTAACTACATAACTTAAATGATTTTAGAATTAATTTGAAATTTATTAATTTGATTTTTCTTCTTTATGCTGCATTTTGTTTATGTTGTTTGTTCTTTAAAGTTGAATTCAAATATATTCGATTCAAAATAATTTCGAATTTTAGTTGTAGAAAAAATAAATTTAATTTTTTGTTTGATATTCATTAACACCATTCCGCTATACCAAGAAAACGCAAACAATATAAGGATACGCACAGTTTTGCAAGCTTTTTACAGTAAGAAATTAACAAGTTAATGTATTTCTGTTAATAACTATAATACATTAACTTGTTAATATAAGGATTCATAATAAATATACAGTGATACGAGACGAGCTATTTTCTAATTAGCTCGTCTCGTATCAATGATAGGGCCATATTTATTAAATGTTAATAATTATAAATGTTTTATATACTGAGAATCAATTTTAATGTAACAATTTGCATATTATTTGTGCAGAGGTTAGAAGATAAATGTCAAATTCATCCATTGGCGTTAGTTTTTGAATATTACAAATTTTGGCGAATACCACGAATTTAAACACGTTTAACATTACGAAGGAATTCTGAATATCGGTGTTGAAAATTGTTAGTAAAAAGTCTTTTCACAATAATCATTTTATGCCATTTATACGAGTAGTTAAGTAGGTATATAAAATATTTGCTGTGTAGTATTTCAGTTCTTACACAGCAAATATTTTGTTATATGCAGTTTACAGTCTTCCAGTAAGTGGAACGCTAAGGTTTACAATATAAGTATGATTTTTTCAACTTTATTAAATTAGCAAGTTAACGATGCAACGCCAAGTGACCAAGAAATTTAGGTTGTCTAGATAATCCAGAATTATACATATCTTTTTTGGCACACTTTAGCAAATTTAAATTCATATACACACGCTTTTTAATCAACTTAGGTTCCGGCTGATTTATTTTCGATGAATTCTAAATATTTTGTATGTGTTATTGTTATATTTCGGTTAGATGAGCAAAAAATACTACTTTTCTATTTCGCACATACAATGAGCACTTTGTATAACTGTTTTCCCGGTCACAAAGTTCCACTTTGTAACATTGTTTTTCCATTTTGTGACACTGTTTGCAGTGACATTTTATGTGAGGTTGGTGGTGTGACTCGTGGTTTGACATTTAATATTAACATTTTTATATGTTTTTACATTGAATTGCAAGAATTGTGTCGCATACATGGAAACGCTAAAATTCCCTGCAAGGATCCCATTTTTAATAATGAATAAACGTAAATTAATGCAAAATAGAAAAAATAGTATAAAACACACGGCTTACAATGCGTGTTGTAATACTCGTAATTCAAACTTGTACTCGTATTACAACAAACGTCATTGTAACACCAGTATTTTAATATACTATTTTCCATTTTTCATGATTGAATTCCAATTTTTGACAGTTTGACATTTCATGGCTGCCTTTTAATTTCAAAAGCGGTATTCCTTGTCAATTAAAGCATAATACCAAAAGCTCTTGTCAACATGTTACAGGCGCATGTTTGAATTCAGAAAAATAAAACAACTTCTATTGGCACACTTCTGAAAAGAAATATCCGAACGATGCGAGTCTAACCGAATAAGAGAGAAGATATCGGTTTTCTTTATGAGGAACCGATATCTTCTCTTTTGCTCGCTCAGCCTTGAATCGTTGAGATATTTTTTCTTCAAGTCTATTAGAATCAAATATGGCGCCTAGAAGAAACAAGAAAGTTAATGACAAGCAGAACAAAATCAAACATCATACAAAAAAGTCCATTTAACAAATGACCAAAATTGGCCTTAAACATGTGTAAGGTAAAGTCAGGTAAGTGTGTAACCGGGGCAAGTGTGTATATTGGCTACATTTATTTTTAAAATTAAAATAAGGATGTCCTCTGTTATATTACTAATGTACTAAACTGCATACTAATTTTACAAATAAAAATTCACATCTCCTAACGTGTAATAATTTAGATATCTTGTAAATTTATCATACCTTATTAAAAAGGCATCAGTATAGTATTACACTCTTGGCCGAACTAAAGGATAATGCTATTAATATATAAAATGCGGACGATTACACACTTGCCCCATTCTGCTGGGTAAGTGTGTAGTATTGACAGTGTTTAAAATTTCTTTTTTTTTTTCTAGTAAACCGTTGATAATTATAAAAGGCGTATCTATTAAAGGCTAGCAACTGGACATATATTACGTACTTCTATGTGTAAAATTTATCAAAATGTTTTATTATATGAACAGTGTTACATTTTCTTCACACTATGCAATTTTTACTACACACTTACCTGACTTTACCTTATTTACTACTTCTCTGTATGGCCAAATAAGCGTGCCAGAGGTAAAAGAATGGAATGAGTACTTCGCTTTTTTTTTTTTAATCTCGGCTTTCTTTTCGAGTTCATAATAGACATAAAATTTGGCAACCCTGTCAAACTTACATCTATCTTCTATCCCTAATAATAAGCGAGATATCGATAATGAACTTTTACAAGCAGAAATATTTACAATTATCAACTAAAAGAAGTTTCACTGTTTGTGCGATTATGCAAATAAAACGATAGAGAGCGGTGGATGCAATCAATCGTGTTCTATGGATAAATGCTTTCAAATGAACTTAAAAATTTAATTTAATCTAATTTTAGATTTAAATAAAATGTAAATGAAGTTTAAGCAGGCTTAAATATTTTGTTGGTTCATTTGTAAATATTTTAGTACAACAGCGCAATGATGAATGTCAGGTCCTATTTTGCGAAACCATCGATCAGTGTTTATCGCTTTGTGCATGCACGTACCGCTTGATATGGTTACAAGTTTCCAATGTAGTATTGACAGATTTCCTAGTGTAACTTTATCTGGCGTGTGCCTGGTCATAAACAAACTAAACTGACCCAATTCCGTTTGTCCGATTCGGTTTACTACCTCTTTAAAAAGTTTTCGAGTCTGACCTAGCTTAATCTAACTTTAGCAAAAATTTGAAAGTTTTAAATATACGTGTCATACAATGTGAAGCTAAGAAGTACACATGCACACAAAGAAAAATTATTGAAAGTAATACAAAGAAAAATCTAGCCCTATTCTCTCAATCCGAAAATACTGAATACCTGTAGATAACGTGGGAATTTAATAATGAATGCTTAGATTGTATTAAAATAAACGATAGATAAAATAAAGTATTTAAGTGTGGAGCATTTTCATTATATTTTGAAGAAAATTGCTTTGTGATAGATGCATTCTTTTGCAAAATACGGATATTTTTTTGTATATATTTATATAATATTGATTATCATTAAGTAACTGAGGATTCAATTAAGATTTACTGATTTTGATTATTTCTTAATTTATATCTTACGTAAAAAACAAATCGTTTGTTGACAAAAACTGCATGAGAAATAATGAATTTTTTTCTCTATTGCGATATAGTTCTTGTACCGATTTTAATTACGGCAACTTTAAACAAATAAGTGTATTATATAAGCAGGTTTTAAATATGTTTTTTAATTATGAATCTGAATAATGCTACTGCATTATTGAATGAATGAAAAAATCTTTCAAATTATTATTAGAGGACATTTTAAAATTTTACACTTTTTTTCAATATCTCAGAATGTCTATGCAGTTTTGAAGGTTAGTGAAATAAACATTCTTACCTGCTAGAGCTCCTAACGCAAGATAGAACACTAACATGCTTCAATGAGCAATATTAACAATTTTCGACAACCATGTAAATTAAAATGTACAACATAACACAGGAGCACATGCAACGCGTCGACCGACAGATGTACGTTTATGAATATTTAAATAAGATTTAGGGCGCGAAAGCTCTTTCTTTGTGACGCCCAACGTTGCCGCCGCCGTCGCTGCCAGGGTGATGCACTCGAACAACGTCATTGCCGTTCCAGCACTAAAGCTCTCGTAATCTCGGGCGTGCGCTTCTCGCGAACCAATTGGGGGTGGCAGTCTCATTAGCTCCAATTAGGAAAAGCATTTTCGTTATGCATGTACGTATTCTCTAGAAGAAATCTTCCCCTTTTACTATGCACTCCTCGTCTGTGTTTGTTCCTCTTTCTAATTTATCTTAAATCTTAATTTCTTAAGTTTACGCGCGTGGGCCACTTTTTCCCACACTCAGACATACCTACATACATCGCACATATGACGATATTTGCGACACAGTGAGTGACACATAGGCCCAGTTTGTTTGCAATCAATAGCTGCAAGCCCGTGGAATTGTAATCAAGGGGAGAAAGCGCTGCTAAATACAAAGTGTTTACAAAGATTATCCCGTGCTACGCATGCCAATAGGGAAAAAGAATGGGAAACACAAAGCGTACTCCAAATATATAAATATGTATGTATTGTGTGCCTACACATGGAACATGATAGTTTGGTAATATGAAATATTTAACTTGGTTCCGAAATAGCTATTAAATAGGTAGGCATACGTAGGTTTTCCGGAAAAGATAAAAGGATTAGATGTGAAGGAGTAACGAATTATTCACTTGAATTTTTGCGTATGTTTTCGTATAAAAGTAAATTTCAAAATAATACCTTATGTAGCTATTCATTATTTCCGAATTTTAATGCCTTTTTCTTTTTTTTTTTGGACACCCGCATACAATTGTCCACATTTTGATGCTTACCATCGGTATCTCGGGCATTTTGTTTGTTTTTAGGTCATTACTTTTTTTCTGGTTCAAATTCCAATGTGTGAAAAAGGGAGCAGCTACGCGTGAAGACGGCAAGGCTGTCGGAATTTAAGGAAACGTGGGGGCTGGTTCTTCAGCAGGATAATAATCATTTGCCGGCTATCAGTAATAAGATCTAGGGTTTCTTCCCAAATCCTCCCGGAGTAAGGGTTTTGCCGTGGTTTTCCCTTACTCCTTAGTTTATATAAGTATATTATATACCGTACGCGCTATTCTAAATGCGAACACCCGAATATTCCCGAAGCGCGCCGATCTTAAGCTGGGTGAAGCTACGTTACGAAATGTACCGAGGTAGTCTGATTTGGGAAACGCAACGCATTTATTCAGGATGAGCGTATTTACAAAATTTACTTAGTGTCTACCTATCTAGTTAGAAATAAAAAAATAATCGCATATCCAACATTCGAAATAGTCACTAATAAATTATTTGTCTTTTGTTTTTTCAACTAATATTTGAATACCTACTTTTGCTAGTAATTATTCCTGATGTTGTCAGTAAACGTCGGGGCAATAGTTGTTTTTTAATGAAAAGCAAAAGAGTTTCGAAAATGGAAATTAAAATAAGTTTCAAGTAATGAAAATATCTCCGGCTAAATTGTGATTAGAACTTATAAAATAGGTTAAAGGGAAAAAATAGGGAAAACAACATTAGTTCCTGCGAAACAAGTGCTTAAAGAAAAATGTATAATCAATACACGACATAACTAATTATAGCAAAAGTACACCGATAAGTGGAAGTAATAATGGCAATATAATCCAATAACCAATCACATTGCGGCGTATGAATTTCGTATTTTCCATGATACCTATAGTTTTACCCGAAAATTCAAGTAAAAACAAATAAATATAAAAGATCCTCATATTTTTACAGCAAAATTAATAGTTCACTAGTAAAATTACTTTTAAAGTGCACTAAATACCCCAAAAAAATGTCAATTTTACACTTTTAAGTAAAGTTTGGGAGTAAATACAAAATTGTACATGTTTTTTCTTGTATTTTCCTTTTGAATTTTTGTTACATCTTAAACTTACAAGAAAAAGCTATAAATTTTACCGAAATTTCTTTTTCCATGTTAAATATCCTAGAAAAAACATGTAAAACAAAATTTACATGATTTATTGTGGTAAATTCACAACGTTATTACATGTAATATTCCTGATTTACCATGGCAAAATTACTGTAATTTTTTACAGTGTGGGCCCATTTAATAACAACTGATAGTAGACCGATTTACAGTAGACTCGCGATTATGTGAACTAATCACATTTCACATATTTCAGCATTTCACATAAAGTAGTATTCATATGGTCGCAAGGCTATTGTATTATATTTTTATTATTAACAATCATAGGGAGATTATTTAGTTAGAGTAGAAACATTTCAATTGTTATAGAATCCATATAGTTCTTAGAATAGGTAGCCTCGTGTAGTACCTTTTAGGTGGAGCACGGGGTTGGGATGATTTGTAATTATTTAGTTTTTCATAAATAAAGTGGTTAAATGGGAAATATTTTGCAAATTTACTTTAATTTTAAGATTTAAAAAAAAGGAAAACAGAATTTGCGATTTAAGTTTTCTGCTAATTCGGTAACACATAACGTGACCACTTCAGGGATCCGGAGTAGAACTCTTTTTAAAAATGAATGAAACCTACATTCGCTTTTAAATTAAATAGTGATAGTAATGCGTAGTAACAGTACTGAGAACAAAGCAATTTTGAACAAATTCTATAAGCAATGAACATTTTTCGAATTTATCGCAAATATTTACGGTGACGTTTCTTGAGCCTGTATCCTACAAACGGTACCCACATATTTGAAGAGAAATATAAAAGCGAAAAATGTATAGCTACAGACGCTACCTACAGTGATGATTATAGAAAGCCATTTATGATTATATTTTTTATCGTACCGATCGGGTTGGCCGCGGTGGTGGGGTAGGTATCTACGTGAGCAATTCCTTTAGAGCTTCTTTGGTGGATACTTCTAACAATATCGAACAAATTTGGGTTCGGCCAAGGGTGCTTGGGCGAGAGATAATAATAATAATAATAATAATAATAATTTATTTCAATCGAGACCTCAAATAGTAGGCATGGACATTGTCAGTACAAGATAAAGAAATGGATAAAAGCATATATAAACATACAGTGTATATAAACAAAAAGCGTGTATAAACTTGAAGTGTATATAAACAACGGACTACAAAAGAAACAAACACATACGCAAGTGTACAATGTCAACAAGTTAAAATCTAATACTAAAATACTCTTCGAGTGAATAACACTCATGGTCCAAAAGCAGTCTCTTGACCGTGTTCTTAAGTTGCCGCTCGTCCAACAACTTCACACTGTTTGGCAGATGGTTGTATATCTTAACGGCAAAGTAGTTCGTTGACATCCGTGATTTTGTATACGATGTGGGGTGGTATTAAGTCGCCCTTATGTCGGGTGTTGTGGTGATGTACATCGCTGTGCACTACGTACTTTGATTTGTAGCATGGACATAGAGTACGCAGGTTTAAAATGTAAGAACACGGTTAGGTAAGTATACCATGTCTCCTGAAAAGTGTTCTGCAAGATGTTCGTGGTCAACATTGCTCAAAATTCTTACTATTTCCCTTCTGTTTTCAGAAATATTCTTGTTGCCTCAGGAGAGTGTCCCCACAATAGCCACAGCATACGTCGCTCTGCTGTGAAACAGTGAAAAATAGGCAGTTCTTGCAGCCTCGTAGTAGCCACTTCCACTGCTCTTCTGACTGCGTAAATGGCCGATGAAAGTGCCTTTGCTGTGGCATCGATGTGTACCCTATAACTGAGGTTGTCGGAGATGTGGAGGCCGAGGAAGCATACAGTTTTTGTTTCGGCTAAAACTTTAGTTGTAAGTGTTAATGTCTGAGTTTGTTTTTGTTTAAGTCAATCCACTACCTCGGAACCACTCATCAGCTTCCATTAACGCTAACTCGGATTTCTTTGCCAGGTCTTCATGCATGTTTCCTTTGTAAGTAGCGTGGTATCGTCGGCGTACAAACACAACAGATTGCAGTGCACATTCCGCGGCAGATCATTGAGTACACAAGAAACAGCAAGGGTCCCAACACCGACCCTTGAGGAAACGCCATTGAACACCGGTCGCCAATCCGACAATATACCCCGCCACAGCACCACTTGCCTTCTGCTGCTAAGATAAGACTCAATGAGCTTGAGTGCAGATCCTCTGACACCATAATGATCCAGTTTAGCTAATAAAATGGGAACGTTAACGCAGTCAAATGCTTAGAAAGATCACAGCAGGTAAGCATTACATCATTTTTCTCATCGAATGCTGCCGTTATCGCTTCTACTATTTCCGTTGCAGCTGTTACTGTGGATCTCTGGATCTTCCATGACGATAACCATGTTGCTCTTTGCAGTAGATGTTGTGCTTACGAAAAAGCGTACCAAGCGATTTTTTATTGCGACTTCAAATATTTTGGAAAATATGGGTACTAGAGCAATAGGTCTGTAATTGCTTACATCTCTTACATCACCTTTTTTGTGTACAGGATGATTTTGGTGAGCTTTAACTCGTCTGGAAAGTTACCTTCCAGCATACACATTTAAAGCGTGAGCTAAAGGAGCGGCCACATCGTGTTTTAGGAGTTTTATAATATCTGACGACAGCCCGTAAATGTCCAATGACCTACTGTTGCTTAGTTGCTGGATTATACTGTCTACTTCACCCTCGGTAATTGGTGAAGAAAATATAGAGCACTCTAAGCTCGGCGAGGCTTGTTCGAGGAATACATGATGACTCTGATTAGGACTCGGTAAATCATTATTAGTTTATCACTAACTCTACTAAAGAAAAGCCGTTGAACTCGCTAGCGCTCAAACCACAATCATTTTTGAGGCTATTCTTACTCTCTAAATTAGTTTCCCGTTTATTACGTCCCATACAGCCTTAACTTTATTTTGGATGTTGCAATTTCACGAGATACATGAGCTTTTTTTGCATATTTTATTTCTTTTCTATACTCTTTTTTTCATATTTTTATTATATCTCTTCAGCTTCTTTACTGTTTGTAACTTTAAAAATGTGTGTACAGTGCGTCAAGATTTTGTTTCATATCAGTTATCTTATCTAATGGAAAACTAATACTTAGTTTTTGTTTTAAATTTCATAAATTTTTCTGGAAATTTTGTGGTCTATAACTTGCATGAATAGGTTATGAAAATCAGCATAAGCAGTACCTTTGTTCATTAGTATTGGTCCCATTTTATTTCTTGCAACTTTCGTTTAATATACTGCAGTTGTTAGCATTCAAACATCTTGATTTTACTTTTGTATTAATGCTGTTATTATTCAGTTTTTCCAAATTAATGGAAATTATTGCGCTAGATGATCAGCAACATGGAGATTTACTACTGCTTTGCCGCTTATAGATGTAGGGGAGTTAGTAAAAATATTATCAATGCAGGTGGAAGAATATGTTGTTTCCCTAGATGCTCTTTGAACGACGAATGCAGCCCAAAAGATATACAACACTCCAATATAGATTTACCCTCATCCGACTCACTTAGGAAGTTCACATTAAAATCTCCAGCTAGTACTATTTTGTAATCTTTGTATTTTTTTAATATGATCACTAATGTAGATTTTAAATTTTCAATGAATGTATTGAAATTTCCTATTGGAGATCTGTATAACGTTAGCACTATTAGTTTGCGTTTCTATATTCAACACCTGCTATTTCAATATCCTTGTCAATGCCATAAATGCTTAATTACAGTAATTTCGCAACACTCGATATCTTGCTTGGTTAATATAAGGACTCCACCATGTTTATAAACGTTTCTGCAATAATATGTACTAACTTTATAGTTGTCTATTTTCAAATTCTGTATAGAATCTAAGTTTAACCAGTGCTCTGTAATACACAATATGTCGATATTAGATGTGTACATGTAAAGCTGTAAAATATCTGTCTTATTGTATAGCGACTGTACATTAATATTTACGATACGAATATCTGTCATTGTATTTATAAGAGTTTCTGGGTCTCCAGGGTCTAGATGTTCGTCCTGGAAAAAACTTAAACTTCCGCACCTCAATACCCACCGGCCAATGTGCAGCATTGTATATATCTTGTACCAAATCAGTGGGCACGCCAATTTTGAAACTGCAGTACCTGTCCTCTGTGAATTTACTATGTTTTTGTAACCTTTTTATTTCAAAAGCTTTATTTATACCAAATTCGTTTTGTAAAAATTCTTTCATTTTACTTTCGTTATAATCATCTCTATATTTACTAACATATACCCAATGTAGTTCTTTACTGACGTATAAGACATCTTCATCCTCTTTTGTTCCTTTTATAGTGTTAAAATTACGTCTTGTAATTTGTTTTTTATTTTGTACAATATTTATTTCTTTTATTTTACTATCTGCATGATGTTCGGTTTCAGAATGAGTATTTGGATGATTATATACTATATTGTTGATATCTTGTGTGTGAGCGATGGGTTGCCTAGCAATTTCAGTTTCGAACACTGTTTCATTTTGATCATTTTCTTCGTTTGGTGTGTGACTGACACGGCCAACTTCACATTGTTTATCTAGTTTTGACTGTGTAATTGTTGAGTTTTCTATTTGCTTTTCTTTTCTAATAATAGTGTGTAGTGATTCTTTTATTGTGTTAAACTCATCTTGCATTGTTTGTTGAATGTTGCTCAAGTGCTGTAGTATCTGTACTTGCATATTCTCCATGGCATCATCCTTTGTATCGTAAGTATCATTTGTTTCATTTGTTTCCTCTGTAGAAATAAGTTGATTGATTGCTGCCATATCATTGTCAATTTCTTTTATAGATTGGTCCATGTTTCTAATGTTCAAATTCATTAATCTAGATCTAAGTTCAGTTATCGTTTTTTCGTTTTGGTTCAATTGTTCTATGTTTTGAGAGAGCACTCGCTTTTGTTTACTTATTTCCTCTTTCAATGTCTGTATTTTCTCCTCATTAGCTCTGATTTTATTGTCCTTTTCTTTTATTGTATCATTTAGCTTTGCTACTTGAATGTCCCTTTCTTTGATTGAATCATTTAATTTTGTTATTTGAATGTCCTTCGCCTCCGTTGAGGTTATGTTCTTACAACAGATTATTCGACCCTCTTCTTCGACGTAAGTACCTTTAACCTTCAGTATACATGCAGGATGATAAATGTACTTACATTTTTCACAGATTATATGAGATTTTACTGATATTTTTATTGAAACTGAACATCGTTTACACACTGATTTGTCAGACACGTCTTTACCCGCCATATTTTTTCGCCGATGCGAACAGCTGCTACTGAGATAGCCGTGGGCGCGGTATATACTCCTCCGGTATATATTACAAACAGTTTCTCAGTGGTTTGGAGGACTCTTTAATACATTGTTATCTGATTGCTGAGGAAATGTATTGTTGTAGAGATTTTAATATTGACCTCTTCAAGGTTAATAGCCCTCCAACTGTATATTTTAATTTTCTCTTGAATGGACTGCGTTTAAAACAGATTATTTGTGATCCTACGAGAATTACATTAACTTCTTCATCACTTATTGACTTGATACTTGTAACAAATGACATGAAGCGAAGAGTGGAGTTATTAGATGCCTGGTATCGGATCACGACTCTGTATTTTGTGATGTTATTTGCTCTAAGCCGCAATGTACCCCTATCTTTCGCTCTATAGAAATTACAAAAATATCTGTCTCCACGATTTTCATTTAGATTTATATCAAACCGACTTTGATTTTTTGTTACGTTTAAATAAGCTAGAGGATAAAGTTGCCTATTTCAATTTATGCATTCTGCGATTATTTGATAAACATGTCCCTTTGCTGACGAATAGATTCAAAAAAAACACATTCCCTGGTTAACGCATAATTTAAAAATGTTAATGAAGCTGCGCGATAAAACCAAAAATAAATTTCGTAGATCCAGAAATCAGAGAGATTGGAACTACTATAAATCTAAAGAAATGTAAGTAATCGTACCTTTATTTTAGAAAAGAGATCATATTTTGATTATATTTCGAGGTTCAAAGATAAAAAATCCCTTTGGACCAATTTAAATTACCTAGGCATCAGAAAAAAAAACAAGTAGTAATCCCGGATCATTTTGCCAATCCCGATAACGTTAATGATTTTTTTGTAATTGGCTATTGGCTCACATCACGTGGAACCCTACACGAGTGGGGAGTGGGGATCCAGCCCACGAGCTGGGCTGGATCAGCGGCTGATGCATTTTCTTTTTCTCTTGTTAATACAGATACGGTCGCAGATATCATACGGAGCACCAGATCGACAGCGATAGGGTGTGACGGTATTAGTATTACGATGCTGCGCTCTGTTCGCCATATGTTGTGCCGTATGTGACCCACATCATTAATACATGTCTTCTTGACGGGGTGTTTCCGTCAGACTGGAAGCAGGCTATTGTGATTCCTGTGCCTAAAAAAAATGAGGTTCAAAAGCTGAAAGATCTCAGACCGATCAGCTTGCTTCCTGTCGCTCACATCACGTGGAACCCTACACGAGTGGGGAGGCTGGATCAGCGGCTGATGCATTTTCTTTTTCTCTTGTTAGTACAGACACGGTCGCAGATATCATACGGAGCACCAGATCGACAGCGATAGGGTGTGACGGTATTAGTATTACGATGCTGCGGCTCTGTGCGCCATATGTTGTGCCGTATGTGACCTACATCATTAATACTTGTCTTCTTGACGGGGTGTTTCCGTCAGACTGGAAGCAGGCTATTGTGATTCCTGTGTCTAAAAAAAATGAGGTTCAAAAGCTGAAAGATCTCAGACCGATCAGCTTGCTTCCTGTCCTGACAAAGATCCTTGAGCGGGTAATGGAAATTCAAATTAAGGGTTACGTTGATAGAGCTCAATTGTTTCCAGAAATTCAGTCGGGTTTTCTTCAGGGTCACAGCTGCACAACTGCTCTTCTGTGTGTCACTGATGATGTTTTGGCCTCGACCGATCAGGGTCTGATGACCAGAGTAGTGCTTCTCGACTTTCGATACTGTGGATCATAAAACTTTGCTCGGTCTTCTTGCTGGGATGGGATTTGGGCGGGTTTCACTAAAGTTAATTGCCGACTTTGTAACCAACAAAACTCAACGTGTTAGATTGAATTCACTTTCGGAAAAATTGACGTTATGTAGAGGAGTGCCATAAGGTTCTATAGTAAGTCCGATTTTATTTTCATTATATACAACTTCTATTTTAAATAACGTAAAACATGTCAAAGCCCATCAGTATGCTGATGATTTGCAGCTCTATTATTCGTTTAAATATGAAAACTGGAAAGATGCTGTAGCTAAAGCTAATGACGATCTAACGGTTATATCTCATAATTCGACTACGCACTCACTTATTCTAAACCCGATTAAGTCGCAGGTTATAATCTTTGATAATGGTGAATTAAGCAGAAACCTGGGCGACCAAATCGTTATAAATATTGATAACGTTGATATTCCAATTGTGAATAGAGCAAAAAGTTTAGGTCTGCTGCTCGACAATACATTTCGCTTTAGAGACCAAGTTAGTAAATGTATAAGACCAGCTTATCGGAACCTTAAGAAATTGTATCCTTTCAGAGTCGTTCTAAATAATACTATTAAGAAAACCTTGTGCGATGAATTCGTACTCTCAAATTTTACTTACGTTTGCGAAATTTATCATTCCTGCTTAGATTACATTTCATCAAAGCGAATACAACAGGTACAAAATTCATGTTTAAGGTACATTCATGGCATCAGAAAATTTCAACATATTACGTACAAGCTCATCGACACTGACTGGTTAAATATGTCCAATAGAAGAGAATGACAAACTATGTCACTTTACCATAAAGTTTTAACCTCCAAAACACCTCCATATTTGTACTCGAAAATAAGATTTAGAACAAATGTTCATAGTATTACGGCGCGCTTCCGTGGACTGATATCGCCACCTGGTCATAGGTTGTCTTTGTATGAGAGGTCTTTCTTGTTTTGTATATACAGTAAATATAATGGTTTACCCGAATAGCTCAAAAGTTGTAATATCAAGCGGTTCAAGCGTGAGCTGAGGGCTAGGCTATTTCAATCTCAACTAGTTAAAGTGAATAATTTCTAAATTTGAGCTGCAAATATTATATACACTCGTTGTGTTCTCCATAACATACCATTAAGAGCAAATAAACCTCGACAGGAAATGATAGTGAATATAGGGTAACAGACGGGGAGAAAATGGTAAGGTTTTAATAAGATATCTAGTATAGTGATGGCCTGCAAGAAGACTGTGCTGTCAAAAATAGATATTTATAACGATTTTTTTCAATTAAAGTAAACAAAATAATTTTTTTTTTCCAGAACTGTTGTTTTTTTTATTTATTTATTATATATTTTATTTTAATTATGGTTAAATGTAACAAACAATATTTTAAAACAAAATCTAATCCCTCTCAACAAAATATCGACAAAACCGTAAATACATTTTATAATTAAATATAAAACCAAACTATTACCATGTAAATAATAAAATAAATTAATTATCAAAGACAAATTGCGTATTTCCAAATTTATATTTCGCAATATAATTTTCACCAAAAGATGTGGCCAATTTTACCAAATTTCTGTTCGTCATCTCCACATCTTTTATTTAATTCCAATAATTGTACACAAAGAAAAATAGGAGTTAAACTCAACACATCCGGGTCGCTAAGGAACAGGTGAAATGGATAAAATATAAATCGTTTTTTATTAAAAGTAAAATATGTACTGTACTGCTTAACGGTATATTTATAACTTATAGCTTATCTGTATTAGAGGTCTGGGACTTCTTCCGAGATTCTCCCAGAGTAAGGTATTTGCCATTGGCCCTTACTCCGTGGCCATGAATTTTATATAAGTATATTATATATGATCAATGTCCTTGGCGAATGCTGGGAGTTAACGAAAGTCGTTCCATGGGCGCATTTAATAATAACTGACAACTTACCGATTTACAGTAGACTCACGATTCTATGAACTAATCACATTTCACATATTTCATCATTTCACAAAAGTAGTATTCATATGGTCGCCCGCTACTGTATTATATTTTTGTTATTAAGAATCATAGGGAAATTATTTAGTTAGAGTAGGTAGATTTCAATTGTTATTGGAACCCATATAGTACCCATATAGGTAGCCTCGTGTAGTATAGGTGGAGCACGGAGTGGGATGATTTGTAATAATTTAGTTTCATAAATAAAGTGTATTAGAGGCATTAAAGAATTTCATAACATCTAAAAATTTGTTGCTAAATACTTGGGATATATTACGTGAGGGAGGTGTATACTTTTTGAACTTGGACTCACGTAGATCGGTAATAAGAGGGCGGATCAATTGGCGAACGAGGCGATGTGAAGGAGGGAAAGCGCGATATCTTAGAAATGGGTTAATTTTGACTAGGGTAGTTAAATAAGCGTTTAGAGATAATCTTGATAATGGTTGGCAGGGAAGGTGGGCTATATACATTAAATGGGAGGTGGACTAGGAAATTTGTTGGTAACACATTTTCGGGAAATGAAGGTTAATTTTTCAGGCGGTAAAATTAATGACGAGTCACAGCAATTTTAAATCATATTTATGTAGAATTCGGAGGGTTAACGACTCGCATTGTGAATATGGTGGATTAGATACAGTTGGGCATGTTTTATTTGATTTGTTTGATTTTTTTTTTGGTAATGCTGCAAAAGAATTAGATAGGTTACGGCATAATATTTACACAGTTGGTAGAGCAGTACGTATTATAAATGAATATTTTATACTCTTTAGTGGTGTGAATTAGTGTTGAATTGGGTTGAATATGGATATATAAATAAATACTTAAAATATGAACCTTTAATTTAATTACTATTGACTAGAGTAATTAGGATTAAGTTATTGTTAAGCATTAGAATCGTTGTTTTATTTGCTTTCAATTCATTACGACGGTCAATCATCCCACGGACAGGAATCAGCTTCATTGTACCGCGAAGAGGTGAGAAGCTATCTGTGGACGGCACAGCTACCGGAATCGAAAGGACGTGAACGCTGCCTCTTCTAAATCCAGAAGGATAATAATAATAGTTTGCTGGCTATCAGTAACAAGATCTAGGCCCACTTCGCAGATCCTGCTCCCAGATGTAAGGTTTCTCCATGGTTTTCCCTTACACCTTGGCTGGGAGACAACTAAAGTTGTTTTATGGGCGCCAACATTATAACAATTGATAGCTGAGCGATTTATTATATTTTTGTTATTATTATTAATAATGAGAGGAAAATTATTTAGTTAGGGTAGAAACATTCAAATTGTTAAGGAATCCGTATAGTACTTAAAATAGGTAGCCTCGTGTAGTACCTTAAGTTGGAGCACGAGGTTTAGAATGAATTGACATATATATTTAGCTTTTTAGAAATAAAGTGCATTGCTCAACGCTGGTATTCATTGCCCTTGCACGCTTTAGTTTTTTTTTCTTTTGAAGAGCTGCAAGTAAAATTTGAATAAATACTTTCGGTAACTATAGAAACATGTCAGATAACAATAGTAGTATTGCTGAACAGTTACAGATATATCTTTATAATTGTATTTATTTTCGATTTGTAAAAATTTTATTTTCCATTACTCGGAACTTACAGTTTTTTCGTTATAACGACTTTACGATAGAATATACGGTCGTGAGTTTTTTTTTTAGGGAACAAAACAATTCTGAACAAGTTTTGTAAGCAACGAGACATCGTAACTTTTTCGATTTATCGCAAATATTTACAGTGATGTTTCTTGAATCTGTAACGTATACGTTAGACGGTATCTACAGGGATAATAATGGAAACTATATGGAGAGAAATATGTAGAAACATAAACGCGAAAAATGAATAATTTCAAAGTTAGGGTGGCAGTTACTTATATACACACACCTGTTTTTTTCTACATGATATAGCATTAAGAGGAAATATGACCTTGGCAGAAAATATAGGGAAATAGTGAGAGATATGTATCTTTTTTTTGTATATATCTAGCATTATAATAATGTCCTACAAGAAGGTAGAATAGATATAGATATCTACAACGGGTGTTTTTAATTAAAGTAAAGGGAATAAATAATTCTTTCCATAAATGTTTTTTATTTAGTTCTTAACCGGGTGGGCGGCATCTGAAACTAGGCGCAGTACGTTATCGTTTAGTTCATCAAGTGACACCTGTCCGGTTAAAGATTAAATGTTCTTTGAATGTAACAACTATTTTAAAACAAAATCTAATCCTATTATCATATCATCATAAAATAACGACGAAAACGCCGTAAAATAAATTAATCCTCTGAAAAGGATTGCGAATTTTTAAATTTATATTTCGCAATTTTGAATTGTAGTTTTCTTTTCTTGAACTCTTAAATAATTTTCACCAAAAGATTGTATAATTTCATTAAATTGCTGTGCGTTTTCTGCACATTTTTATTTGGTTCCAATAATTATGCACAAAAAAAAGAAGCGGAGTTAAAATCAACACTGTAGGGGCGTCAGGGAAAGCCGAAATTATATAAAACAAAAATTGTTTTCCATAAAAGTCAAGTGCATATTGTATTGCTCAACGCTGGAAATCTTTGGCCTTTCACGTTTTAGTTTTTTCGAAGCGCTGCAAGCAAAATTTGAATGAACGTTGGTATAATAAAATTTTTAGTTTCCTATAGATACAATATTAAAGAACATTCATCGCTTATCCCATTTTTAAATCAATAACACAATCAATTCTCGGTAGTATAGAAACATGCCAAGTAACAATGCACAACAGCTCATTGGCATTATTGCTGAAGGTGTCTTAAGCAGTCCTAAGTCTCCTGTCAGAGCGCATCGGATCTCGGAGAGTTACGGATACGTGTTTAAAATTGCATTGATTTTCGATCTGTAAAAATTTTATTTCCGATCACTGGCAACTTACAAATTTAATGTTTTGCGATATCGCAATTTTACGATATGAATACATATTGCTGCCGAAGTTGTATTATAGAAGCGGAGCCGTTAAAAGTTAAAAGGGTTTCTTTTTTCTGTTCCCTTCGGTTTTTTTTTTTTTGGTTTATTGCACGACGATTTCATAGTATTCATTTTTTGATGGGTAATGATACTTGACGTAAAGCACCATTTTAACTTTAACATTACAAATGGTTAAAAAACAATTAGTCTGTGCCTGTGTTTGTGATAGTTGTGAAAACGTTATGAGTTAGTTGTAAATGTGTTTATTTCAAATCACATGTAATGAAACACTAGCTCATGATTATTTTGATTATGTAGGGATGGAAAACAAATGAAACTGTAAATTGTGTAAAGAGACATAAAAGCAAGTTTTGTGACTTTAATTTCAATTGATTAACCACGTGTTCTGCAATCCATAATATAGGAGTAAAAAGAAGGTGGTTAATTGAGCTGTTATAGTTTAGCATTGACTTCAATGATTCTTCGCTGAGAAAAGTGTAGGTAGTTCTACTAGATATTAGTATAAAGTTCTCTATCTGTATAGTAGCAAATACGTTAAATACCCTGAGAGAAAAACGTTCCCTTAAAAAAAAAACAATTTTCCATATAAATTGTTTTTTGCTTTTACATTTATTTAAGTTTGAGTGCTTTAGATGTAAGCAGTCTGATGTAATTTTAAATAATGCATGTAAGGACAATTTACTTTATCGCGACTATTCAATAATTTATTTGGAAAAGATTTATTTAACAATAAAGTTTATTGTTCCTAAATAAATTTAGTTATTTAGTTTATTATTTATCAATGTGGTAAACAGTACATAATTATTTTTTTTTTATTTGTACCAGTAAGTACTGGTACTCTGCTGTAAATTCCTACAGTTAATTGTAAATAAATGTTTTTTAATAAATCACTTGATCACTTTATTTCAAATATATTTATTCATATTTAATATTATTTATTTTAAAACAATAGTGTTTTACTTGTCTGTTAATAAACGTACGTTAGGCAATTTCCAAAGTTGATATTTATTTGATGGTACCAAGGCCTATCATTTTCAAATAAACTTTTACCAAACAATCATTTCATAGTACGTACCGTGATTATTAAAATAGGGTCGCACCTGTTGTTGCAATTCAAGTAATGCACCAGGAACCAAGTTTTATTCCTATCCGTTCATATTCCATTCATTTAACTAGTTTTGGTTCTTTACAGTTTATGGTTTTATCACTGCCTGCAAAAATAAGAGTCCGGAAAGAGTTCTGCGTAAGCAACTTTGTCATCAAAAATGTAAGAAAATGCTTAATTCTAAACAATTTGCCCGGGTATGGGTTTCAGCCCTCAAATGCCTTTTCGCCAAAATGGAAACGGTGATTTATACACTCTGATGAGTGCTACAAATGTGACAAGTTTTAGGTTTATCGGCCACAGTCACCTTGCGATGTTTCTTTGTGTTTCTCACAATTTGTCGGTAGAATGAGACTTACCGGTAAACAGTAAAACATAGTAGCAAAGATTGTTAAAAACAATAATTATACATAAACAAAATAAAAGTGTCAAGCATTATACCTGAAATTTTAATGTTTTTATGTTTTTCTCACAAAGGTGATATTATACTATAAGAGACAAACATGGCAACAGGTTTTACAATATATGGGAGTCCTTTCTCAAAGATTTTTTATAAAAGACTTTTGGTAAAGAAATTTCATATTGTAATGTAACGGTTAAGCTTATTTCATTAACATGCTATTAGTATGTATAAATTACAGCTAGACTATTGTTCCCCTGAACGGAATCCTGCTTAAAAAACGGAATATTCCATTTCTCAATTTTTTGTCTAAAATCTGTTACTTGTACCACTTTTCCACTGATCCTCTCGAATAATCTATTACAGAACGTCTAACATGAAGATGTGACTTTGAGTGAGTGCTGAAGTGTCTGTGAAGTTCTAAGTATAACACTTGAAGGTTTTGTTAGTTCGTTTTCGGTGTTTGAAATATCGTTTAGTTTGTTTTAGCTATTATAATTATTTATATTATCCAAAAAATACTTTTTTTTTTTTCATTGTTTGAGTATGTAATCCTCTCGATATCACTGGAATGTATAGTTTGGTTGTAGTTTCTAGTAACCTATGCTTGCATAACATTGTTATGATATCGTTTTCAAAGTAAAATTAATGCAATTGATGAGAACGAACACTCCACGTGTGTTGAAAGTGCGGAATTTGTGGCAGGTATGTATGTACATGTATGTATTGTGCGTGTAGCTTACACAATGCGCATACTTTCACCTTGAACCTGGTTGATTTGTAGTAATAAACTTTAATGCTTTTGGATTTTCGATATTTTCATAAAAACTTTATTTATATGACTATGAATTAAGATTAATTAAAAGTTAAACATTAATCTTACCAGAGTTTGGTGAATACTTGAAGGATATCGAGTAGTTTTATACATTTAAGTAAACTAAAAATGATGGCCTTAAAATACATTTCAAAAATATTCTGTTATCATCATCATATGGCGTTTATTTTATTCATTTCAAAGATTGGAAACTTTTATTGGCTCTATATTATATAAAAAATTCCTAGTAATGTTGGCAAAGAGGCGGATATCCGATAAAGATCTCCCAATGGAGATAGTAAATAAAACATTCCTTCATCACTTTGTGAGCTCCCTCTCGAGGGAATCTATTATCGAATAAAATCTCTCATGATACACGCCCACAGTTACATTGCTATCTGGTTTAAAAGCACGGGGAGAAAGAGGTATATAACCATCATTTTACTTGTTTTCTTCTTGTTTAAATTCTTCTTTTTAATGTATTGCAACGACATACATTTTTGAAAACCAAATTTATCGAGCTTTACGAGGAATGATTAATATAAAAGGTCTTCCAGTGAAGAAAAATTATTGTATAAAGCAAGTTAGACTTTCAATGTTTAAAAATTGCACTTATTGTTATTCTAGGTAAACAGTACACTTCTATCATAGTCGAATTATAGAAAAAATGAAATTCGACTAAGGAATCCACTAATGAAAAAAATGTGTTACTTATATATTTGAATTAAAACAAATGACACTTAGCTTATGTAAAAGCGCCAGCACAGTATTGATTAAAATGTAGCAAGTAATAGTTATGTAATTAGATATGTAGTTCATTCACTATATGCTTGTAATAGGCTATCCGTCGTATATATATTTTAGCAAAATCTTTAATGAATGATTAATATTAATATATAATTTTATTTTATAGATTCCTTAAGAATTAATGTTCGGTTCCTATTTAGGTACATACGTAGTTCTTGCCTAATGTAATAAAAATGAGAAATAATTGAAAGGAATAATAAATAATAAGAACTAACAGCTTTGTTTTTTTTATTTATTACAAATACAAATATTTAGAAAAATAAAAGGATGAAAATATAAATAGATCACAATTAAACAGACAGTAACAATATATATTTAGTCTTACATCTATCTAAACGTTAAACTTAGTCAATGAGAGATGAGAAATAGAAATAAAATATTTTCCAAATACCGTTTCGTATGTAAAATTTACGTTTGAATAAAACAAAATTTCACTTTAAATTAATGGCACAATTCCAGTGCGTGCTTAATATCTAGATGAATGTCTTTTTGGTTCACCTTTACGTTTTCAGCATCGATAACAGCAAAAGAAGTTTTTGCAACATCAATATCAACAAATTACGTTTTGTACGATAAAAATAGAATTGTCATCGCACTGACCAGTGGATGTCAGCGAGATATATCAAACGAACTCGAACTATTTCGTGTACTAACTACTTTTGCTTTCTATCGGTTGCCAATTTTCATCTATCTCTTGAGATGGAACTAGCGGAGGTAGAAACCCATATTCTAACTTAGGAGATTCGAAACTGCTTTTAGCTTGGCGTTTCCTTAAACTAGTAGAGACAGGACGGGTATCCCTTGGAGGAACGAGCCCGATATATTCATTTCTGTTGAGTGTTTTGCAGTTATCTTGATTATAAGGTATAGGTGCACCATATTCAAAGGAAGGAACCTTTTGTTCAATGCTATTGTAACTTTGAATATTTAAAGATGCTGGTTGGGATGTTTGGTAAACGTATTGTATCTTTTGATCTTGCACATTACTTGCTATAGAGTTTTGGTCTACTTGCTTCTGTATGCTCGTTTGAACGCTTTGATAATTAGGAGCGTATAAGTAGGGATTTGATATTAGAAAATGTTGATAGTTTGCACCGCCTCCTTGCTGATTATTTTGCACATATTTGATGTTTAGAGGAAGAAGATACGCATGGGATAATAATGAGTGTTGAGCATTTTGCTCTGCAGTCTTAACCGCTGTTGCAGCTTGCGCAATATGAGCGGAGAATTGTTGATACGGTAATTTATGACTTGCACCAACAAGTTTTTCTACAATATATGTTGGTTGAGGAACATGAACTTTGACTGGATACGGTCTGTCGATGTAATTATTTACAGGAACAGGCACTTGTTTCTCTACGATCTTTTCCACGGGATATGGCTGTGGAATAGGAACATGTACTGGGACTGGATATGGTTTATTTACAACTTTCTCTACTATTCTTTCGACAGGATATGGTTGCGCCACTGGAACTTTAACAGCGTATGGTCTGTCGATATATTTAGTTACTTCAACCGGAACTTGCTTTTCCACTATTTTTTCAACAGGATAAGGTTGTGGTATTGGCTTTTCTATGATTTTAGTAACGGGCTTTTCAACAATTTTTTCGACAGGATAGGGTACTGGAACTTTCTTTTCGATAGTTATAGGAACTTGTTTCTCTACGATTTTCTCCACAGGATAAGGCTGTGGCACAGCGACCCGTACTGGGACTGGATATGGTTTGTTAACAATTTTCTCTACGATCTTTTCCACGGGATATGGTTGCGCTACAGGTACTTGTACTGGGTAAGGTCGATCGATATATTTCGTTACTTCAACAGGGACTTGCTTTTCCACAATTTTCTCGACAGGATAAGGTTGAGGTACTGGTTTTTCCACAATTTTAGTGACGGGTTTCTCGACGATTTTCTCCACAGGATAAGGTACTGGAACCTTCTTTTCAACAGTTACCGGAACCTGTACTGGTATGTGGACTGGGACGTGAACAGGATATGGTCTGTTTATATATTTTTCTACAATCTTCTCCACAGGGTACGGTACATGATGGGGTACATGTACAGGATATGGTCTATCTACGTATTTTGTGACTTGTACAGGTACATGAACCGGCTTCTCCACGACTTTTTCCACCGGGTACGGGTGCTTAACAATCTTTTCTATGATTTTCGTCGCTTCAGTGGTTCCCGTTTGATAAAGCTTTTGCGGCAATTCATCGGATTCATCCTCATGTGAATTCGAATATACATTTGCCCTGTAACCACTTTCTCCAGATGATTGTACCTGCCCCGACGTTAAAGTAATTTGTTGAATTTGTCCTTGAGCTTGTTGCTGATCTACAGCGTTAATACGAGTAGCTGTCGACGTAGAAGAAATTTTTTCTCCGGACTCACTAAAGGTACTTTGCTGAATATTTTGGCTAGCGGGGAAATTTATTAAGGTCTTACCAATATTTATATCTTGCAAAATGCCCTCGCGATTTCCATTTCCATCCTTTTGCATGTATTCAAATTTTCCAATATAGTACGGAACACTCTCTTGAACTTCGATTAAAAATTTTTGTTGTTGACCTTTCTCGGCATTTTCTAATTGTATTCCAGCTTGTATTGGAGCTAAGAAGTCGCTGTGAACTGGTTTTGGAGTTACAACTACTGTTGTACCTGAGCCAATATTAGAATTAACTGTATTCACTGAATTTTGCGCGCTTGAGTAAGTACTTTTGTACTCTTGCTGTTGGCTGTAGTAACCACCGTTAATGGAACTTGTATTTTCATTTTCAAGATCCGCCACGATTATCGGATTCTTTAACAAACTTAAGGGTGTCACCGTCTGTTCATTTAATATTGGCGTAGATGTTGTACTTATAATATTTGCATTTACTAATTCTTCGTTGGATAATGATTGCGAAATAGATAACGTTTGCTGCGATAAATCACTGAGAAGACTTAGAGGCGTAACTGCTACGTTTTCTGCAGCGCCATTGATAGATAAAACATCTAAACCATTTACTAAATTTTTTGTAGTTTCTATTAATTTGGAGGGATTATTTTCGTATTGAGGGCGATTTATTAATTTAGCATTTATTTTGTCACCGTACGATCCTGAATAGTTTATATTTTCCTGACTGTTGCCATTGACTGATAAATCTGCACCACTTTCGTACAAAGCTGCTGTGGTAATTTGCTTAAGCCCATCTAGTTTTCCTGCTGACTGAAGTAAGCTGTTTAGATTCTGGGATTCTAAATTGCTGTGTTCTGAGTTTAATTGTGTTTGAAAATTTTGATAAACTTGCTGATTTCCATTTTGTATTTGGTTACCGTTGATAAGATGTGATTGCTGCTGTGGTGCATTGTAAACCAAGGTCAAGCAATGGGCGAAATTCCTTGTATCCCAAACTCTTGAATACCCGCGCTTACTGTATTTTGATTACTGAATGATTCTTTTGTTTTCCCATTTAAGATTTCGGTTTGGGTAGATTGATAATCTTTATCGCTTGTTTGCAGCGTTTGATAATTTTGCGGCAGCAGCACTATTCCTTAATTTAATTGCTCCTGAGATAGGAATATAAGTGGTACGCCTTGTTCATTTATGATAGTATTTTCATTTTTGTTAACTCCATTACTCCTAGATTGAGAATTGGAAAGAATGCTTTCTATTGAATATCCGCTACCTGATAAAATATTTTGGAGGGATTTTAGTTGTTCGTCAGCAACATTCTTTGTAAGCTGACCTTGTTGTGCGTATGGTTGTGAGTATATTTGTTGGGGTTGATTCACAAGAACTTGTTGTTTATTTTCCTTTAATGCTTCCAATCCACTGCTTTGAATATTTTGTTGTGTTTGATCCAATAAAATGTTGTGAATATTTTCTATAGGAGCCTCCTTTTGCAGAATTGGTTGCGCATTATTTAAATTAAACTGTTTACCACCTCTACCCTGTTGATTTATTTTCTCTTCCAAGTTTTCGATATGTTGATACAGCAAATTTTTCCCCGTACTACTTTCTGTTGGAGTATTGACTGTGTAGTCCCTCACTTTATCTTGAATGTTTAAAACTGGCGCTATCGTAGGAGACGGACGTTTTACATTGTTTGAATCTATTAATCCTTGTGGATATTCCTGAACTTTATTGTCATTATGCCTAATATCATCGTTTTCCAAAATCTGGATACTTGGCGATTTGAATCTAGAATTTTCGTCTTGCTCCAGGTTGATTCGCTTGAGTATTGACAGTATTGTCAAATGTAGGTAAAGTAGATTCTCGGTAACCAATACTGTATCTTTCTGTTGTAGTTCCACCAGGGGTTGAGGTTACTTGCAATTTTGGATTTCCGCCCTAGTATTGATTTAATTTACTACTTTTATAGATTTACCTTTTTGTACCGCTCTTTTTACCTTATCACTGTTTTGTAGTGCTTGAACAGCTTCTTTTCCTAATGCAATCTGGGTGACAGTTTTACTATGCGGCCCCACATTACTATACTCTACAATCGGATGGTATCCCCAATCATCGGCTAGGTATTGAACACTTTGACTGGAAGATGAACCTTGGACGTAGTACCTAAAAATTCGTAAAACGTTTACTTTATTTGAAAATACATTGGACACAGTTCTAGAATATGTTAGCTTGTTATACTTTTAAGATTAGCGTAGCAATATGATATTTATCATTCTACTTCAATTTCTTTGTTGCCATATTCAATCATTTACAAACATCTCCATGCATTATTGATACACCTTACAAATAATGGCAGTTTTTAATAGAATCAACTGTTACAACAACAAAAAAATATTGTTTAAAAATACAATAAGACTTTAGTGCTTCAATTTATTAAATATCTAGAATTTGAATTTACAGTTTAATATTTGATTCATCTGGAGTTAGAAATAAATGGATGGCTGATATGATACACATGTTTTATTTATGTAAAATTTATATTTATTCTAAATGGCTTTCTTATTTGATCTAAGTCAGGCTTCAAGAGCCCGATTTACTATTGCTAAGATCATGTTATTAAGTACCCTTTTTGTATTGTATTTAGTAGTTCCAAAGAAATATTTACTAAGTCAAGTACTATTTTCAAATAAATATATTTCTGGTTTTCTGTGCGTGCATTGAGTTTAAAATGAGTAAATGTTTCATTTTACCTTCCTTGAGCATAAATACCGTCCCGAGCCTCCATCTTCCCCTGAGATGTACCTTTTTCATCGGCGATGTTATATCCATATTCATACTTTGGAGGATGCTAAAAAGTTACATTCAATGAATATGGTAGGACAATTGCTTCAGCCGTAGGTAATATTAGGTATTTATTATTATTATAAAATAATAGTGGTGGTTTTCAGATATTTCAGAAAAATAAAGTTCCATTAAAGTTTCAATCGCAGCACAGAGAAGTATTTTTGCCAAGTAATTGGTCAAAACAGAAGGAACAATTAAATCAGTTTAGAACATAGCTAATCCGTGTAAATGACATTTAGGACTTTTGTCATTGAAGATTTCGAGGGTCTTTATTGCAATGCTATGTGAAATACAGAGATAACTTTGCGACCATCTTCAATCAATCTGGTCATGGTAATTTAATTGCTGATCTCATTATAAAGCATGTTAAAAACAAATTGTTGGTATCATCGAACGATGAAATTATTTTATGTTATCTGGATATACGTTATATAACCACTATGGTTCAAGCAACTAGAGCAATTTTTTTTTTAATTAGAAAAGTGGCTGATCCGAATGTTGACCCATGCGGAAGTATTCCTCAGAATGCAACTACTTAAAGAGGAGTCATTTTGTACTGCCCTCTCATTGACAGATAAGTACGCCACTAAAGCATTGTGAACTAATATTATTTATCCCGTATCACACTTATGTAATGCAAACAAAGAGTGAGCATCGCAGTCAAAAACTTAGGAACGATCTTTAGGTGTGCTAAAAGCAGGTATCCAAGAAGTAACTTTATGTTATGTATAACTAATATCACCAAAAATGGGAGCCGGCGTCGATTGACCTGAATTGCTGTGAAATGATGAAAATATTTTATTAGCTTAATGTGTACTGTATACAAGGAATCGGTTAAGTTTTTATATCTAACACTGTGGAACGCTTGACATGCATTTAACTAATAAAAATAACAGAAGTACTAGATCAATTCTGCTTCGTTACGAAGATATATGATGTTTGCTGCTCGTTCACTATCATTTTATCGAGATCCATTGCAAATGCTACAAAAATTTTGATAACAAAACCTCTTTCCACAAATCATATAGAAATATTTACAACATCCGAAAACGTTTCGTTATACCGCTAGTCAATAGCAAAATTCTTGTTTTAAACGTTATGGTATTGTTTTTAAATTAAGGAATTCTACGCATTATTTGAAGGCGTTTTTCACTAAACTTTTTACCTTCAAATTCAATGGTTTTTGAGATGCTGGAGATTTTGGCAAAATTTTGACATCCTTCTAAAATGTTCCATATTATATAGGTCAAAAAGTAATTTTTGTGAAATGGAATATTTAATGCAGCCATAAATTCTCCAAAGTGTGTAGTTTTAAAGGTAAATTGCATATCTAATTAATGACAAAAAAATCAGGTGCATGATGTTAGGTAACAAGTTGTACTAAAATGGGCTGAGGAATTTAAAATTCACTATATATTTCAACTGCGTTTATGTTTTACGAACTTTATTTCATAGAGGTAAATTAACACGTAGAGTTCCGCGCAAATATCTCGAAACAGTTAAATGAAAAGATTTTTAAAGAAAATTTTAGTACAGATGGTCTTTAAATAATGTGTAGAATTCCTTAAAGAAAGAAAAACAACATTCTGTTTAAAATAAGAAAATTGCTGTTTCCGGTGTAACAAAAGGTATTGTTATCAAAATTTTTGTATATAACATTAGTCTTGCGGCAATGGATCTCCACAAGGTACTGAAAGTAAGCTTTTAATTGCCCTTTGCTGTTTATTGATCTAAGATAGCCTTTTTGCGCGATGGCTACGAATAAATACTTATATTTGGGGTATTCAACTTTTACTCTGTAGAAGTTGACAATACTTTTACACAAAAAAGTCGGGTGGGCAAAACTGATTGCGTAATTAGCGTTTTCCCTAATTTACGCCAGAACATGATTATAATTAGTGGCCCGGCTTCCAGATTTAGCCACTCAATAAGATCTTATTTTTATATAAGACCTTGCTTTGGTTGTTTAAAATCTTAAAGATTTCATTGAATGGGAGGGCAAAGAAATACAAGGAAAATGTTTTAATTTAAATTTTACTCGGCATTCTGTAACTACCCCTAAATGTCGTCATAGCAATAGCAATATATTTATAGAAAGTATTAAACATATTAAATCAAAGCTTGTTGCCAATGATTTTGTAATATTAAAACATCACAACCACTATTATCTAACTGAGAGTGGGGAAGACCTTACGCTTTGTTCGAGCATCTACAGCGCATTATAGAAATACGTGTGCTCCCTCTGTTTGTTTCAACTGTTTCTCAATTTTGAAAAATTTATTTGAGGCATCTTTAGTGCTCCACATTTTTTTAAACTAAGGTCATTAGAAGAAAGGAGACTCTTCCTGAAACAGCTGGTTTTAGACAAAGACTTACACCGATATTTATTTTGGTGTAAGTCCCACCCCAAACTAGTATAAATCTATCAATATTGGTATAAATCGCCGGTTTTAGGATGTATATGTATGTACCTATCAAGACATTGTGTTTGTCTCAATAAGAGACGTGAGTAAAATATTCGGATAACTTTTTAAAGCCATATATAACATTTGACGAGAATGACTTGAGTTTTAAGATAATGCATGATTTAGTTATTGGATATTACACAATAATTTTTTTTCCACGAAAGAAAAATACCAGAGCAAAAGAACTTTTTTCAGCTTCATTTGAGCCTCCACCGATAACCGATTTCTATATTCAATATTCAATGAATAAAAACTGTTTTATTGAAATTAAGAACATATGTAATTTTTATGCTAAAGCGTATCTATTTATTAATTATAAGAGAGCTTTTTTTAGGGTTGTTCCTGTTTTTCTGTGAAATTTGTTAAAACGTTTCATTGAGATGAGTTTCTTTAAAAAAATATGAGAATTATTTACGAATATTTATATCCTGATGTAGGTTTGAAGAAAAATGTAGATATTCAATTTTTCATCATCAAGTTTTTATCATTCAATTAAGATTCGCGTCAAGGACAACGCTATCAGTACACATTCTGGAATTACCATTTTTGTTCATAGTTTGGCAAAATAATAACTTATTTTCTTTGAGCTGGGTTTTCCAATTTTTTAAGCAGAAAATATTATGAGAATATTTTTGTTCATATGGAAATATTGTTTAGACATTTTTCTTTGATATTCTTTATATTATGTTTGGCAGCTACATTAAAATTTTTGTAGCTCAACCAAGTCAATTCTGCATGATTCTTACTCCATCTACCTTAACTGAAAAATTTATTATTATTTATTACGTTATTAATCTGTATCACTTATTTTTTCTCGTTACTTCAACAAAATATTGTCTCTTTAGTTGTCCTTTTGTTATTTTTGAATATTCCATGTGTTTAAGCATTGAAATGCATTACCAAAGTTTTTGGTGAACCTTTTTTGCGTATACTTAAGTATGAGAGAAAATGAAAGAAGCAATCATGTTATCAGAAGAAAAACAAATGTTGAGGACAAAGTGTTTAAGTACGAGATGTTAGAGGTTTTGATCTTGGGGGTTGGAAGTACCTACTAGGCGCGTCCCCGGACTGGTGGATAGGGGAAAGGCCATCTTGTCAGGCTTCGCTCAAGACGAGATGGTTACTTGCGGTTATAATTTCGTCCTCTCTGCTTAAAACCGGAGCTAAGGGCTTGCACAGGGTTCTACAACGATGCCAGTTGTTGCTTTTGGCTACCGAAAGCCCAACTGTTAAACCAGGTCCCGACAGGGATGGGAAGTCTTGGCTTAACTGCTCGAACCGAGAGGAGACAACCTCAACAAGAACCTAAATCCTAAGGTGGCGGACTAGGCTGATGGGATGCGTGGCTGGATAGAAGACCCGTCTACTAGTCCAACCTTGGGGCACTTGGCGCACCCCGTTGTGTTTAGCTTTACCTCTGCATGCGGGGTTCTGTGGAGGTGGGTTTTTTATTCCCTAACTACTCGTGGAATCAACCATGGACGAAGGAAATATATTTAAACCACTTAAGCGGGACGACACCGCTAAGAAATAGGAACTGGAGCAGGACCTCCATAAGAAGCCTTCTATTTCCAAAGTGAGAATACCTCACAAGGAAGGAACATAGGAAGGAGCAAAACGGCTGGAGCAGATGTAAAACAGCAAGATAGGGGACGGGGACACAATAGATCTTTTAGGTCGCAGTGTAACATCACCCTCGCTTTATACATACATAGAGGTTTTGATGTACATTTGAAATACATATATAAAGTATTTCAAAATTTAGATTTCAAAATTCCTTATTATTCTATATGTACCTATTCAACTGTAAGTTAAATTTTAGGAGAACAAGAAAAAAAGCAAACTCTTAAATTATAAATATTATTAATAAAGCATCTGGGATCTTCTAGTATAAAAGTTTAAATATACAAACAGAGGAGAATTTGGTTACCAAGGAAGTACTCTTTTGTGCGTCAGATACTTCCGAATAGTTTAGAATTCGAGTTGGAAAATATAAAAATTATCAATTGTGAGTTTTTCTCTAAGGTTCCGACCAATACAATACCTGTGTTAAAGAACAATAATTAATAATGACTTGAATTACGTGAATATCGGCTCATTCTTTAAACTTGGGATATTTTTAAATAGCAGGGACAGTTTAGTATACATACAATGAATTTAAATGTATAACAATAAGAAGAAGACAATCTATGGGTTCAATATACGAAATACGAGATAAACATTACTAACCAGGTCAGGTTCTTGTGGTTTCGGTTTGTACCCAGGGGGAGGAGTTCCGTCCGCGAGCGTTAACGTCGTGACAAACGCTAACGAAATCTGGAAGAAACAAAAATAGGTCAAGGACATTGATTTAAAACACGTAAATTAAATAAACGAAATCGGAAATACAACAGATTTAAAGTATTAGCAGTGACTACAATAGATCTTAATACAGTTCTAATCTTGATTTGGTCATGCAAGATTGTATTAGTCCCTTTGTCGTTTCCATCCCGAAGTACAATTTTTTATACGAATGTAAATTTCAGCTATTGACAAGAACGTTCCAATTTAGAATGAGTGAAGGCGGAAGGGATTACGGATAATTGCATTGACCCTATCAAGCTGCTAACATTTGTTCATTCAGCTTGTAACCTTCTAAAAATTATGTAGCCATTACAAATTGCTTCATTTCCAGTTATTTACAGAATTACACAAAATTTAATACTCCAGGCTGATATATTTGTATTGTAAGAGAATCATAAAACATAAAATATTATCATCAACTGAATAAATACTTTATCCGCACGCCGACACTGATTTATAAAATTTACAGTTTGCTCACTATTTGATGTTGAGAGCTTTCGGATAAACTAGCTTTTTTCCGACTCGTAAATTTATTCCTTTTTAGTTAGTTAAAATATACGTCACTGCAAAGCCCCAATATTTGAGACAAATTGGAACGACATACCCGTACAAGATAAAATTGTATTTCACATCACGTTGAACGTTTTATACGTATGGACTACAAGCATACTGTTATAAAATGATGTAGTACCTACTAGGTTAGGGAAAAAAACTCTGAACTTTAGAATTATATTTTACATGTTGTAAATCACAGATAATTAATCATTCGGTTAGGTACCGCCTTAAAGTTGAGTGGCCTAAACCTAAAAAATAATTAATCGTGATGAATAGATATCTGTAGAGAATTTTAAAAATTCCATCAATTATGAAGTATAATTTAACTTTACTGACTTCACGTATTTAGAATTATTCAAGGTGTCTCATCCCAGACTGGGTCTTTGATTACAGCTGTATTTTTAATTTTAGAAAAAAGTGTTCTATACAGAAGTTTTTCAGAATTCAATGCTGCATAACCTAAAAATATTTTTGACTATACAGGAAAACGCATACTTACTCCGTTTCTTTAAATGGAACACTCTATATATTATTCCATTTCTAAATTCTACCTAGAAAAATGACATTATTTTATCTAAGCTACTATATGTCTAACTGTAATAACAATGGTGTTATTTACGCTTTTGTAAAAAAAGGCCCTGATATAACCTTTCGGTTAAGGCGACGTAGTTTGTATAAGCATTTGTTTTAGATATTGATATTTTAAATACCATGCATTAATACTTAGGTTGACAACAGTGAAAATTAAAATCAATATAATTGTATACAGGTGTCCAGCATAGATCTGAAGAGTTGCCTAACATTAGCCCAAGGCCAATTCATTTGTGATGTCTCGTGCAGGATATTATAGATAATTATTTTGAAATAAATCCAGTGAATTTTCCATTAATTTTCAAGTCAGTTTATACATAAACACGATGTAACTAAATGGAGCTGGAAATTAGTAAGCATACAGCAACAGATCATAAAATACAAAACAAATAACACGTTTTCTTGAAAATAAAAAGAAATTTATTGTCATTCGTCTATGATTAGCAGAAACTACATTACCGATGTTTGGTAGGCTATGGTAAATCTTTGTTACCATAACCTACCAAACAACAGTATACTTAATCAATAATAATTAAAAGTCAAAGCTATCAAAGAAATAATTTGTTTTACGTAATACGTTTTCTATTATTTTTCTTTTTGGGGGCTTTCTAAAGGAACTTGTGTTTAAGAAACAGTCATATACATAGGAACATAAGAAGAATAGAGTGAGGGACAGGGGAGGTACTTTCATCCATTTCGTAGAATTGTTGGAAAAGTTCCCCCAAAATTTGCAAAAGAGAGTAGAAATATGTTTAACAGAAAATGGATATATTTCTGAACATCTGCTATAAATTTTGATAATTGAATTAAAAATGATTACTACGTGTAAATACTTCCAATTAAGGATGTATGATGTTGTGGTTTAATGTTTATTTGTTTTTTGTTATAAATAAAAACAAACATTATATCATGAATAAAATATATACCATTTAAGTAATTAAGTAAATATATAACAAATAAATATGAAAATAAATAAACAATCACTGGGATGTAAGAAGGACAAAGTATTACATATGAAATTATTTTCTGGCAGATTTAAAGGTTAACTATTGTGCTGGTGTCATGGTCTACCCTACTAAAAGGGGGTATTATTATTTCTGCTAATTATCATTAAATATCATGCTTTCATATTAGTTTTATATTTTATTATCTGATACTAACACATATCTACTAATTCGAGGCTTTATACAATTATATACATTTTGTATACTAATCTAACATAAAAATTAATGGAAAATTCATTAGATTTATTTAAAATCATTAATTATCTAAAAAATTCTGGATGAGATATCATACATGTTTAGTATAAATTAAAAGGTTTTTGTGTAAGAGTTAATTTAACATAAGCAAAGATATCCGGTGCTACTTAAAAAATCCAGTTACCGTGGGCTAAAGTTAAGTAAATGGTGGACACCTGTACATAATTACATTGATTTTAGTTTTACTGTTGTATTAAGCTAGGTATGTATGTATGATATTTAAAATATGAATTTCTAAAGCAAATGCATATACAAACTGCGCCGCCTTAACCCAAAGCTTTTCGCAGGGCCTTTATTTACAAAAGCGTAAATAACACTGTTGTTATTACAGGTAGACATATAGTAGCCTATATAAAATGTTGTTATTTTTCTTAGTAGAATTTAAAAAAATGGAATAATATGTAGGGTCTTCCATTTAAAATAACGGAGTAAGTATGCGTTTTCCTACTTTTAGAGCTGTTTGTATAGTCAAACATATGTTTAAGTTATGCAGCATTGAATTCTGTAAAACTTTTGTATAAAAGACCTTTTCTTAAAATCAACAATGGAGCTGTAATCAAAGACCCGGTTTTCGGTGGGCTACCTGTACATAGTCGAAACAATTATTTCATTTTTAGTTCTTGATATCTCAAAATTTCAATACAGTTTTTACATATGGTTTGAAAAGGTTGTAGGTGTCTTGGAGCGGGTGCCGTTGCATCCTGTCAGCACGCCTATCAAACGGGCAAATTTACTGAGACTGCATTAGTGGAGCTGACGGGTCGAATCCGCTGACGAATGCGCGGGGGGTAGCTGGTGTGATGGCGGAGTTGGGAAATAAGATCATCTCGGTTAGTACGACCAGAGAATGCCCACAGAGGAAGTTACTGAACTTTACAAGATATTGTCAATCGGTGGGATTCAATGTTAACCTCACTAAGACTACCTTAGTAGCATACAATGGGAAAAGGAAGTCCAACCTCAGAACCATAAAAATCAATGTGCAAAACATGGATTGCAAAGCGAAGGTTAAATAACTGTGTCTGACCTTAGACAATAAAGTCTTCTGGAACAAACACAAATTTGAAATAATCAACTAGGTCAAAAAAAGGTGTGCAGAAACTTTGCAGGGAAAAATTGGGGAGTCAACCCAAAAATACTGCTTTGGATGTATACGGCGATAATGAGACCGATCATCACTAACCTCTCGAAAGTGCAAAGATTAGCATGCGTATGCATAACTTGGGACATGAGAACCTGCCCAAGAGCAGCTATCGTGTAAGCATTGGATCTCACCCCTGTCCACATTGTGGTGGATGGCGTGGCAAAAAGAACCACACATGATCAGGGAAGGAACGATTAGGCATATGCCTTAACCTCTTGACGGTGAAACCGGGGACGTGCTCCAGGATGACATATCCACAAAAATCAGCTTTGTGAGAGAATTCACTACAAAGCTTAGCAACAAGAGCGAGTGGGATCAAAACGTCATCCTCAAATTAAAAGAAATGCTATCAAATGGTACACGGAGCAAAGAAAATCCAATTATTGGGAGAAACACCCGGGGATGAGGCAAGCTAAAACGCTTCTGGGAATCTATAACCAGAAGAGGTTTGTAGAATGCATCAACCTGAGTAAGAACAGTATTCGCATATCAACAGGAATACTTTCAGGTCAGTGCAAACTGAAAAGACATCTGAGTAAGCTTGGGCAATTAAAGGAATCAGAATCTGGATTTTGTGGGGAGCAAGATCAAACACCCATCCATCTCCTCTCAAATTGCGTGCCACTGTGCAACTGAAGAGCGAAAACAACAGCCGAAAGATAGATGCTTATAGCTTTCATGTTCGTGCTACTTTCAAAACATATAATGTGTAGATATGCCTATATGTGGTTGCAGAAATGTGCTGTAACATTCGTCTCTGGAATTTTGTAGCCCTAAATAGAAATCACCCAAACTTAAGTTTTCATACTGGAAAACCTGCCATGATAATTTCTTATTGGGCTTTTCAGCCATTTGGTGTGCTTGTTTACGGTGTGCAATATCTTCGGTACCAGGGGTGGGATTCTGTGTACAATAGAATTCTATTTATTGCTTCATTTCTACATCATTTGTACTCTGTGTGGCAATAGTCGATTTCTATATGCCGCCATATTGTCGCCTAAAGACGATACGTCCACACACCTCGCTTTGAAGGATAGATCGTTTAGAAAAGGATAGCATTTACTACTTGATGGCTTACTTCACAGCTTACTTGTTTGAGTTTAAAAGAGGTGTGAAATATTTGGAATGTATAAACGGATCGCTTTTTTCGCGTAGAATACATCGTTTTATATTAAAGATACGCATTTCTTCTAACGCTTCTTCTTCATCCACACCCATAATTAATGTATTGGGAACATTTAAATCAATAAATAAAGATTAGCGAATAAAATATACAAATATTTTTCGCAGCCTTAACTAAAACAACTTCTTTATTCACACATAATGCCAGTGTAATTACTAGGACGTCACGGCAATAAATTCTAAACGGTTGGTTTTCGATTATATTTCTATTCCTAAATTCATTGCACTATTTATAGGTACACAGAGTACCAATTCACCATGTTGTCGACTTCAAACGTAGAATACTACTATAGAAAACGATAATATAATTCTATTGTACACAGAGTTCCAGCCCAGATCTGCTGATGCTATATTTACAAAAAAATCTAAGGAAAATGTGACTTGTTTGGTATTTGACAACTTGTATCAGAGAAAAATGGAACCTAAACTATGGTCCAAGCGGCTACAACTTAGTGCAACTATGATCAGCTGTTTTGCGTGTATTTAATGACAACAAAATGTAAATACCACTACAACAAACACTTGTCTTTCGTTTACATTGTCGTACACTATAAGAAAATCTATTTCATCGGTTACTCAGCAGTTGGGTTTTAAGTGGGGTATGGTTGCGACATGAACTCTTCTGAACTAAGCTCATGAATTGTTCACTCAGTTAATATTTGTAGTGCAATAGATTCAGTTCTAAGTTCTGATTAAATTAATAAGATAATTTAGTGCGACATAAATTATCCCACCTTTTTGTGCGATTCTAGAATGTAAAACCTTGTAAATATTCATCGTTCGTTGTATAAGTTTGTATAACTAAAATGTTGATTTAGAATCATATGTAATAATGTTAATAAATATTTTACTTATAGTATCTATTCTTCTTCCATAATATTTTACCTCCAGCGAATTAGTAAAAGTTTGTTACTTTGATAATATAATCAATAAAGTAAGAAAATTTCATACTAGTCTCGTTTCTCGCCTTTTACAACAATTTTCGTTTTTTTTTTTTTTACTTTTTAGCTTGTATATCAGTGAAATATCCGAGTGCTTCAAACACTCGCGTTTCCTTCAATATGCTGATGAGCTAAAGATATTTCAACCTGTGCAGTCGGTGATGGACTGTGTTGAGCTGCAGCAGGATCTGATAGATTGTGTGACTATTGTCTAGAAAACACACTCTTTTTAATTTCAACAAATGCAATTTTATATAGTTCACTAGAAACATTTCTAAATTGCAATTTTCGTATGCCTTAAATGGATGTATATTAGCTGAAGTTTCTAAGATTAAAGATCTGGGTATCATGCTGGACACGAAACTGGTATATTGTGACCATGTGCAATATATTGTTAGTGAATGTACCATATTGCTTGGTTTTATTGTAAGAACATCCAGAAATTTGCCTTCCTCGCCGTACCTCAGATCTCTCAATCTTGCATAATATAAATTCGATTATATCTTACGCGTATGTTGTGTGGAGTCCACAGTATGCTGTCTATATCGGCAGGTTTGAATCTGTCCAGCGAAAGTTTATTAGATTTCCATGTCGCAAGTCGGGCCAATCTTTTGATAATTACTTTGTCGCATGTAAGCATTTTGGTATTCTGCCATTGAGTAAGCGCAGATTACTGTCGGATGTAGTATTATTACACAAACTACTTAATAACAGTACTGCCCTAATCTGGTTTCCTTGATTTCCTTTCGTGTTCCTTTTCGTCATACCCGTAACGTTGTTTTGTTTCAGTTGCCTTTGTGTTATCCCAACTATATATTATTACGCGTGGGTGTTTAAAACTTTTAATTCCATAAATATTAAACCGACAAAAATTTCCCTTTTGGATTAATGTGCAGGACCTAAGTGATTTTATTAAAAAAGGATCATTATTACGTTTTAGTAGGCGTATAAAACAAAAGATTTCAACAGTTGTAATTTCTTAGTGTTATGGTTAGGAAAATTTCTAGCGTATTTGGGGCTTTCTAGAAAATTATGTAGAATCGGAGTACCTATGCCAAACTATATAGGATGTTTCATCTAAAATTTCAATTTTAACCCCATTTCTGGTAAAATCAGAAATGATACAGCATTACAAGGGTTAATAATTGCAAATTTACAGTAAACACAACATTTCTAAATTCCTTAAAAAATATCTATAAATAAAAAGTTAAGAGCAGGCACCTATGGGTTGAGACACCCGTTATATTAATAACGGTATTATTATTTATTCCAGTAATTTGAATGAAACGTATAATTGGATACAAATGTCTAAAAATTATTTTTATATTGAATCCTTGGAGGTAACTACAAAGTAAAATTCTGTGAATGCTCTAGTCAAAGGGGTTGAGGGATTTTGGTCGCATACCGTAAGAGATACCTTGCGAGACGATTGTCGGCTTCATCGCAGATTACAATGACAATGCATTTTAAAGTGCAAGAATGCAATAATAAGAATTTGTTGCTATTGCAGTTTCACTCTGCACAGATATTGGATTTTCTCTTGCAATCATCGGAATCCAGTGTGTCGGGCAAGAATTCCAATACATCGATGTGCGAAATAAAGATGCACCGAACTGGAAACTTCGTTAGCACCGGTACATTAAAATAATGTGTATACCTTTTTCCTGTTCTAGGAAATGGAAACTATATATACCTATTTTTTGTTCTTCTCATTAGCCATCGAACATTCGCGGGGGTTGAGATGATATAATTTGCAAATATCTAATATGATGTGCATTTTTTAATTATGCATATCGCCGCGCCGTATTAGAATTTCTTTGGAAATAAGCTTTGGTAAAGAGAATTCCAAACTGGTGAGATTTATTTTAGAGATTGCATAAACTCATTCGCTAATAACTTTTTTAAGTTCATATCTTGAATACTGAAGCAATTTACGTCCTATTTTACCGTTCATTCAAGTTACTAGAATTCGTAAATAAATATATAATAAATACACTGGTGACATTAAAATGTAGGAATATCTAAAATTGTATAAATTCATTGTAAGACAAACATCTAGCTGTGTGAACTATGCTTGCGCCTGTTTAATTTAAGCCTCACTAATCCTTTTAGCTTTGTTTGTATATCCCAGTTGTTAATTTCGTTAAAGTAGATGTATTAGAAATTAGAATATTTGCTTTACCTACCTAAGTCACTATTTTTTAAGTTGACTCTGCTTGGCAGAGGTTACTAGTTGCAGATTCTGCCACTAAGAAGATGTCACTCCAACGCTTGTTTTTCCGTTTTTGCTATCGTGGGGTACAACAAGGAAAGGTTCCTACTTTTGGGCTCACAGAATTCAAGGGTAGATGACTGCGTGAAGGAGTTGCTCTCGAAAATGATAAGCTTACTTAAGAAGGCAAAAGCATTCTCTAGGATAAACGCGATCACAATATATCTACCTGAAAAAGTCGTTGAGAAAATAACCCTATAAAGTGGCTGTAATCATGATGTAATTTAATCTCAGGGCGGTAAAAATAACCTCAGAAAAATGCTTCTGAAAGTAAAAATTACTCCTTATTTATAAATATTAAAATTTAAGACAAGTGTCTAATGAATTCGAGCCCGGTAAATGGCTTAACGCACGACTAAATCTATGACGACGTGACAGTCACGTTTTGACAACTCATCTCAGTCTTAAATCTATGTTAAGGTGTTTTTTATGATGACTTTTCTTCAATAACAATTAAAACAACAATAAAAATAAATATTTGTGCTTTTAAATTAAATTATGCATGTTTTACATTGGAAGTAACTGTGATATGAGAAAAATATCGTGAAGTTACCGCACTACGGCAGTAAGATGAACCTACTCTTGCATTGGCAGGCAGCTAATGCAGGTAAATGCTGTGTTTACAGTTTAGACCAACAGACCAAATTCACCATGTGTGATGGCAGTAGTAATCACATTACTATTAACAGAAGAAGAAAAAAGTACAAAAAAAGCAGACGGATTCATTGCATTAACCAAAAAAGATCAAATCTTGGAAAATTTAATTATTATAAAATCAAAAAGTAAGCAAATTTGCTTACTGATTTGGAGGAAAATGGGATGATTTTTTTTCAGTATTTTAAAATGTTACCTAATTTTTAAATTTTCAAAACTGATTGATATTTCTGAACCAAGCAAATTAATTATTCTTCATCCCCTTTTAACAAATTATTTGCGTTCTTTGAACTTTTACAAACAGGCGCCAAAATACTGCAAAAGAAGCACGCGCCCTACACATGCGGGCGATTTGATGTTGCTCGTCGACTGCCAGAGATGGCCGGCGGAGCGCTCACGTGACCGGTACAGCACGGTACGTTTCGTTGCGTGACGCGAAGGATCGGGCACCGGTAATCCACTTCAGTACCGTTCGCACTGGTCCGTGCGGTGTTTGAATTGTGGGCGCTTGTTCATTCTTTTGTGTTGATTATTCTCTCCAGTTTTTGATAGCACTGTGGTGTGCTGTGACGGGCTAATGTGTGATAACCTTAACTTACTCATAAAAAAATCTTTATTTATAGAAAAACAGTATGAAAATGTCTTTTGTTTTGTTTCATAATCATTACTGTTGTAGATAGAATAAATATTTCTAAAGTTATATTGAAATGATTTCACCTCACTAGCTAATTTTATCGGTTGTTAGATATATTTGATGTTCATTTTTTCATGAAAAGATGCAGTAAATTTTAAGTACTTAAAGGATATTTATTTTAATTGATGTTTCAAGTCCACAATAAATTTCATGTTCAAGTGAAGCTATAATTTACAAATTACATAAATTTTAATTAAACTTTTTAAATATTTGAATTAACTAAATTTGCAACTTTTAAAGTAAATATAATCGCACACAAACTTTCAACCTGCTTTTGCGTTACAAAGTAAGAGAACATTGTTGTCAAGTTATCGGGCTTCACAAGATAATGTGAATATCGAGGAATCTTTAAAGGGCTCAATAACATCCGATGGATCTATAGGCTTATATGTGAATCGTTAGTGCGCCATCTAGATTAATACCGTTACAGTTTTCGTTGCATGTAGAATGTTTAGTGGTATTATCAGCCCGAGCGAAAATTTACCAAGAGATTCCTGAAGCCTTCACATGATGTCTTAAAAATACTAGGGGATAGATATTCCTTAAAATTGTAGATAATAAGTAAGTGGGGATTATCACCACACTCTGAAAGAGTTTTCTTAATTCAGAAGAGAGCTTTACGAGTTATTTATAATCTCGGCTATAGAGATTCTTGTAAGGAATATTTTAAAGCCAATGCTCTTTTAACTTTTTATGATATCTACATACTAGATTTATTATGTTTTGTATTCAAGAATAAGCAATATTTTACTATAGTAATATTAATCATAGATATAATACACGAACAGACAACTATTACCTTCCAGCGCCTCATAGAAGGGACATTTTCCAAAAAGGTACCTACTTTGTAGGATGTAAATTATATAATAACCTTCCCAGTGATATAAAAAATATTGCTAACTTTTTTCAGTTTAAAAAAGCAGTTAAAGATCACTTACTTAATTTGAATTGTTATTGTATTCAAGATTTTTATAGCACGTAAGCTATTTGTTTCTGAGGTGACGTATTTCTTGCTTATACGAGTTGTCTCTTTTTTTTCTGTCACTTGTATACTGCCTTTAGAAATAAAATCTTTATTATTGTTATTATTATTATTATTATTAATATATTATTAAGTAATATGTAGCATCATAGTCAAGTTGGCCCTTGGTAGAATTAAACAATAGCTGCAAAATTAATTGTTTTTCTTAATTACTATCTAATTTTTGATCAACGTTTCTTTCATATCGTTTTTTTGTGTGAAGTAGGTACATTTCAGTGAATTTATAAAAATAATAGAACAAAACCTTTAGATAATTAACACAATGAAAAAAAAAAAATGACTAATAAAAAATAAATACGAACACAGAAAAGTATATTATGGAAGTATTGATCAAAATTTTATGAAATAATTAGGAAAAAGGACAACTACAACGATTACAATTTACAATTCAGTTAGTAACTTCTGTTTAATTCCGTCAACGGTCAACTTTCCTTGAGGTTATGTCAATGGTTATACAGAAATATTTTTTGCGTATTCACGGCACTCTAGATAAGATAAATAACAATTCAAATTTCTGATAACCAAAGAAACGAAAACTAACAAATCATATGTTTTCAGACTCCGAAAACATAGAATTCGAATGGGTCAAAACAAAAAAGGTGTTCCATTTAAAATTTTAATTGATATTTAATTGATCATATTATCGGTAAAACCGGAAGTGATAAAATTTGTAAGATAAGTTAAGTAATTGAAAAATTGATATAGATAACACATTTCGAATTTTACTAAAAGATATTTGTAGATAAAAAAATTATGGACGGAGACCTACGTACTGCGACACCCGGTATACATCCGTAATATGTAAATTTCGCCGTTACTGCGTACACCGAGAGTTCAGGGAAAAGGGAATATGATTTTTATAATTGTGTGAGCCACGAACTCATAAAAAGTTTCCGCCAAAAATAGCAAATACTATTAGTACCTACAAAAATACCTGCTAATACTAAAAATGTGATTGTTCTGTTGTTGCCGTTGAATTGCGATTACTTCATTTTTAGATTTCATTTAAAGATTTTTATTTCATTTAATTTAAGAATTAGACCCTGCAACGCCATCTAGCAGTGAAGTTGCGAACTCCTTGGTCGCCACAACGCATCTTACCGCGATAGCAAAATTTAATGTTTCATTTTCGTTATTTACTTCCAAATTAATTAGCAATTCCTTGTCAGTTAAATTTGCTTTTCATTCTTTAATTATTAGTTCAAGTTTCATTCATTAAAATCTTTTCTTTTGTGCAAATTACTCCGCATTTTTGAGTATGTCAGGGGCTTATTTGATTCACGTTGTATTTTCCGACTTCCGCCCTCTCGCTAAGTAAGAGAGACGCACAGGCGACACACACCATCTTAGACGCGTTGTTCAAGTTGCTTCGTGCAAGTAAATTTATATGACCACATTGTGGGATTTTGTCGCGCGAGAAACGTCTAATATCGAGTGCATTTTTGTTCGTTTTACCTGGGACTGCCAGGAGATTTGTGTCCTTTGCATCGATATTCCTGAAAGGGGTTTTGAAACAGCAGCGTCACGCCGGCATTTCATTTTGTTAAAGTCGTCATCTTAGGTCACTGGTAAGCGGACTTTTGTTGTTAATTTTATCAGTTTAGTAATCCGACCCTATCTTAGGACCTACTACTATTTACTACTATTATCTACTACCACTTTATTTTGGCGTTGAGTGAATCCAAGAGGGTGAACGAAGTACTTAGTTTGGGAGACCAAATACGGATCGTTGAATTCGAAAGGGAACCACGCCTTGACATCAGCGTAACGCGCTCAAACCACCCCCACGGACGCAATTACATCGCCACTTCTAGAAGTTTACCAGCTAACTCATATTATAAGTTTATTATTCTCTTTTCTTAATTTGGTGCAAAAATTAATATTTCATTATTTTATTTTATTCATTTTTCTAAAATCGGATCACATGACAAAAACCTGCCGGCCAACATTATTAACCTAGATATTATAACCTCTATATTTCGGAATTATATCATAATTAATAGTTTAAGTTATTATTTAAGTATACAGATTAAAACCGAACATCGTACTATATATTATCATCGTTACCTAAGTTAAGAGTTGTTTTATTGTAATACATTGTATTTTCTTTTATTTATCTTGAATTTAATTTGTGTTGTCAAATATACAGTGTCATCCAAAAATTTGTGTGTCGAACCAAATTATTTCGATCCAAGACTTTACGCTTGAGAGCGTGCAAATCCCGTAACACTGTATTTTCAAATATAAAGCTTGCTTTTGCATAATATACAGCTGCTGTCACATTAATTACTTATTTATTCTTCGCAAATTGTTTAATGAAATCGCACTTGCTCTCTTGTAAACGCTATACATTTGGGCTTGTCACTTTATCTGATTAAACAAGCTGTCCGTTTTTATTCTGGTAATTTAAACTTTAGATCTTTTGTTTGATATAAAGCGTCTTGGTTTGTGTTAATATATCTAACAGCCCAGCTGACCGTCAGATTTGCTAAGGCTGTATTGATTTTAATTTAATTCAATTGTTAATAATTTATTGGTAAAAAAAGATATTACCACTACTGGGTACATCGCTATGTGAGAAGAATGGAATAGTCCAGCACTAGCTAATATCCGCTATTATTGAAGTATGATTAAGACTCAATCATTATCAACGCGGAAAATCTATTGTACTAGCGCTTTTGATATTTATTAAGTGTCTAAATCTCAGACAGTCTCCCTGTTTGCAAATTTTGAATGATGAAGTTAATCCCTACCTAAATTACAGCTTTAACCGCAATTAGTGGACTCATTTAAATATTCAACAATCGTTAAAAAATAATTTCCTTCTTTGTTTGATATTTAAATTCTTTATAAGTGCCGTAGTTACTATACTATACTTCTATGTTTCATCATATATTTGTGGATCTTGGAAAATCCAAGAGAAGTAGGGATAAATACTAATTATACATAGCTCACATGTGTATACGTAAAACTAATTTCACTGGCATGGGACACTGGTAAACTGTACTTTTATTAATTCTTATATAGCTCCTAACTTCTTATCCAAATAGAAAAAAATAATATAAATTAGTGTAAACAATTGTAGTGAAGTTGTGTAGTTTGGAGAATAACACATGACTACCACGCAAAAATAGGAGTGATACACAAAAATCTCTGAACGTAGAACAACGTTCCTTTCGTCAATAATTAACTTAGTAGGTATACGACAATAAAAGTTTTATGAAACTACAAACGTACTCTTTTACTACCCCTCAAGATGGGGGCATTAAAATCGTACTAAGACTCGTGTAAACAAGAAACATCATTTTCACTTCACATTCAACGTGAAGCCGGCACAACATTATCCGCAAATATGCCATATATTCAATCCGCGAATTTCTTTATTCGCCTAGAGAGCATGTGCATGTGATACCTATATGTGTACGCTTTTTTTTTATCAAAGTTCCTACATAAAGGAACTTATCCTCTTTTTTTACTCTAGAGGGTTAACCCCAAGATGACTCTGTGGTTATACACAAGGGCAATTAGACTCATAACAACATATATAACATACGGAGCAGTAGTCTGGTGGTCAAAGGTGCGGCAAACAGAGGTAACCAACACCGTAAAGTGACGGCTTGTCTAGTTTCACTGGCGCGATGAGATCGACCCCTACCGCTAAAATAGAAGTAATTCTAAACCTATCATCGCTATATATTTATGTATAGTCAGGCACCGAGAAATACATCGCACTGTACTGACCATCAAAAACTATTAAATGAACTTAAGACAGCATCTGTTATCGGGATTCCAAGTTCCATAAATAACCTATATAGAAATATATGTTATATATTTGGTAGAAAGGCTCTCCAGTAAGGGCGGAATTAAATTGGTATGTAGGGGTTCTGGAATCAACTATGATGTAAGAACTGAAATATATGGAAAGAAGCCCAACAAAAAAAAATCCGGTAAGCTTCAGCAAAGGCACGACGATGTTCCAGGCTGAAATTGCTGCACTTTATTGCTGTGTCAAAAAGATAGATAGAAATAAGTAAAAGCTTCGCTATTTTCTCGGACAGCTATAGGCAGCGCTTAAAAAGATCAGCTCCAGAACTGTGGCTCTAGGCTAGTTTGGGACGGTGGAAGCATCATGACTGAGACGGGTACAGAAAAGAAACTAACTTTGTTCTGGGTTCCCAGACACTCGTGCGTGAAGGGAATGAGGACGATTTGGCCGGATGAGGTTCTGTAAGGTTATTCGTTGGAACTGGTCCTTCTTTCAGCATTACCAAATTGCAAGTTAAACTGGCAGCGCGTTTTTGTACTGTTAAAGTGTGCTCTCAGGGTATTGCCACACACTGCTTTTCGAGAAACAGATACGTTTAAAAAATTGAAAATATTAACTTTGCCTTCAATATATATTTTGTCGTTTGGAAAACCAAATATATTTATTTATTTATAAAACGTCCTTTAATGAATAGATACCTAATAAATCGAAGAGTGGTAGACAAAGATAAGCAAAAAAATTCTTAGAGGAACACAGACCTGAATGTACTAAATATCTACGAAGACTGAAGAAGACTGTGACGACTATGATGATAACAAGTCTGTTGGTCAGTCATTGTAAACTAAATAGGCAGGTGTACAAAATAGGCTTGGCAGATGACGCTATTTGCATATGCTGCCAATGGGAGAAAGAATTCCGAGTCCATGCGCTGTACCATTGCGGGCGGAGAGAATTCATGGTTAATGGCTTCGTAAAATGCTCACAAAGATAATAACTAGTCTAACTAAGAAGACATAGTCTATATATAAAGAAACAGTGGTAACAATATTGAGCGGTGAGGCCAATCTCAAGCACACTCTCTCCTCTTTCTCCATTTTATTAATTTTAACAAAGTTTTGAATCAGTTTAGCTCAGCTTACAGCAATTTATTACCTAGTTTATTGCTAACTAAAATAATACGGACGAAACATCTTACGAAAACTGGGAAACACAATTTTTATTTTCTTTATTTGTTTACCTAAGCAAATGGTTTGTTTTTTTTTTACTTAAAATGAATTTTTCAGGAATAACTCCCGTATTATATTTATTATTTCATTTTCATAATTTTTATCGCAAAAAAGATATAAATGGTAGTTCATTTTGAAATACTACAGTTATTATATACTTTATTACTATAATTAATAAATATTAAATATTCTTAAACACAATTTTTATTGCGAGAAAGTGTCTAAAGCGAAGTCCATATGCGTCGGCCATCTGCATATATTTCTACTTTCATTAGTCGATCTTCAATGGCCGTCTGACTCACACGGTTGCTTTAGATTTCCCTACCGCGATAGTGAGATACACCCTTCCCCTAAAATGCCGAGCACTGACGTATACTGACGACGTGTCTAGGAATGCATATGCTAAGTACCGCGTGACTCGATCAACCAACGGCTGACCCCACTTCAATGTAATTTTTGCGTCTAGTCCAACCACCCCCTTCAGCTAGCTTCGCGCAGAGACCTACAAATCGTCTGAAATCGGAGCCGACCTGGATGTGGCTCACCACTCACCGCTTGTCTGTATAAAAAAATAGAAAGCGTGTTTCGTGGCATCAAATCATGGGAATCGCAACGTTCGTTCTGTACTTAAATGTGTGTGTTTGTGTGTACGCGTATTTTTACAGAAAATAAAAGTTTTTTAATGACTAATTCGTGATTTGCAATGGTGAGGCCATGGACCGTAACACTTTAAGAGGGGGGCCGCCACTATAAAGAAATACTCGTCAATGTTTTCGCTATTAGATAAATGTTGAATTTCTATTATTCTATTATTATTTATTATTGTTATTGCCTTTGTAATTAAAAAAAAAGAAATTTTGTTTTTAAGATTTAAAAAGGCTACTTGCTAAAGGACTGTTGTCTGACTTTCAGTTTCATTTGCAACATCGTTTTCTTTTGTTAAAAAATATTTGATGCCACTTTACACTTATTTTTTACTTTATTTTTTCGTGATAATATTTTTTTTCTTATTTCTCCCAAGCATACGTTCAAACTTGGTTGAGCCTCATTAGATTAGTTTTTGAAAGTTTTAGTCAAATATACCTGCGTCCTTAGTTTACCTCTTATAAAATGTATATGACTACACAAATTATGTATTATAGACGGAAATAAGGAACTTATCTAATCGACGTTGACAAGGGTTGAGAAATGCTCTTAGTTTATACAAGAAATTCAGCTCTCTCATAAGTTATTTATATATTTGACAACAGGTAGGCTGTTATTCTGCTATTACTTAGTTTAAAATATTGGTTTGGGTATACACACATAACAGTACATACGTTTTAGTTCTTATATTTGCCAGTCATACTGCATTACTTCACCGCTTCATTAAGGGATATGTCCGATATTCACCTTCTTTCAAACAGGATACACGCAATATTTAATTACCCAAGTGAAAATCCTACGGGCGTTTTTTTAAAGATAAACGTATTTATCTTTAAAAAACTATGGGAATTGGTAGCTAAACCACACTGAAGCAATTATACAATTTTAAGATGTAAAAGTAGGTTTGGGAATATATATGACAACTTAATGTTTCATATATACCTATATAAAAAGCCGCTGAGTTAGCAAAGAAAGGGTCATTAATTTGTTATGCAGGCTAGGAATCTGCCCTACTGGTAAGAAGTTGAATCGCAAACAAAATACAGGGAATACTGTACTAATTCAAATAGGCCCATTCATAAAATTGGGTAAAACAAGAAAACTGGAAAAATGCTAACAAAGAAGCCTTCCATGTTCTCGTCCAACTAATTTGAACAAAATTTGGCACGTTTGTAGGATCCATTGAGTGATACGAATCACCGCTTTCCATTTGTGCCAAAATTACTTAAGAGGTTAAATCTGATGTTCTTGAAATTTTGGCGATTTATAATGTTGTTATGAAATAAGTTTAATTCTGAACATTTAGCATTTCCGTGTGTTTCTGTTTTAAAAGAAACAAGTTAATCAACAGACAATTGTGCTCTGTATTGCGAGTAATCTTTAATGAAACAAATGAAAAGCAAATCAGTTGCGCGAGTTGTCAATTCTGACATTAATAATAAGAAATAAAGTGTTGATAATTATTAATTTGTGCATATTTATTCAAGTGAAGTAAGCAGGGCATACAAAGAGTATTTGTGCAAATTTTAATGAGAATTAGTATTTTTTTCGAAAAGTATAATAATATAATAAATAATTGAAACATGAAACCCTTTCAATATTTTATTTCTTTTATACTAAACACCTTTCATCATAGAGATATGAATTATTAATAGAGTTGGGCAAATTTTTCGGCGCGGCAGGTACGTATTCAGAACGTGCGCTCCAACTCATGTACTTCAATAAAGCAGATGAACCGTAGAGTTGCCAGTCAGTAACGATAGAGCCTGCTTTTCTTATAAAATGTAAAAATTTTTATTTTATCTAAATATGTAGTGATATAAAATGCGAATGCATCGCAAAGTGGCTCGATTGTTCGCCCGCTTTGTCCGATTGTGTCCCAAGGAAAATTTGCACAACTGTATTAATATGACTTATGGTTTATAAATGCATATTAAATTACAACAATACGATTGATTTGCTTTATTTATATTACATTATTTGAGGCTCGCGTCGCAATACGTATCTGCTCCGCCGAACAATTGCCCAACTCTAATTATTAATTCACACTTACAGCCAACATTTTAAATCTTTAAATCGTCGTAACTTAAAAACAAAGAAGGACGGGTTTATGTGCATATAACAAATTACTTTTCAGCATACATCTGTAGAGTTTGTCGTTAATATAATATACGTTTGACATGATAATTTTAACAAAAGAAACTATATCAATTGGTTCGCGTAGGCAGTCAAAATGAGGAAAAACAAAACCGCTAAATACCATAGCACTCAGGAACCAGAAAGGAGAATAAAAGAAGATGAATTTGCAACTCATGCCTGTAATAATTATCGGATTAACTGGTCATTTGAAATGTCTATTTTCGTTTTAGGGTAAATTTGCTTTCAATGATCGAAGGCTCAAAATGCGCCGTTAAAAGACACATCTCCACTTGTTATAAACAAATTATACAATAAACCAAAGTTATAACAATTTATCTCTTAAATCGAAAGCTTGTGAAATGTGCGAATTTATTCCTATCTGAAAAGAGTATAACCAGTGGTGGTAATGTATTCACAAATGAAACTCATATAACATGAGAATATTCAAAATGTGATTGATTTAGATCCTTACTCCTTACTACCTTATTGATTTCATATCATATATATATTATCCTTTTCTAGATCTCGTTGGTTATATTTGGTATGCTACACAAAATGCGATGCTATGTTCAGTTATATATCTCTTTTTTATGTAGTTACATGACATTAATATGCAATTTTATTGCTCGGTATTTCTCTTAGTTCCCTTCTACAGCTTCCGTTAGAAAACACAATACTTACATCAATTTCATGTTTGTTTGTTTCCATATATCTTGTGGTTATTCCGTGAGTTAGTGATCGAATTACTATTTACGCGGCATTATTATTATCCAGCGCAGTTTAGGATATTGTAAGAGTCCTACTGGCATTTTATATGCTCCGCAATGCATGCTTTCTAGTTCACACAAGAGAGAACTATAGTCATTCAAGAGTCACAGACAGGCATTACAGAATGGCTTCGGAAGATATAGTAACTCGTTTAACGAGGAACGACTAACATGTAGTGTAAGTTTTTTTTTTTAGTTCAACATATAATGTTAACGTTTTCCTATGTTCAGTTTTAAACTGGACAAGTCAATCTTTTGCATTGTATACAGTCCAAGCTAGCTTCCATACAATAAGCATTCGAGTAAACATTTTATTTTAATAAGTCAATCAAATTATCACTTCATAATTAAAATACTTCAACTGAACACAAATATACGCATGTGAAACGTCATAATGTTTAATTTTGTTGAAAAACGAGCAGAAAGATGCTACAGCGGCTATTAATGACACTAGTGAAAACGGTTGTGAAGTTGTGGATCCATTTTCTGCGCATTAATAGTTCACACACACCAACATACATGCAATAATATTTTTAGTTTATAATACAGAATACGGATTATTATTTGTCTTAAATTTTTGTACCACAACCGGTTGTTAACAATAGAACTCTTTTATTAAGTAAATACAAACATTTTAAAATAACTGTTCGGAGAGCCCGCCTTTTCGTTCTAAAGATTTAGTGGGTATGCTATTCTTTAAGTCTTGAATATTTTGTGTAGGTGTAGGTATATTATTATAAATTTTAAATTTAAAATAACCTCAAAGAAAGAAATCATTTGGTGATAAGTAAAGCTTGGTGGCCAAGTGATGGGGCCGAATCCATCTATCCAGTGATTTGCGAAAATTTCATTAAGAAATTGTGTGCTGCTGTAGAATGAGGTGAAGCACCGTCCTTTTGAAACCATATATTTTTAATTTCGTTTAAATCTCCATAGTTAGGTAGTTTGAATTGGATAATAAGATTGATAGTACTTCCTAATTGTTATTGAATTTATTATGAAACTAATCAATTTTCAGCAGCTAGTTTCGATGATATGTCTTCATTAGGCTGTATTTTCATAATCCCATAATATAACATTATTGACTATTATGGAATCGTGAAAATACAGCCTGATGAAGACATATCGTCGAAACTAGTTGCTGAAAATTGATTAGTCTCATAGTAAATTGAATAAACAATCATTCTTATTCTCATTATCCAATTTTTGAATTTTGTATTTATGGAATAATATTTGCTTAAAAAGTTTGAAGTAGCTCCAAAACCTTATTCGCATTAAATCAGCTATCAATAAGCAATGAATCAATAAAGATGTTGCCTATTATTCCTGTCGAAACGTTAACTCGGTCATTATATTGGCTTTGGGGTAGGTTATAAATGTGGTCGTTTATCGCAATTAACGCTAACAACTACTTAGGAAGACAGGGGAATGGACTACTGCACCGAGGAAAACGCATATTCGTATTTAAAAAAAAAAGCGATATTGACGCAGAACATTGTACACAGACACCTACAAAAATTGCGATCAATACTGATGATATCAATTGCAAAAAGCTAAATATGTAATTAAAATTTATTCTAAACCCCTAAAGATACTATATGAAACTACCTATTTTAAGCACTATATGGATTTTTTGATTAGCTCAATGACGGTACTTTTCTGAGTGCAGAAAAATTCCCCAGCATTTTGTCTAATTTTACATCGACACTACTTTAGGACTTAAAATCCCTTCAAATAACGAGGAATTTATAAAGTAGTAGAATAAGTAAAATTAATATACATTTTTGAGTCGTAGATACGAGTTGTATCTTTAAACTATCTTTAAATTTAGAAAAATTGTAAAACGTAGAGTAATCAATAATTCACCTTGCTTACTTTACTTTTAAATTTTTATTGACCTACATTTAAATTTTTAATTTAATTTAAACCATGAAATTTACGATTTAAATGTTAAAAGGGCATTATGTATGTATGTACAATATGTTCATTTGAACTGATGAAAATAAATCGCTGAGCTATGCGAAATTTCAATCTTGAAAATAAATCAAAAAGAATTACAACCGGGGACAACTTAATTAAATATTAAATATGTACGTAATATGTTAATATCCACTACGCATGAAAAAGCATACCTATAGTTTTGTGCAAGAATTTAATACTTTGCGAGTAAGTTGCACGCGGACACGCACACACAAACAGAAACATCAGCTGCAGACGAAATGTTAACGGAGATATTATATGTCACAACAAAAATAAAGCGACGGAAAGCGAAATATGCTTTTGTAAAAGTTTCGCAACACCAATCCTGGCGTACTGCCGCAGAGGCAAGAGCACAGACAGGGAAAACTAAACAAGTAATGAGACCGACGGAAATGAAGACACTTAGAGCTATAATGGGACATACCCTTCGTGATAGAATAGGAAATGAAGCCATTCGCCAAGCACTGTAAGTAAAGCGTAAACGAAATCTTAGCGAGTACGACGACAGTAACAAAGTTATTGTCTATATCCTAAAAAAAAATTAAAAAAAAAGAAAGCTTTAATTATTGAGTGCTACCCGTTCCTTATAAATAAAATCTGCAGTAGGCAAAATTTCTATTTATTAAAATTTGTGCACCCCATTTTATATTAACTGCGGAAACTGGGATAAAATACGTTGTTGGGATCATTTATGTGTTCGCAGAGACTATAAACTTGTGTGAAGTATTTTCGCGTGGGGAAGTACATACTTCAATCCGTGGATGCGCTCGAAATCTATTCTGTAACGCGTACCGGTGTTTAGTGTAATAACGATTAAATGGAAACGGAAAATCAGTTATTATTTCATCACATTTTTACATAAGTATTTGGAAAAAGACTAAAATGTGTTTTAAGATTTCCATTCTGTTCAGAAGCATTGAGCATAAGATATAAGGTTTGTATAAAAGTTATTGTACCTTTCGATTCTTTTTTTGTCCTAGTATTACGTTTTCTTTTTAGTTCTTAGGGAAATAATATGCAATCCATAAAATTAGATTATAAATTAAAATTCTGTAGTAATAAGTGAATATTTTTTTGTATCAATATTAGAGTTTTTTAATCTGATTAGCAATTAGTACACACAAGTGATATCTTTAACCCTTTCAGTACCGAGATGACGACACATATCACTAGAACCGCATTTTTTTGCATGTCAGCAAGACTTGTGCTGAATATATGCGTCAGGTGAAAATAATTGAAAATGTGCAAAGAATTTCCTGTATTTATAATTGTATTATGATATAATTACATAAAAGACACATTTAAAAAGTTTGTTTTGTGTAGTACACTTCAAAACAAGGTTGTACACAGAGACGTACATTACATTTTGAACACATGTACCTAGACTCACTTTTTTTTTGGTTACAATGTATAGTTTGTAACCTTATCATTGAGTACTAACGCAGGAAAATGTCGACCTGTAAACCTTTCAGGATTTTTTGTCATTGATTTTACTTTACTTTGGTTAGGCTGTACTGTATTGTACGTAAAATTAGACTGTAGAAATCAATAAGCAAAAGTATTCTGATTAATTTACTGTTCAACAAATTGTCTTATGATTTTCAACTAGAAATCTGCTTAGGGTTCTTTTATTTCATTTTGTATTTGGTACAGTGCATGTGCGTTGAGCACTGCTAAGTACACTATATGGAAAAAAGCTTTTTGTATCATTTGAATGTTTTTCTCACACATTCTGCAGAACTTAACATCGTGTCTCTCTACATATTTGTATTGTAACCCAGAATACATGTTGGCTTATATTATAGGCTTCTTAGTCAAAGTCTATCTTGTTCGGCGAGATTATTTTGTCATTATGCATACAGGTAAGCATATATACATCGCGACGATCTCTCCATTTAACAGCCAGCAAATGTCCAGTAAACATTGATATAACTTCACCTTTGTTTAGTTTGGCTGTTAAATTGGACGTATATTTTCTGTTAGGACGAACCGTTCCGCAGGAGTTTGATTTGTGTTCATGTAGGTACGTAAATAAAATAGGTCTTGTGTACCAATTATCGGTGTACAATGAATGCCCTTACTCTAAATAGGGCTTCATAAGATGTGCCACAACTGATCCGAAGAAACCCAGATCTTGAAACCGTTCTAAGTCTGTTTTATCGGTATAAACATTGACATCTTACACGTATCCCGTTTCGCAATTGCGTAGAAGGAAAATTGATGCCAAAACGGTGGCGTTTAGATTTGATGTATTGTTTAAACTGTAAGTGTCTTTTAAAAAGGACTAAAGCCTAGTAAATCATAAACTTTGCGAATGGGTAAAAACATTCGGCAAACAATGTTGTCATCTATCACTTCTCGTGCTTTATGAAACGAATCACCTAATTTCTGATCAGCATTGCTTGAAAAATGTAGTATGCTAACTATAATCAGAAAGCGATATCTAGACATTAGCTGCGAATATATTGTTGTGTGAAGAAGTGCAGACCAATGTTCTTTCATGTTTTTTTTCTTTTTCCATGACGCGCTGTTGGTAATATAACAGCTAAAAATACATAAAATACGTCCTCATCTATTTCTTTCCATTTTTGTATTGTATTTTCTTTATTTTAGAAAGCAAATTATAGCTATTAGTTTCACGTACAATAAACCTCACTACATCTGAATTTACGAACAAAAGAAAGTAGTTAAGCGCAATTAATTTACCATATATTGATTCTATATGTGCTCCAGAAGTTGCATCGTCGAATGCATGCATTGTATTCGAATTTTAATGGTCTTTAAGATTATATTAATGCTTCCTATACCTATCTGTTATAGTTTCTTAGTAATTTATAATTTTCTTTTTCAAATATTAATTCTTAGCCATTATTTTTTTTAAGTAGGCTTAGACAAAACTGCTGTTATTATTCAACATAGATAGACGATATTTATCAGTCTAAATCTTCAGCTGCCTTTTCTTACATACTAATTAAAAGTCATAACTAACTAAACTTCAGAAATGTTTTTTATTAAAACAGATATGTTAAAAACTGCTAATGTTTTAAAAAGTGTTCAAAATAATGGCTATCGTTTTCAATGCAGAGGCGTACTCTTTCTTAAAGTGAGTCTTTAACATTACTCAAAACATTTGGTGTTATAGATCGAAACGAGATTCCTATTCGCTTTCATATTGTCGGGTGTGGTTGGTGGTAGGTCATAGACAATATTTTTAATATATCCCCATGAAAAAAAATCTGGGCTCGTTAGATCTGGAGATCTTGCTGACCAATTCTGTGAACCTCCGCGGCCTATCCACCTGTTGGGATACTGCCTACCTAATTCCTCCCAAACGCTTATTTGAAAGTGCGCAGGAGCATCCTCTAGTTGCAACCAAAGTCTTAAAGTCTCAAAGTGAATATTAATAGGTATATTTTCTAAAAGTATTGCTAAGTTATATTTTATGAATTGTAGAAATATGATATTCAAGTGACCATCAAAGAAGTATGGCCCTATCACGTGCTTTCTAACTATTCTGCCCCACACATTAACAGACCATCGATGTTGACGATTTAGGGCTCTAAAAGAAATTGGGATTCCCGTCGTCTGTAATAATGAAAATTAACTAATTCGTTGTTATGAAAAGTTGACTCATACGAAAATAACACGTAATCGAGAAAATGTTCGTCATCTCCTAACTTTTCTAGAACCCATAAACAAAATTCAAGCCGCTGATCATAATCTACTTCCAAAAGAGTTCTTGATGCAGTTGTGTGTGTGGTAAGAGTAAAATTTGTTCATCTTATTAATAATATATATAATTCTTCTTCTTCTTCCATTTACTTTTCGCTGACCCGCTGTATGCGGATTTTCAGCAAGAGATCCGATAACTAAAATACTATTTGCTTAATTTTCTGTAATCGGTTTTTGTCGTTCTGTTTTCTTATGACACGCTTCCTGTCGAAAAACTTGCAGCAATTTTTTTAAAGAACGCTTATCTGGATGGCGTCTGTTAGGATATTTCTGCGCATAAATCCTTGATGCTAGCAAACAATTTTCTTCACACTGTCAAACAACTTTTGTGTATAATGAATAATAGCCACACTTTTGTCTAAGCCTACTTTTGAAAAAACAATGAATATAAGAGATAGGTAAGGAAGCATTAATGCAATCTTAAAGACCGTTAAAATTAGAATCTAAATAAGGTAATAAGTACAGGATTTTCCATTTACAATAACAAAGTTAAAGATAGCGAAAATTTAAAGTATGTTTCTGTTCACCCTGTAAATTTTTTTGCATTTCTTTTATTTTTATTATCAATTCTAATGCTTTAGTTAAAAAAATAAATACAGTTTATAATATCTAGCTTAAATTGCATGACAGGCATGCCCCTTAAATGTTGATCTACATTTTGAAGAATAGTTAATTATCTCGTAAACGAGTTGAGTTAGGCATAAGAAACATAACACCAACTTGTCTTTATTTAGTCTGTGGTATCAAAATATGTCATAATATACAAGGTGTTCAATTTAATTTTTCACAACTTTGGAGTGCAACTTTTCTTTGGGTCACTCTGTATACTTTAAAATAATTTTGAAATGTGCTCCTTCTGAACCTGCATAACACTTAATAAAACAAAATTGAAAACATATCACCACTTTTCGTATATAAACCGACGCGAATGTGGTGGCCCACCTGTACACATATATGCGGAAGCGGTCCTAAGAAACCATATACGCTTTGACTAATATGTACGCCTATGGTACAGAAAGGGTTAATGTTGGTTAATATATCTGCTGTCGGACGCATTTTGTTTCCAAGTCCATTATTACGTATTTTCGTTTTACTGATGTATTATAAATAGATATAAATCAATTTTATGTTTTATTTTACAGTCTCAAAGATTAGCTTTTTTAGCCCATTTAATATAAATAAAGCATTCGTTATATGCTTCAGATTTAAAAAAAAAACCGCCATATTTAAAAAAAGATCTATAAGCGTTATTCTTCCGTGAAATATTTTTTTTGAAGCTGTTTCTGTTTTCAAAAGGAAAAAATGCCTGCAGGCGGGGCATGGTCTATTGTAGGAGTCACTATACTTGCAAACACCAATGCGAGGGAAATAGCACTAGAAACGAATTCGAGTTTTTGCCTACCAGGCGTCATCAGCATTCCTCCGAGTGTATAAACCCATTTTTATCGCTATCCCTAAGTTTTAGGTATATTTTCGATTAATTGCTTTCTAAATTGCGCGACGATATGTAATTTTCTGAGAATTAAATATCCCGAAAAAAATGATTATATTTCAAGAATTCATAAAAAAACGAATAATACAGAAATCGCTGTAGAATTTAATCCTACACTCAACAATGTAAAATATACAGGTGTTCTATTTGAAACAATTGAATTTGTAACTTTCAAAATTCTTTGATATGTCACAGCCAAATTATATCCGAGAGATAATAGTATATTAAAATACTAGTGTTACAATGAAGTTTGTTGTAATAAATAATAAGTTTACGAGTTTACCACAGTCATTATAACACGTGGTTTTATATCAGTTTTTCTAATTTCCACATTAATCGCTCTTTTTCAACTTAAAATATTTCAGTAATAATACTTTATGAACCTATTAACGCACTAGTGCGTATATAACGTGTTGATGAATGTTGATTGAATAAAACTAGATAGCGACATTAACTTTATTATTTTACATCGATCGCTCTTTCAAATGTAATATAGAAAACTTAACAATGTATGTGTGTACTACTTGGTAAAATGGTTGGTAGGTTAAAAATTCTAGTGCAATTGCGCATTGCGCACTAATAACACGACATAGTGAGTTGTATACCTTTAGGTGTAAAATTCCTAAATAATGCATAAACTTCAGAACATAACGCATTTCGTCTAGTGTGTTTATAGCTTTATTGTAACATCAAATTAGGAAAATATATTCGATCGCTAATTATGGAATTGGAAATTTACAGCTCTTATTAGGGCTACCTTGATGACGGATCTAAACAATCCAACATACGATGGAAAAACTCCAAATATAAACTCATATTCTACTATTCTATCCTCAAGGATTTTACGTAGTGCGAGTTATGCGCAGTTTAATCAACTATTAATGTTATTTGATAATTACTGCTAACTGATAACAGATCACAAACTGCGAACTACTTGAGCAATGTAGTAGGATGACTCGAACAACACACATTGTCCGCCACATTCCTGAAGTTACCTACACAATGTGAATATTTATCTGTAAAGCAACTACATTCTGCTTCCTTTTTTAATAGCATTACTTAGAAAAGATAGTCAAATTAATAAAATCTCTTACCTATAGGATGCATCAATGATATTGGTGAAAATTGAGGGAGATCCAAAAATAGGTAAAAGCTCATGTTAATTACATTAACTTTTAAATTCATAGTACGGAAACTTCAAAGCGATATCTGGTAAATGTATTTTATTTCTATCTTTGTTAGAATGCATGCGATAAAATATGAGTGTCCTACAATGATAATAATTTTTGCTTCTTTGGTTTGCTAAAATTATTGGTTATTAGTTATTAGTATTTTGCAAAGATATATTTACAAAAATTAAACGCGTTTAGTTTTTGCCTTTAAATCGATTATCGTAAAACGCATGTAAAACGTTACGGTTCCATAGTAAGCGAATGCCGATTTTAAAATGATTTCGTAATTTAAGACGCTGACAGCAGCTGTAAATTTAATGATTGCATCAAGTATGAAGTGCTAAACTCAATTTATTTCACGCTGCGGTTGAGAGATGCCGGCACATTCGTTCATTACGGGTAGAAATAAAAGTATTACTTCGTAAATTTTTTATACGATCCTCGTACAAAATTCTCATTCCAGTATCCCCATATATCTTATTTCCTACCTTTTTTCTTGATTGTTACGGAAAGCAGGATAATTTATTTGTTGCGGTAACGTAAGACACAAGTAATTATGGTAATAAAAGAAGAATTTTATCTTTAATTGGATGTGCATTCTTGCTTATTTATTTAATGACGTAATTAGGTAATGTAATGCCATAAATTGAATGATTTTGTTAATGATTACATTTCTTATTAAGAATAAAACCAAAATTCAACTCTCTACACCTAAAAACAGCATCATTAACTTTCTTTTGGTAATTTAACATTTCAGAAAGTATTTTATGTTATTATGGCAAGTGTGATTTCGCCTACAGATATGAGCGCTTCCACTTTTATTTATATTGACTTTACATGGTTTCTCTATATCCCCTATTTATTTTTTCCATCAGGCTCTCTTCCCGTGGGGGTTCTGTGCTTCTTTTATTTATATATCATGTATTTTCAATGTTTTTATTTGCTGTTCTGAGTAGAATCCCTAGTTTGTTACACTGCTTATGTCTGCTTTGGTTTTTGGAGTGTTGCTGTTTGCGTTTCCTCCACGGATTACACTATTCTTTAGTGTGTTACTTAACTTTATATCTAGTTGTCGGTCGCTACGCAATCGTTTTTTTTTTGAATTATTTTCTTTCCTTGTAGTTCTTTCTGTGTGTTATATTATTACAAACTCCTTCCAAATCTATTTATGCCAACGGTATGTAAACTTTCAGATAGAGGACGATAAATTATCCTAATACGCATTTTTTTGCAGCACGTTTTTTTTTCTTTGATGCAGTGACAACGTTTTATAACATTCACTCTAAAGATTCTTTATACTTATATTAACTTAAGCATCTTCAAGAAATGGATTAAAAATGTTTTCAAACATGGTGTGTTATTAATGTTGTGTCACCCTATTGTTTTAAAAAAAAAATATGTACATATACAGTGACCGGCAGAAAGTACGTAGCATATGGGATTTTTTTTGGTTTTTGAATTTAGTAAATCCTTTTTCTTACAAATTACCTCTGCATGTTTTGAAACTAAAATAACACTCATCAAATCTGCCGAAAATTTAATTGTATACCGGGAACAGTTTTTGGGTTTAGGAAGATCTTTTATTAATAAATGTTGTTTTAAATTCAACGCTATATCCAAATATGAAGTTTCGCTTAACTTTAACAAAAAATGAAATTGTGCCGAATTGTAAGTATTCTCTTTTTCATAATTTAAAAATTCCTTTAGTTAATTTAATTGTAATTCTTAGGTCTGATGAAGGGTCAAAATACAAGGCACCCGAAACGTCACTAAGACGGACACATTTTAAACAATAAAGAATCCTTATTCTGCTAACTTTGTAACAGTAATTTTATTTAATCTCAACATAATGTACGAAATTCAAGTGCAAAATAAATGTCCAGATATCTTTAAATGTAACAGTATTTTATTTTGCATTAATTGAAGTATATAAACATGTGCGTCTTGACTGGTAAATTACAAAGTTGCATAATTCACAAGTGTGCACTCAAGATATTTTCATCTTTGCTGCTTAACTAAAACGAAAACGTAACGTTTTTATTGTGAAAGCCGTCTGATATGGTGTCTTTGGAAGCATTGTAGCCTTCTGGCGTTTGGCACTTACTCTCTCATATATTAATTTTGGGCTTGCCGAAAATTGCCTATCTTTTTGGATCCAGAGCCTTCCATTCACATAGAATGTGTGCGACAGGCTAAAATTTGACATATTCAAAAACTAACATCATCTGATGAATTTCCAGTTTACCGTTTAATCACAGGATAAATAATATTTGGATAATAATTATTGATTGTCACAGTATATAAAACATTTGTAGTTATTCAATACTGCTTATTAAAGTAGATCTATTCCAGAAAAGCGGCGCAACCATTGATGCAAAACCGATCTTGTGTTGATATTGTACGTGGAAGATATTTTCTTCTTCTGAATATCATTGTTATTTGAATGTATCCATGTGAATCTTATTCGTATTTATTCGTTGTATTTCTGCACAATAAACTGCAAATACAATAATATAGATACTAATGTCACTTTTATTTCACAATACGTCAAGTTTTGACCGCTGTTACTCCCACTATCTTCGAAAACATACTAGAAACTCGTCCCGCGGCGGTTTCAAACACGGAACAAATTTTTCGAACACTAATGCTTATAACGTGTTAATTTCGACAATAAAATGCACAGTTTTAAATATTTATAAATATGGTTTAAAGAAGGCAAAAAAGGCTTTAAATGCATAATGAAATAAAAATCGAAATATTACGTATTAGAAGAATTGTACATTACGGATCACAACTATATGACTTTGTTAGATTGGTTGCCTACCTAAAACGCACCCTCCATTCGCATTTAATTTTTGGCATAGTGTACATACATTACAGAGAAGATATACATCCCTAGTAGTATATCATTTCATCTACAAAGATTACATATTTATGAGAATTAAACCTTATGCCTACATTTTCTTTTCTTACAGAGGACTTCTGTTAGCTTAGGACAAACATTTGCGATTATATAGAGCTTTAATTACTAGCAATTAGCACGCACTTAGACGTTAAGCTTGTAAGATAGCGGGAAAAATAAACAGAGCCAAATGGGAACTTCAAGGAGGGTTCTGGAACTATTTATATTAGGTTTTAATTTTAGTTATAATTTTGTTTTTACTTAACACAAACTTCGGCTAACCTATTCCAAATTATTTGTATATGGAATGTATATTTTACAGAGAAAGCAAAAACAAACATACAATAGTATTCGAAATAAAAAGAAGTGGCTGCAACGCAAATTGGCACAAAGATTTCACCTTGACTCTTCAAAGCTCAGAATAATTACGTTAACGAACAAGGTGAAAAATAAATAAAATTAAAAAGAAATATTAATTAGTCAAAAAAGTTATAAGTTATAAGTTGGTACCTACTACCCTATATTAATGTAATGTGTAAAAGTACAACTTTTGCTCATTTCTATTCTATAATTAAATTCTTAGTTTGAAGAAAGTAATTTGTAACTTTTCTATTGACGTTTTCAACAATGTGTAATGGAAATAAATTATTACTTTTTTCCAAATAGTGTAAAATGTTTTGGGTTTTAAGTAAAGCTCTATTGATTGCAGTAACACATTTCGACTTTTAATCAAGTTTTTTCAATTTCTTTGTTCCTTATATTTAATTTTAATGTGTATTCGAGATGCAACAACTTCATGCTATGCTCATGCTAAATACATGTGCATGAGACACTAGCACAACAAATAATGTTTGTTTGTTGTATTACTAAATGTATTTTATAAAATTTCTAAATATTTGTAATCGTTACGTTAGTTTTTAAAGCTACATAATAGTATAAAGTTGATGAATTTCATATCCAAGCTAAAATTGAATTTTAAAAAGCAAGTAATTGAAAAAGATTTTATTAAAGATCGAAATCAATAGAAGTTTTATTTCTGCTAGGTGTCCCACCGAACGGGGCATTCGAATTTTTCGAACTTCTATTAGGAATTTGATTTTGAAATTCGCAGAGTACACATGGCCGACTATGATTTATCCAAAGAAAATATTTTTAGCCTTATAGCACTTTTGGTATACAGGGTGTCAATACCAACTTTCTTATATTAAATGAAATGGTGCAATTTTTATGGGTTCAGTGTATTGCTCGTATGTACCATTTTTGATAATTTTGTGTTAATGTTTCCTATTCCTAAAGGTAATTGTTTTTGGGACATTTGCAAATTTTGTAAACATTTTGACGTTTGCACTCTTTCCAATAAAATTAAATATCCCATAGGCTATTAGACATTAAGATATTCCCCTGATGTGGATGCAACTGCACTGTCATAGATATTGACTGCGACAGCGGTAACTGCAATATTCTATATAGGGTGTCCGATATGGATATATACAAAAATCATTAAAATTTTGTAAAAAAAAATATATATGTATGCTTTATTTAAGATAAAAATAAGAGAAAAATGGTGAATAATAATAATAACAATTTTCATTGTTTACATGAAAAATAATGGTTCGTTAACGACACGGTGGCAGCATATATGAATTGAAACTATTTAAAACTAATTAGGCGTACAATTTCGTTCCACAAAAATTATTTAAAAAAGAAATGATCAAAAAACATATTCTGTTAATGGTTCGTTTCTGATATTTTGGTCACTAACGGCCGTTTGCACCGTCTGTGATTAACATTTTAATTAACTAATCAAAGATTAAATTTAATTACGAATTAAATATGAATTGGATTGCACCGAACAAATTTAATCAATGATTAGTTAATTAAAAAGTTTGCCACAGAAATATAGGTTGGTAGTGCGTTAAGTTTAGTTTTTAGTCAAAAATCGTATTTCTATTGGGAACACTGTTCCCTCATAATGAAAAATGCGCCGTTATGCGAATGCGCGATTTTAAGCGGCATTTGAAAGTTATTGGAATTTAAGCTGAAGCAAATTGCTACAGAATTAGATATTGAAATAAAAAAGTTGAGTAGTAGTTTTAAAATGGAAATTAATATGTGAATGCAGTTTTTTTTCATTATGCAATTCTTTTATTTGTTTTTCTGCAAATGCTCAAATTTTTGATAATTTATTTGACCTCTGCTATTACTTGTTAGAATTATTTTATTATTACCATCATTTCCTTATATATTTTGTTCCTTTTATTTAATAAGTAAATGGTTAGTTACATAGACAATATTTCTTTTAAAAAAATCAAAGTGATAACGCATTTAGAGTAAATAAAATATATTTCGTTCATATAAAAGCCAAAGAAAACAAATGCATAAAAAATGTTCAAAAGTTAATTTCTATATAGCAATGAATTACAAATTGTTGAAATAATCATTAATTAGTAATGCCTGTGTCGCAGCAGGTACATCATCAACAGCGTCATAATTAATCTCATGAAGTTGTCCATTTAAAATTTCTTGATTTAATTTTTCTTCATTGATTTCCTCTTTACCCATATTTATGGCTATATTGTGCAATATTGAGGTAGCAACTACTACTGGCATAGAGGTATCCAGCTTTATGCGACAACCATATGCCAGTATTGGAAAACATTCTTCTTAGAAATATGCTTTCAATGACATTCCGTGTTGTAATATGGCTTTCATTATAACGATTTTTCACAACTGTTTCAGAATTTAACAGTGGGGTCAATAATTCTGTTTTGAGGCATATCCTCTGTCGCTTATGGAAAAGAATGGATCATTAATGTATGTATTCCCTGGCCATCGTACTACGATATCCATTATTTTTAAGTTAGCATCATATAAAAATTGTGAATTTATAGAAAGATATCCTTTCCTATTACGAAATACCACCGGGTCATTCCCACCTGAAACCACGAGTACCTAATCCTCATATACATTTATTGTCAGTTTTTATTTCGGGAATTAATTTTTGATTTACCTTAGACTTTCTAAAACCCTGCCAAATATACACTTCTTGCATGCCGCTATCCCTTGTCCCTAATCTTCATAGTGAACAGTTTAATTAGCTAGCTATTTCAATTTACAGTCACAGATATTTGTATTATAACCAAAAACCGCATAACATAACCTATAATCGCCTATAAACATGATTGTAGACAAAGAAACTACGCTTGCGCCAACTTTAATTATGAGTTGATTCGTACCTTAGGTACTGATTAAAGATAATCACGAATTAAGGATTTAATTATTAATTAAGCAGTCGGTGCAAAGGAATTTAAACTTTAATTATGATTAAATGTTAATTATAACGTAATCACGAACGGTGCAAACGGCCATAAGGGCAGTAAAAACCTTTTTTTTTCAAATAGAACGTGGTATTTTCAGTGCAGTATTGAATACAGCGTAAGATTCTACGATTCTTCGATTAGTATTAAGGCGGAGGTACCTATTTCTGGTAGTTTTTGTAATATTCACACTTATTTCATAAAACCGGCAAAAATATGCCAAAGTTACTACTCTACTACTACTCTAAAACAAGTCATTCGGAACACTCTGTATAGTATTTTTCAAAATGATGCAATATATCTTCTTGCATTCATTTGTAATAATACTTGAAGTATTTATTGTGAGTTGAAGTGAACACCGGATTTGTGCAAGGGTTGCAAGGGGTAAATTTAAACAAATGGTCAGGATTACAGTCGACAGCTGTATGTAATTATATTGATTTTAGTTTCACTATTGTATCAAGCTAAGTATGTATAAGTATGTATGGTATTTATAATATGAAATTAATAATGAAACTCATGAGATTAGTGGCCCATAATTTGTTTAATTCCTTAATTCATTTTTCTTGTTCCTTACGTTTCGACGGAATTCCGTCTTTCTCAAAGGTATTTTCTCTTCGCTACAATTCTATTTCGTATTTCATGGTATTCTTGTCACACCAGTTATACAATTAAAAACAATTTTTAATTGAGTCACATTTCAATAATATTAATTTAATTTCAAAAAACAACCACATGACGGACACACATACATTTTAAAAACGTTGTCAAGGTACACCTTTTCTAATATGAATACCTAGAATAAATGCACATACCAAGCAGGACCTTTTTCTTTTACCAAAACGTAAATAGCAAGCACCGTTGTTATTGCAGATAGATATATAGTAGCTTATATAAAGTGATGTCATTTTTCTCCATAGAATTTAAAGATAGAATAATATATAGCATATTCCATTTAATATAACGGAGTAAGTATACGTTTTCCTACTTTTGGAACACTACCCTGTATTGTTAAGAATATTTTTAGGTTATGCAGCTTTAATACTGTAAAACTTTTGTATAAAAGACTTTTTCTCAAAATCAATAATAGAGCTGTAATCAAGGACCCAGTCTTCGGTGGGACACCTGTACAAAAAGGATTGCACAGCTACTACAATTGAATCGGTGAATTAGAAAAGGGAAAGCAATAATAAAGTTTGTTACAGACATCATTTGTTTAAATTGAATCGGAGAAGGGAACAGATTCTATATTTATGCCATAAGACATGTTCCCTTTTCCAACTCACCGATTCAATTTAAACAAATGATATCTGTAACAAACTTTGTTGCTGCTTTCGGAATTATTAAAGAAAGACAGCAAAACAAAGACCATTGATCAGGTTTGGATAACACCCCTGACGTTATGCAATCAAAATACTTTTGTCGTTTTGTTGGTTGCCTGAACAGATACTGCTTTTCCCGAGATGCATTTCCCCATTAGTAGAGTATAGTTATGTAACTACATTAGCTTGCGGTAGGTGTGCTAGGGTAGTAGGTAAGGACTGTATATCGGTTTGCCGGTTAACCGGTAAATTGACCAAAAAACGTTCGGTTTTAAATTATAAAATTTACCGGTAATTCGGTAAATGAAAAATCCATACTAGAAATTCTTATGTACGAAATATTGCGATTAACAGGTCTATAAGGACATTGAAAATCAAAAAAAAAAAAAATAGGTAAGTGTAAGTAACAATATACCCAATTATTAATTTTATGGGAGATGTTTTTGTTTAATTTTAATTTCAACTTTCTTGAATTTGAGAGCTGCTGTAATACCCTAGAATCGAGAATACAGAAAAGAAACTGACAAAAAATTTTGATTAGAAACGAATATGCTCCATTCCACCGAGTTGGTCAGAAAGAGAAGGAATCAAAAAATTATCAAAAAAAAGCAAAAAATTGAAAAAAAGTCGTGTAGAAATTAAAACAAAATAAGTCTCAAACGAGATGGATAACGAAAAGCAACGCAAAGAAAAGCAAGGTTAATGTTCATTTGTTGCTAGGACGGTAGGACGCAAAACATCCCATTTTTCCAACCGCCTTTGTCAACAAATACAATTTCAATTCTCTCATTTTATGGTTTTTTTGCATGGATTTTATTTATCTTTCGAAAAAGTTGAGTTAGCATATGTGATTTGTGTTTTGAGATTTGAGAAGATTTTTAAAAGTTTAAAATCGTTTTTCTTAAAGAGTAAGTAAATGTCTCATTTTTTAATATTTAAAAATGATAATATATAAGAACAACATTTCACGTATTTAAATTAATAGCAATTTTAAATACACCACATTATGAGAGGACATTAATGCAACATTGTTGTAAAATAACATTAAAATTTGAACCTTAAATATTTTTTTTTACTTCTAACAACTGTTTAGAATATGTAATTAAATACAAATATTTATTACAAAATTCTAATATTATGCCTTAAAATTGCGCAAAATATATATTATTCTAGCCTAACTTCTAACCCTATTTTCTTAGGGAATTCCTATTAACGTCGCAAAAAAGAAAATACCGGTAATTTACCGGTAAACCAGTATTTCCATTTTCATTTACCGAATTACCGGTAAATGAAAAAATCGGTAAATTTACAATCACTAGTACTAGGTGTCATTTACAGGGCGAGTACCTGAAGAATGACCTAAGACAAAACATTTGTATTAGATTTTTTTGGTCGAGGAAAATATTCAGAAAAATCTTATTTATTTTAATGATTAATACAATGTAACAGGCAATAAATGTGGATTGGTACAACTGCTTTTTGACAACTCAACCCAGCCTTAAGTCTATGTCAAAGTGAATTTTATGATGATGATTTTTCGTCATTTCAAATACAACAATTAAAATAGCAGTAAAATACGCTTTATTTATGAAAATCTAAAATAATTAGAAATCACCCTAACTCCGTGCTCCACCTAAAGCTACTACACGAGGTTATCTACTATGGATTCCATAACAATTGAAATGTTTCTCTAACTAAATAATTGCCCTATGATTGGCCGCGTGCAGAGTACGAACATGATACATATCAGTAGCGGTTTCCGCTACATAAAATGGCGGCCGCTCCATTGTATGTTATTGATGTAGCGCAAATGAGCGGTGCGCTTTTGAGATGAATTGTCAACAGTTCCCAAAGCGTTTGGGAGCAGCTACGTAGCAGTTACGTACACTGAACGCGGCCATTGTTAATAACAAAAATATCATACCGTATCGTTGCAATTATGTGAATACTGATTTATGTGAAAAGTTGAAGTATGTGAACAACCAAAAATGTGTTTAGTTTACAGAATTGCGAGTCTCCAGTAAATCGGTTAGCTATCAGTTGTTATGATATTTGCGCCCATGGAACGACTTTAGTTATCTCCCAGCATTCTCCAAAGAGTAAGAGAAAACTATGGCGAAAACCTTACTCTGGAAACAGGATCTAGGAAGAAGTCCCAGACCTGGTTACTGAAATAAAAATACGGTAAATCTGTTTTTTTTTTAGTTCTTTTAAACTAAATTAAAGGATATTTTGTATATTTCATATTGAAAGTAACTGTGAAATGAGAAAGAATGCCGAGGGCTTTACCGCAGAAGGCAGTAAGATGAGTCTACCGGTGCATCAGCTGACAGGTAATGGTGTGTTTACAGTTGGTAAGGGCAAAACGATTTTTAAAGCAAAGAATGAGTTTTGTTATTTCATAAACTTATTCTTGTCGGTAAGTAATATTAACTTATTTGCCGTTTAGGGTTATAGTACAAATGTACTATTTATAAAATGTGAAAACCCATTTTTAGTAATAAATCAAACTCTGTGCTAATGCTGGTTTACTCAAGTATGCATATCTGATGTGAACATCTGTGTGATCGTTAGAATGGATAGTGAATCGCTTAAAACTATTACGGTTCCAGTTCCTAGAAAGACTTCATTTCGATATACGCCGGCAGCCTTGGATGAGAGGTATAAATCTATCGAGTTTCCTTTAACGGCTGAATTGTGAAATTGAACTTGACACTGGAATTCTTACTCTCATTTTTACAGTTGCGGTTGCGGTCGTCACCTCGAACTTGCTACTCGTGTCGCGTGGCACGGAATGTGTTGTTTGGACGCGCTCTACTAATTTTCACGCTAAATGGAGTGCAAATATGGCATATTCAAATCATTAGTAATAATTTACGAATAATGACGCTTTATACTCCAATAATGTAGGCGAAGAAGTTATATATCTAGGGATGGAAAAGAAATAAGTCCAATATATTCATAGCATTATAACTGAATTGTTGCAGATGAAATAATCAACAACAAACCAATAAAGGAAAGTTATAATGATGGTTCATTTCGATTCAAACGAAACTTACACCAACTATATACAGGCTCTTTTCTGTGAGGAAAATCTTCTATAACTCGTGAACAGCAACAGCAATTATAACTTGAAATTACACTTATACAGACTGTTTCGTAACCTCAGTACAGCAGTAACAATGATGTTTTCTTAAATACAATAGCCCCATTTATTATTTCATTTTTAGAAATATCAGTAAATTTTGAACGAAAAAGATATAACGAACCTTAGGCCTAAACTTTTTCACTTCCAAGCTATCTCTGATTTTTTAAAAATTATGTCATTTACATTGTGTGTGAAAGACGTAGCACTTGGAATAAACGAAGCAAATTTTAAAACATTTTAATACACGTTCAAATGTGTTTATATACCGGGTATTCGCCACTAAAGTGAAAACTTGGACAACTTGAACTGGAACGTGTAATCGTGTTTAATAAAAGTAACTAAGGTACTTGTGTAAAAAAAAGTTTTTCTAAGAAGAATTAAATGACCGTGTACGTGCACTGACTTGTAATAAAATCGCGTACAACTAGTTTTACCTATGGTGAATGTGATTCTTTTGTGACGTCTACTTTGACATTTGTCAATTTAAATTAAAATGTCAAAGTTAAGCGAAAGCCACAAATATTAATTAATATTATCAGAATTGGAAGAGGGCTATACAAATTTTTACATTTGATTCAGACAGTTATTGGTCATACGAAACCTATGACATGTGCCAAATCTAAAGTCAGTTTACATTAACAAATAATCTTAAAAACATGTCAAATTGACAATCAAGTTGTACGCGATTTTATTGCTAGACAGTGTACTAAGAGACTGTGGTAGAAAAGGGAACGCGATAAAAAATCTAATTTGTTTTCTTTTGAACAACTAAAAGAGAGATTTGAAATAATTAGAAAAGTAAAATACCAAAGGAAGGAAAGACATAAAATTACAATCAATGGAGAAAACAAATTTTTAGTACTAGCAGTGGACAGTTGTAGGCACAATAAATGACATCTATATAACCCATATTAAATAAAAATGCCTTCCATCTGTATTATCAAATCGTCCAAGTACTAAACCATCGACGATTTTAATCCAAAGTTGATCCTTAGTCAATGAACACTAGAAACGGAACGAAAAGAATTAAACTTCTTCAATAACGCATTATTCACTATGACGCTACCTTCCATAAGAGCGCTAACCGTCATAATTAAGGAGTTTTCCAAAAGAACAATAGACGCAACGGTTTATGAAATGGACACTTTGAGTTTAATCTCATGCAAAAAAAAATAGTTTGTCGTTGTTTCTAATAAATGATACACGTCTCGAAAATTTCTCAATTTTCATTATTAGCACACAAACTTTTACAAGAAAACTTTGACGCGTTCTTTAGTAGGTTTAGAGAGCAAAAGAGTGTACTATTTACGATTTTCTAAGTGTAATGTTGGCATTTAAGATTATAGAAGAGTTGCAGCACCGCAGATTGCAAGGTAAAAATTATGTATTTTTGGTAGAAACTAACAAATAATAGGTTTTGGAACTCACAAAATTTTACACATAATAGAATTCATCAACCAGGACTCGTCAGACAGGACACCTGATATAGAAGAAATGGGACTACAAATAAAACTCAATGCTCCAAGAAACATAAATAGAGTGGTCGGACGTGTCTGCTTACACGGACCGCATTCTCCTCGCCCTATGCAGAAAGTTTAGCAATAGTATATCTTCAAGGCAGTAAAATCACTCCCTCCTTGTGTCTAGTATCTAGTATCAGTGCTAGTCGAGTCTTGATGCGAGATAGTACAATTCTCAGTTAACGTTTTACGCATTGTAAGTGTAATACAATGTCGGGCGTAGAAAATCCCTGAAAACGATCATTATTTTTCAATGTAGAAAAGTATATCGGTGAATTCCAGGATTTGCATTATGGTGGTGCCAAAATAGTTTGTACCGTGCGCGAAAAACAGTTATTGTGCTGGCACAAATCGAACTACACATTGGTGGTGTGCTTCTGATCCGTTATCTACCTATAAAGATTATTTTAATTATACGTGTGTTACATCCGCAGATGTTGAACGATATTTTTCAAAATATAAACATGTTTTATTATTGAAATACTTAATGCTACAAACTTTTCAGTAATCCTATACCATTTCTGCTACTTAGATATGAATATTTATAGTTAAATAAATAAATAATTTGCTCTTTCCCGACACGGTATTGTATACTTGTGTTAAACGTTAATGTCACATATACTTATGAAACTTAGTACTGAACTGGCGCGCAGACAAAAGTTAACCAGTCTAAACATAAATATTAAATTGATATCATAAAAAAAAATGGTTAAAAGCTTTCAAGAGATGATGGTTAACAGTCAAGAAAATCCAATAAAAGGTGAAATGTGCAGAAAGCGCGATCTTAACAAATATGAATAATTAATACGATTATTTTGTTTTTGTTATTAAAAGAAAAACAAAAACGACTCTTAAGTGAGGTGAAGTGCTAATCAATTCATGGAATTAAAGTATTAAATTGAAATTATATTCGTTCTCTTAAAAAAAAAATTGTAGGTATTTATTTCTTAAAATTTGTCTCAGTGTGTCTTGGTGATCATCAAGATATTCAAATATTTTCTATTTACAGTATAGTGGATTTAATGTTATGTTAGGATTACCATCGATGTATAATGTACAACTCCTTCAGTACTATTTGTAATACTTTTATATTAACTTTAATTCATCGTCTGATATTTTGAATAGTGTGTTGTATTTACTCCTACTTACTATATTATTAACCTATAATTACATATTTTGCCTATTTAAATTTTGAGATGAGAACTAGCAATTTTAGATTTGAATTTTTCCTGTACTTGGTTGTAACCCTGTTGGAAATAAAATTATTATTTATCTATAATGCAGTAATAACTTAAGTTGCTGAGTTATATAAATATGCATATATCTAAATGTTACTGATTTATTTGCTAGATATAACGAATATTATCCTCATATATTTGACGATATTCTTAGTGTGCATTTCATAAATTTATTGAAGTGGATCTGTGGAACTAAAAGTTGTATTACTTTTACTTTTTTTCTGTGTTCAGCCATTCACTCATACCAACTGGTAAAATATGATTTAAATATCATAATTTTTAATGGTTTTATAGTAAATGTCATTCAATTTTCGTGAACCAAGAAAGAAGTAAAAGATATAGATTATAATAAGTCACATGTTTTTATAATTTATATATTTCTCTGTTTCTTCTCTGGAAATGCCGTGAATTGCTAAAAAGTATCTAATAGTCGTATGTAAGTACGTAAGTAGCGAACATGGCTTCAATGGAGATTTTTGTAATGTAACTGATATCAGTCAATCAAATTCTTACTAAAACAGTCCTAGTAACTTACGCTGTCAAGACAATGACAGATATGCACGACAGACAATATGCATGTGCAGTTGTTAAATATATCGTAGCAGGTTACTGAAGACTAATTATTGTTAATTCACAACCAGTATTAAAGATATTGTTACCGATATATTAGACAGATTTTCTGTACGAAGACACATTATTTGTTTGTAAACATTTAAGTTTATAACATTCCTTTGCACAAAAGTATTTATGTGTGTTGTATTCAGAGTATATGCTAGTAGCTAATTCTGTTCAATTTTTCTCCATGATTGGCAGATTCAATCTTCGAAATCGATACAGGACGTTTTCTCTCTGTAGCTGTTTTGAAGTATCCGAACTGTGAATCTTGACGGTTAATATTTTATCAGACGACGCCATATATTTGAACTGAAAGAATAAATTTCTTTTGAGAAAATGCGTTATCATGGTGCAAACAGATTGGATTCCTTCACGTTCCGGTAATTTTTGCATTTGCGTGATATAGTATATCATATACAGGAATCACGTATTATTTATTTTTGAGGCAGCTTATTTTGAGGTAAATAACTAGTATATAATACTTTTATCTGCTCTCGTTCATAGATATGTCATTATGTATACATTTTCAATTCGCAAAGGACGTAAGTAATGACAACAGAGCGTAAAAGTTTAAAAGTGTGCATGAAGTAACAATGTATTTTAAAAGGGATTTACTTTTTTTGCACACATACATCAGCATGATGGCAAGTCACGTTTTCTTGCTAATAATACACAACAACAAGAAATGTTGTGTCAGTTTAAGCAATGCAAAGAGTTATTGCCGAACAAATCAAAGTACTCGTATATAAATATAATATAGGTAGGCAGACCAAAATCTATCATAATATTGTTAGTAAATTACGTTCCTCTAATCAGAGTTCTCTTTTTTTATTTTTAATTTGTATGTAGATCGCTAAAAAAATGTTGAAAACTCGTTTATTTTAGAGATATTGTGAAAATGCAGAAAATAATGGTATAAAAAACGATCATATTATTTTGTTACTTCTAGTTTATTAATTTAATAAACCCATTAATTTCACTTAAACAATGAAAACTCTTCAATTAACGAAGTGAATATTATTAAGAAATAAGGGTTTCGCTAACCACAATTGTAGTTAACTTAATGCAATTATTATGTTCAAATTACTTACTTTAAACCTAGCCCACACTTTTGTAAACAGGTTCTCTGATCTAAGCAGTATTATTATGGGGAAGTTTTCTACGCATATAGTTACGTTCAATAGGTATATGTGTACAACTATTGTTGTAATGATGGCGCTTCTCCTATTTCACTCAAACACAATTACAAAAAGTTGGTTTGGTGCATTTATCAGAAAAACATTGTATACCGGCGAAGGAGAATTCGTATACGTCATATACAGAACAAAATAAATTAATGAGATCAAAACTTCTCAAATTAAAGACCCTTTATTCCTTAATCCAACAGTCCAGCTTTACTGTATGCAAAATTCTAATGAAAAATCACTATTGCATTTGCAGTAAGCAATATGCAATTTATTTTATAAGAAGGTTGTGTGCAACAAAACTAACTACACATTATGTTTCAAAGAAACACATTATACAATAAATAATTATTCACAACTAGGTATATTAATTATAGCAACAGCGTAGTTAATCTGTACGCAAAATCTTAATGTCGGTTTACCACACAGATTTGTAATAGTAGGAAACATATTGACGACCAGTTGCAACCATTATCGCTGGCTTAAACGCACTATTTGCAACATGTGATCTGCACTTAATGCTACTGCAATATATAGGTTCTATCAACATAAATTGTATAACATTTTGTTGCAAAAAATGCGATAACTTTCATCAATTTTGTGGAAAATTTTAATACAAGTTGTGCTCGTCGCTATATGTTCAACTACTTGTTATGGCGAAACTTTATAATTGTTTGAAAATTTACATTTTTTTTTTCTGTGTAGGCATTGAGGAGCATAAAACATTATTTTTTGCAGAAACTAAGGTTAACACAAAGGTTGTTTAATATGGCTGCAAATGAAAGAGGCCGATAAATGCTCCTAATTGGAAAAGAATAACGTAAATTGAACACGGTGTAACACTTTTACTGATTCTGTTTGGTAGTAGCATTTCTATTAACAGGGAACAAATACGTAAGCCTTGAAAACAAAATACATTTTCTTAGACATTCGATCGCCTGTTCAAGGGTGTTGCCACCCCGGTAAGAAAACGAATCCTTTTAACGCATAAAGCAATACACTTTGTATATATACATTAACTTATGTCCAAGTTACGAATTTCTTTTTTGCAATAACGCCACAATATTTTAGGTAGGTAACGTATGTACAATACATGAGAAACTGGATGCTAATTTTTATAATTATAGGTAATATGATATATAATGGAAATATTAGTCCTGCTGAATGTATTAAACAAAATTAATAATAATGAAATAATTATGATGAGAGAGAAGATAAAATGAAACAGTCAGTTATTAAACTATCATGAATATGTTTAATGCTAATAAAACCTTTGTGTAATTTGATATTACAATAAAGTAGTTTTATCGAAATACCTTATGTTAAAAAAGGGCAATTAATGCGTAAATTAGAAAATATACCATAACGAACGCGTTTCATAAAGTTTTTCCAGAGTCGTTCATTGAAAATCTGACATTATGAAACTATATAGTTCTCTAATATATTATTACAAACTTGAAAAAACGCATATGTAGTAAACTGGATATCATAACAAAGCTAAGCTTGCTAGCTGTTAGCAAAATATAAAACTGAAATAATAAAAAATCTTTATGTAAAATATTGGGAGGTAAGTAGGTAAGTAGTTCACTAGCCATATCAATACAGTCCCTACAATAATTTACTAATTTGGCACAATTGTTTCGGAAATTTGTGGATTCCATTTTTAACCGAAGACGGAATGAATTAAGAAAAAGTCTGTTACCTACACTGGCAACCTTATATCTACTCTGAAAAGAATGCATATTTATAATAACTTGTGTTTATTAAGTATTTCTTCTACGCCTGCTACTGACGAACGTGAAGGGAAAAAACTTCCTACCGCAATAAATTTATCAGTACATACTACTGAATAAATAAGTTATTCCAGTGTATATATAATAAAATTTCCTAGAAAATTTGTCATTCTTATAACATTCACCCGAAGGACTTTCCTGGAAAGCTGCAAGGGCAAGCAGCTAATGTCAACAAAAATCAGAATTCATGGAGAAAAGTCTTCACACTTAAATCTTTTGTTAGTAAGTGACAAAAAACTAATAACATAAATAGATACTAACCCTTCATTAAGATTAGGTGATTATATTGTCATTACTACTAAAATATTTTAAGGTTTTAAGAAATAAACCAGGCACAAAGAAAATACTGAAACGCAATTTTTGAAAAGGTGATTATAACTATAACTAATCATCTAAAAAAATCTCTAGTGATCAAAATGAAATAAACTTTGACATGTTTGAAAAAACAATTAAAAATTTTATTTCTCTTAGACCTCACGAGATAATCATAAAAAGAAACCTTTCCTAAATAACGCAATTTTTAGGACCATTGACATGAAAAGTAAGTTGCGGATCACACGCCTTAATTATAAGACTGAGGAAAACTACAGTGAATATCGAACTTAGAACAATGGGACAATGAACAATGAAGACAACGATTAGGAAGCAAAACAGTAGTACGAGACCAGTTTTCCAACAAAATACGATAAAAAAGCAAACGCCTCTGAAGCACCTACATTTCTCACCCATTCCTAAACATCCACAAATAGAAACATAATATTAAAGCAACAGACTACAATGAATACCTTTGCAGAAAAGTCTTACCTGTATGTAACATAGAAAACTCGGACAATTTACCCATTCTGCTAGTTACGTTTAAATCATAAAATTCTTCAACAATAATTCGTAGTTCCATTGAGAAAGTTATTGAAGCCGTGAAAACCCTAAATATAGATTTCAACCCTCGCTCAAATAAGATACCCGCAGTTTTTCTGGTAAATGTTTTGTCTGCAATAGCCACAATATTAACTCACATTCTTCAAGCATTATTTAATGGTCTGATGATGTCAGTAAATTAGGCACAGGGCTACGTTGTCCCGATATACAAAAAAGGATATAGATTCCATCCACAAAGTAACAGATGGATCAGTCTTATATGCAATCTGTGCAAAATTAGGTAAAAAAGGGATTGTACCATAAATAACACGTTTTTTGATTGCTAACAAAACTATATCCCCAACACAGCATGGCTTTCTTTCAAGGCATTTTACAACAACCAATTTGCTCATGTGCGTGAACGAATGGACAAAGCAAATAGATACTGGTAATCCGATTGATGTGATCTATCTTGATTATGAAAAGCTTTGACAAAGTCCCGCATAAAAAGGTTCTTGTTACAATTAGCTTGTTAAGGAACAGCAACAAGCATAAGTGGTAATCTACTGGGACGCATAGCTAGTTTCTTACCTAATCTAACTATATAGTTCTCTAATATATTATTACAAACTTGAAAAAACGCATATGTAGTAAACTGGATATCATAACAAAGCTAAGCTCTAATATATTATTACAAACTTGAAAAAACGCATATGTAGTAAACTGGATATCATAACAAAGCTAAGCTTGCTGCGGACATTCATGGTAAAGTGTAAAGCATTGAACAGAGCTCCACAGAACTTAGTATTTGGAGCTCTGCTCCTTTTAGTATACACCAGCTACTTATATCCCGTAGTGAAGACAAATATTATTTTTTTCGCAGGTGACACAAAATTATACAGGAATTCCATACTACAACTATATGTTTTTTAATATATTTAAAAACATTAATGGTTTTAATTATGAGAGAGTGGCAAATAACACTTAACCTAGATAAATGCTCAGTTTTACATATAGGAATAAACAGCCCCAACATAACTTATCAAATAAATGGTAGGTATTGAAATCAGACAAGTTACAAAACAAAAAGATTTACAACTTAAACTGGGAAGGTTATATATCTAGCACAGTAAAAAGCACTAACTATTTCAATATACTCTTTTCAAGAGCATTTACTGACAAATCCATCGATGCAATTACTAAAATCTATTAAACTTATATAAGTACAAATTAGAATGATGTTAGAGCGTGTGGAGCTCTTAGTTGAACATATAGAGTTGATTAAAAAGTGCAACGGACAGTTATTAAACTTTCTGCTGAGTTAACTTATTTATGTGTACTGTATGTTGATAGACTTCAACAACTAAATTTAGCAATTTTGATATCTAGACGAGAAAGATAAGATTTGTTAAAAATACACAAGATATTCGCTGAGTATTATTTTACAGATCTGAATTTATTTATTAAAAATTCTAATCAGAACATTAGAGGGCTCTCTTTAAAATTAGCGAAAGAAGAGGGTTCTGGATTTATGCACAAACATTCTGTCAAGAAAAGTTACGTACCAATGGAATGTGCTTCAAGAATCAACAATTCGAGCACCATCGAGGTATGCCTTCAAAAATAGACTGCATCAGCATCTACAAAACGTTAAATTAATCTACGTACACCATCTATGATTCTTATCCACTGCAGACAACACAGTTGCTTTTTGTGGCTTACTATTTGTGAAAATTTATGATAATTTGCAAGACTTCCAAAACCAAACTTTATACAGTGGTCAGATATTATAATGTTTAGCAGAAATGTATGATTTGCTGCAGTTCTCATTGGTTTTGCCGCTCATGCTGCTACAATAATAATAATATGGATTTATATGTCTCTAAGTGTTTACACTTTTTATTAGCTCAAGATTTTCTATATTTATATTATTTCCAGTATCGCTGTGTTACGCAACACAGAATGTTTCAAGTCTTTCAGTTATCCATAGATAATTACATGAAAATATGTTCCCTATTCAAAATAAATGCATAACTATAAATCCTAATACACAAGAGTGAACAATTCATCTTCGTCAGATGTTTGGGAAAAGTAAAAATAATTTTCTGCGTCCCATGTTACTTTCTATGGTGTAAAGCTGTCAACTTATCGTTACAACAGGATCTATATTGCAAAGCAATTTTGGTGGCATTCGTAATGCTTTGCAATGTAGATATTGTTTTCAAGAAAAATTGAAGTATGGATATGTGGCGATTGGAACCACCAGGCTTTACCTGGTGGTTTTGCTCCTTTGATGTGGAACCTGGTCGTGGACGAGCTACCAGTAAAGTTGGATAATGAATTACGTAAAATTTAAGCTCTACAAGTTGTACAAGCATAGACCGAGGAAGAGGGTCTAAAGATCAGTTTCTCCAAAACAACCACAACTACATTCACGAGAACGAGGAACTTAGATCGTCTTGGATCCTTAAAACTTCGTAGTGAAGAAATAAAGCTGTCAGAGGAAGTGAAATACGTTGGTGTCATTTTTTACTCCAAGTTTATTTGGAATCAACAGTTTCAGAGGATTAAAATTAAGACGAAAATCAACACTCACGCTGGCTAAACGCGTGGGGTTAATACTTAATATAATGGATTGAAACATATATCACGGGGGTCAAACCCACGATTAGTTATGCTTCTCTACTAGGAGCAAACTGCTATAATTGAACTTATCAATATACAGAGGCTTGTACCTAGCAAAGCTCCTAGACCTCTCATTTGGTGATAATATGGCGAGAAGAGTGAGGCATCCGAAATTATGAGAAATATATACAGGATTGAGGGTAATATTGCCTATTATGTGAAAGACAGTCTTTGGAAATGAGATCAGATTTCGAAGGATTTCGACATATCTTTCTAATAGAAATTTCTAGATGGAAATCAAGAATCAGATAAGCTAGAATCCATGTAGCTACAATTCGAGGAAATGATTTGGTTTACAGAGGAGTCAAAAATCACACTTCCACTAGAAAATATGCTACATTCTTTTAAGCAGAAGCATACGCAATGCGATAACATTGTGCAACAAAAATCAGTCAGAGGGTCCCACACTTAATTAAACAATATTACCTCGATGCTACCTGTGTAAATTAAACTTTCTTTTGTAACTTCATTGTCATTATAATATTTTATTTGAAAAGAATAAAGCATAGGAAAAAGATTCTGCTAACCGATTCGAACCCAGGCATACGTATTACACGTCAGCTGCTTTACCACTAGACTATTATGGGCTTTAGGTACTTGTGCAAGATGTTATACTACATTGGATTCAAAGATTCATGTCTGGTCATCTATGGCTAATATTTTAAAACCGGGACCAAATCTGAACTTTCCCTTATAAGAAAAATGATAGGTTATATCAATAGTTTTTGTAGTTTTAAGTGTTAGGTATTGATTTAACCATCAAATGATCAATCGACCATAATAGAACCATTCGGTAAGTCTTTTTCTTAACTGTTTATATGCAGGTATACTACCTAATCTTTTAATAATTATACAAAATTTCTGGAAACCCTTCAATTATATCCTGAATATTTATGTGTTAAATTTATGTATTGCTCCCCTTTTAGAATTTATAACGTTTAAGAAGCAAACAAATACACTTACGGAAATAAATTTTAGTGTCTAATTCACTGTTAGAATAACAATAAATGTACTTACATACTTATACGTATCCGCTTTCGTTTTCGGCTTGTATCAAATTACCTCCTAATTAATAAATTTCCTAAAACAATTTATTGGAAAGTGGGAACATTCAAAATAATGGAATTTATGTGCTGGAATGGGATCTGTTTAACAGAATTTCTACTACTATCACTTTAAACTATAAGTTATTAGTTTGCCGCGCACACTTCACATTAGAAAGCAGTAGAAGTGGAAAATCGTCAACTTCGGAGACGTATGTAGTATCATTCCAAATAGGAGAAAAAAAAGTTCATCAATCATTGCCTACATATTTTACGACTGTCGTATTTGTACTACGATAAAAGTTACATTAACATTATTGAAATGTGTCTTACGGCTATAGAGCTGTTTTTATTTAGTTTGATTTAAAGGTGTAGATCTGTAAAAGGAAAGTGAAAATGATATGTACTTTTGACCCTTAAGGCGTATCTAAATATTTTTAGAGTTACCTCAGCAGCTCTGCTTAAATTTTATAGAATAAGTATTTATTATGTTTTATTTTCAATTTTTAGAATCGCTGAGTTTTTACTAATACATAATTAATTAAAATATAAATAAAGAAGGCTCACTATATGTATTTGAAAATAAACTTTCTGTTCACACGGTAGGTGCATTAGATTAATATGCATTATGTTCGATTATTACCATATATCATCGCTATTTTCGGTGAAAAACTTTCTTCGTTTTTTGCACATTTAATTTATGACAGTGGCCTTATTTCGTGATTTAGAAGCTTGTATTAATCATAATATTTATTGTAAGATTAGATGGGTCCCACGATCATTTTATTGATGTTCTGTATTTGGATGTTAGCTGTAGTGACACACATATTATGATTTGTGCCAGCTCGGTAAATAAACATTTAATAAACACTAAAAAATCTCAATTTCCATTCTATTTATAGTCGAAAGAGTCATTTACGTTTTACACATACTGAATGATAAATGAAGGATCAGAACCTTAAAATAGAAAGTCTAGAAGGACGATAAACTTTCAAATGAAAATAATTACTAAAAGATAAGTTTCTTTTATTCAGTTATGTAAATTTTGATGAACATTTGTATTTTATTGTAATTATACTAACCCATAAATCATTGAGATTCCAATATTTACTAATTATTTATTTTAATGATGTGATACAATAATGGAATTCACAGTAAAGGCAATAAGAAAATACAAAAACCAACTCAATTTGGTTTCTTAATGCTACTAAAAGTATTTAGAGGTTAAGTGAAGTCTTAGCATTTTTGCTGTAGTTATATAGAAATATATTACAAATACATCGTATTTATTTCTCCGGCAATAAATTCTGCCTACTAAACTGTAAATCACGAGCATGATAATTTTAAAATGCGTACACTATAGAAAGATAATAACAGCGTCTGCTTTTGAGTGATTTTCACTTAATTATATTTTGTTTGGATACAAAATTACATGGCGTGTCTTTTACGGTATATGATTTAAAACAATCACATATACAAATTCTGCCTTATTCTACGTTTTTCTTTAACCCACAATGTTCTTCCTAAAACACTAACTTTGCATAGTTTAATGTAGAGGAAACTTTATGGAAAGATCTTTATTAATATAAAGAAAGTATTTTACAAATTATCACTAAATTCTCGTTTATAGGTAGGTAGACCATAATATCAGTTCGTAGGCGTTGTATTCTCTACACGAAAAAACCGATTTAGTTGCCGCAAACAAATTTGCAAATTATGTTATCCTATATTTTGTTGAATCAAAATGTAAAAATTCTTACTTCAGTCAAATACTAAATAAGACTTTGAGACAAACAAATAATTTTGTTGAAATATTTGCTTTAACGTAACTAAATTATTTAGTAAAGGAGGAGTTTGGTTATTGGTAGTTAATCTATTTCTTTAAATCAAATAAGGGATTAAATTTAAAGTTAGCAAATGCAATTCCCATCTAAAACAAACAATCGGGCGTTTTCAAGCCACCTGCAGGGTTTTGTTGTTGTTTATAGTCGCATAGAATTTATTCAATCGTACAAACATGTATGTGTCCATTCATGCGTAGGCATTAGTTTGTCTCTAAGATAACATCGTGTTCATTTTTATTACAACTTGTGTTTGTATCAACTGTTCATGAAAATTGTGAAATGGATACGAAGGGATTATTAGAAGATTGGGGATTTAGAGATTTAACACCAATCTTTGAAGGTGAGTATGTACCATCCAATTATTTTACATATATCCATAATATACTTAAATGTTTTTTTTAATTAGATTTCGTGCATTATGTGAATGCGTAGGTATGTAGACGTAGATATATACTCGTACATAAATATAATAATCGTTACATTAATTTATTTATTTAATTAAGAAACATATGTTTAAATCTTAATAGTAACATAATTTATATAGTGATAGTGAAAAAAAATAAAATAAAACGAAGAGCTAGACTATATTTCAATGAAATTTTAGTTTAGAACAAAATGCAAATAATGCTGCAGTTAAAAATGCCTACTACAATGAAAAGATATACTGTACGGTACTGTAACATGCCAACTCTAGCGAGACAGTTATATGTTGTTTGTTAATGTGATGAACTGGATGCATCTCTATTTATCGGTATGTAACTGTTTATATGCTGAAATTTCTGGGAAATTCTAATTTTGCCTTATCGCCAATAGTGATTTACTGCATGTAAATTTTCTTTTGTCTATATTTTAAAACTATATTTCCAACTAGAAATTTCGAATGTCTATTTTATAGATACCATTCCTATTTTTTTCATAACTTATAAAGAATGAAGAAATTTTATAGAGCGTCAATGTTATAAATAGACTGGTTAACTGTCATCTACGCGTCAGGTCAGTACTTAGTTTCATGTATGTGACATTAACGTTTAACACAAGTATACAATACAGTGTCGGGAGAAAGCAAAATTTTTTTTTTAGGATTGATGAAAAGTGTGTAGTATAAAGCGTTTCAAGATTTTTCTCACTAAACCGCTTTCGTCGCCATGATAAAACACGCTTATATTTTGAAAAAGACCGTTCAACATCTACGGATGTAACACAGGCATAATTCAAATAATCTTTACGGATCAGATGTACCACCACTAATGTGTAGTCCGATTCATGCCAGCACAATAACTCTTTATCGCAGACTGTACAAACTATTTTGGCACCACCATTACATAAATCCTGGAATTCACCGATATACTTTTCTACATTTATGAAAAAAACGGTCGTTTTCTGGGATTTTCTACGCCCGATATTTACACACACATTTACAATGCGTAAAACGTTAACGGAGAATTGTACTATATCGCATCAAGACTCGACTGACTCTGATACTAGATATAGGAATCGGAGAGAGTGATTTTACAGCTTTGCAGATATACTGTCGCTAACGTTCTACATAGCGCGAAGCGAGTGTCGCCCGTGTGAGCAGACACGTCTGACCGTTCTAGTTATAAAGTTTATAGTTTTTGAGTAAATAATTATTGAACAAAAATCGAAACAAAGGTCTCTTTCTAATGTGTACTATACTATTTTTTTTGAGTTCGTAGTACGATGTTGTAGTTGTTGGCAGTGACTAAAGATATTATATAAATAGACAATTGATTGCAATGTTACCCATAGGCATTAGTTTGTCTCTAACATACCTTATTCGTACATAACCTTAAAATTCCAAACGAAAAATTCTAAAACAAACCAGATGTAACCTATTTTGCAAATGCTACTCATAAATATATCAAACCCTATTTCATGTTGTTATTATTATTATTTATAATTCATAAGATATTTAATTTATTTTACATGTAATAAAAATATAATATAAAACATTTAACATCCCAAGAAAGCTATTGTATTTCCAAGAAAGTTTGCAATCTACTAGCTGACAAACTAAGATGAACGTAAATCAACTTAATTATCAAATATATTTTATTTCTTGTCTTTCTGAAGTGTACAAGACCTTGCTGCGATCTTGTAGCCTGTGTCTAAGCTCAACTCAACATGTAAACACGAAGTAGTGAATGTTTGTTTTGATTTTCGAATGAAATTAATTTTGTAGTATATGATTTTGGTGTAGTCAAAATCTCCAACGCTTGCTAATATATAGTTGGGTGCTCGTGCGTAATTTATAATAACAAATTAAACCGATTTGTTATTGTTTGCTAACAGTCGCACCAGTTTGCGTATTATTCAGAAACGATCTATCTACTAAGTATGGGTATTGAGTATAACATGAAGTGTTGCATTTGTGTGGGTAGCCTTTACTCGCATTGATTAAATTTCCCTTAGAGATACGGAAAGTCTACAGTATAGTACATAGGTATCATTTTTTTATATTTGTTTGGATTTTGTAGAAGGTTATTTACCTTATTGTGTTTTTTTACAGGTTTAGGTAACAAAGAAGTAGGTAAATATAATACAAAAATCACTAGAATTCTTCATTTCCATTTTTGCCTATAAAAATAAATTGCCATCCATTATTCTACTGATCACGCCCAGATTGCTATAATTAATTAAAAAACATATTAATCGGAAACTCACTTTCATTGTTTCTGATCCTAGTATTTTTCATTAGCGACAGTCCATAGGTTTCTCCTCAATTCTTTTCCATTTTTGGACATATTTTGATAAATTTCGAAACATATTATTTACTGTTAATTTGCAATTATTTAAGTAATTATGTTATCTATATGTTGGCATGTTGGCAGATTCTACGTAATTTTCTGAGTTCGAAAATATATGATTTGTTGGCTCTCATTTTTTCGGTTACCGATATTTAAATTTTTATTTTTCAATCTAGAATGCCGCGGATACATATCTATGTATATATCTTCCTGTCAATACAACACCAAGAAATTACTAAAGTTAGTCTTTTGTTTTGTACGCCTACTAGGACGAAACAAAGTACACTCTGACAGTTATTTCTTAAAGAAGCGATTTTTTTTAATGCAAAATTATAGTTTCGCTGCCTGAATTCGAAAGTGTACATTTGATGCCGATTCCAATGATATCAAAGTACTTGGTGTTCGAATTAAAAGTCGTTTCTCTGTAGATTGAAAAGTGCTGCACATTTATGTGCAATATAGGAAATAAAGTGAATTCCCTGTCATTGGTAGTGGTATCAGATATTTCCCTCAATACATATTCCACAGGGCCTCTAGGAAAATACCATGAAATTTAGAGTGTATAAATATTATAATTACCTAAGGAAAATATAAAAATATACAAATAAAAAGGTATTGTTGTCGAAACACTAGCACTACGATTAGCTATTTGAATATATCTATCATTTTTAATCAGCAGAGAAGTAACTTTTAATTCGAATAGCAAGTGTTGATATCATTATGGGTGGAAAAATTCTCTTGTGGATTAATCCATTTGTGCCCACGAGCACTTTAAAAAGAAATTGCTAAACATACATTTGCTTAATGTTTGGTGTTGGTCGAACATAGAGAAATTGTAAGTTGTGCTGTACTTAAACGAGTGCAGTGGGTACAAATCGGTTAAGGCAGATGACTCAGGAGGTGCCATTAAAAAACACTTTAAAAAAAGCTGACAAAGCACGCTTTGTTGTGTATTATTTGTGAAAATTACTTGTGGTTATGTTAACAGTTAGGACGGTATTTAGCGTTTTTGCGGCACTCTAGATTGAGAAATGATGATTAAAATTTCTGTTACCCAGAGAAATGAAAATAGACAAGTCATATGTTTCCAGACTCAAAAAATTACGTGGGATCCCAGTATACTAAAATATATAGGATGTTACATTTAAATTTTAAATTTGAATTTCAACTTTATTTTCAAAAAACCGGAAATGACAACATAAGGTAATTGCAAGTTTACAGTAAATAACACTTATTTTATTTAATTGAAAAATACCTACAAATAAAAAAAATGTACGAAGGGACCCATGGGCTGCAACATTTGGTTTACCAAGGTTATTATATAAGAAGAAATAGTATTTTAAAATATGTAATAAACCCATATGTCGAAACAGCATTTGCGGAAGTTATTTTAACTTCTAGGGCGCGGCTGAAAATTATTCCGGAATGGTACTGTTATTTTAGTGCACAAAATACTGTAATTGTTATATAATATGTGTTAGGTAACTCTATAGGGATTATTTTTCATAAAATTACTGTTTGACGTTAGCAAAAAAAAAACACATTTTCATGATTTATTCCCCTTTTTCAACCTCTACTTGTAAATCGGGATATTCAATCACTAATGAGTCTACATTACTATTATAATATTTTAGAGGCAAGTGCTTGGGGTCTTATATTATCCAGTGACTCAAGTTTCTTCATTTTTGTTTTATTTCATGCAAATTTTATGATTCATGAATATGAAATAATGCATATACGAAAAGTAACGTCCCCTTACCGTTTTATAAATTATGATAGTAATAAGGTGGCTTCTAGTTTGTCCTTTTTACTCTTCTAACCTTTAGCGATTTTCTAGATTAGGTTTCTTAAGTTAAAATTGTAGAGTGTGGCTCGCGCTATATGTTAGCGCTATATACTTGTTTTTCACTGTATATGTAAATATAACTAGAAATATGTAACGTATTGGAAGAATGATAAAATATTGATTATAATAATGTAATATTTTGCATCCATCCGTTTTGCGTATTATATGTGCACTTTTAGAATTAGTTCATATACTCAAAAGTTAAAGATTAATACCTCCTGCAAATTAATTTATAATTCTTAAAGAAAAAATAAAAGAATCAAATAAGTACACAAATAACATATAAGCAATCGGAATTGAGTTACAAACAAATCTGTACCATACACAAACTAATCTCGTAAACGCGATGAAAGAAAGAAGATATAGTATCGTAAATATTTATGTTTTCACGCACCTGTAGTAACATGGTTATACACCTTCACTATGTGATGCTGCTGTTAAACTGATCTGCTGCATAAGTGTATCAACATTTCATCTGAATCGAATCCTTTCACCGGACTAAGCCGCGAGCGCTTCGCTTTGTTTGTCGTGTACGTTTCCACATACATAGGTGGGTTGAAAGAGGAAGTACTTCAAGTCTTCAAACGTATACGGGAAATGTCCCAGCCGAATATGCCTATAAGTAGTTAATTAATGGCGGGATAAAATATCTGGTAATTAAAAATTATCTTTTCCTATTCTCTAACATTTAGGTTAATTTCTGTGTCAAATGTGAACCATCCATTTATCCATTATCCACTGAATTGATTTTATTAAGTGTATCGTTTATTTAATTTTTTGTCTTTTTACAAAAATTTGCAATTGGTTGCTGTTTAAATGAGTGGAAACACCACTGGAATAGTGTTGTTGTTACGAATATGTATATGCAAATATTTCGCGCTATTCTTCACCCGTGGGCACAATTGCCAATTAAGGCAATACCAGTCCAGATTTAAGAAAAGTATCAAGCGTCCTGGCATGTAATATAGCAATAGTGTATTAGTATTAGATTAACTAAAATGGTGGTTATCGACTACTGCACTGTGGGAAACGCATATTCATATGTATATCTACAGTCGCAAATAGATGTATAAGCTGAAGGTCAAAAAATTTCAGATCCTCAATCTTTTTCAGGCCAAGTATGTTTCGTAACTAGTTTTTAACCTTAACAAGACATGGTATTATATATGTATAGCACCATTTATGTTGATTAAAATAGTAAGTGTACAGAAATGTTTTATTAACGGATTACGTATAATAAAATCGCAGCAAATTGATTTGTAACCATTGCTTAAAATTGCTGTATTTGTATTTATTACAATATCAACTTAATGTGGGTCTTTTGTAGATTCAAAAATATACTTATCTGTTCACATTGTATAAAATAAGATGGTAGCATTTAACTAACACGAAATACCAATAAACTTCTGTCTCACAAATTATTTAATCTTCAAACACTATGCACTATACATTTAATTAGCTAAGCTCCAGGACTACTATATTCAATAAATTCTAAATATATATAATTAAGGGGTGTTAAATCGATATTAAGTAAGTTATTAATATGTTTTTTTCCTATAAATAGCTTGCCACATATTAAGAGTCTTACAATTTGAAAACTTAATTAACTCTAAATCATTAATTGAAAAAGTGTGTCCTGTATTAACAATATTATACGCCAAAGTGGATTTATCAGCATTTATTACATTTATTCTTAATATGATATAATTGCTCTTTAAATCTAATCTCCGCATTTCTCTTTGTTTGACCTATATATACTTTATTACAAACACCGCATTTGATCTTATAAATCCCAGAACATTTTTAAAATCAATAATTTCAATATTAAATTTTAATTTATTTTTTAAAGTATTAGAATTTTGAAAAACCGGACTAAAATTGTATTTTTTACACAGGTTTAATATCTGGTTAACCCATAATTTATGTTAGCTTAGCTAATGAAATGTACATAGTGTTTGAAGATTAAAGAATTTGTGAGACAGAAGTTTATTGGTATTTCGTGTTAGTCTATCAGTATATCTCATAGTGCCCTATTTACCTTCTATTTAATATGGTACAATTTATTTGCAAAATATAGATAGTAAACTATATACTGAAACCCTGAATTATAAGAACTTGTCATATAACGTTTAAAAAATATATACATATTAAAATAAAGGTATGTAGGGAATCTCATTGAAACTATTTTTCGAAGAAGTTGACTGAAAGTACACAATTTTTAATACAAAAAAATATATTTCTGTTTGGCAAATTTTTGAAATTATTTGAAACTTTATTAAGAATCTTCATTTCCTTCATATTAAAAATAATCCAAATCCATTCTCAAATGTGTTAAGACATTAAAAAAATGTGTTAAGTTTCTAGCACTGTTCTTTTGTTTTTAAGTTATAATTTAAATCTCAGGCAAGCTGTTGTGTACAACAATGAAATGTCAGTTCATATCAAATAAAATATACATAAATTGATTTTATATTTGATTACCAAAAATTCCGCTACACCAAGAAGAAAGAAATAGAAATATAAAATTAGACAGAATGAAAAGAAAAGCAGAAGAGATATATCTATATATCTATAGAGAAGCAGTTGGAATATTCGGTTTCGGTGAATATTTGTCAGCTAGCATTTGTCGACGCGTGGTGTGTGACTTGTATAGATATATAAAATTCTGTTACTGGGCATATCAAATCTATACATACCTCCGTATATACCTAAGCATAGCTCCGTGACAACTGCATACAGTTGCGGTAAATAAAAAGGTTAGTTGTTTCCAACTTTACACTGGGTACATTGTCAGATAGGCTTTCTAAATGGAAAAGCAATCTGTGTTAATTAGTGAGTTTCTTACTTCTCTACGAAGTGTAAGGACAAAAAGATTGTACCATCTTTAGCAAAGTAAATACGAATCTAAGCTCCACAAATCTTCCATTATTAATGCAATCGAAGTTACAGCACACTGAAATAGTAATTACAAATTATTTGTAAACAATTCTGAATTATGTATTGCTCGGTACGTAGTACTTGCAGTTTCGATTGCATAAATAATCGAAGATTTGTGCAGCTTCAATTCGCATTCAATTTGTTAAAGATGGTACAAGGGCTTCTACATAAAAAAAAAAATCGCTTAAAGCGCTCTTCAAACTAGAGATGGTATGGAAAATCCTTATGACAGGTACTTGGTAACAGGTATGAATATAGAACAGCTTAGAGCAGGTACACGATTCAATATATACCTGTTACCTCATACTTCTTTCACTCTAATGGCTAAGTTCCTCTTTGGAAACGAGTATGAGTACGCGTACTGTCTGATAATAGACATATATGTCAAGATATTGATACTGATTTAGATAGATCCGCACTAATAAAGCAGGGAGATATTAATTAAATTATTCATTTAAGGTCAACATGTTTAGTAATATATGGTGGTGGGCACTATCGATAGCGACTATCGATAACCATCAATGCTTTTGACTATGGATAGTTGACTATTGAGAACTGCTGATAGTAGACTAACAGTAACTATCGATACTTGGCAATCCATAATGTAATTATGATTAACGCATTATCCTATAGTAGAAGCAAATGCAAAAACAGAGATGAACAGTAAAATAATGAAAATCTCTTAAGGAACATCTAGAATGGATTAGTTCAGTATTGATAAATATTAGCGAATTAACAATAGCAGGTGTGTCTATCGACATACCGCTAATGTCCAACAGTGTTTCGTTTTTCGCGCGGAATTTTGAGAACTGTATTGTAAAGCACAGAAATAGTGTCAAAATTCTTGCTTTTAGATGAAAAATTAGATTAGATTTAGATAATTAAACGTTTGGATACCTAATAAATTATACTTTTTTATAATATAATGGTACTAATGATAATAATTAATTGCCATACAATCATAATAATTATATATTGTATAATTAGCCTGTTAAAATTTGCACAATAGTAAGGATTTTGCAGTCTTTTGACAAGTTTTTACATTGAGTGGCTTCTGAATCCCTCATATATTAGTCAATAAAAATTTGACTTTAAAAATTAAAAAAAGTGATTTAACTTACCGATTATGTATGTAAATGCTCAATGCCGCCGTTAACATTTTTTTTTATTTAAATTTGGGTATGACAATAGCGTACAATGTATTTTAATAATTTAAAACATTTTGTATATTTTTAATTCCACGACGTTTCGTCAATTTATTTTTGACATTTTCAAGCGGGCTGTACTCTTCTTTTTATCCAGCTACCGAAGAATACATCCCAATTTTCTTCTCTCATACCCAATTAAAATGAATAGTAGTACCATACTGATAGCAAAGGTCAAACAAATAACAATTATTTAAATAGATATGACAATAGAAATAAATAAAATAAAGTAAAAACTAAATCTTTAAAAATTATAAGTAAATAAGATAAACAATAAATACAACTCTGTTTATATGTGAAACCAGTCATTTTCTAAAGTTAAACATTATATTTAGTTTTGTTTAAAAATATTAAAATATATATTTTTTTCTTTAATTCTGTTTCTTTTATTATGTGTGAGAAGCCTAATTCTAGAAAATATCCTTTTCAATGGAACGGACGTTGCAGGAATGGCTAAGTATTTTAGTGAAATATCTGCTAAACTGTTGAACGTTAATTTATTGTTGCACCAAAACAAAATGATTATTTTTCCTGGGATCGAAAGGAAACCTTATATACTTGTTTAATAATATAGACATTCTTAAATCAAAGTTTTCCCAGAAATTTACTTTTCTGAGTCTGGAGCTCTAGGTGTTGAACTTGACTCGCTATCATTAATCGAGCCGAGTATCGATAGTAAATATTATCCACAGTACTATCGATAACTATCGATAGTTGGTTCGGTTATGTTTGTATATATTGAAAGTCTGAAGCAATGTCATATCTTAGAAACGATCCTTAAGATTAACGTGAGAGGATAACGTGTGTTTTAGATACTACTTACTTTTTTAAGTTCATGAAGCGACTATAAGTTGATTTTATATTTATAATATAAATTTCACAAATGATGAAAGAATCGTAAGTGGTAATGTATCTCTCAAATTTACAATTTTCACACATATATATATATATATATATAGATACGGTCTCTCTCTCTCTCTCTATATATATATATATATAGAATTTTGGGATAAAATGTAAGTAAAACTCGTATTATGGTAACGTAACGTTTCGGCTATGGGTTTTAGCCTTCTTCAGACGTTATCTGCAATTTAATGATAATAATGGTTAGGAAGATATCACATTAATTATGGCACCTACTAATTAACTATCAATATACAATGGAATACTTACTAACTCATTAGATGTTAAACAATGTATGACACTTTACTATGTGCATTACTGTATAACTCGATAAGATATAAAACACATTTTAAAATTATTTAAAAAATGGACAAACACAATTAAAATATTGGAATAATTGGACACTGATAAAACCACACACGAAAATACCTAAGAAAGAATTCATTGAAATCACAAAATGGATTTTCAACAGTGTCTATTTCACATATGACGGACAATACTACGCACAAATACATGGTACACCAATGGGCTCTTGCTTTTCTCCAACGATAGCTGATTTAGTGATGAACACAGTGATAAACCATGTAATCAGTAATATTGACTTCACCTTTCCCTTCATCTGGCAATACGTAGACGATTTAATATGTTGCATCCCCACAAATAAAGTCCAGACTACTTTAGACTCGTTTAACTCCTACAATAGCCATTTAAAATTTACTGTGGAAATAGAACAAAATCTTTGCATACCGTTTTTAGACACGTTGATAACACGAGAGAATAACACACTTAAACTCAGATGGTACAGAAAACCTTCTAATTCTAATAGATTCCTTAATTATTTTTCAAATTGCCCTAAAAAATATAAGATAAATTTAATTAAAACAATGAAAAACAGAATTTGCAAAATTTCACATAAAGATTTCCTAAACACAGATTTACAATTATTAAAAGAAATTTTAAAACAAAACAGCTACCCAACAACTTTACTTAATAAAATACTATTCTCTAGCAACACACACAACTTAAATACAATAGAGACATCAACTGCAATTCCGATGAATAGTACAACGAATGAAAACACCATTACAAAATACAAAAAACTACCTTACATACCCAATCTCACAAACAAAATTAAGATGCTTTTCTGTAATACCATATCCATAGCCTACACTAGCGCAGTTCCAAATTCAGTCATTTACACCAGACTGAAAGACAAAACACCCACATTAATGAGTAGCAATGTGGTATATGCGCTACCATGTAGTTGTGACACCTTGTATATAGGCCAGACGAAACAAAGACTCAAAGACAGGATCACACAACATAAGAGCGACGTAAGAATTAAACCACATGCATGTGCCCTAGCGAGCCATCTAGCCAGCAATAGCCATAACGTAGATTTTAATGCCGCAAAAATAATATACAAGGAATCTAACTACAGTAATCGTATTTTCTATGAAGCTCTAGCCATCAATAGCACACTTCCAAATTTAAATGCAAAAAAAGATAACCCATTATTCAGCAACATATATTCAGGACTTTTACCAAAACTTATCCCCAAAATAAAACAAAAACTAGGTTTCTAATATAAAATTTAATAATTTATTTCATAATAATAATATAAATAATACAATTAAACCATTTTCACAATATTAATCCTTTTAAATATTAATTTTCACACACATGCATTCGCACATCCATACACATACACACATGTACATACAAAAATTATAATAAAAACTTCATCCCCAACATCTACGCTACACACACACATGACCACACAAACAGAAGAACTTTGTACACACATACTTTACACCGTTCACATATTACAGTACGTTTGAGACCTCAAATAATGATATACATCTTTTAAACTTGTTATAATATTTTAATTGTGTTTGTCCATTTTTTAAATAATTTTAAAATGTGTTTATATCTTATCGAGTTATACAGTAATGCAGATAGTAAAGTGTCATACATTGTTTAACATCTAATGAGTTAGTAAGTATTCCATTGTATATTGATAGTTAATTAGTAGGTGCCATAATTAATGTGATATCTTCCTAACCATTATTATCATTAAATTGCAGATAACGTCTGAAGAAGGCTAAAACACATAGCCGAAACGTTACGTTACCATAATACGAGTTTTACTTACATTTTATCCCAAAATTCTGCCTTAAAGCAGTAATAAATCTACATATTATAGTGGAATACATCCTCAGTCCTCACTGAATTTCCTTTAGTTAATATATATATATATATATATATATAATATATATATATATATATATATATAAATTTATTACACATTTGTTGCGTTAATGCTTCAACTCAACCTTACCAGTTTATCTTTCATATAATCGCTTTCGTAATGTATCTATTTGTTAATCACATGTTTTGATAGGAAGAAATTATTTCATCGTTTCTAAGAAAAACATGCAATCCTCTTACTATTGGCATCTTTTTCACTTTTGTTGGTTGCGTTGTACACAAGATGCATTTGTGCAACTAGATATATTGCCGCTATGCATGCGATATTTCTATTTGCTTGTTTTCTCAAGCTACTTATTCGAGATTGTTTCTTACTTACATTATTATGTAAGGATGTGACAGCAAACTTGTGTCATTTATTGCGTAATATAAAATTACTATTTTTAATATTTTTTATGGTTAATGTTAAAATGGAATTCTTTTGCTTACGTATCCATAGTCATGCTAAATAAACATCTTAATAGACTAGTTTGCGCTGATAACAAAACTGTTAGTCAATGTTGTGCCAAATATGCAAGGTTACCGGAGTGAAATAGGAGCAGCGCCATCTTTACGATAATGTCAGTAATACATATAGGTCTTTAATTTGTTGCTATATGGATAAAGAATTAGTATAATAACGTTTGAATTAGAGCACTTCTTTAAGAAAGTGAAGACAGGATTTTGGAAAAATCAATTTCAACGTCATATTTACATTATTTTTTTTTTTTAATTTAATAGCTGTGGTTCCCTCAGTCATTACACGCAATCGCGTCTGTGCATCCATAAATGAGATTCCTCGAAAACTTAAAGTTTGCTAACTACTCAAAGAAGAGTTAAATATATTTTTTTTGATAAACGCAATACTATTAGTATTTCAGTTAATAATCAACATATTCCTCTTCATATTTCTAGTTTTGTGTAAAACAATATCAAAGTTGTTCGAAAATAGAAATAAGAGTTCCTTACAAACGGACCGCATACATTCAGTTAATCAATACTATAACAGTTCTCTGACGCTTAAAGCACAAAAATTATATTGATTAACAAATATAATACAACAAAAATGTGCATGTGTCTTCAATCAGGATAGTGTTTTTGAGCAAAATCAAAATGTACTGATTTAAACTAAGAAGAAACAATCTTAGTTTTTGCTCATATGGGAAGTTATTTTATACTTGATATAACTTTTTTTGAGTGTATTTGTCAACATTTTGTGATTTATTTATTTTATCGAAATATGTGCATAATTTTGCCGACTTTCGTAGGCACACTTTACTTGAATAATAATAAAATAATAATTGAAATTTGTAAAAAGGTGATTTGAGGTTATAAGGTAGGTACGCAAAATAAATGTTGATACAGTGGAAATTCTTCTGAATTAATTAATCTTCTGATTTTGAGAGAGGGGATACTTTCATTCTATAGCTGAACAATAGTTTATCAAACAACTTATTCATAGAATATCTATTTTTAGTTACCTATCACTTAAAAAACTAACACATATATCTAAATTTATGACATTTTTATAGAAAGTTTTGCGTGAATAATTTTCCAATTTGTATTAATGACAGGCTTTATTACTCATAGATAGAAAATCGTGTCACTAGAAATAATAATATTCTTTTATTTGTTAACTTTTGCCAACATGAAAATAATACAATCCCTAGAAATAAATGGTGGAAAGAATGTTTTAAAAATATGTTTATTAGTATAACTTTAGTAGTAATATAGATTACGTTTTGCTGTTCGAGAAATTAGGAAATGGGGACTTTTCACCTTCTTATGAGAGGAGCTGCAGAGATATTTGTTTCATATGCAAGCTAACGTATTAGAACTACGACAGCATGATGTTCTTTTAAATCTTTAATATTTCTTTGGTAGAATGTAAACGGTTACTACCATTTGGTTAAAGAGATAGCAGCGGTAACTAACTTTTGATTAATCAAACCCAGGCGTTCACGCTAAATCGTTGTTTAATCTTCGTTGCGTTACCGCATGAAGTGATCATGAGTGCAATTTATGAGTACCATTTATTCCATCACCCTCAACGTTGCTTCGTCTGCCTTTTATGTATGTAGTTCACAACATACATATATGTATGTCTAGCAAACGAGAAACTAACAATTCTTATTTACAACATAGCAAACTTACAAATATCACTCTTATTTTTAATTTAACAGTTAATTGCTTGTTATACTTTGCTAATTAGTGTTTTTTGCATACTGTTTAATAAATACAATTATTTAAAGGAATGATTTAAATTTCCCGGCAATATTCAACACATCATTATACTTGAATACATTGTTTAAAATACACTTTTGCTTTCTCCATTTTATTATTATTTAGATATGTATAATGTGTACTAATTACTTAATGAAAACTTATAATATATATACAACTATGTTTTTTGTTGTTCCCCGATAATATTTGGGTATGACAATGAAAGTTGCTTAATATACAGGGTGTAACAGCAGACACGCGGTGGTCTCTATTCAAAAGGTAATAATAGTTTTTGAAATATTGTATATTAGGATATGTGTAGGCGGATTAGGTCTTGTAAGGTCTTATAAGTATGTACGCGCTCTATTAAATTACTAGTTTAAAAATTTTCAATATTTTTTTTTAGATAAAAGTAGAAAGTAGACTTAAGGTTCTTTCATATATGCAGACATTGGACGTGGCAGACACGACAAAATATCTTATTTGTGTTGTTTATGAGAGTATTCATATCTAATATCGTTGCCATGTGTGAATTCACATATGCGCTGAAGTTTCAGATTATAGCGGAAGGTGGCTTTCAGATATTACCGAAAAATGCAGAAGATACACCATCAATAATCTTAGCAACTCACTCCTTATCGAAGACGCATGCATTTTTTTTTGTATGCATGTTATAGAACTCCAGCAATATGCGCTAGAGTTTCAGTTCTCAGCAGAAGCTGCCAATATTACCTAATAACTTAACCTGTAGCACTTAATCTATGATTTTCTATCAAGCCTTGCCAGTATATTTTCTTTAAAATTTAGGTTTTAGAAGTAAACTCATTAACATCTTCTTCGCTGTTTATGAATTACTGAAATGCTTGAACTTTAGTTAAGCTGTCATTAGCGTAAATAATAAGGAATAATAAATCCAAAAGGGAGCCTTGCGGAGTATTAGTCTGAACATTATTTCTTTTGATCTAACTTTTCTTGTACATTTGCGAAACATATGGTAGTAGACAGCTACATTTTTTTTTGTTTGTTGCTGGGGGCGAAGTTTCAGTCGTGTAATATGTCTTGACACTCTTAAGCACTGATCTACTGATGTATTGTATCATCCCCATAAAAATTTTGCCAAGCTCGGATATGTTCCGCTTTCCGATGGCGATTTTGTACATGTTGAAACATCACATTAACAGGGGATCTGCGATTTTACTTTTTATTTGAGAAAAAGCTTTATTATGATATTTATCCTCAATTGAAAAGTCACCCTGACTCGATCGGAAATCGAATCCGCTGCTATCAACTGAAAAGCGAACATGAAAATCGTTCAACCTGGTTCAACCATCGAGACGGTTCTAGTCAACTTTCACAATTGATTCCGATTCATAACTATTCTAGTTTGCTTTCAAGTACTCAACACGAAAGCGTTGGCCTAACCCACTACAGTTGCTAAAGGCATATTACCTCTTTATCTATTCTGGTGTATATCTTGCATAAAAAATTGTGAGTTCAGTCGTAGTTGAGAAGCACGTTTTAAATTTGTGTTCTTGGAGGCTTATTATTTTTAATTTAATAATGATGCGATTTATACAGGGTGTATCAGATACAGGGGTAAATATAATAATATGTAGCAGCTGTAATCATATACAATCAAAAGTCTTAATGCACAGGGGATCTATCTGTAAGCATTAACGAGAAATTTTTTTTTATAAATGCCGTGGGCTAGAGCCGCACCTGTGCCCAACCTAAATGCTGTCCCGAGTAAAACCCCACATACCACTATCATTCAACCATTACCGCTGTTAGTTTTGTGTGGATCGCTGCTTGGAGTGCACGCCACTTCGAACGTTTTATTTAAATTCTTCCCGTCTCGACAAAACGATCCCTTTCAGGACCATCATGATTTCATATAAAGAAAATCGAAGCTTGATGCATCGGCAAAAGCGCGGGAATGTATAGATTCATTTTCGCGCGATATCATAGTAAAAAGGCGTGTTTGCAAATTTTCTGTATCTACATTTATTTCGTGTAATTTCGATTCAATTCATTTTGCGTTATGTGATTAAATAAATCCAAAAGAAATAACTCAGATTCATGTGGTACCGTTTATTAACAATAACTCTCGATTCGGACAAAGCAAAGAAAAATATTTACGTTTTTTGTAACTACTGAAGTCGCATATCCGGTGAAACTCGAACGTCTTATCAGGATATTAAAATAATACTTTGTAGACTTACGTAGAATGCTCTTAACAAAAAAGGAATGTTTATTTTATAAAAAGAAGAAATTTAAAATGCCTCAGTTTTGCTATTTTTACAAGGGCCTTTATTTATTCAAAATGACGTTAAATGAACTTACGGCATACCATTAAGAATAATACTAAATGAGTGCAATGTATTTATACATAATACCACGTTTAGCGGGTGCTTAACATGACGTTTCCTTGCATCAGGCCTGGACTAAAGAATTTTTGGCTCTAAAGTTTTTTTTATCCTTTAATGATGAAATCCGGTTTCGGTGGGTTTGTGCTTTATATGTCCTGCAGTTAACACCCAAGCAACAATTACTTTTTTACTTGATACACCCTGTATAATGAGAGCTTCTGCAAAGATTTTAAAAATTGCTGAGTGTAGTGTAACAGGTTGATAATTGGTGGATCTGCTAAATCTCCAGTTTTACGTTTTCGAGTAATGCTCGAAAAAGTACGTTGAAAAATCGAATATAAAGCTCAATGTTTATAAGATGGGAGATAAGAAAAAAAAAGAACTGATTAAGCCAAATGAAAACATTTAAATGATAATTTAGGTGAATAATGTTGAGAGATATCATATATTCTTCCTCTTACATTGTGTTTTCTGTTTTGTCGCTACATTTGTTAACGATTGCTAACATTTTTAATCTATGTGAGATACAAATGCTTTCATTTTGTTTTTTCATTGTGCCAACAAAAGTAATTTTAAATTTCGTTTTTTTTCCGAAGTCGAGCAATATTCTAGAAATATTTGTATACTTTATGCATAGTAATTATAATTTATTACAAAATGTCCAAAATAAGTAAACAAATATGTGCTATATTATAAACTAGTGATGTATAAAACTGCTTCTTTACGTTAGCAGCTACAACCTGTTTCTCCTGCTTTTTGTAGCAGTTTTCCTTAAACAGCGATATACGTTTAAACAGATAAACTGTTTCTACAACTTTGCACACCGCCCCAAAGTATCTGTTGTTATCGCTATTTACTCAATAAATTATCAAGACATTAAAAAATAAATTATTGCTACCTGCGTTCCTCACCGGTGTTGTAAAAAAATAATTAATTTAATCATTGAAAAAAGTAATCCCATTTGCGCCACGCGCCTCCCAAAGTCAAAACCATCTAAATACTCCTATACGACAAACATTTGCATGCTCGAGAGCGCGCGACTCCGATTCAAACCAACGCACGACACTCCCTTTGCACAATATATTTAGAAACATTGACAGAAGCAGGTTGTAGCTAACGTGAAGAAACAGTTTTATACATCACTACATTTTATACACTGCCTTACTGCTGTATATACTGCTACGAATATACATGTATGTTTCACAACATTCACACTTGTCTACTATATCAGGAAACGGCTACAAGAAGTAGCAGCTTCTTTTGATATTGAATAGCTGCTACAAACTGCTAACGGTTGTTAGCTGTTACAAAATAGCAGTTTGCTTCGTAGCAACCCATCATTATTATAAATCTTATGATGTAAACATAGAACGCATGGAAGTAAATGAAACGATAACTAAGTCCTAATAAAGGTGACTGGAATACAAAAAATATACGTTATTGGTTATAACATATCACGTTTGACACCTATAGTCTCATCTTATAGTATGTAGTGTATCTCATTATTGAACGTCTTTGCGTTACAGTGTTACTGGATAATGAAATAATAGACCAGTTTTACGAGGTTTCCTTTGCATATTCAAATTCATTCATTTAGAATAATTGAAAAACGGGTCTGTTCAAACGGAGTTTCTTATCTTTAAAATTAATAGCATTACAATCGCAAATGTGGTATGTATGTAACATACATTGGATATGACTTCGAACACTTAAAAATAATGCCGTTGATACAATAAATAAAAGTAGGAATCACATATGCATATGTATGTAATGTATGTCGATTACTGTCACTTGAGAATTAGAGCATAATGCACGGTAAACAATCAAGTTGACCGAATAAAAGTAGGGTTTTCGCACATACATTTCCCGTAACTATGTTAAGGCATTCAGGCATATCCAGAGTATTAGCTATACAGAAGCGATTTCTTGCGCAATAACCGCATTTAAATAAACATAAATAAACAATCGCATGGCGTTTCGTGTAATTACAGTTTATTTGTTATATTTCTACTAAAGTAAGCTAATTATACAATTATCCTCGCTTATAACATACTAATATATAGGTATTTTATAATAAAATAGACACATGTATTTTACTCGAAATAGGTTAATAATAGAGACGGCTGCGTAATACGATAACCATATGTATTAATGAAAAATAATAATAACGTATTCCCAATATTTTTTTAAATATTTTTACTGTTGGCATACAGTAAAATTTATCTAATACGGCATCACTAATTGTAAGTTATTATTTACTTTAGATTATGAGAATAAACAATAATTGCTTGGTTTCTTTAGGTGGTGATTCCATTCAAACGATTACACGGTACAACAAAATTTATTGCGAAGAGCTTATACGGAAAACATTTTTGTTACCCTTTTCTTTTGTAAATTACTTAAAATATCTTCTGACATTTCTTAATCCGTCTAATCACCTCATGCTGCTGGAATATCTTTTTATCGATACTCCTTACACACAACTGTACTATGTCATAGAAATATATGTGTATTTAACTTGTTTGATGTTATGTAGAAATAATTCTTTTTTAAGAAAACGTTTGGCGATGGAATTTTAAAAGTATGTTACTTGTTAGTGCTGCTTTGATATTAGTTACTTGGTTCGATTTATACTCGCCAGTATTACCTTAGCAATAGATGTCAATCAGCCTCTTGAGTTTTGGGACAATGGATTTATTGATTATACTATTATTGACGTATTAATTATTATTGTTGTTTAATATTCTTAAATATTGTATTACTATAAAGTTTTCTTCTATATATTAAAAAATTACCAAAAACAGTTTCAAAAGTATTTATAAAATTTTTAAAGCAATTAAGTATGCGATGAAGTTGTTTATTTTATTAACCCTCCGTTTATTATATTTTCAAGAAATATATTTTAGCTATCGTCCGTATAACCCAATGTCGTTGTTCTATTTTCTTAAAATCTGGCCAACACTTGGTTTGTTTACAAACTGTCTTTATATAGCATAGCTCCAGGCAGTAGAAATGAGAAACAATTATATGTATCAAATTCAAAAACAAATATTGTAGCACTAACTGAGATTAAGAACAATATCCTTTCTAACAATGTTGGCTATGTATATAACTGCAATAATATTGTAAATAATTGTTAATGCAAGTTCTTCTTTTCTAAAACAAGTAAATGTTTCATAAATATTTGCAACACAAGTTTGTAAAACAGCAATTTAATTTGTTGAACTCCACAAAAAATGATTAATAAGTAGCAATGTATAGCAATCACTAATTTTAATTTTAAAACCTAAAATAATTCTTTAATTTTCTGATAAATCTGTTTAGATTCTGTATTCTGCAGGTAAGCAATAATAATTGTGCATATTACATAATCGTTTTAGATTAGAGGATTAAAAAGATTTTCTCCAATAATATTGTAAAATTCCATCATATATTCCTAAATGAAAAAGCTAAAAAATATTTTTAAATAAAGCGTCGATTCAATAGTCCTGGTAGATTGTTACAATGCTTTGCGAGATATTTCTCGTTATTTTTAGTGTATTTCTTATAAATCTAAGACACGCTGCGCGTCATCGAACTTAATGTATGTATTTAGTAAGTATAAGCTTTTTTCTCTATTAGTTCTGTTTAAGCTTCACAACATCCTGTGAAATGTAAATACGTCCCTGAAAGCTTTATTTACATCGAAAAAAATATCTCAATTGCTGGTGCCCCGATTTTTTCTGCGAGAAATGTACGTTAAGCTTTTTTAATACTTTAACTTTAAAAAGCAAATGTCCTTAACACGAGTAATAATAAACTTACAATAGATTTCAGTCTATATAGGCCAAATACACAGATTTCCTCCATAAAAGTCGCATCAGTAATTTGGCCACCTGCAAATCAGAATAGACAACATGAAACTGTCAAAATAGTTCTAATTCTTATTCTAAGTTTTTCACCAATTTATTGATTAAAGACAGATTAATTTCGTATGGATTAATTTTCTTTATTTACTTCTTTACCTTTAATTTGTCCTAATTGTAGAAAATCGTGATGAGTCTTGAAGGTAGCGGTTGGTCGTTATTACGTCCCAACCCATTAAACAAAAGGAAATTTAGTCATTGTTTTGTGTTCGCCTTAGAGTATAAAGCTGCGACCATATAGTGCGACAGAGAATTCATTCATCGGCATTGACGAGGCTATTAGTGGTAAAAATGAAAAAGATCAAAGTAAAATATGAATCTGGAATGTGCGCAAAAAGTGCAGACAGTCTTTTTCGGTAACTTAATTGTCCTGCAATTCCGAAAAAATGTTTTCCGACGACTGACTGTCGATAGAAATTCCTAGAGATCGAAAAAAGTTGTGAGACGCGAAAAACTACTAAGGATGATGTTTCAAAAATAATACGTATGTACCTACTTTTAATATTTGACGAAATTATTTAATTATTACAAGGAATTTGATACAAATTGAAAGTTATACAATATTAGACGGATATTACAGTACAACAAAAATGTTTCGATAAAAAATATTTGACAAAGAATTTTGATAGTGTATGATATCCGCCTAACATTATATAATTACAAATAATTATTCGTTTTGGAACATTCTCAACAACTATAATACTAACGTAAAACAGCAAATTTTTTACATGTACTGACTACACATTTCTTTGAGTTTTTTTTCATTCACCACTAATAGTCTCGGAAATGCGAAAGAATTTTCTTTAGCATATGTGAACGTGGCTAGACGCGATTGTACATAGCTTGCTTAACATGCGGTTTAATAAATCTAGTAAGATAAATTTTTCATTTACCATTCGCAATAAATCACAGTTTTACTAAAGAAAAAGTATCGAAAAATTTAGACCTGATAAATATTAATCAAATTTCAATCAATAAGGCAAAATGCTTTCAGGAATTGCTACAGGGCTTAAAGCAATAGTAAGTAATTTTGAGCAAACAAAAAACACAAACCATTTTAGGATGCAATTCATTAACATGTAAGACCTAACTTAAACTATTATTGTGTTATTTTAAATATTTATTTAGTTAGTACCTAAATATCTAAAACGATGGAAGAAAGTTTATATTCAGTTTGAGGTGCTCATACGTTTCATTTTAAAATAGTTTGGTGATTTTTTTTCTGGTTTCTCTCAAGTTATCCTTTAAATTCAATAGTAAAAGAAAATCTTGAGCAATCGTATTTTCACAAATATGAGCGGAACCTTAGGTTTGTTCGCTGTGCAATCAGAAACTATCACAACTGAACGACGCATGCGTAATAACAGCTGTGCGTTCGCAGTGCAACAATTTCGTATTTCGACCGTTGGTAATTTAAAATTTGGTGTTCGCACAGTATCAAATTGTAGTCAGTGACAGTTTGTGATTAATCCAGAAAGTTCACGGATTTCTTGTGGATTTCAAATTCGCTCATGCGCACTAAACGAGAGAGATACACTGCGCCGTGTGCTCCGCCGGCTGACATATAAATTCCAATTGCTAGAGACAGATGGCAGTAGTGTCGGTTTCGGATGTGTTCGCAGAGCAAATTATCAAACTAATTTCAAACTACAATCCCTTTTTGAATCATGCGCACTGGAAAAACCGAAATAGTTTCCAATTAAGTTCTGATTCGCACAGCGAACAAAGCTCTTATTATAGTCCGCAAAAAATATTTTTTTTTTAAATAAATATCTACGACTGATCGTTTTATTCATCTATTTATATTTGTTTACAAGACGCTCTCTCGTATAAATCGCAGCAAATTTTTGTTTTAAGCTAATTTCAAATGAAATTGCCAAGCATTATTTTAATTTAAAAACACGATTAATACATAGATATTACTAAAGAAGATTTCTCTAAATACCATTTTTTGTAATTTTGTTCCTGAAATTTTTGAAAACTTTGTTAAGATTAATTAGAATAGTGACAAATAATTTTATAAATGTAAAGATAAAGAATCACAAAGTTTTTCACAGTCAGTGGTTTAAATATCTTTTAAGACGACATGGTTCAGTCAAGAAACTTTGGTATAAATATGTGATAAAACCAAGTCGTGGGATATGTACAAAATTATAATTAATATTAAAATAACTAGACATTTACATACGATTGTATATATGTTGGGTTAGTTCAACTAATTTATTTATTTTAATATTATTTATGATTTTGTATGTTATATCACATTACTTGGTTTTATCTTATGTTACATACCAACCCTTTTAAGACATGGCTTCTTGGCTGAAATATGTCGTCTTAAAACATATTTAAGTAGATGTATTGAGTGGACTTTGTACTATTTTAACATTATACTATACATATATGTTTCATTCAATAAAATAATATGAATATAAATAATTTTCTGCATTAGAGCGGCAATATACCAAGAAAAGTTCTGACGCTAGAGCGGAGTCATATCTTTTTACCGAAAAGTTTGAAGCAGAAATTTTTATTCCATGGATACCGGAGTGTGTTTGGAACAATGTTCTTCGTTTTTGTTAGAAGAGCAAGAGTTAGGTTTAGAGCATGCGGTTGGAAACACATGTTGCTTATTGTCTGTTATGTTTACAAATGTAAATATGTGTATTCAGTAGAAAAATAAGCAACAACATTGTTTGGTTTGAGAAATATACTTGAATTATTAGGTTAATGATCCATTAAATGTATTGTTTTTCGTACATACCGACTTTGTACTCGACTTCTACTTGACCTCATTGAAATACTTTATTTTATTTGGATTTATAACATTTTTATTTACTGGCTTGATCTACAAAAAAAAATGAGAACTTCTGTGAATTGGATATTTTGAAATAAATTGCATTTAAGATTTTTGAAACTAAAACTACTAGTATATGTGCGTAATGCTTTTAAATTTAGCTGACAACTATTAGGTGGCAAAAATGTAATTACTAATCCATTTATTTGAATAGTATTTTGTTTCTCTTTCAATATATTTTCTGACTTAATTCTTTAATTCTTTAAATAAGTACATAAACCAATTTACAAACACTTTAAAAATTTATAGAAAGGACAGAGCAAAGGTTAGGAGTATAATGAATTATTTTTTTAAAATAACTAGATACGGTTGATCGTTTTGTTATAATGTTCGTTTTGTGCAAGTCGCTCCTTTGTATAAATAGCAGCAGATTTTTTTTAAAACTAATCTCAAACGAAATTCATAAAACTTTGTTTTAATTTAGAAACACAACTAATAAGACATTACTAAAGAGTTCCTTCAAATATTATTTCTTGTAATTTTGTTCCTAAAATTTTCCTTTGTTCCTGACATTTTTAAAAATTTCATAGAAATCAGTTAGGATATTAACAAATAATTTTATAGAATATATAAATTTCTAAAATGTGTAGTAATTTTTTTCTTTAGCTACGATTTTTATTTCATCAACATTATTTTTCATATTCATATCATATGCATTTTTATGTCGTTTTCAAAGCGGTTAAACTAGAGGATGATATACGCTTTTAAATTAGTTTTTTTTTAATATTATTTACTTTGACCGATATATTTACCATTATAATCGTTAGAGGGAATTGAATGTATTAGATGAGAATTTTATTATTTTAACATATTTATATTAAAAAGTGTTTTAAATTTAAACTAGTGAAACATGGCTTTAAGTGATTTGGATATTTATACGTTACGTAGATTTGATATGGTTTTTGAGTAAGAGAGTTTACATAAAGAATTGTTGTGAAATTTATGTTGCTGTTGGTGTTAGAGATATTAGTTAATTTTTTATTATATATTTATGCTGGATTTATCATTTTATAAAATATAGGATATAGTTATTGTTTTTAGAAATTGATGTAATTCATGCAATTTTCAATATGCATTGTTACATACAAGTAAACATCTTTTACACTGGTAATACAAGAAAATTCCAAATAACTTTTTGATTCTTCTACTTACCATTGCATCGCATCGGTATAAAACATAATAATATTAGGGGCAATTATATTGTATCTTTGATGCCATTAAGCTAAATATACAGGGTGACATAGAAAAAACTACAATGCATAGCACCGCGAGGTAGAGGAACGAATAATAACAAAAAAGTTCCTATACACTAATGTCCGATTGTTTTTTTTTTCAAGTTACAAACTGTTTTTTTATATTATTCTTGTATTTTAGTATTACCTAGGCAATAAAAAATATTTTAAGGTAGGCTGTGATTTCATGAAACAAAACATTTGGCAAATGTCAAATCAATATTAGCATAGTGTCTTGAAAGTTTTATTTCAAAATGGTGCGCTATACTTTCATAGAATACAGGGAGATGATCATGTGTTACGGCGAAACTCGTTCAAATTCTTCCGAAGCTCAACGGATCTATCGAGAGAGATGCCCATTAAGGCAAGATCCTAATGTGAGGACATTTATTGACGTACATAGGCGTTTGGGAGAAGATGGTTGCTTTAAAAAACCAAAATTTGATTCTGGGGTTAACAGAACTCGTCGTGCAAATGAAGAAGCAGTTTTGTAAATAGTAGAAGACAATCCTAGAGTAGGCATCAGAAGAATAAGTGCAGCTGTACCGAATGTCAATCGTGAATCTGTTAGGGAAGTCCACAAAGAACAACTTCTTATCAATTTCATTTTCAAAAAAGTCATCACCTATTAGAACAGGATTTCCTACCGCATTTACAATATTGCGAGTGGTTGCAAAATAAAGGGCTTTCTGTCCTTAATTTTGTTTACCGATGAAGCAGGTTTTAGTCCCGATGGCATTTTGAATATTCTCAATATGCATTATTGGAGTGATGAAAACCCTCATCAGAACGTAATACGGAATCACCAGTATGGGTTTTCCATTAGGTGTGTGGGCAGATAATCGACAATTTATCTAATTCAGGCACAAGGTCACCAATTTGAACACCCTTATGCCAGAACTAATATTATCATATATTTTTTTAAGGTTGTTTTGTTTAATAAAAGCTTTTAACTTCAACAGCTTGTAACTTTGAAAACAAAAAGCAATCGGACATTAATGTATAGGAACTTTTTTTGTTATTTCTTGGTGCTCTATCATATGTTGCTATGCATTGTAGTTTTTCTATGTCACCCTGTATATGTTAATTTATCTTTTAGAAATTGTTATGGTGAACTTATTTTTTTGTATGTAAATTTACAAAAAACGTGTACAGTGTATTATTCAGGAATCCTACTATTAACTATAATCGTTTGACTAAAATTTCAATTTAAATTTTTGTTTAATATATCATCAATTGTTAAGCACTTTATGTTGATGACGTTTACTTTTTTCGATATTTTTTTTTTTTGGATTGTATTTACCTGTATTTGTCCGTTACTTTAATCCATTTCCCCACGGAGCAGGGATCACGTTTCAGATTTATTCTCTAAAGGATTCGTTAAGAAACATCGTGCCTGTTGTCGAACTTCTCGAAGTTCTCGTAAAACTGCCCACTCGGCGACGTCAGAAAACCCGAGCGACCGTCCTTGAAGTACTTTTCTTACCGTAATTTTCAATACCCTTACGGAGAAAGTTGACCGCAAGATTTTAGGAAGGGATTTAGATAGCGTGAATTTTAACTCCTATCTTTCGGTCCGGCCATAAATCGATTATGGGTTGGTTCCCCGAATGAAATCAAGCTTGACATTTCTGGGCATTTTAATAATTCAAACCTTCTTCACACTGGATGTGTTGAAACTTATATATAGATTGGCTTCAGTGAGATTCAATTCTGTTTAACGTTCTTATTAAATTTCTTTTGATCTTTTATATATAAATGAATGCATGTCAAAAGTTATCTCAGCTACTTTGCATCATACTTCACATGTATCACACAGTGTTTATCAACTCACGTTCAAATAACCCTCTTCCTAAGACTTACGCATTTCTTTTAAATATATTTTGTAAATAACTATTCATAATTTTAAGATACATACAAGAATTATGGTGCACCAAGCACCCCATTCCTATGCTAAAGGACCGGCGTTGAAGTGATCGTTCCCTCAGAATCAGTAGGGTATGTTCGGTTGAGCCAAATCTGAAAAGTTGCAACACACGTTATCATGCGACGATTCGATTCTGTCGATCGGCTCGAAAACACGAATTCGAATCCAATAAACTCCTGTTTTGTATGAGTGAGCTACTCTTGACAAAGTACTCTTACGAAGATTCAGGTCGACAGATATATAAAATAGGCTTTCCGGTTTTACAAAGAAGTAGTAAAGTAGTGGTAACAAAAATGTCATGTTTGCAATACCTTAAATGCTATTGTTATGATAATTTAGTATATCTACATAATTTCTAAAAATATAATTTTCTAAACAGCTGCGAAATACATAATGAAAAAATATACAGGGTTTATCATATTAGAATACCCATTTGATGTGCCATTTAAAGCTAAACGAAGCATATTATTATTTTTTCTTTTATAGGTCATGTTCAGTACGCTTCGGGATTACATTTTATCGAGTAAGCGTTTGTCCCAAACCAATCGAATAATTGTTACTTATAATTGCTCCAATGTTTTATAATTTGTATTTTTTTTTAGTAGTATGGATTATTCAGTGCAACCACATGTGTTTTTCGTAAAAATTTACATTAGAACTGATCAGTAGCAGAATTTTGGCGCGAATTTTAACGGCAGCTTGGTGATAGTAATAGGAGGTAATGTGCCAACGCGCAAAATAGTTATGACATGGGTTCGTCAATGACATGAAAACGGTTCTGCGTAGAACATTAAAAAACCTGAACGTTGACGAGCAGTCAGACTGGTTTCAGGCGACCTCTACCAGATTGCTAATGGCATCATTGTTCTCGAATTCCAAGGAAGTCTTACAGAACTCTAACGATTTAAATTTCATCCTACAATACCAACGACACAGCGCCTAGCATCGAAAGGAGCGAATTTTGTGAAGAATTTCCAAATCGGTATCGAGAAGCAATACACAACTTGTTAATGACTGACGATGCGAATTACAATTTGGTTTGGCTTGTTACAAACAGAATTTTAATATTGGGAATGAAATCTCGCGCATTTTTACAAGAATCCATAGTCCAAAATCGTTGTTTGGTGTAGTGTGGACATTGGATCATTGGTCCAATTTTTTGAGATGAGAATAAACTTCTGTAACAGTAAATTCCCTGGTTACAAAATATGTGCAAACGTTCTTAACCAACTGATTAGAGGAGATTACTGAGTGATGCTTTGTTATCCACAGATAGAGCAACGTCACACACCAAAACTCATGAGGGTTTGCGAAAATGTTTAATTAATTTTTGCGAAACTTATATAAAAAAAAACAATAACAATCAACATGTGACAATGAGTGTAATGTGAGTGCCTTGTGGAACTTCCACGAGTGTTGACTACTTTTCTGCACCTGTTGGCATGTCATAGTCAGTGCGAGACAATTCCGGGCGAACTGCATACATATCAAAAACAAAGCGGACGCCCGTAATTACCCGCATCGGCCCGATAGATTGCCGTATCAGTACGAGTGTCATATGCTGACTGTTGCTGCATTTTATGTTTTGTGAAATTGTTTCATAACATTATATGCTTTATATGGTATATTGTGGTTACTGTACAAAACAAATTTCCAACAGAATAGGGAAATTTGTTTTTGTAACATAACCTCATTATAAATACAAGAAGCTCAGCAACAGAAAAAGAAATTCCTCATCACACTTTCAACTGATACATATTCATAAATATTTAAAATTACTTTAAGATACATCATAAACTTCAAGAATTTGTAATATTTTTAAATCAAAGTAAAGATACAGTATCAAGCTGACTAGATGACTTTGTCAGTATCTACTATTCAATTGTTGGACTGTATATTACTATCATATATGTATAAATTAATAATAACAACTTTTAATACAACAAGGCTAACAAACACCTAAAGACGCCGCTGTCTTTGCATCTAATTGCATTCATCGTCTATTTACGTAAATATGCTCAGTATCGCATGTAAGTTTTCCCCTTCTACTGCCGGTGCACCAGTTAGTCGTACAAATAGTCAAGTGCCCGGTTGTATATACTTTTATCAAGCTTGCTTGCCTTGTATGTCGTCGTCCGAAACTATCCTCGTTCTGCTCATAATCAATTAGTCTAGCTCTTATTGGTCGATGATATTCCACTGTTGCTACAAACATTAAATAGATTGTTGTTTTGTTCAAAAAAGACTAAGATGTTGACGCAGTTATTTAATTTGCAGCAAATCGCATGCTTGCTGTATAGAATTTAAATAAGGTGATTGCGCTGACCATGGAAAAATATTAATTTGGTGGTTTTGAAGAAATGTAGTATGTGGACACGTGTTGTCGTACATGAGTTGAAAATTTTTACCAATTCTTGCAGCATATGATAGCATAACGTTTTGAAGGATAACATCCGGATAGTCAATGGTGTTTAAGTACCAATCCAAAAGAACGAGGTCAGTTCTACACTACCTCCTTGGAAGCTGCGAACAGTTTGCACACTCTCGTTCTTCTTATATATAGCCGCAAATTAAACCGGAATTCGTTAAAAAACAAAACAGATGCCCCGTTTTGTTGATTCCACTTTAAATGTTGCTGCGCTTGTTCTAATTTTCTTCCGCGATTTCCTCTCGACAAAGCAAGAACTCTCAGGGGACGACGGGTATCACTGTTTGATCGCTTATTAACAGATCGCGAGTGTCGAATCACTAATTCTGTCGTCGTAATATTGCGGTTTCTTAACGAGTTCTTTACGAAGTCTCAAGTATCTATCATGAATTTGTCGAGTTGCTTTGGTGCGTCCTGCATAACGTTCACGCACATTATTGGTTTGCTGATATCTCAACTACAAACGATTGGTGATAGTTTTTGTTGAGAGCTTCTGCAACGGTTCTTTGAGTTAAACCATTTTCAAGCATCTCAATAGCTTTTACACTGTCTAAATGTCTGTATCTTGAGTTAATGTTAAAGAAATTGGTAAAGAAAATTGATCGCAAAATACACACAAAAATCTCAGGATGACAAATCAACAAATCTCATATTTTTTTTTTAATTTCCAATCCTTCACATAATAAGACCTTATTGTCACTTAAACCATCGAAACACCAGCATCCAACTCTATATTGACGGTTAAAATTACATTACAAATCATTTAACGAGCCATATATAAGTCCCGCAAACTATTAGTCAAATAAAGCTTGTCTCCTAGATTATTTTGATGTGTGTACAATGTCCCCAATATTATTGCATTTCTGAAAGCGTCAGTAAATTAAAAAAAAAACGCGGTAATTTTCGAGATATTTTTAATTTTCTAAAAATTATGTCACTCGCATTGTTTAAGAAAAGTGGAAACGAATTTTGGGTTAAGGTATGTTATATCCTATTCCTTTAAACTGTACTGGCATTCTTAAAAATCTAATACCGTTGAGGATATATCACTGTATATCCAACAATCTTTTTCCCTATCTGTCACTGTTTACGAGTTGTAGATTAATTTTAGGCTAGTGAAACACCCTGTATAAAAATATATGTGGATTTTTACAAACATAGTCAAATATCTCGTATAATTATTTAATATATGTATTAACTATGATAAAATGTGAAACATACTGAATAGATTTAAAATTTAAAATCCTATTTTTAGGTGTATATGTTTTATGAATTAATGCAAGTGTATATGTGTTTGTTTGTAATTTATTTAGTTAAGTGTTTGTGAGCAAAATAGGAAATGGTTAAAAGCTTATAAAGCCATGAATGTATAAATTATATTTGTTATAATTTTAAATTGAAATTATTATATAAAGTTTATTTTTAATGAATGAAATATGTTATTGAAGTAGATGTTAATAACTATTTGTGAAAATGTGAAAAGTGTTATTGTGGTTTATTCTAGTTGTTCATTTTCAATTATTACGTTATTGTCTCTTTTTCAATTTCAAATGCTTCTCAATTTTTGCCTTTGTCACATTCATGAAGTACTTTTATATCATTGTTATTACTACTTGCGTGTCCAATATTTATTAAATGTTGATAAAACCGATTTTGTACGTTTTCTGCGTTCCTTTATTTTAGTACGTTTCCCCTATATATAATGCACTACAATTGATCTATAAACATTTTGGTTTAAAAATTCATACCTACAGAATATAGCATATAAATACGATTTTAAACATCACATTTAGCATATTTTACGCTTTAGCAGTAACACCAATAGTTGAAACTGTTCTCTCTTTTATATTTTATCATATTAAATGTATTAAGAAAGTTATATGAGACGTTGAAATAGTTATTTTTATATATTCATAAATTTTTAAATAATTTCCAATGACATTTCGTTAAGTATGTCGTATTCAAATTGATATTTAAAAAAAATGCAATATCAGTTGTTGTTTTATAGCCACCTGAAAATGATTAAAATTAATCAAAGTATATTGTGAAGATATCGTTAATGAATATATTTGACTGGACAAGAACAATTTTACATTTACAGTCAGTCAAAAGACATTAAATTCATTATTTTGTCATAAAGGTAAATTAAAAATTTTATTATTATAGGTAGAGTGGTAGTCAAATAATTAATAAGCAACGTTTCCATATTACAATCTAAAAATAGAGAGTACAATTATTACACTTAACTATACTTTCTACACTTTCTGTATTTAACAATAACAAATGACTTTTAATTTTTTCATATTCATGGATATACAGAGTTAGTTACTAGTACTAAGAGGGCGAATTAGCGTAAATATAATATTTTTAATTCTCATTACATTTGAGGATAAGAGGTTTTTCTCTTTAATGGCTTTTAGGTTACGCCGAGCGTAATTTTCCTTTTAATTAAAACTTGCAAAATCTACTGCCATTCAATTTGAGCATTTCTTCCCATTAAAATATATCAATTTACTTTAATAGCACTTTTACAACAAAATCCAAGTGCAAGTAGGTAGTAGTTAGGGATACTACAGATAGACAAAAGTGAAGGGATGAGTAAGCTTATAGTGATTGTGTATGTCAAATATTTGATATGGTTTGTCGAATTTGTTTGTTTAAGTTAAGTTTGTTAAGGCTGGCCCGCAGCGGCCAAGCCACCCCCCAACTCGATAAAAATCGGGTTATGATCCGAGGACAAATCGGACTCAGCCCGGACGGACACCGCCCCACTGTAACGAGCAGTGAGGGCGAAGTCAAGGATGTCCGGTCTTGTGCCCTGGCGGAAGTAGGTGGGCTCCCCAGGAGAATGGACCTGCCAGTCATTCTCCTGGAGAAGCCGGTGAAGATGTCGGCCGAAGTCATTGATAGTCATTGACCCCCCAAAGGGGGTGCTTCCGGTTCAAGTCACCGGCTAAGAGGACCGGAGCATCACCAGCTCCGGACATGAGTGCGCAATAGTCCTCGGTAGAAAAAACCCTAGAGGGGGGAGGCATACACCGACACAATGCAGAAAACCGCATGGCCGGGCAGCAAAATGGTCACCGCGGTCGCCTCGAGAGACGACAGCGGGGGCAACGGCCAGATGGAATGCCTGATGCCGCTTTCAACGGCTAATGCCGTTCCTCCTCCCTTTCCGGAGAGTCGGTCATTGCGATAGATGGTGTAGCCAGGGAGCCGAAAACGGTCCCCCGGCCTTAACCACGTCTCGCTGAGGCAGAGCACGTCTACCTCGTATCTGCTCAAGGCCTCCGCCACCTCAAGCTGTTTATCCCTTACACTACTGGCATTAAAGGCCATAATAGTGAATTCCGGCGCGGGATGTGCTGGCATTATCTGCGTTGGGAGGGTATCATCTCCTTCAGATGGCCAACTACCTCACCAAGGGTGAGGACTAGCTGCTGCAAAGTGCCGAGTATTGCAGCAATCTCTGAGCCTTCCCCCGTTTTGACGGAGTGGGGGGGCTTGCCCGGTATTTTCGAAGACGGGGTTGTAGCCACCTGCGGCCTGGGGTCTAGGGTGACCCTTCGCCCCGCGGCACCGGAGGTTCCCTTACTACGGGGGGGGGGGGGGGGTTATTAGCCCCCGCAGCCCCGGCGTATGTCGTAGGAGCGGGACTCCTACGAGCCGACTTAGGTCCCCTAGGAGTAGTATCAGGGTTGACAGGTACAGGCCTGGGTCGAGGATACCTCGGGCATCCCCGATAGCTGGCTGGGTGAGGTCCACCACAGTTTGCACAAACTGGAGGCTCACCCTTAGGCTTAGGACAATCAGCGGCCCGATGCGTGTCACCGCATCGGACACACTTAGTCTCTGCCGTACATCGGGTCTGTGAGTGCCCGAATCGCTGGCACCTAAAACATTGACCCAGGCTTGGGCGCGACCGTAGCGTCTCTACAGTAACCTCAAGGCGACCAGCCATCTCCTTAAGGTTATAGATGGTGGCTTGGGCCCTTGGCAGCCTTACCATGACCATAGGCATTGGACTGCGGTCCTGGCCCTTTTTCATTCGCACAACAGCGGCCGGCGTGAATCCCCATGTCCACCAGATCCTGGTGGACATCCTCCACGCGGGCCTCAATGGGTATTCCCGTAATGACGACGTTGAGCGATTTCTCCGACGGTAGCTGGTATGTATGGTAAGGCATTACCTGTTCGGTAAAGAATTTGGTAATGCCTCGAAAATCGCTCTCTGTGGCGGCATAGAGGCGTATCCCGTCGGAGATATTTTGGGCCTTCGTGTATACGAGCCCCCATCTGCGGAGCTCGCCAGAGACGGTGTACCACCGCAACTTGTCCCGCAGAACAATTGGGGGCATTTGGTCCGGCGTCGGGGGACCACGCCCTCCCGCACCGGACTTGACTCGAGGAACATTATTACCCCCACCGGGGACACGGTCCCTGGTGGGTTTAGTCTCTGCAGTCCTGATGTTGGACTGCTTCGAGAGTGGAGGGGCTTCCGGTACCCCTGGGTTGGAGGTACGATTTCAATGGCATCCATATCGCGAACCTGGGCGCGCGGAGACACGGTCTGGCCTGGCTCCCTACCGGTATCAACAGGCTTCTCCTGACTCTCCCCCCCCGCCCCCCAATTCACAATTTACCGATCATTTCTTATTGTTAGTAAGACGACAATAAAGGAGAAAAAAATTAAATATTTAACACCTTTGTTTAGTTTACTGAATGACCGTGAGTTAGTAGAATAATGAAATGAGGAAAAACATTAATACAATGAATATTGCTAGTTGATATGCTAATCGCAAGTGGCTGACTTTATGGATGTTTGTTCATAATCCGAATAAATTTTAGTTATTGTTATAAACTTCTAGTTAAAATACCAACTTAATTTATTGATCTAATAATCGCATTTCATTCACTCAATTCACCGTTCAGTAAGCGTTGCAGCTTTGTTTGATAATAATAAGATAGATATTAAACAATGGTGATTACCAAAAAACATCAAAGGAAAATGCCTAAACAATTAACCCTAAAAATACCACTATGGTAGAAGCTCATGGTGCATTGTGAAGGAATCATCATACAAACAGAAAAGAGAATAGAAATGTGAGTTTTAGACGGAAAGCGTCTTTAGCATTGCATCTCCAAAAGCAAATTCACATTCATCAGCATCGTGTATCTCTATTATTCTCGATTTTCTCCTCAGAGATAACGAGTTTAGATGCACGCCCTCTAAGGGACTCTCACTCAGGCAGCGGCCGCGGCGTATGTCCATAATTCAGTCACTGCCGTACACCTTTCATTAAGGTCGTTCTTGCAATAAATTGCAAACCATTAAACTAACGAAGAAGGTATCATTTGATACTTTATTCCGTTTACATTGTGAATAATTTTATAAAAATTGTTCGTAAAAATATATATTCGTTCATATTCATATTATTAACCAACTTATTTATTGAACGTATGAAAATATAGTTACCATAACAAATACTATCCATGGACTAACGTACAATGATTTGTTATAATAATGAAAACTAATTTATTTCACTAATGAATCTTGTTATTACTTAATCAAAGATTGTAAATAATATGTTATCATAATAATCACAAATTTCGTTCTGTCGATGAAAGCTCCTCACTCAATGAATATGGATTCTTGATATCACATCCAGTATTTTTCTCAGTGCAGAGGTACGTAATTCAGCATGTGCATTCAAAATATTACTGCTAGACACAATACTTCCTTTTTTGATATAATGAATGTTTTCATTAAACCTGGGATATTTTTTATTATAGAAATTTAAATAACTGCATTTCAACGATTTCTATTCGTTGGGTTCCTTTATACATATGTATATTTAACAAATGCGTTAGCTAATGTAACGTACACTTTTCATCAAGGTGTGATATCTGTTCGTTCTCGCAATAAATTGCAAAGCAATAAAATAACGGAGAGGATATGATTTAATACTTTATTGCGTTAATAAGGTGAATATTTTTATGAAAATTGTTTGGAAAAATAACATTGTATATTCGTTCGTATTCATATTATTAACAAAAATATTTATTGCACGTATAAAAATATAGTTACCATAACAAATATTATCCATGGACTAACGTAAAATAATTTGTTATAATAATGAAAACGAATTTATTTCACTAATAAATCTTGTTACCGCTTAGGGTTATTATTACAATCGCGGTTTAAGGATAAATATGGCGAGGTCGAGTTATTTTTTTTATTTTGTACAGGAATTAAATTTGTTCCTTTGTCAAAGGATCTGAAAGACCAATTAATTCACTGATTTTGATTCACTTGGTAAACTGTTGAAATATTTTCTAAAATGTCTTCTTGCGGTTCACAATATCACCACTAACACTGTAAACAAGTACAATAAAACGTCAGTTTTAGCAGAATGAGATTATGAGAGTATCACATTTGGTATTAAGGCGATATCATGCTCTGACTGTAAAATAAAAAATTGTTTCTTTGGGTATCCTATATGACCCCAGGAGTCTGAGGAGCATGAGAGAATTGTCTTGCTGTTGGACATAATAATAATCTTTGAGGTCGCAGTGTACTACCATCCTCCATACATGTCTTGTTAAAAAATATATATGTATATTATATTACACTCTATTGAACCATTATGTTTCACAGTTGACTCGAAGTAAACTGCGTTAATTGCTTTGTATGAAAGAAATCTTTCTACCACTATACAAGCACAAGCGGGGCTGGGTAGAGTAATTAATTATTATTAGGAAAACGAGTGAAAAAGCTTGTAACGCGCTGTGTTAGGAAGGCTATCCATTTTCAGTCAAATTATCCTGGAAGGAAACACCATAAATAATTTAGGTACATATATTAAAGTCCAATGAAGAAATAATTAAATTAATGTTCTGAAAAAGGTGTGTCTATGAATTTAGTAATTATAATAAGTTCCTCTAGTAGCTTTGTTTAAACGCCATTTGACATAATTTTGTGGTATTTACCGATTACTAATTGGCGGTATAGTCTCACGTATGCTTTGCAATTGAATTGATTCAAAATGCTAAGCATGATAGCAGAAAATGGAACACATTTATGTGTTAGCGAATTATTTGTAGCTCGGATATATCCCATTATTATTTATTTAATCCTGTCAGAAGCATCTGACGCAATTGTTTAGCTGCAGCTAATGTGATCATGAAAATTGATTAACTTGGCAATATAATATTTCAGCCGTATTATATGTAATAATATCCCATATTATATACACTAATCTAATTATCAGCACATTAGGTGCACGGTATTTTATCTTTAATGGAGTGGTAATTTTTATTCATAGATAAAGGTTTCAGTCCTTTTTATAGATACAGATAAAACCTGGCTGCGCTGTTCTAGTTATAATTTGCTGAATTAAACCTAGGAAAGCCCCATTAATTTTGTGAAGTTATGTATACCTATACATAAGTTATTAAATCAGTGTTATTAGTAGTTCTAATGCTTGGTAAAAATATTTTGTCTTAAATATATGTAATGCAGTCAATCTTTTTATTACAATTCCTTTCTCTTAAAACAATTAAAGCTCAAAGGTACAAAGGAAGAACCAAAATACGCATATTCTAACTTATATGCAGTAAGTGGAAGTTAACATGTTCAGTCTTAAATTGAGATATTTCGTTTTCTCGTAGTTGTATACAAATATGATACTACGGAAAAATAGTTTGGCTGCATATCATTCATTTATTAGATTTTATTTTCAAAACGGATGGTTAAAAATTTGAGAATTTATGACATTACAAAAACTGCTTTATCGACCTCGAAAAGTAAACTTCGATAATAATAAATTTGAAAATTAATTTTCCAAGTAGTACTTTCCGATTTTTCAAAAGCTTTTAGTATTCCTGGAGTAGATAATTATTTCCAAGTAGCAATAAACTGTTTTTTATATGGATTTAATCGTGTCTAAGGACTATTGTACACTGAGAAAAGAGATTTCATCATGTTCAACGAAAACAATCCCTTTTCTCAGAAAAGAGTTTATTTTAATTGAAAGTAGCGTGCTGTTTTGCCGTAAGACTATTTTCTTCTTAAGAACATGCTTTTCGACGAAAAGTAACCGTAATTAAATGGAATGCACCTTAGTTTTGATTAATACCATTTTATAATGTCTGTATAACTTCTGTTTAAATAAGACAATTACACATTACATATATATTGTTATTATTATGTACATATTTAACAACATATTTTAGTTTCTTTTAAGTACGTTATCATATTATTGAACTATAAACAGTATTTTAAATAAAAAAAAACTGGACGTTTTGGTTTATTTGCGTGGACACGCATGTATACATTGATTTAAAACTTTTGCCTTTTAACGAAAAATGCAAGCACATGTATTTAAGCTGAGTGCTTTTTTACGCGGAAGTATTTTAGTTTTATTCAAGTTATCACGTGCATAAGGCTCAGAGACACAAACAAGTATGAAGAAAAGTGAATATTTTTCGCGCGAGGTTAAAGAAATTTCAAAGATAATTGGAATCTTTTCAGTTAATGCTGATTTACTTATAAGCCAAGGAACTTTGCAGCAGTATACAGTGTTTGAAGGTTTCAAAACTGTTATACTCGAGAAAAATGATATTGTTGTTTTCAGCCATTTTTCATGCATTTGGTTACAGTTACTAAATTATTACTTGATTTAGGAATATTAAAAATATTCTTGTATTCAATCAAACAAATAATTTGGTTAGTAGATCTATTTGAAGTTAGCTTAGTATTTATTAATTTAACTAAATGTTTACATGGAAGTAAAAATAAATGTGGCATTTTATTTTCGTATAGCAGCTTTTTTCCCGTATAGTACAGCAGATGAGCATATATTCTTATGTGTAGTAGAGAAATTGTCGTATAGATGGTGCATCTCCTATTTCATTCCAGTGACAGTTAATATTTCGCACAAAATAGGCTGGAAACTACGATCGCAACATACTAATCTGGTATATTTACCAGATCAACACATTATAGGAGCCATTGCCATTGAAAGGATGATTTTTTTAACGGCACACAGGGTGCTAGGGGATGGTCACTGTAACCAATTCACCAATTCTACTAGGATTTGCAATATTATTCTAACGGCAAATCCCCTCCATAGTGCATGGGCTTTTGGAGATAATTCATTTTCATTTCGATTAAAACTGATCACGGCATTTTGTTGTGTTTACGGTTAAGTCTAAAATGCATAAATGTTATAAGAAAAGAAAAACCTCTTGAATCAAAATACTTACGGTTTTCTGCCAATCTGCATTGTTTCCAAGTTCAAAATAAAGAGAACGAATCAACTATCAATATCTTTCACTTAAAAGAGTAAACTGTTTCAACGAAAAATAGATTATTTCCGAAGAAATGCGTGAATTTAAAATTATATTCCTTTTCAAGGAAACACCAAATCAGGTTGGCCATATAGAAAACGCAAAAACAATTGGTTTAATGAAACTTCTTTTAAATAAAAAGGACATTTCTGTCAGTGTAAGCATATTAAAACAAATGGTAGTTATTCACAAGAAGAAATTTTTCAACAACATTTGTGTGTAAGTGCAAATTTTAATTGATGTTTTTCAAATTATTGCTAAATGGTAAAGTAAAACTAGTGATAGTGGCTATAAAATATATTTTTTTCTTTAAATCTTCTTGGTATTGCGAACTATTGTAATGGAATTTGTAAAAATTACTTGATTTTTAGCGATAATTTATCTTTTCTTCAGGAAATAATTGTGTAAGTAAAATTGTACTAAGATATTATCGTAAAATGAAAATGGAATTATAATTACTAAATGTAGAATTCTTTTCAAATAATATTTATAATTTAGGATTTGTGTATATTTGCTATAAGAATGGCAGATTATAATATCCTGTTGTATAATGAAATTGTTTTTGTTTGTGTTGTATGCTTAGTTTGATTTAGTATTAGCAGTTTAGAAAATTAAACAATTCAAAAATTAGATTTTGCAACTACTAAAAAAATATATTGACGACATCATCTGTATACCTAATGATAAGATTATATTATAAATATGTTCAGTAATGCAATAATGAAACATTTTTTTAGATTTGATTTTATAAAGAAAAAAAATAATTCTAACAAAATTATACAAAAAACCAGTAGCATTAAACAAGTATTGAAATTACTATTCACTATACTATTCATGTCAAGCTTTGTTGGAATATGATAAATAATAAATACTGCCGTGCCATTTGAGACGATTTTTTATAGGAAAGAAATCTGAAAATTTTATGGAATTGGAATTGGTGAATAAGAAATATAATTAAAGCACCGGTCTCTGGTAGCAGATTGAAATTTGTTGCTCAAATGCCTCTATAAAAATATTGGCGACAAAAGGAGAACGTGCGAAATCAATGGCTGCATTTGAAAATAAGAGGAAATATTGGCAATTAGAGTCATGGAATAGGAAATGGATAGAGACAAGGCAAGTTTCCACCTGGTTAGCGAAGTTTTCCGGTTGAGAATTGAAAGGCAGCATTTCACGAATTAACTGGATGAACTGGATGGTACTCGATATATCAACTTTGTTAAATAAGAATTGACATCGAAACTAACAAGTAAAATCTACTGTTACTAGTCCATTCAGTCAGAGTGCAAAATGTTTAAAATTTTGAATAAAGGAATCATTGTTACTAGCATTGGGTTCCAAGGTCTTAGAAAAGTATTTTGAGAGTTCGTATTAGGTGAAACTGTTTCTGTATTAACGATACGACACTAAGAAAATTTGGGCGACCGTGAAAGTCTACGTATTAGTTTATAGCTCCCTTCATTTCTTAAATAATTACTATTATTTGAATCTATTGAGAATGCACCATGATTCAAAGCAACGTGAATTTATAAGTACGTGAACACCAGAATTCTGAACGATTTACTAATAGGTCCCTAATGTTAGATATGATCGTTCTTGGGTTAAGGTCATTTATTATATTTGCAATACGTTGTAATATCAATTTTGTTTTTCCTAACTACAGTGTGCAATGCAAATATAAAAAAAAATCAAAAGGCTGCTGTGTTTACGGAGACTTCAGGTCAGATGGCTCTCACACAAAAGAAACAGTCTGCAATAAAAGAAAAAGAATTTTCGCAGATCACAAATTGATGTGGCATTGCTTTTATTCACTATCTTCTATTTTCTTTAAATACCGTATGGTACTAGTCTAAATAGCTTTTACTTTAATTTGAAGAACAAAAAACTGGCAGGAACTTTGTTTCCCAAACTTTGACTAGTGAAATACGATAAGTACAATAAGCTATTGTATTCACGTTGCTCAAACACGCTGTACTAAAGAACAACAAAAAGGGTTTTTGTTAATTTTTGATATGTTGTTTTTTTTTAATTTCGATTTGTCGAGAATGCTTGACTTATTTCAAAATGTTTCTAACTATTGCATTCAAATATGAGGTAATTGAAGAATCATCAAAGCCTAAATGAGCATTGGAATAATAATATAATATGAATAATATTATTCATAAAACAGATATAGGAAGTTCGGTGTACGTTTCACTAAAACATAAACTACTGTCGATGAATGTATCTATTAATAATTAAGAGCTTTAAGAACTAAATAAATGTCAAAATAGTTATATTGCAGCAAAATTGTATGTCAGAAAAGTGTTTCAAGTTTCACACGACACATATCGCTTTGAAAACAAAGACCACTTGAATATATAAAAACTAAAAATTAATAGATTAACAGGCCGCTGTTGGCGGCTCTCTCACGGTAGTATTTTCTTATCTAAATTTTTAATATTGCCATTTCAGAAATTGTATTCTACTAGGTACGTGTTTTCCTTAATCCTCCCTCATAATTGGATTTCCCAAGTTTCACTACACTGTTGAAACTTAATACGCTGGTTCTTCTCGAATTCCCGCTTCGTTTAAATTCATTCATTAGCCCTGATATTGGAGATATAAAAAACAAAAGGGACGAAACGACTGCAGACGCAATTAGTTTAATAGCAGTTAATAAAAATTCTTTGAAATTAAATTTGCCATTAAAAGAATTAATTTAATATTTAAGCTGCTGAAAAATGGATAATAGCATTGGTGCCTTGATTCTATACCTCTTTCAATATTCCTCCCTTTTTTTTGACATGTAATAAGAATAACATTCCAACTAATCACAAAAATTTACTTTAGATATTTGTGTACTGTTGTATTGTAATAGTAAATAATAATTAAAATATTATAAATAAATAATATTAAAATATACTTTTTAAATAGGTACTTCAACGAATAATAATTTGTATATACAGGCTATCTCACGACGAACTGCATCGATCGATATATGAAAGAGTATACATTGGAAAATTCTGAACATTTTGCAGTATACTAAAGCTAACCTGCGCTATTGAATTGTTATTTTATTTACTGCATCTAATAATAAAACTCTCCTGCACTACCGATTTCGGCGGTCGAAAAAACTTGAGTACTGGAGAATTTTTAAATTTCGACTATTGCATTTTTTAATTTAAAATAATTCATGCACCTGAAGAAGGCAATTAGCCGAAACCGGTAGTGCAGGAGAGTTTTATTATTAGATGCAGTGAATAAAATAACAATTTAATAATTGAGAAGTATTTTTCTACACCTTTTCCAAACTGAAAGTCTGACACAATTATGAACATAAAATCACAATTATATATTATTACTATTATCCTTCTGAGTTTCGAGGAGGTAACCTCCACGTCTCCTCAATTTTGACAGCCGTGTCGTCTTCAGGTAGCTGCTTCGTTCTTCGCACATCATGAATTTGAAATTGAAGCACTAGAAGGATTGTAGTGACCTAAAAACAAATAAAACAGCAGTACCTATTCTAATATTTAACAACAACTTAATCCTAATTGCTATAACCAAGGGTAATTAAATTAAAGGTTTATATTTTAAATATTTATTTACCAACTGTGCTAAAAGTTATAATTCAACAATAATTTAAATCACTAAAGAGTATGAAGTATTCATATATAAATACGTGCTTCCGTACTAACTAACTATATATCGTGCCATAACCTAGCTAATTCTTTAGCAGCATTACTAAAAGATTCTCACCATTCGACCGACTCCTTATCTGTAATATCTATATTGCCAATTAAGTCCATAAGCTAATGCCCTAACTTCCTTACGCGTATCATCAGTGAGTTGGCAATGAAATAAAACATGTTCCGCTGTATCTACCCCGATCACATTCACAATGGGAATCTTAACCCTTCCAACCACCTAGCAAAAAAAAAGATTTAAAATTGCTGTGGCCTATTATTAATTCTACCGCCTGATACGACTAATTAACCCTCATTTCCTTAAAACATGTAAAGTTACCGATAAGATTCCTAGTCCGCCTGCCATTTAAAGTAATATCCCACTTACTCTGCTAATTATCTCGCTAACCTCCTTAAACATTGCCTCTTTCGCTAAATGATCCGTGATCTCATTACCGATTGCACCTACGTGAGTCCTAGTCCAAATAATTTTGCACCCCTCTTTACGTAACATTCCAAGTATCTAATAACAAATTAGTCGGATTTTTTAAATTCCCTAACGCCTCCAATACAGATAAGCCGTCAGTTATAATTCGCACGTCCCGTGTAAATTTTTATTCGCACCTACTGCGTGATTTATTGCAACTAATTCTGCCTGAAAATTATTGAATTGATTCCTTAATTTAAACTTTTGATTATATATTTCGATACCATTATTATAAACAACTGGCGCTGCACCATCCCCACCCTACTACCCATCCGCAAAAAATTCTAAACCCTCTCCAAAAATGCCTATAAAGTTGTTATTAGAAATACTTTTTAATTCCGCGGCATGAATACGGCTCCTCGGCTTTCTAAGTTTCCCGATTTTAATCCAATCCTTGTTGCTGTATTAAACGCCCAATCCCTATTTTATTCGGGACCCTACGAAATTTAAGTTCCCCCAAATATAGGTCTACTAGTAATACACCCGAAATAACGCACGCCGCGCTTGTCGAAATAGATGCACACAAAATAGATACATTAGGAAATGTCCCAACGCATAAATTATAGCCACTGCCTCTAATTCGCACGAATGATGTCGATATTGATCCTTTGCAGTTTGTTCACAGAAACAAAGCACAACATGTTCCTGATTATACGCTTGAAATTTCAAACCGATATAGAAAACAATAGTTCATTGGCTAACAATCTTTAACATCATAAAGTGCTCCCAGCTGATGTGCCAGTTTCATTCAACATTCCTCTTTGTCATCTGACAATGAATTGTCGGTTCAACAAAAGTGGCATTTCACATAAATCCTGGAAAGCAGTTTAAGCAAACTATTAAAAAGGTGCATTTCTTCTGCAACTAACAGTTGGCAATGTGGAGAGCCATAAAAATATTACCGTCGAAGAATTTTGCATTTGTTCCGAGGATTAAGATATTAACCCTAATAAAAGGTCATCTTAAAAATGAAATTGAATATTTTTGTATATGAATATAACGTAAATAATGTTCCATATCTCATTGTATTTTGTTTACTTTTCTTTCAATGTATGCATCTACTTCAAATTAAATAACTCGCACAGTATAAAATACTAATATCAGCTTATAGTAGTACTAATAAAAGTTAACGCTTCACAATTACGTTGTTTCAATAATCGGTAAGCACCATTAACTGCAATTATTAAAATTTAATTGCTAGAAAATAAACCATATTTTAAGCAAATATGCACGTAAACAATTCGCAATAACAGTGAAAGTAAAAAAGATTGCCGTAATTAAATAACAGAAACTTTAAACTCCACAGAATTGAATCCACAAACGCAATTTTGTTACAAACGCAAGTGAATGTTAAGTTAATGAACTTGTTCCTGCCATGCAGATACGTTTCTTTCCATAAATTATTTAAGCACGCGTTTCGCGGGAGTTGTTTTATTTTTACGCATGCCTGCGTTCCTTCGAGTTTTAAACGCTCGTAAAAACATTCATGTACTGATGGCCAAATGTTTGCCTTTTATAAAAGTTGATAGGTATATTATTAAAATCAAAATACATGTAAGTGAGCATACATATGCACGAGGGTGAAGAGAGCGTATCTGTCAAATAAAAATGGTATTATTGTGTCACCAGACCTCTTATTTTTGAGTGAAAATTCGTTAAACTCTTTATTATTTATTACGCGCACTTTTACCACAGGAATCTACAAAAAAAAAACTACGTTGAAGGTTGCTTTTAGGTCGAGTAACCACGATCCCCATAGTTCATCATTAAAAATTGATAAACCGAAGCATTGGTGTATCGAATTTAGATTGTACTGAATTGGCTTTTGGGTTATACATTTATAAACATGTTCACGTAACAGTTGGCAAAACACTTTATTACAAATGTTACTTTCTTTTGTGAATCTCCTTTCATGGATTATAGTTTTGAAGATAAATAAATACCACAAGTCCTACTGCTTTTTGATTCGAAAAAGTTTTCGTGTGCTGTTTGATGCGCAGGGGCGTTGTTCTTGTATGTAAGCGACACTTGCCGTCCACTTTTGAGGTCGCACAATTTGAACCCCATGGGCTTAGAAATTGGTATTCTTGAATTCCATACGACTCGACATTTAGGTGTATCACGTGGTCTTACATGACAATATCGCAAAACGCATACCACTGGCAGATATAGAAAAATTGTATTGTTAATGGTGAATGAAGACTTTTTCCTTTGATTTTCTTGACTTGAGAAACAACGAAATACGATAACATCGTCCAAGGGATCTGTCAAAATTGATACTCGCCTGTTTATGTTTTAAATGTTTTATTTCTTCATTTTTATTTAACACTCATAATTTTTTATGATACATTTTCACGATAGTCATTGTTATCTTTTGTTTATAAGAAACACATAATATTTTATCGAAAGTACCCTCGTATCTATATTTAGTTCATTCATTTTTTATTTTTTTTTGTTTTGACTTTGACTGCAGGAGACAAAGATGTATTTTGCCTAAAACTATAATATTCTTTTTAATTAGTTTTCTTTGAACTTTAAACATATTTATTTGTGAAATTTGTTTCATGTTTTATTATTTTGTACCGTTTAAAAACGTTAAAACCGGCTTGTAAATCTTTATTCTTTACTTTAATGCATGTTCAATGCACACCTCAGTGAACTTCAGTAATTGTATGTATGTAATTTGATTTCGTTCACCATTATTTGTTGCTATAAATTGCAAAATCTCATCAAAAATTGATATGTATATGTTACTGAGACCTAACCTTCCATTTATCGTCCCTTTTTTATTGACGGCAAGCAACGATGTGAAATACAACGCGAACGGTTGTTAGCTAATTTTGCACCTTAAAAAGTGTGCGACGTCTGTTTTTTCGCAACTGCTGAAAATAGTCGATCGCACAGATTCAAGAATAACCCTGAACTTTGTGAGTTTAGGTAATCCAGAGCAATTAAGAATTTAAGTGGTAGGCGAAATATCATGATAGCTGATATTGTAATTAAAAAGAAAGCAGCTAGAATTGTTAGATAAGATCAACTCTGAGTACTTCATTTTTTTAATTTCTACACCTTGGCCACCGCTAAAATAAATAATCGGAAGAAGGCATCCTACCTATATAATAGATGGTTTGTCATAGAATTAATTTTTCTTTATTTATACAGGTGTCCCACCGAACTGGATCATTAGATTTTTTTTGAATTTCTAGCAAGAATTTGATTTTGAAACTTGCAGTGAAGTCATGGCCCACTGTGGTCTATTTAAGCAAAATATTTTCAACTTTATAGCACTTTCGGTATACAGGATGTCCATATCAACTTTCTTATTTTAAATGGAATGGTACAATTTTTATCGGTACAATGAATGCACCGGGTCATTTGCGATTAGTTTACATGAGGGTTCCCTATCTCTGAGCTCAACCGTTTTTGAGATATTTGCAATATTGTTGATTTTTTGACGTTTTCATTGTTTTAAGTGAAATTAAATAGCTGATGAGGTATCAGATATTTAGTGGTTCTACTAATGTCGATGTAAGTACAAAGACGTAGGTAGAAAGTGTTATGGCAATAATGACCGAATCACACACGGGGTGTTCGAAAACGTATCTCCAATGTGGATACATTTAAACTAACGAAACTTTTTTATTTTAAATGGAACATGTTATTTTTACTACAGCATTGAATGCAGCGTGAAATTCTACATCGATTGACATTAGGGTTTGGTATATATATTTTGGATAGTTTTTGAGATATTAGCATTTATTGCCTAAAATATGACTAATTTCTAAGTTTCGAGTAAATAAAATATTTTTCTCCAAAACACTCTGTATATTATTTTTTAGAATGATGTGTTATCTTTTTTTGCATTATTTGGTTGAGATATCTATCATTGGAAGTTTTCCAATTATTAGCAGATTCTATGGAATATTATGGATGTGTTTAGGATATCTGCTTTAATTTCCCTTTGTATTTTATTTTTTTGAGGTTTTTATTCATTGCAAATAAGGTTTCTAATCATTATTACATTCTTCATGAATGTAGAATAAGTCTAAAATGTTATTTGTATATCTAACTTTAAATGTTTTTCTTATTTCTTTCGATTTACAATATTTTACTTGTTAGAAGAAAATGTGTGAAGGAGTTGACAGCATTAGGACTTACTATAAAAGATATGACTTGTTAATACTGCATAGGTTTATCACTGGGCATTATGGCAAATTACCAACAATGGATATCACTTATTTGTTAGCACATCTCATGGCCTACTAATATCTAATAATTAATGTACGTTCTCTATGACTAAAAGACATTACTATTAGTAAGAAACTAGTGAACGTTAGATATCTGAAACATAAATATTTAGATAGGTTAAGGAAATAATGTACAGAGTGTTTTGTATTAAAAAAACTCATTTTATTTGGTTGAAACTTAGAATTTAGGCATATTTTTAGCAATTTTTTGCAAGAAATGCTAATACTTCAAAAACTATTAAGAATAAGTATACCAACCCCTAATATCAATCGATGTAGAATTTTGGGCTATTTCATTCAATGCTGTAGTAAAAAATACCATGTTCCTTTTGAAAGAAAAAAGTTTTGTTAGCTTAAAGGTATCCACATTGGAGGCGCGTTTTTGAACATCCTGTATGTGATTCAGTGATTATTGCTGTAACACCTTATAGCTATGTCCTTGTATTTACATCGACTTTAGTAGAACCACTAAATATCTGATACCTCATCAGCTATTTAATTTTATTTGAAACAGTGTAAACGTCAAAAATCAACAAAATTGCAAATATCTCAAAAACGGTTGAGTTTAGGGATAGAGAACCTTCACATAAACTAATTGCAAATGACTCGCCAAATTCATTAGACCGATAAAAATTATACCATTCCATTTAAAATAAGAAAGTTGATATCACACCTTGTATACGGAAAGTGCTATAAAGTTGAAAATATTTTCCTTAAATAGATCACAGTAGGCCATATCTACACTATAAGTTTCAAAATCAAATTTCTACTAGATGTTCGGTGGGACACCTGTATATCAATAGAAAATATATTTGGTTTATATATTTCATTTTTTTTAATTAAGCGTAGCTATGTGCACTTTTGTCTATAAGCGTAAACATGTATATACTCATCTGCAGCTAGGAAGTTTCCGTGACGTAAAAAGTGATTTAGCAAAATAATGGCTTTCAAATGCTAAGATTTGAAAAGTAAAATAAAACAAATAGCAACTGCTGAATCAAATATAATCTCGGTTTGTAACAAAAATTCCAGTTTCGCGATAAAAGAATTAAATAACAATATGCTTCCGAAGATTGGTATTTATTTCAAAATAGCCTCTTTTCTTCACAATCAGTCTACAAAACGATTTTTATCTAATCTCAGTTACTCCGACGAATCAGTAAATAGAATGAAGTGTCAAATCGATATTCAGAATATGTATGAGTATGCCACAAAAGGCACAGAATCTGCACGTGAAGATCTGCACCAGTTTCATTCAGGAATCTTTTTAATATTACAAATGATAAATAACTACATATGAGCACTAAAAACATTTCCTTATATAGAGATATTTGTTTAAGCTTAACAGTATCTCATAGCAATCATAAATTTAATACGTGTGCGATTTTTAATGTGCCAATCAAAATACAGTTAGAAATAAATAATGGCATATAATTAGTATTACTTTTTATATGGTTTTTTTTTTCGTAGCGGCTGGTTTCTATATGATGAATTAAATTTTTTAAACAATTAAAATCTTCATTTTTACGTTTCGACAAACATTATTTACGTCTTCTTCAGAAAAATGTATATTATAATTTAACTTTTTTTTTTTATATATTTAGGGACATTAACAACAACATTTTAAAAACTTATTTAAAAATTACACTTTTTTAAAATTACTGGAAACGTAGTCAATTTACAAAGTACTGTTAACTTAACATTTTAAATTCAAACTGCCGAAGATTACATTACATTTAAAATAACACACAGGTGTTATTTTAAATGTAAATAAAAAAAAAAAGTTAAATTATAATACACATTTTTCTGAAGAAGACAACATTAAATAAAGTTTGTCGAGACGTAAAAATGAAGATTTTAATTGCTTAAAAAATTTAATTCATCATATAGAAACCAGCCGCTACCCTCACGGAAAAAAGAAAAAACCAGATAAATAGCAATAACGGCTACGAACAAATCATCAAATTAGTATTACTTATACTTTTTCGCATAAGTTTGCGTTTTGTTACTGGATTCGTGGAGTGGACATCGTCCGAGTGATGTGAAAAATTTAGTACCAACGAAAAAAATGTCGATATATTTACGATTCCTAAGAAGATAACTTTAATATTCAACAGTTTCAGATGAAGCATCACTTATGGGATACGATTTAACTTTACATCAAAGATAAAGTATTATTCAGTTACAAACTTTGACACATAAGCAATTGTTATCGCCGAAGTTCTTCAATGATTTCAAATACGTATGATACCATGCATATTTACATAGATTGAAGATTATCAAGATTCGGCTACCAAAGTTTAAAAATCCTGTACGGTTTTGCTTCTTAAAGCATTCACAAAGTACACCACTATGTAGTATTTGTCGCAAGTCTGCACTTATTCCTCGTTGTACATCCGGTCTCTTTTCTAATGTCATGCCTTACGGAGCAGATATCGAAACTTTTTTCTTCTGGGAATGGCTTATACGTTGTTGCTCCAGCCGATGTCGAGAATCTAAATATTTCCTTCCCTAAAATAACAAACCCTACACTGTTGAAAATATTATGGTGTTGGCGTTAATTTTGCGCTAGTCAAATATTTTAGTGTTGATTTTTACAAACTTTGCCAGACGAATTGACTACCTGTGTTTAGTAGAACAGAAATTACTAGAATTTGGTGTGAATTCTTTGTTCAGATATGAGGATTTACTGTTTTCTCTAGACATTCAGAAGCATCAACCAATCAGAATTTTTCACTCGGATGGAAATATAGAAACCCCACCTAATCTAATACGTATTGCATTATACGCACCACCTGCATTGCACGTGTATCTGTTTTCGTGTTGTTTCTGCGTATTAACATATCCAAACAAACCACCAAATGTGACTGACCTGCAAAGTGTAACCTTGTGTTATTAAACGTTAATTCCAGTGGGCATAAAAAATGTTAACATCTTAAAGATGTATTGGGAACAACTATTTACGTAATTAGTTCAGATTTGAATCAAATAGCATAAACATTCACTTAATGTTATAATGGTTCTCAAAAAATCATTTTAAAATTAGTACGTTTAGTTGAAACCAAAACTTTTGAATGAGTGGTTCTGTGTATTTATAATTGAGAAAACGTCTTAAAGAGAGAATATTATAGCACTAAGAAATAGGAGTTGCATATTAAAAAGACGCTGTGTTTAGAAAACGGTGTTAAATCATCCAATAGATCGCATTCATTTAGTTAAACAGCTAGTAAATTTGTCTAGTCTAGATCAAATAAAATGTGACTAGAAGTATATCATAATTCCACGTGTTAGTTGGACAAAATAACCCCTTAGCAATAGGCAATACTTGACTATATTTGTTCGTCAAATTTAAACTTCTATAGTTCTCGACAAAATAACACGAAAACAGTGTGGACCTCTCCTGACTATTAAATTAGTCAAAAAAGTGTTAAAATTTTCAACAGTGTAAACGCGGTTAAATTTATGACTATTTTTTATAAATACTTTCTTGTATGGCACACTTTGATCAGTAAAGTTTTTAATTTTACACCTAAATGAAATAAACAACCCATACACGCTTGACAATAGGTACTAGTATTTTTTAAATATCTATAGCGGGATGTTAAAGAAGGTGTTTGATAGTTTTGATGTTTTGCTCGCTATTCGGGACTACTTCAAGACGCGTCGTTATCGCCGATCGCTTGTATAGCCGCTTACGTGTAAGGTAAAGTCAGGTAAGTGTGTAGTAAAAATTGCATAGTGCGAAGAAAATGTAACACTGTTCACATAATAAGACATTTTGATAAATTTTACACATAGAACTACGTAATGTATGCTCAGTTGAAAGCCTTCAATAGATACACCTTTTATAATTATCAACGGTTTACTAGAAAAAAAATAAATTTTAAACACTGTCAATACTACACACTTACCCAGCAAAATGGGGCAAGTGTGTAATCGTTCCGCATTTTATATATTAATAGCATTATCCTTTAGTTCGGCCAAGAGTGTAATACTAAACTGATGCCTGTTTAATAAGGTATGATATATTCACAAGATATTCAAGTTATTACACGTTAGGAGATGCGGACTTTTGTTTGTAAAACTAGTATGAAGTTTAGTACATTAGTATTATAACAAGAGGGACGTCCGTATTTCAATTTTAAAAATAAATATAAACAAACTACACACTTGCCTCGGTTACACACTTACCTGACTTTACCTTATAGGTATTTAATGCGTATTGAATTGAAACTCTTTATTAACAGAATCATTCATCTGCACAAAGCAATAACCTTCACATTTTTATGGCTGCAATTCTTAATGAAAAATGAGTTAATTACAATGATTTTTTTCAAAATGATTTTGCATTCAATTGAAAATTACATTTAAAAATGCGAATTATCTAAACATTTTGTTTTAATGCAAATTGATTGAAAGAAATGGCAGAAAAACAGTTTTATTGATTTGAATAGGATAGATTTAAAAAAATGGTGGTTAATTTTCTTTACATTGGTGATACCTATTAACTTATTGGATTACTAGTATAGTTTGGCCCTCAAATACGTTACATCTATAGATGCGCAAGAGCATACCTTATTTTCTTGTACCATGGTATTTACTTTTACTTTCATTTTTACGTATACTCTGTGGGGAAGGAAAATTGCATTCATATAATATGAAATCATAAACGTCAGTGTGAAAATTCTTAGAATAGAAAAAGTGCTCGTGTTCCATTTTTGCACCGAAACAATGCAAAAAGAAAATTATTCGCACCCTTGATTCATATAATTAAGATACTTGTATTATAAGTATGTTCTTAAACTAGGTGCTGGTTTATAAAATTCAACAAAGAAAACATTTAGCAAGCGAACAAAAGATTGAAACGAGAATTTGACGTCACTCATTCTACAGGCATAAATCATACAATCGATCTTTTTAATTACAGAAAGTAAAATGTAAGGAAATGTTTGGTTTTTGCTACGTTCACACGCAAGAGATGAGTGCACTTCATACAGACACATACATACAACGATGTATGTACAGTGAATTTAAAAATTCATGTCATACTTTCTGCCTTATGGGAGTGACTTATATCCGGAGTGCTCTTAATTACCGCCGATAGACCACGCATACGTATTATAACACATTTTCTTGTGGAGAATTTGGTTTTAAAATACCATCATAATTTCAAACGTGCTCACGGTCGCTGCTATGTTATATAACAGTTAAGTTATGGAAGGTTTCGTTCCAACTATGGATTGAATGTATTTTCTGACGAAAGTATGTTTGTTACGTCTGACGATATGCCTAAAGTGTTATGGAGATATGAAACATATCGCATGTAGTTGTTTTCACTGTTGTATTTTCCTATTATAATTAAAGAGTTATTTCCTTCAAATAAAAGAATTAATTTTTGTCTTATTTCAATAGCAAATGAGGTGATACTATATTTTATAAATAACAGATTTTACGGATTTCTTATATATCTACAGTTTTCAAGTAAATTTAAAAATGCATCTGATGTAAATTATCCATTGTTCAGATTTTTTTTGCATAAAAAGTGAAGAAAATTGTTTATTTTTTATTTGTCATAAAGTTTAATTTGAATAAAAAGAAAATACAACTTATACACTACCGAATTTATAAGTTGCCTTAACCTGACACACGATCATTGGAAAAACTTTTCGTTAAAGATCGTTATAGTTTTTTTATTTATATAACAATAATTTCGTTTATAGTTCTATCCACTTGCCCAGTCCCCTTTGCAGTAGTTTAAAATATTGCGTGATTTTTTTCTATTTATGTGTCTATATTTTGTGTACTTTGTCTCTTATTTACCGAGTATTATATAGTTACTTTATTATTTATTATTTATTCTTAGTCGAATCGTATCGACAACGTTAGATATTTTTTTTTTTAAATTCTGGTTGAAAATAATGAGAATGAAATTGTATAGAAAAATTGGTTTTTCTACAAAATACGTTTATTTATTGACGACGTTTCGTCAATTTGGTATTTAGATTTAAAGTGTTGTTGATAAACCACGTTTTCCATTTGAGATTATTCATTCATGGTAATTGAAAATTTATTGTTTTTTAATATATTTAATATTTTTTATATCCTAACAAAATAAGATACCAGTTATGTACGTTACGGGAAAAAAATACACAAGTAGTATAGTATAATAAATAAATAGTTAATATAACAATAACAACTCTAAAGAAAGCGGTATCAATTCAATACGCATTGGATACGTGTACAACTAAGGCGCTCTACAAGCGATCGGCGATAACGATGTGTCTTCAACTAGTCCCGGATAGCCGGCCAAACATCAAAACCATCAAACGCCCTCTTTAACATCCCAGCACAGATATTTAAAGAATCCTAGTACCTATCGTCGGGTGTGTATGAGTTGTAGCATTTATTTCATAAAATTAAAAACTTCACTGATCAGAGTGTGTCATACAAGAACGTATTTATAAAAAAAACGTCATAAATTAACCGCGTTTAAGGTTTGTTACTTTAGGGTCGGAAATATTTAGATTCTCGACGTCAATTGAGGCAACAACGTATAAGCCACCCCCAGGAGGAACAGTTTTGATATCTGTTCCGTAGGCTACGACATTAGAAAAGAGACCGGGTGTACATCTATAATATATGACTGTTTATAGTTGGGATGACTCGTGCAGTATATACATTTCTACGTGCTGTATATGTGCTGCACATAGTTATAGTAACTAAGTAATAATCTTAATAACTAACTAATCGATGGAAGAGAATATCTTTGTTTATACTATGTATATGTATCCTATGGGCCAATAAAATAAAATGAATTAGAAATAATTCCCAAATAGAAGGAATTTATTTAAAAAAAATATTGCTTTGTTATACTCAAAGTCTGCAATGGTCTTCTTTGGTACGCGACCTAGTAAGGAAATGGTGAATGGAAAATTTCTGTCCTATCTGGATGAAATTATATGTATACAACAACTTAGTCGGCGTTTACTTATCGTTAGTGCTCACTTACATATGTTAAAATATCAGCACACAAATGTTTGCATTCTAAAATACTCTAACGTTTTTGAGATTCATATAACCGATACAAGCGATATGATGATATTAATTAAGAAGTATTTATTTATACACTTAAGCCTAATTAAAATAAAATAAACAAAACATATAAACATTAATAATAAATAACTAAAGCATATACTAAAACACTTCAATACTGCTTATTTATTTTCACAGTTTATATCCTCTATATATTTCTACAACGACTGTCTCTACAGAACTGTTCAACCTCAGTAGCCTGTAATATAAACTGCGCTGTCCGCAGGCGTGTTTATATTTCGCGCCTCTGGTTCTAAAGCAGTCAATATCTTTCCCTATCATACTAAAAGATTCGCACTAGAATCTTTGACAACGTTTCGATGAAGCATACTACAGAGCTCTGTATGAGCAGTTTAACTAGCTAAGATGACTAGCTAAGATAGCGTGATCTGCTGACGCAATAGGCAATTTTAATTTAAATAGGCTCGCGTAATAATACGTACTTATATCAAAAGCAATCACTCTAAGGTAAATGATTGACCTCATGTTAGTAATCTTTTTTTCCTAAATGTACTGCAGTGTGAGTGTTAATTTAAATATCATATTAAATGTAGTATCAATACATTTAGACCAGAAAATTTTAATATTAATTTACTCTTATAGAACTTTTATACCATAGATGCACTAATTATCATCATCTTGCTGTACGGCGCTCTGTATGGGGATCAGTTATCGACAAAAAAAGTATATCGGAACCTAGTGAAACGGGAAGAGAGAGGAGTACTCCTGAAGGTGGACTTGGGCTTTTTGTACAACGTCCAGTATGGCTCTACAAGTAATAACAGGAATGGCCTCTGTAGACGTTCATGTGTATGCACCAAAAGAGGGAATTGAGGCTCGCGACGTGCTAAGGAGAATATTATGAAGAATGGCAAATCAGGTGGAATTAGAATAAACTCAAAGCCCAGTAGACAAAGACGTTAATTCCAACTTTTGAAACATGGTTGAGAGGTCCCTTTCGTAAAGTTAACTACTATCTAACGCAAGTACTCACCGGACATGGTGTGCTTAGAGCGTATGCGCTTAGATTTGAAAAGAACACCACGGACAAGTGTGCTTACTGTGGCATGACTGATACAGGTGAACACACAATATTTGTGTGCAGAAGATAAGGGAGTAAGTGTACAAAAATATATGATAAATGGAAGAGAGCCAACACCTGGAAACTTATCTACTGCTACGGCCGATACAGAAGAGAGCTGAAATAAAACTTCCCTAATAACTTATATAATGAAAAATAAGGAGAGTGTGGAAAGAAAAAGACAGGCGGGCTGTGACCTTAATGGACTGCTGATAGAATGGGAGACGTGCATAGAAACACCGCTGGCACTGGCTGGAGTGCCAGAGTAGGTCAAGGAGGGGTTTTAGTCAAAGTAGCACCCGAGACTCGTAAAACACTCTAAACCCATGTCCCCCACCAAAAGAAAAATACTCATTTAAGATGAATTCTATGAAAATAGCTTAGTTTAACTTGATACTAGGTGGCTTAAAAACACCAACTCTTCGCAGTGAAACAGTACAATTTAGTCAAGAAGCTCAATTCTTAGAAGTGTTTTATGACTCGAAGTTGACTCTGGTGCAGACTTTTGTAATTACGCCAAATAAATACAACCGAACAACAGTGGCAAGACAACTTATGGCTATACCTGACTTAATGCAACATTGTTTTTCCTCCGTTATGGAAGCCATCTGACATTGAATCTCCGGAAACACTGCAGCCTCTTAGCTTTATGTATTTGATCTACCATTCCTTTTACCCATTAAATTATACCTGTCATTGCAGTATTCTGGTACCACGTATTAATTTGTTTAGGACTCCATTTACATTGCCTGTGTATTACTGAAGTTGCAAGATTCTTACTCCAATTCAATATTGATATTAAGAAGGGGAGGAAGGAGTAAGAATAAACACATGCACAGTTAAATGTGATGAAAACTCTAGAATACATACGGCCACTTCTGCGCATGTCAGAGTAAGTAGATACCACAAACACTATTTTTGTAATGCGCAGTAAGACAACGACATTCAAATGCTCTTATGAGATAATCCTCAAGGTCGACTTTGGTTTTGACGATTGGGGAACTAAATAGAAATCACCGTATATCAAACGCAAACATTATAGACAAGCGCTTGCAAGAGACTGAAAAGCTGATCCAAGATCCAGGTGCAGCTACCGTTTTCCTGCTAAGGCAGGCAAAAATGTCAGTAAAGGTTCGTCACACTAGACTCCACATGACAGACGTGTAATAAATTGTCATTAAGCTACTGTTCAACCATGCTAAGATGAATTGGTGTCTTTATTGCATTTATTATTGATAAATAGATATTAAACTAGAAAGAAAATTACAGAAAAAGATTTATTGTCGGAAACGTCAAAATACTAAGGTATGTAACAAGTGTGCCAACTTGTACTGTCAACTCCTTAGTGTCAAAATTTCTTTTCCATTTTCAATTCAAAATTAAGATTTGACGGCCCAAAAAACTTTGTGTATCGCACGGCCAGAAACTCTTTTGCGAGTATTCGTACTTACTACAAACCGTATTTATACTCGCAACGTAGTTTCTGGCCTAGTGATGCAAATAACTATATTCTTTCGTTGCGACAGTGTATATTTATTTTCTTTCAGATTCTTTGCAGCGGACGTTAACTGCGACAAGCACTCTTCATAAAGGAGAATGCGACAAAATTATACTACATACCCATAACACGTAGATTATAGTTGGCTCTTACTGATGGAAACTGATCTCACTACCAGGGGTAATCATTTACGAATGCTTTTACTTCAAGGTATACAACAAGACATTCTACAACACAAACGCTAATTCATATCTATAGACTATAGATTCAAAATAATAACACCGCAAACTTCACTAAATGTTTTCTTCACAGTTGAGCTCTCTTAACAAACATTAAAAAGCAGTCCAATGAAATATTTTTTAAAAACAACTTATTATTCAATAATTTAGGTAACTTCACATTAATAAAGTACCTATCACTTACTAAAAAAAAATTAGTCTAAATAACACTTTAAAATAAAATGTTACGAGAACGCAAGAAAAAAAACTTAAAAATACATAATATGATTATAAGCCTTTTTCAAAACAAAATCTGCAACAACAGCTTGAATCCACCTGAATTTTTTTGACACGGCAATACCATCACAAGAATATGGCGACCCTTTTAGATAACTGAAAGGTTTGCGACGCAAAGTCTAAAACTCTTTAGTGGTATTCTTCTTGTCTATAGTAACAACCAACAACCATTGCTCCAGATGGGTGCAGAAGGTGGTGTGGAAGAAGTTAGGATTAAGCCCTCAGATGACTCTTTAGTTAAACACAAGGTAGATCCATGATAATATAGGGTGCAGTAGTATAGCGGACAAAGTTACGACAAGCAGGTTCGGCCATAACGCTAAGTGATAGACAAAGACTAGATTGTCTGTGCACCATCGATGTGATGAGAATGATTTCTACCGCCGCATGAAAGTAACTCTTATCCTGCCACTGCAACATATTCATGTACAAAGAATGGTTAATCTGCAGCATAGAGACTTATACAGTCAAGCGCCGGTAAGTACTTATTTGATTCTGTGCTGACCATCAAGAGTTAGTGGATGAACTTAAGGAGACTGAAGTCGTACCCATTAAGTGAATGTGAAGTGACGCCATGGTTCAGTAATATAACCTACATAGAAAGTATCGAATCATGATACCAGGCACGAAGAAATAGAAGAAAAGTCCTCGAGTAAGGGCTCTAAAAATGATAATAGAGTAAGAGCCGGAATATATGGAAAACAGCCCAGTAAGGACTTTTCGGTTAGCTTCAGCTAGGACACGATGGTATGCCAAACTGAGCAATTTATCACAGAAGTAGAAAGATGAACCTAATTAGGTAAAGTGTAAGTGCCCTAAATGAGGTGGGCATCAAAAGAAAAATTAAGGTTAACTTGAGTTCCCAGAGGAAATGAGGCGGCGGATGATCTGGTTAAACCTCCTTTCATCGACATTTCCAAATCACAAATTACAAAGTGTATCAACAAATGGATACGTAATAAGTCCAAGGAGTGGTACAAAGAGTATCTAATAGAGAACGAACATTTTCTTTTTAAATTATTATTTCTAAAATTGTAAGATAAATCAAATGTTTAATTTATTGGTTTTAATTAAACTGTGCTCGAATCAGAAACTCACTTTTTTCAACATTGGTGAGCCTTGGGTAGAAACACAATTCCAGTATGTTGAATCCAATGCCATCCGCCGTCTTGCAAAGTTGGCTAATGTTTTCGACGTTCACGTGTAAAGATTGTATCCAAAAAGGCCAAAAGAAATCGTTTTGTCTATTTTAACCATTTATTCAACAAATGCATACTGGGATGAACAAAATTCCTTCGTCGGAATACTTAGTCTATCTGATATTCGACGTTTGATAAAAGACATACCATTTGAAATTACCCTCAGCGACTCAAACCGTGGCATGGGATTTTGTTAAAGCGGTCATTGAGAATGTTCTCGAAATTCCTCGATCCGATAACTGGCGCCTTTACATTCAACACCTGCTCATTGCTTTTCGCCGTATCAATGTTAAAATGTCAGTACATATTTCTTGGAGAAAATATATAGACTTTTTCTATATTTCTTGCACTTTCTGAGACCTTGAATACTTATTTACCTACTACCATGAATAAATCTTTCATGAAACGAACCAATTTTGTTAAACCGAATTGATATTTGTTGAATAAATGTGTAGTTAAAATATACAAACATTTTTTTTGGTCTTTTTGGGTGTTATCAACTACCATACAAATAGAAAACATTTTTAATTGATAACAATTCACTCTCGCCTTTTCTAGTGGTATAACTTCTTTAAAAAAGAAAGATGCCGTAAATGTATTTCGTAAGTTGTATATATCTTATATGTTCTGAGGGGCTTTTTATCATACTTTGCCGTATTTTTAAAGGAATTACGTGGTAATATAAAAAGATTTGCGAAACGTAGATAATGGAGAAAAACATGTAATTTAAACCTGTTATTAAAAATATGTCCCTCTTCGTAAGAGACATTTGTTTTTGTAATTCGTGAAAACTCGACATCAGAATTAAAGGGAGTGTCATTCCCTTTGAACGTTTTTTTCCTTTCATGTTCCGCTTCTGTTTCCACATCTGTTATTGGTCTCCTGCGTACATATTTTTTTTTCTGCCATATTTAATCTTTCTTAATTAACTGCATACTAGAATCTTTCATCACAATGATAATTTATAGAAAGATTAGTTTGTTCGTAATGAGTGTTTCGGAAATCGAGAAGTTCGTCATCGCATCGTTAGATAAGGGCGTTGTATGTTTAAGTGTTTTCGGATTCACATATTTGCTAATAAGATAGGTTATAATTACAGATAATTAAAGCATACTAAATAAAGTGACTGACTTGTGACAACATGATATCCTGTCATAATTGTATAAATTGTAGTAACAAAAGGCAACCTCATACATCTTAGATATTTTTTACCGTAAAATGTTTTGCTATCTGTTACAGTGGGAAAATAGTTGTATAAATTTGACGTCAGGTATGATGTAGGAATGAAAGTCTTTTACTAGCTTGAAACACCAGATGGCTAAGGCTGCACGCTTTCTCGTTTGCATTCACTGATGATTTATGGTGTTAGCTTTTGAAATCAACACAAGGCACTATATAAACACGATGCCGACTAGAGCGCCCAAACTCAAGAATAGTATTTACCACGCTCACGTTCTAAAAAAGAGCTTCCAACATGATTGGAATATATGACAAGTTAGGTGCTCATTGTACCGTCCCTATTAAATCTCTTACATCCTCCTGAGCAGCTTGGTGTTCCCTATAAAGCCTAGTATCTTGCCCGGTGGCAACTTGAGAACCTTCGAGGGTTGCAATAGATCCTTCATGAAATATTTCTGCATGAGTAATTTCAATTCCTCACATATGCAGATTACATGTAGACTTGTTTCCTCCTGTAGTTCGCATCTTCTGCACCACAGTTCGCTTACTCGGCTTGTGTTGTATAGATTCTTCTTCAGGAGGCAGTGTCCAGTTACCAGCCCAGTAATGGTTTTAGCTTGTTTCTTGCTGTGTTTGAGTAGGTTATCAGAGAATATAGCATCCCCATCCCCTATGACAAGTGATATCTGTGCTATAAGTGGCAAAACTATTATAACGGAATTCCAAATATTCCAATACTTCCATATATAACTGAACAATGTTTTTTTCACTCTTTGGCGACAATCGTTATACCTACCAAAAATTATATACATGCATGGTTTGAGATGTTCCAGAATTTTGGTTTAGTTAAACTTCATTTTTAGACAAATTCTATCATGTATACTGAAGATAGCTGCAAGGAAATCGGAATAAATCGTTTAACTTAAATAAGTATGAACGTTTCTGCAACCAAAAGATATTGATTATACGAGAAGACAGACGTAATGAACGGTTAAAGTGAAATGCTTCCTCTTCAAACTTCAATAAGTGCTACTAAAAAGCTACCTACTGTGTGGGCGTCAAAGAAACCGTCTGCATAAAATTTACAGTTTTTACAATATCGGTTGGAATACTGCTCAGTTCTAATATATTCATTTGTTGTGCTTCTACTTTAACTCCGAGATTTGAAACACATAAGCTGTTGCAATTAATACTAGGAAAAGATTGAGAGACATATTTGTAAAAGCAACACGATTAATGTAATACATTCTTCACGTTTAAATGTTTAATACATTTTTTTTTAAATAAAAAACGGCCTGTTTTCTTTACGATTATCTGTTAGTTGAAAACAAACCTGAACGGCCTCACGTTTTAGTATATGTTTGTTCGTCGATTTGTAAATGTGATAATATATCTTTTGCAATTTTAAAATTTTGAATTTTAAATGTAATTAAAAAATTCCATTGACAACACCGCAAAGGTGGGATAATGAAAATAACTAAATGTAAGTTTGTAAATATATACTTGTCATTATAATTTCTGCTTTAGATTCTAATACGTAAATGGTTAAATTTTAAGCTTTATTATTTTTTGATTTGTAGGATAAAATATGAAAAAGGAATAAATGTAATTCCGAAACGTTAAGAACATTTGTATAATTATTTTAAAAAACCGGAAGACCCAAAGAAAGGAAATTATAAAAATAATCAATCAACACCGGTTAAATAATCTTGAAAAAATTTTTTTATTTTTTAATGGTGAAATCCGGTTTCGGCGGGTTTGTGCTTTATATGTCGTGTAGTTAATACCCATGCAAAATTTACTTTTTTATTTGATACACCTATATATGTAAGTATGTGCTAGGATCGAGTAAATCAATAGGACCATTGTAGATTAAATCTTTTAAAATTTAATAATTAAACCGCATGATGTTTCGCTTTGAAATATACAATGGTCTTTTGTATATTACGTTGTTTACTGCTTAAGAATTATTTTTTGTAAAAATATTGCAGAATGAATGTTATCTGCGTTCTTAATACAATTTGTCTATTAAGATTGAAGTTATACAGTCATAAAATTTAATAATTATTAATGATAACAGTTAATTTACTATGGACTTAATAACAAAATCTAATTTTTGGAGAAAGTGCTTAAACCAAACAAAAATTTGTTACATTAATTTACAAAAACAAAATCTAAATTGATCGTCAATTAAAATATGGAGATTTTGCATTTTCAAAATAAATATCCTAATATGTCGAAAGCCAATTGTTATAATTGCTTCTGGCAGAGCAAGCCATGTTTAGCATTAGTTTTTGTGCAGTAACGAACTTCTGGGCAGCATATTTGTTTTTATGTCATTTGTGGTAAATCTTGTTGAATCCCACTGCGCAACGTCACAGTATCTTATCTTAAAATTAAAGCATCAAGGCAAAGTTTTGTTTACTATGGAATACAAGCTTACGTAAGTAAGTAGAAGTTGTAAGAATATGTGTAGGCAGGTCAGCAGTTTGGCAGACAGATGCCCTTCCAAGAATTAAAAAATGCCGTTATTCCGTCCTTGCCAATATTGAACACACGAATCGTCGGTAAACTGATATGTAAATATTTCGGTTATTAGTTTCCTGGATATGGAATTTTTAGCGGTATAAAGAAGCTGGTGGTCCATAAAGCATAATGTATATGTATCTAAAATCAATTCTATAAACAAATCAAAAACAATTACTTGCATTTGCTTTTCATAATTTAAAATCACATTTTTTCGAAAATATTAAATTTTGAAGATTATTAATTATTACCAGCTAGTACAGCGTTAAGTGTCAGATTTCTGGTCTTACATTAATTTTATAAATTCTTCCAGATTGACTCTGTATGAGTACATGATAACAATAAAAGTTGAATTGAAAATCAGGTCCAAATCTCATAAACTCTTTTTATTAATACTTAAATAATAGCGACATGTTTCAAGTGGTTAAGTAAATAAAACAAAGGGATTAATTTATTTATTCTTCGGCCTGAAAATGGGTGGTTTAACCATTTGAAACATGTCGTCATTATTTAATTATTAATAAAAAGAGTTTGTGAGATTTGGACCTGATTTACAATTCACCTTTTACCGTTATTAGCTTTATTGTCTCTTTGAAAACGCCAATAATGGAAACCTTACCCTTGTACTACAAAGATTTAGAAATCACTTATGCGTATAAATTATATCTCTCTGTGTGTATCCTCATGCAGGTACTACTGCCCTAGATACCCCAACAACCTTTCTTCTAATATATTATATTCCTACAAGTACATGAAAAATAGAGAAAAATAGAGAAAGTTTACCTAGTCAGTGGCTATATTGTATAATTTAGACAGTAACCAAGCTTCATCAAATATATTTCCAAATCCTTATAACACTTCTATGTCTATGTCTAAAATATGTTACTCACTGCATAGTAATAAAACTAATAACTAATCTACGGTTTCTATCACTTCCTCCGCGCATACATATTCCAAAAGGAATCTAGTTTCGGAACATTATTGTTAATCTTCTTGTTAAGGCGCCAATCACTCGATGTAGTTGACCTTGTTAAGCTTCATTTTTACGTTGTCCTTGAAAAGTGAAATTAAGAAGAAAAGATAAACACGTGGATGAATTTGGTATATGTACCTGTGTGTAGCAGCGAATGTTCTCTGATATGTATGTATACGCGCACTGTACTTGCAGGAGTGACGGGACACGCCCCTACCTAAACAACCTGCTTTCTTCGTAGAACCTGCTAGAAGATACTATTCATACTTCAATAGTTGCTTGCAATAGTATCGATCTTAAGAGACTATGCTTTTCGATTAATTAAACAAAAGTTTCACGAAACATCAATTATATAATCATAAAAGTTCGCGCATAAATCATTTGCTTTGGCTTTTGCATAAATGAAATATATTTTATTTACTCTAAATGCATTATCACTTTGATTTTTTTTAAAGAAATATTGTGTATGTAATTAACCATTTATTCGTTAAAAGGAACAAAATATATAAGGAAATGATAGCAATAATAAAATATTCTAACAAGTAATACCAGAGGTCAAATAAAGTATCAAAAATTAGAGCATTTGCAGAACAAACAAATAAAAGAATTCCATAATGAAAAAAAAAAAAAAACCTGGGTTCACATATTAATTTCCATTTTAAAAGCTACTCAAGCTCAAGCTACTTATTTCAATATCTAATTCTGTAGCAATTTTCTTCAGCTTAAATTCCAATAACTTTCAAATGCCGCTTAAAATCGCGCATTCGCATAGCGACAATTTTCATTATCATGGAACAGTGTTCCCATTATAAATACAATTTTTGACTAAAAGCTAAACTTAACGCACAACCAACCTATATTTCGGTGGCAAACTTTTTAATTAACTAATCATTAATTAAATTTGTGCGGTGCAATCCTATTCGTATTTAATTCCTAATTAAATTTAATTTTTGATTAGTTTTGATTAAAAATGTTAATCACAGACGGTGCAAACGGCCGATACTATACTATTGCAATATTTTCTTAAGCATTTGTGAATTAAAAACGGAATAAAAAAAAAATGCTTTCACCAACATTCATTTTATGTTTAAAATGTATGTGCTCATCAAAAATTCGCTATTACAAACGATAGTTTCATTAGGCGAAGTATAGATCTCTAACCAGAATAGTTGTTGTATTTAGAACATCTCAAAACGCCAGCTAATGCACGCGTCTCCATATATCCTTTCTGTCAAGTAGACAAGAAAGTGATTGCTTTGTCAAAGAAATGTATAGATCATCTTCGTAAGTTTCACTAATGAGAAGAGAATTGTATCAAATTTGAAGAGATGAAAAATGACGTCATTATTTAAACAGGAATGTTGTTGAAAATACTATTTAGTTCACTGTATGAAGACTAAAATATTCTTAAGTCGTGGAAGGATGAATAGAAACCCAGTAGTAGCTTCTTACACAGATATGGTTTTTTATACAATTAAGTAAAATTTTATCTATTGTAAATAATTTTTTATCAAGTAAGCACTTTACTTGGCCCATTTTTCTCAGTGTAGGACCTGCAGGATCTATGTATCGATATCTTTATAATCCATTTCCATGCAACGAAATCGATATTTTACTATGGAATATCCATATCTTTATTACTGTCTATTGATATTTTCAATAATCAATTTCTGGTGTGTGTTGATGTTTTAAAATACAAGCTTAAATAAATCTTTTTCTATAGAAATGAAATGGAGCAAGGAAAAAAGAAGCATTGTTATGGAGTGTATTGTAAACAACTAGTTTATCGTTGTATTTACCAATGCTATAGTATCAAATAATCAATAGTAGTATCAAAAGAATATCAATAATTATATGAAAACTAGAAGAACGAGCCGCAAGATAGTATTTCAACACAGCAGAAAAAATAAATGGAGCGACAATTATAGTAACAATAAGGATTATAGTGAGATACAGTTGTGTTTATAGCAAATTTAGGGTAAGTAGATAATTCCATGTTCGTTATAAACTGTAAACACATACCTATGTGAATATAATTATGTCTATACACTTCTTTTTTAGTATTAGGGAATTAATGATGCAGTATGCTTCATTTAGACTTACTTAATGCAGCCGAACACATATTAAACACATGTTTAAAAAAATAAAGAGTAAATTATATTTGTTTACTGTTGTGTTTCATTATGAGATTTCAATTAATCTTTTCTACCCCCTGCATTAATCCCTAATTATTGAAAAAATTAATATTGTAGTTTAATTATTGTTTAAAAGCTTCCATGCATTCTTGTTCAAATATAATTTTCTGTTGTATTTTGAATTTCCTTTGATTTTGAGAAATACTTTTTTAAAAAAATATTAGTCGGCATATCTTGTTAAACTGCCGCTGAATAAAGAGACTTAATCTATTAATCTAATCCCTGACAGGGGTTTCATAATACGTAATTAATCAATGTCCCTATATTATCACAACCTTATATTAATGATTATAATATGTAATAATAAACATGTTATTTAATTCTGAAAAAAGTATGTAAACGTACTTATAAGTTGGCAGCGCTGAGAGCAGATATTAATGATAAATTCATGCTTTGTGTATACAGATATTCTCAAGTACTATGTATATTTAATTACCTATCGGTGTCCAACAATTCAATTAGTTCTAGTCGGAACGAGTTACATGTCACACGACCGGAAGGGTAGTTTTGATATACTGTCAAATGGAGCAATATGGGACAAAAATGCCTTAAAACTTGGGGGTTTTCTCATAATAAACAGTAAATATTTTATAGTAATCTGTACTAATTGCCGGAAAATATTTACTGACAAAAATGTATTTTTTTTTTGAAACTTGGCGGTTTTCTCACAATAAACAGTAAATATTTTACACTATTCTGTACTAATTACTGTAAAATATTTACTGTTTATTATGAGAAAACCCCCAAGTTTCAAAAAAACGCATTTTTGTCCCATATTGCCTCATTCGACGGTATTTTCGGGCAAAGCAGCAGAAAAAAAGGAACATTGAAGGAAAATTGTATATCTAGTGTAGAATTTAAGAGGTAACGGAGAAACGATTACTGTTATTATTAAACAACAAAACAGCAAGAAATAAATCAAATAAGATTAAATTGAATTAAAAAGGCGCTAAAATTACTTCAGAAATAAACTTCAAATATTCGCAATTAGATGCTCAATAAGACAGAAGAATGGCTCTACAGTGGGAAGGAACATCTCAACAAGAAAGGAGAAACAGACATCTTGTCTTGCCTTGCTTTAGCTACAACGAATTCATGTGGCTTCATAAGTTACAAAACGCCGAACTGTTGAATGACTGTTAAGAACTGTTTTGACAAGAGCCGAGCAGAGTGGCTTTCTATTGGCTGGAACGAACTCAGGAAAGCTGGCGATTTCGGGCAGTTCCTTTTGTTCACATATTCTTGGCATGCGCTTCTCTAAATCGAGAGAGGTATCAGAACGCCACAGTTATTAATATGGATCCGGTGAATGCGCCAAATAAGGGTTTTTATCTTTTCGCTGGACAGAAATCCCACATGGCTGTACATGTACACAGTACATGTTCAAGTTGCTAATGTCGGATTTGTTGAAATTTTATTTAGAAAGACAATTAAAAAAAAAACCTTATTAAAACTTCTTTTACGTCAAATGTTTACGTAACTGATTACATTTTATATTTTAATTATTTGAAATGACAGAACTTTGACAGATGTTCTGACTTAGTACATGGTGTAAATGGTTGAAATATTTGAATGCATATGATGCTACTTCAATTTTATTACATTTTTTTTAAACTTAGCGTTGAATTTTAGGCACGCGTATTAATTTTGAGTGGTTTCTGAATATATTGATGCATTTTAAATATAAATACAATAAAATATAAATCAATTTTCCTTGTCAAATTTCTAGTTATGTCGTTTTATCATGTACTTTGTTCGAAATTTGGAAAACTATCACATATAATTTGTCAAAGAGTGTTCGTTTTTGACAAATAAATTAAATTTTGATTTTTTTCTAAGACGACAAAAGTGGAAAATTAATGAGCATACTGTGATTCTACCCCAATATGTATCTATGTTACCCTTAAATTAGCAATAATTATTATATCAAAAAATACATGAAATGTATGAAACGAGCTTGAGATTTTAAAAACCGAATCGAAAATACGATATTCTATTTTACGAAAAAAGGTCGTAGGTAAACCTAGTGGTGATTGATTTAATTTTAGAATGCACTACCTCAAAATGGAAAGTTTTTAGAAATTTTAAAACATGTGCCTGTTCTATCTCATTCCCCACTAAAGTTCTGCAGCTATTAAAATACATCATTTTATTTACTAAAATGAAGGAAAAGCGTAGAGCCAGTGCTTCTCTAATTACCGATATGGATATAATTTTTATTGTCAGAGTCTCTCTGAATATTACATCCAATCGCTTATAATGTTGTTCTGCTTTGATATATCAAAGGAGAATAAGTTATTAATGACGCAGTTTGCTGTCAATTTTTAATATTGTACCACCATAAAGCAATTAATTTCTTCACTCGGGCCACATTTATAATAACGTCTATTTCTAATCATATTACCTACTTATATATTCGTCAATTATTGTAATGTATCATTCAAAGAGAAGAAATGCTTTTTAAAGAATACTTGGAAACTAACGTTATAGTATTACAAAAAGAATGCAATTTTTATGGGTTAGTTAGCCTTTTATATGGCAATTCACAAAATATAACGTTATTTTATATGCTCTGCTTCTATAATATTCACTGAGACTATCTGAGTTTCCTTTGACTTCCTGTGTGTGACGTAACGGTTAAGTTATATACAAGTTTTATTGCGTAAAACATAAAAACGCTATTAGCTACGGCAATTAAGAAATTGTGGATGATGTACTTGTCTGATAACACACGCATACCTAAAATTTTCTCCACAAGATTTCAGTGGAATTTATAATTTTGTCCAAAGTCAACGTACTTACTGTTACTTTGAACTTAAATTCCAAACAGTTCAGGTTGTCGAACATCTCTCAACCGCTTCTTTAGAACGCTCCAAAAAAAGTAGTAATAAAATAAAAAGGAAAAGACATCAATCACATCGACAAGTTCTCTCGTATTCTTTCAATAGATATTTTTGGTTATATTCTTTTTGTATTGTGACGCTAATTGTAAGTTATGGGCAGAAGGGATAGGATGGAGATGATAAATCAAATCAATATCCCATACGAGAAACCTGTTTGTCGGTTGTGACTATCGAAAATGTATTTATAAAATTGTTGTATAAAATCCAAGTCATAAAAATGATAAATTACATCTTTGTGGCACTTGTAATGGGAAAGCTGTTACAGTTTAGGTTTTGGACATATTCCATTATGTCTGCGCAGAGAAAGTAATTGATTTAATGGCATATTTAAACAAATGAGATAACAGTCTCGAGTACATATGTATAGGTATATGGAACTTGTCTAGAGTGTTGGTAAATAGAAAAAAGTAATCCATCAAATATATAATCGTAAAAGAAAGTTACATATGATCTCGTAAAAATATCCGCCTCATGGTAAATACCAGTTCAATCAACGACAAGCACTAAGCGTATACCAATTACTTCCGAATCGTTAAATCAAAGAAAATATGTAGAATTATTTAATCTAATTTAATCTCTTAATCGCGTTATAGCAAAGTTTGTTGGTTAATATTATTTATATATCATTGTAATAATAAACTGTCTCTTAGTAGCACGCACTCAAAATACGCATATTAATTCAAGCAGAAAATGGTAAAATCAACAACAATTTTCGTTTAAATACGACGGAGAAGCTTTTTTTATTTGAGGAAACGCGAGGATTAATGTAAACATATTTTTATAGTAAAATAAAACAAAAAAATGGCACTATAATATATAAAACAATTTATTTAATACAAAAATACGTACCTATTCAAACTTTCCTGGCACTTTAAATAAATGAGGTAAAAGAAACGTCAAAATAGGAGGAATAAATTTAAAATTCAGAGGCCATTTACCCGTAAATGGCGGAAACTAAATTTATTAGAGAAAACTATAATCCGGGTTATCGATATTTGTTAAGAACTATTTTATCACAGATCCTCTCAGTGATTTTGAAGACAACCCTTAAATATTAAAAATTTCTAAAATAACTAAAAATAATGGCGGTTCATATAAATCTATTCCCAAATTAACGTGTTGTGAATATAAATTATAAAAATCTTATTTACTGGTTAATATTGAATTCAAACTATTTCTCTTTTTTGTGTGGGATATACTTGATGAAATACTAACTTGGCTGCGAACGGGCACTCTATGCGGGTGGCAGGTAATTCTCTGGGTACAGGTTGGACTTACGGTTCGACGGTCCTCCGTATCGGTCAATAGCATGGAATGGTATTCTAGCCGGGATTCTTCGTAGGAAATTTTATAGGAAATTCTCGACGATTAACAAGTCAGAGTAAGGATTTAAATTATTCAGGAGTAATATCGATCTTTTTTTAGGTAAACACTTCGTGGAATGATATGATATTTTTGATAGTGTGGCATAAAAATCGTTATAGGAGTTCAATATCAAGCGTCGTCTTTCGTGGCCACAGGCACAATGAGGATTTAAACTAAATTACCAGTAATCAGCCTTCGGTTGTTATCGCTATCAGGCAAACCAATTAAATTCGAATGGAAACCAGTAACTGACATTAAGATACCGTTATTTACCCTAGTTTGAGGGGAATACAGCAAAAGTTATCAAATAAACATTCCGAAAAATAAAAGAATCTCCCTGAGCAAAATATAATAAAAACATAAAAATATACCAGGTAAGCTTGAATAACATAGAAAATAAGGTACATTATAATTAAAGCTATACTTAGCACCTATTGCTAAGATGGTCCATTTTTATAGTCATTCTTAACAAATTCAAAATTGGTCTGTAAAGTAGGCAACGAGTATGCACTTCAACTTTCAATTACTTCTTCATTTCGCTTTGAAACCTGTTTTAAATGACTCTAAATTATATTCCATACGCCTTGTGCAGCAACAATACAGTTTGAACACACGTTGTGTTCAATGTTAATTTTAAAACCGAATTTTTGTTGAAATCACTAATTTTGTATTTGGTTCAACAAGAATAAAATGACAAAAAAAACGGTTTTTTTAAATCAAAGCATGTATTTTTTTTTGAGTGCATAATATGTGGAGAATACTGGAGTTGCTTACAGGCAGATTTATCATTTTGTTGCATAAGCAGTCTTAAGATTTATTTAATAATTTTGTATAAATTCTAAGATTTCTTAATTTCTTAGCACTACACTAACTCCGCAGTTTGATTTAATTATTTGTATTATTTACTATATTTACTGACGTGAACTCGTGTAAATCGAAGCAAATTCTCATTAAAGAACGCTGTGAATCACTAGACATATATGTCAATAAACAATAGATACAAACCACAGTTACTTATTTCTAATAGTAATAAAATGCGCAGTATTTTCTAATATTTTTATTAAATTCTATTGTAAGTTCTACTTTCGACTGAATAGTCGTGTGTCTATTTGACTATTGGAGATTTGGGAAGATTTGCCCGCGATGTCCCAATTTATTTCTGCTATTAACTTTTAAATCGAAACTGATCTTTAGAAATCACAATAAAACTTAATAAAACAATTAAGAAGTACTACAGGTTTTATTACTAAGTAATTATTGCGACATAACCTATTACTATATATATTACTTATTTCTCTTTGTTTCGACAAAATGTAGAATGCATAGCAACTCAAAACGAATTTCCAGACGAATCGGCTTTTTTTCCTTTCCCCTAAAGGAAAACATGTTTTAGTGGAGAAAATGTAGAAGAAAGCCGTTCATGATACGCGCATAAAACATCATGAAGTTAAAAACGCGAAGCCTTTTAGAAACTATTGTTCCAAGTATATAATACCGATAAATTTCATAAATGTTATTCCGAGTCTAAATAGTATAGGATTATAGCAAAACAATTCGAGAAACCTCGGAATCGATTGTTTTGGCAACACAAGTGGATTAGGAAAGTGATGCCAAACATCACCTTAGGTCCTTTAAGAAGGGAATTCTAGAAGATAAACCTTATTACCTAGATCAAAATAATGTTAGAGAAATCTGGAAAGGAAAATTAGGGGCAATGAATTTGCAGCGAAGACCACCTAGATTGCAGATTCCATCTACAAAATCATATAACAGCTGCCTAACACTTTCTGCACCTGAACAATAACAGCAGCACCTGCTGCTTTTGTAACTGCAAATCTTAAATATTGAATCCCAATATATTCAAATTTGGATAGATACATCTGATAAGTGGTTAGTGCACCATAAAAACGAGATGATACAGCTAAGGAGATAGAAGCAAGAAAAAAAGTAAAACCAGATAAGTCAAAAGAAAAGAATACGAAGGAATAAAACAGTAAAGACAAATAAAAGTACAGCTAATACAAGGCGATGATAAAATGCAAACAAGATGAATGAAATGTATAAAATGACAACATGAGAAATACTTCAGCACAATAGAGATTATGTTTGTCAATAACAACTAAAACAACAAAAAAATAGAGGTTCTACGCTTTTTTTTCTAAACTAAATTAAAAAGTATAAATTAATTAAAATTAAAATATGTATATTTGACATTGGCAGCTGTGAAATCAAAAAAAAAAATCTAGTTTGTCTTACCAAGCTAGAGAAGTAAAACTAACCTACTCTTGCATTAGCCGATAGCTCCCTGATGTTGTGTTTTGCAGTTGACGAAGTCCAAAAATTATTAACCTTATAAAATAATACTTTGTACCTCTCTAGAGCTATCAGTAGTAGCATAATATATGCAGCACTCCATTGCAGGCTTCAACAAGATCAATAACTAAATACACTAACAGACAGCACTTCAGTTTAACTCATTACCAGTGGCGGCTGGTACTAAAGGGCACAAGGGCACGTGCCCACTCAACCACCAAGATAAAGGTAGAAAGAAATACGCCTGTAATTCAGTGCATTATCTTATTTTATTATTTTTACGTATTTTTATAGCGGTGGTATCAAAGTTTCCTTCCGCATCACAGACACTAGTGCATATGCGAACGCTTAAAACTATGTTCCGGGGCACTATTTCCGATGTACCTATTTCGAGTATGAATCGGACGGCTCCGTTTATCTTCGCCGTATGCACTTATACGGTCGCTTCGGGGCACGCAATTTGGTGTCCCCAGTTAACGTCTTGCATTCATTGCGACTGCATTGTTTTCAGCGCGTACCGCGCATGTGTGATTTCAAAGTCTTGAAGTGACGTTTATGATGAATGATGGATGTTAATTGTGTGCAAAATCTTAAAAAAGAAACCCGCTATCATTTGAGGAAGGAAAACTTTTAATTAAGAAGAAAGGAAGGCCTATTCCTGATTTAAATATAAATAAACTACATTTCCCCAAGTACTCGAATTCACAATAGAGTATTCAATAAAAATATATACGAAAAATATAAGTGGATGTGTGCACGTTCACTAACAAATAAATTACTTTGTTTTATTTGCTTAATTTTTAAGAAAGAGCTTAGTGCGTGGAATAAACAAGGATTGAATGATTTAAAGCATATAAGCATAAGGAGGGCAAAGAAACGGAAATTCCTCACGTTTCTCACATGAATGCATGCGTGGATTTTAGTGTTCTAGGCAAAATGGACATACTGAACAGTTAGACAGTGCTTATTTGCAACATAAAATTAGGTACAACGAAGATGTGGAAAAAAATGGTCATATTTAGCGCCGGTTAATTATATGTATAAAATTTTGCAAAATTCTAGATTTATGTACAAAAAATAGGTACGTTTTTATTCTGTATGTTTGATAGTTAACTCAATTAGGTAAGTAGTAATAGATAATTCTTTTATTAATATACTATAGGATCAAATTGTTTTGGCTACTAGTTTCGACATATGGTAGTAATTGTCTTCTTCAGCCTAAGCATGACCTCATAATAGTTGATTGTCCGGTCAGGAATCATATAACTATAATCCAATTTAATACACTGTTTGCTAAGTTTTTTAATGAGTTGATTATTATGGGATCATGCTGAGGCCTGAAGAAGACAATTACTACCATATGTCGAAACTAGTAGCCAAAAACAATTTGAGCTCTACTATATTAATGAAAGAATTAGGGAGCACACTTTCGAATTTAATTTATTTACCTATTTTTATTTTGTGCCCGCCTCTTTCATAACTCACGAGCCGCCACTGCTCATTACAGATATCACAATAGCCTAAAATTCTAGAAAGAGTTAAATGTATCGAAAGAAGAATTTTGATTTAAATATATCCATAAAACATCGTCTATAGCAGTAATTTCTTATTTATTGGTTAACTATATTTTTTAAGTATTTATCCTTTAACTGGTGAACCGTTGTTGGTACTAATAAGATATTTTCCCCAATACATAATTTTGAATATCTAGATGAATTGTGGCTGTAAAATTGTGTTAAATTTTTGGTTTAAAAAACATTTGTGTCCTACCTCTGTAATTTTCTTAATTTTTTTTTGAATGTAATATATCAAGACCTGCGTATTGTTAGAAATTAAAATGAAATTCGTCCTATTTATGGTACTTCATTAAATTATTTATAATATTAGATCAGTGTTTCATATGGAATGAAAGAAAATAACATGTAAACAATAATCTGGTGATCTAGAGTAAAGAAAAATATAGAGTATCAACGAAAAAGAATCAGGTTACTTACGCTAAGGTTAAGCAAATGTTTATCTCTATCTGTGTGTAATTATATCGATCAAAACATCATGGTAGCATAGGACCAACGTTCGGTTTCTGAAACGTTAAAACAGCAGTAAATCCATTTATTTTTTAATTTAATTATTTATTGTGGACTTTTATGTTAACCACAACTGCAGTATAGCTAATAATGTTAAGTATTTAAATTATACTCTATAGTTATTGGAAATATGGATAATAATGAATCATCATTAATCATGAATTACAGTACTATTAATAGCAGTCACATAGGTAATAGTTTATACAAAGCATGTTGTTTTTTTGTGTAACTATAATAATAATCTCAATAACTGAGTAAGTTTTCTTTTGGGAAACTTTGTGTAATCAAAAATACAATATATATAAAAATAACATTGAATTTTATGAAACTTTTTATAGGTTCTTTCATAAATTCTAAGCTTAGAGTATCTTGTATTTGATTTCAAAGGTTTAGTTTGGATTGTACACGGTAAGGTATCAGGAACACAAAGGACGTCCAGACAGATAGGTTGGACAGATCAAAGATGTGTGTGACACGGAAGTGTAATTGAAAACATGGTTGAAAAATCTATACTTATTGCTGTTGCGTGCGCTTATTTTTTTCCTTCTTCACGCGTACCCGTGTCAATTTTCCACTTCAAATATTCTACTGGAGTCAAGGCGAGTAAACATGAGCTCTCGAGGTTTCGCTTTATCATAATATTGAAGTTGTGAAACGTATTACATACTTGAACGAAGTTACATAATATAGCTTCGTTTGCACAATGTACGTCCAAAAACCAAAATATTTCATCTAATAATAATTGACGAAACTAAGAAAAGACAAAATTTAGCAATCTGAAGATATTTCAGCTGTATGTATAGCAATGTAGAGCATATATTTTAAATTTTTACCGGAGAAAAATGCAATATGCTTGTGTGTTAGCGGTAAATAAATAAAATATTTCGATAATTATCTAACTTTCTTAATCACAGGATATCTTATCGAAAATATACAATATTCCGAATTATAATTTTATGGCATTCGATATTCCATAATTCGAAAATATATTTTCAACCCATTAGATTATTTTACATAGTCGCATGTTTCATGCAAATTTGTATGAAAAAAATTATGTTTTTTTTTATATAAGACTAGACTTCGATATATTTAATTTAATTAAAAAGATTTCAAAATATCAGCGTTTGTTATATAAAAAAAAAATTGTACATTCGTTCAAACATAACGGTGTCTCGAATTCAGAGCAAACTCTAAGCAACTTATCAGATAATAAATCTCTAATATTCAACATAATACAACATAAAAGTTTCAGATCTTTCTCCGTGGTCCATGTTTTTCATTACTTTACGTGTGAACTCCTTTCGTAATGGTACCAGCAAAATTAATTAAGTGAATGCTCAAGTAATTAAAATACTACTCTAGTGCGCGGTGGTAGCAAACCCATTACAAGTTGGTTAATTTAACAAAGTAGCAAATTACGCTGAAGAAATGCAAAACATGCATTACAGCACACCTATTGTGGAATGAAGGTACTTTACTTCGAATGATTTTCGTGCCACTAAATGTGCTACAAAGAGCGCATATAAGTCTTGTACGAACTACTGTCGATGAATGTGTATGTGTAATGTACTCTCGAGTTACAATTAGATTATAGCGATTACAGCAGAGAACTGATTCGATAGGTTCTAAATATAAATCTTTATTTAACTACCAAAAACCAGACATTGTTAAATACTATCTCATGAATGCTGAAATTGCGAGGTATGTGAGACATGTAAAAATGGCTCACATGCTTAACGCTAGTTCTAAATTGCTGAAATTTTTAGAAACTCGTATTACTTTTTGCAATCCATATTACAATTTTGAAAAATAACAAACGACTAATACCATAAACACAAATTGACAAAGAATAGAAAGAAATTAAGCCAAGATGCAAGTATACGTGAGATGGACTAACAATACTCTCGTTGCTGTTCAGTTTATAACCTAAAACAAGCATCAAATTCGGCAAAATGTTAACTCCCACAAAATCGCCTCTCCCGAATAATGCTCTATCTTCACATTTGAAAATACTTTTATCAAAAACTATTAGGGATATCATCATTTTTCTGCAGGATATGGACCAATAATAAGCGATTATTTGCAAACTGTGATTTTTTTAAAATATCTTCTATATTCGAAGAAGAGCAAAACAGATGGAAATAGAAGAAAGGAGGCAATCTGAAGGCAAGCTTTGGGGTTTGATGTAGATGAATGTGTAAATATATTTAAAAAAAAAACAGAAACTGTCTAGTTTTAGGGAAAACAATAAATAAAAGTGGCACGTTTTTAACAGCATCGACAGCACCATATACAGCCCATGAAATCCCTACGTGCTTCACTAAAAAACATTTTTTTCAGGTCGGGTATAGTACCAGCATTTCAGAATAAAATGATGCTGAGAAAAGGCAAAATAATTAAATAGGATCGAAGACATTGAAGCTAAAAGCAATGATATGTTTTTTAAGTCGCTCCTTTAGGTTTAGGACATCACACATTTAGATTTTCTAAAACATTATATACGTTTTTAGCAGTTACTCTTAGTGTTCGTTCGCAAAAGAAGTAAAAATTAAGGTACATTCGAGGTGCCACAATAATTATCAATTTGTTAACGTAAAGTTCTTGTGATTTCAGGAAGTCGTATTTAGTGTATAACATTTAAACCTATGCACCTGACATCAATCACTTCATGAAACTTTTCTTTTTTAAGTACTAGTCTTGCCTCATTATAATAATGCACTACTATTACATCTCTATGGCTGCAAGTTTTTGTATCGATTATTATATAAGACTCGGCATACAACTGACATAAATTATTTTGACCATTTAGCGTTGAAAATGGGACCTTTCACTCGGAAATCGGAAGCTGATAAAACATTCTTAACTCACGCCCCGCAAATAATTAGTCCATTAAAAATCGTGGCTACTACACGTAGAGATCGAGTAAAAGGCGCCAGTATGGACAAGAAAATCAGCGACGCTCCCGTACGCACACGCATATACAGGCTGTTTGAAGTTTTACAAACTTTATAGGCTATTACACTTTAAACGAGGAGAGAACTTTCCCGCTCAAAAGTGTAAACATGCATTCCACGATATTGGGGTAAACTGATATATACTATACTATAGCTAGAGTAATTTTGCAAGATTAGTGCTTTTTTAGGTAGTAGTACAAATATAGTGTAAAATTAGTGAAATATACAGAATTTTCACTTTTGGGGGAAACATTACTCTAATGCAGGAAAATTTTCACTTTCTATGGGACTTTTTCCAGCATCGGGTGTCAAATCCCTGTACAGGGGGGGCCAGCACATTCGCGTCGGTTTATATACGAAAACTGGTAACATATTTTCAAACTGTTTTTGTCAAGGGTTATACGGGTTCAGAAGGACCACATTTAAAAATTATTTTGAAGTATACGGGGTGAAAGAAAAGTTACACACCAAAGTTGTGAAAAACTAAATGGAACACCCTGTATATTATGGCATATTTTAATAGTACAGACCAAATAAAGGCAAGTTGGTATTAGGTTTCTTATACCTAACTCATCTCGTTTACGAGATAATTAACCATTCTTCAAGATATAGACCAAAAGTTAAGAGGCATACTTGTCATGCATATTTAAGCTAAATATTTTAAACTGTATTTATTTTTTTGCGCTTCCGTCCAGAAACACTCATTTTGCAGTACTTAAAAGCGGCGGGAAAACTATCGTTTTCCTGCCTAGGCAGGCAAAAATGTCACTAAAGGTTGGCCATACTAGATTCCGCATGACAGACGTGTAATAAATTGTCATTAAGCTACTGTTCAACCATGCTAAGATTAACTGGTGCCTTCATTGCACTTATTATTAATAAATAGATATTAAACTAGAAAGAAAATTACAGAAAAAGATTTATTATCGGAAACGTCAAAATACTAAGGTATGTAACATGTGTGCCAACTTGTACTGTCAACTCCCTAGTGTCAAAATTTCTTTTCTATTTTCAATTCAAAATTAAAATTTGTCGGCCCAAAAAACATTGTGTATCACACGGCGAGAAACTACAAACCGTACTCATACTCGCAAAACTGTAGTTTCTGGCCTAGTGATACAAATAACTATTTAACTAAAGCATTAGACTTGATAATAAATATAAAAGTAATGCAAAAATTATACAGCGTGAACAAAAACATACTTTTAATTTTCGCTATCTTTAAAGGCAAGTAGCTTTCTTACTTTAAATGGAACACCCTGTATTTATTACCTTGTTTAGATTCCAATTTTAACGGTTGTATTAATGCTTACTATACCTATCTCTTATAGTTTCTTAGTAATTTAAAATTTTCTTCTTTAAATATTAATTCGTGGCCATTATTTTTATTTTTTTTTGAAGTAGGCTTGGACAAATCTGCTGTTATTATTCAACATAGATAGACGACATTCATCAGCCTAACTCTTCAACTGGGCTTTTCTTACGTACTAATTGAAAGTCATAACTAACAATAAGTAAACTTCAGAAATGTACTTTATTAAAACAGATAAACTGATATGTTAAAAACTGCTAATGTTTTAGAAAGTGTTCAAAATGATGGCTGTGGTTTTCAATGCAGAGGCGTACTCTTTCTTGAAATGGGTCTTTAACATCATTCAAAACATTTCGAATCGCCATTCTTCTTCGCTCTTTTATATTGTCGGGCGTAGTTGGTGGTATGTCATAAACAATATTTTTAATATATCCCCATAAAAAATAATCTGGGCTCGTTAGGTCTGGAGATCTTGATGGCCAACTCTGTGAACCTTCGCGGGCTATCTACCTATTGGGATACTGCCTATCTAATTCATCCCGAACACTAAGTGCGGAGGAGCACCGTTTAATTGCAACCAAAGTCTTTGTCGAATATTAATTGGTATATTTTCCAAAAGTATTCCTAAGTTATATTTTAAATTGTAGAAACATGGCACTATTTAAGAAATCATCGAAAAAGTATGACCCTATGACATGCTTTCCAACTATTCCGCCCCACACATTAACAGACCATCGATGTTGACGATTTAGGGTTCTCAAGAAATTGGGATTCTCGTCACTGTAATAATGAAAATTATGCCTATTAACTAATCCGTTGTTATGAAAATTTTATTCATCCGAAAATAACACATAATCGAGAAAATCTTCGTGATCTCCCAACTTTTCTAGAACCCATAAACAAAATTCAAGCCGCCGATCATAATGTACTTCCAAAAGTTCTTGATGCAGTTATATGTGGTATGGGTAAAATTTATTCTTCTTTATAATTCTTCTGATGCTCCCTCTGTTTATCACTGTAGTTTCTTTTATTTTTCGCTGACTTCTATACGAATTTTCAGCAAGAGATCCGATAACTAAATTATTATTCCCTTCATTTCCGGCAATCGGTTTTTGTCGTTCTGTTTTCTTATAAGGCGCACTTCTTGCACTTCGGAAAACTTGCAGCAAATTTTCTAAATGCTTATCGGGATGGCGTCTGCTAGGATATTTTTGCGCATAAATCCTTGATGCTAGCAAACAATTTTCTTCACAATCTCCAATTATCAAAATCATATCAATCCTTTCTGCTTGAGGGTAATTTCTCATTGTAAATAATTAAAATGCTTTTTAAACAATAACGAACAACAGTGATGCATACCTAACAAGTTCTGTTACTGTTAAATGCCTTTTGTGTATAATGAATAATAGCGACAATTTTGTCTAAGCCTACTTTTTAAAAAAGAATGGATAGGAATTAATATTTGAAATACAATATTCTAATTACTGTATAACCTTTAACAACAAAAAAAAAATTGAAAATATGTTACCACTTTTCGTATATAAACCGACGCGAATGTGTGGCCCAGCCTGTATAGTCGATCTACTTGATATCAGTATGAGGTTTACAAAATGTAAAAAGATGATGAAATTCAATTTAACAATTAATATACTCCAAAATGAATCTATTTTGCAAACATTTATTAAACAAACATTTGATATAAAGATTAGCAAAAACTACAAATCCGTTTTCCAGGTGTACACACAGTAAAAAAAAAATATTGTGATATTACCTACAGCTCTTATTTGACTTGACTTTTTGAAAAAAAGCGCAATTATCCCCAATGTCCCCACATTGGGGATAATTGCGGGAACCAACTCTGATTCGTAATTTCTGGTAGTCGGAACTGTGGTACTTAACTATTAAACATTTTTATTTGAAGCAACAAAAAATAGGGATATTTACGGTTAACATTTAATATTTGAATTGATATATAAATACATCAAAAAAATGTTGCTTTAAATAAAAAATATATTCAGAATGAATAAAATAACTATTTAATTTTACAGAAAAGCTTTTTCGCCGTATTACGAAAATTGTTGAATTTACTATTTTTTGGTTGAATCAATGTGCAAGTACTTATTGTACACACATAATAAAAATGTCCACTCGCTACGTCTAAAGATTTTTTTTGTTTTTAATGGAATGATTTGTTACGGAAACGTAAAAAAATAGTTTAAAAAGTTTAAACATTAAACTATCGTTATTCCCAAATAAAATAAAATAGAGAATTGTGGAATCAATGCATGCCTTTTCTTTTTCTAAGTGCACAAATACATAATAAATAGAGACCTACTGTATCAAAACTGGGATGTTCAGTGGAAAGCCGCCTATAATAAACGGATGACTCAATATGCTTACATTCACCCATCAGTATTAGCAGACCTGGTATGAAACCCATGATAAAAAATCACGTTCATATCGCACTACGGTAGCAAGAATAAATTTGGACATGGTCAGTACCCATCACACTTACACAAGCTTCAGATAATTGAGTCGCCAGATGCCGGTGTGGGCACGAGTGTGTGATCTTAACCACATTTTAACTTACTGCCCCTTACATAAAGATACCATAAACTCTCTTATAAACCAACTGATGGGAGAGGGGGTCGAACTTCCTACAAGTATAATAACGTTAATGTGCTATAATAATAAAGTTATTTACGATTTCATAATAAATGCACTTACCAAAATGAGCATACAAATATAGAGGTAAAGTAACTTCCATCCTAACTCACCTCTGTGGGACAACCTATTTTCCGTTGCCGAATTCTTGTGTTGTTAAAAACGTTAGTCATCCCGACAGGCCCCGGGATGTGAAGTGTGTGACCACGTCTTAGTCCTTCTAGTTACTTTAACCATCATAACACATAGTATTATGCTAACTTACTTTTATATTACCAGTTAAATTCTATAGATTCTAATATCGTTCATAATTCTAAATCATTGAGGCACATGGGCTATGATCCCAAGATGCTAAAAAACAAAAAAAAAAAGTGCACAAATATTTATTTTCGTTTACTATACCAATCATTACGTTTCCTGTTCCTCTGTGCTAACGTCGAATTTTAGCTTCAAGTCGGTGGCTTTCATTGGATCACGGCTGTACATGTAATATGTATAGGTATGCTCCTTCAACAAACGTTTAACTTTACGGTTTCAAATTATTGAAAGTTCTCCGGGGCCTATCCCAAATTACAGACACCTGGGCGTTTATCGCGTACACCGTAACGCGCTAATTTATTTAAACGCATTAAATTTGACTTTAATCCGGTTGTTTGATGTTATTTAATATATTAGCGCCGTAATGAGACGTGATAACTTATGTAAGGCATATCTTGAATTTAATATGTAGGTACTTACACATGTATGCTTGGAATTTATCTCGCCTGGTTCCGTGTTGGCATATTAACGTGTTCGATTGCTCATATGTCAGTTATGTTTAAATTTATATTTTCCTTATGGGTTTTTTTATAGATAGAAAATTATCTTTTACATTTCCGGTTTGCTCATACCTTAATTGCAAAGATTTTTGGTATGTTTTATTCTTTTCTCATAGTTATCGATTTTCATATAATGTGCTTAATAAAGCTTTCGATAAGAGGAAGACAACTTTTCCTGGGAAAAATCGATAGAAAGCTACAATGTCAGCTGTTGGAGGCCCGTCACCAGAGATAAGGTATCCTACCAACCAATCTAGAAAAAAGTTCTTCCGTCATAAGCCTTCAATCAAAAAGATTGCCACTGGGGGAAAGATGGCTTTGTCGTTAATAAACATGCATTAATTGAAATAACATATTCTTTTAAATAGTAGCAAAGAAATATTTGTTAGGCGTTAAGAGGCGAAAAAGATTTTTTTAAACAAATAGTATTTTAAAAGCATATTTCTTCCTTATGAAAAAATACAATCTTGATTTCAAAACAATATTAGTTGCAAAATGTTTGTATTAGCATAGTGAAACATATTTGGTCGAATAGTTCTAGAAATAATATTCAAATAAATATTTAATTGATTGTAAGACACGACAATATTTGAAATTGATAAAATATATCTTTAATTTAATAATTTGCTTATTTGAGAGAAATAAATTATTTCACTGAGTATATACAGGGTTTTTGACGGTAATGGCTAGTTCGAGATTTTCCGGTTTAATGAAATTCTTCAGTTTTAAAAATTTGAGGTTTGCAATAATTTGGCACGTACTATTTTGCTTAAATGTTTCCACCTTTTTTGCACTTCTGATTAACCGGAAGTCGCCATAAACTTTATTATTTTAAATAAAACATCCTATATATTGTTACATTTTTGAATTCACTATAAAATTCTACAACGATTTACTACTAGGGTTCCTTATAGCCTCTTCAACTGTGTTTTAGATATTACGATTTTTGTTAAAATTTCGACATTTTCATTGTTGTATGCACGTCGGAAGTCTCCCACTTTAAAATTAGTAAGTACTAACATTGTTTTACCAAAAACTACTAAAACATTCCAGTGGCATTATATAGTGTGTTTAACAATTAGTGACATATCAAAGAATTTTAAAAGTTGCAAAAGTTAATTTTTTCAAATAGAACATCCTGTATATTTTTATATTTTTAGATGTAAAATTACATTAATTTGCTGTAACATTCTCTAACTCATCATCTAATAGTTTTCTTTTAAATTACTCTGTTTTATTTAACGTTTTCGATTGGCCGAATAATATTTATAATAGGCAACATTTGAGTGTTACATATTTATCGTCCAGGTTAGTACATATTATTTATTATATTATCTATGAATATTAGTTGATTCATAGGTAACATACTGGTCTCGAGAAAATCCTCGCATAACTATATGCAAGCCCCAATCCCAATCCATAGTGATGAAAGCTATATTTTTCATTTTCGAATCAGCTTTAACATGCTCATCACCTTTATTTCGCTTTCATTATATTTAGGTTAAAATACGCATTCTTGGTCTGCTCACTCATACACTGTAAAAAAAGTTGCCTACAATTTTACCGATAAATTTGCTTCATAACTATTCATACTACCATCTAGTAAATTTCACCTGCTGATGTATTTTTCAAAGATTGTACTGTAAAATTCGTATGTAATATTTATATGAACTGTATATTTGCCGAACGCGTACAGTTAAATAACCTAATAACCAATCACATTGCGGCGTATGAATTTCGTATTTTCCATGATATCTACAGTTTTACCCGAAAATTCAAGTAAAAAGTAAATATAAAAGATCCTCAAATTTTTACCCAAATTTAAATACCCAAAAAAATTGTCAATTTTACATTTTTAAGTAAATTTTGATAGTAAACATAAAATTGTACATGTTTTTTCCTGTATTTTCCTTTCGAATTTTTATTACATCTTAAACTTACATGAAAAAGCTATAAATTTTACCGAATTCTTTTTGCCATGTTAAATATCCTAGAACCAGACCTAGACCATTTATTGTGGTAAATTCACAACGTTATTACATGTAATATTCCTAATTTACCATGGCAAAATTACTGTATTTTTTTTACAGTGTACCATTATCACACAACTTCAGCCATCGGTTGCAAAATTTAATTTAATTTACCTAATAATGATCTTTGCGTGATCTTGATTTGTTGCGTAGATAAAGACAAAAAATATAGTCAGAAAATTTTATAATACATTGTACTATCTTTAACAAATTAAATGCGAATTGAAGCTCCACAAATCTTCGATTATTTATGCAACCGAAATTACAAGTACTACGTACCGAGCAATGCATAATTCAGAATTGTTTGCAAATAATTATTTCAGTGTGCTGTAGCTTGGATTGCATTAATAATCGAAGATTTGTGGAGCTTAGATTCGCCTTTAATTTGCTAAAGATGAGATAATACCGTTTATGCTTTTAATACGTGGCAGCAGCGTGTATACCTTTGGTAGATTTATCTGTGATTTAATATTGGTTTATGTTTTTTTTTTTAGTTATGTGTGTCTAATTAGAATTATTTATAAATTTGGAAACATTTTTAATTTGACGATTACCCTTGACGAAAATTGATTAATGAGGTTATCTTACCGATGAATTCTTATAACCATATGTACACAAAGTGGTTATTGGAATATAATTAATAATTCTTATGATATATTATGGAAAATATTTAAGTATTGCTTTGCTTTTATAAATTTACATGGACTTATTATTGATTTAACAAGGCGGTTAAATCGGTTGACCAGTCGACTCCTTTCTACTCACTGTTTCCTTGGATACTCTTTGTCCCTTTCGAATGAATTTCCAATTCTGAACACGTTTTAATTAAATCGTTTAATACTATAGTAAAAAAAGTGTTTTCAGGAAGTGAGAAAGAAAAAATATTGGAATTGTAATGTTGAACGGGAAATTTATTGTTTTTATTTCTTTGATAACACGATAACCGTTTCTAAAATATTCCAATTCCAATTTTAATAAAACTATGTTAACGAAAATTATCTGAAACTACTAGACTAGTGTAAATGCAGTAAAATATTCAGCAACATTTTCTGACTCTTTGCTGCTAACATATATATAAGTGGACTTTAACGCTGAATACACAAACGTGTATAAAATTCTCAAAAAAAACATCAATTTTATGGATTTTTTTTGGTGGAGGCCGAGTAAGAAGCTTCAGAAATAGTTCTACGGTTGATAAACAGCGATCAATTTACGACAGTACTCCGTTGTTAAACAATTGTCTTTGTATAGTGCATGTAAATATCATGTCAAAGTCGAAGAACTATTTAGACATGAGTATAAAAGTATTAAGGTACAACGCAAATCATTTATAACAAACTTCTGGGGATCATCAAAGTAAAAAAAGTTATAAACAGTATTCATTACAACTAATATATTGCTCATAGCAAACAGTTCGTTATATGCAGTAGTTCTCACGCCTCTAAGATAAGCCAATCGGTATGTTATATGCACGTTCCTATTCCCTGATTCATACATTTACATAGCAATGTGAACAGCACTATATATGCAGGTATAAATATTAGGGGCACTATGAGAAACAATTCCTTAAACCAAAGAAGCTAACGAAATCTTTGTACCCACAATGTGTTTTTTTTTTCATTTCAGCCTAAAGAATTGTACTGTTAATGGGTATATTATTGGCTCGTTGCTATTTAAATCAAGTCGCATATTTTTTCAAGTTCATGACACTTACTAAAATGCTTGATTATTTTTTAATATTCCCGATATTCTAAAACGAAATGTTCTCATAATAAGTAGAAGACTACTCAGACTATCCTCCCGGTCATCAATCACTAATGGAGGTATCGTTAATAAATGCATACGTCAAAGTGATGCACACCGCCATCGGTGCTTACATTTTTTCCCATTTATTTACAATCAAAAGAAAATTACTTCACGGTCAGGGATATCTGTTTATTAAAGAAAATTTGTGTAAGTATACGTTATAAGCGGTTGAATATTAGAAATGATACCTCTATATTTATATTTTGCGGCACCAAATTTTGGATTAGATGCAACAATTCGTACTTTATAATCTGCGTTTTAATTACAAATTATAATTGTTTCTATATTCATAAATCACACAGACGCAGAAGGCAAGTACACAGGATCGGATTCCCTAATGAAACTAAATGTCTGCTATATTTGGGGACCAGAAAGGAGAGAGCAACAGAGGCAGAAGTTTGTATCAATTGGCTCCACTGCTAATTTTATGAATAGGCCCTCTTCCCCTCCCTCAATAACAATCAAAAAATCATAAAATATTTAAGTACTCACAATTATAAAAAACATGCTCGTCACACTTCTTTCTTAGCAAATGAAGTAATTAGTTCATCAATGTCTATCACTCGTGCTTTTTTCATTTTCAATTGAAATATTAGCAAGTTCACTAAGTCTTTTCTGTCCTTTTATGCCGCTTCAACAGTTTTTGATTAATTTTATCTTAGAAAACGAACTTTTTGTACTTGCTGCTATCACAGAAAGAGTCAGAAATAGTAAGAGTACTGTAACTAAGGCATTCGATACGATGTCTCATAAATTACTAATAGAAAAACTCCATCGTTATGGCATTAGAGATGTGGCGTATGATTGGTTCAAATCGTACCTCACAAACCACCAGCAAATAGTAAAACTGCATACAGTTAATGAATATATAAAGATATATATTCCAACATTACGACCACTCGCGTGCGCCAAGGTAGCGTGCTCAGCCCACTTCTGTTTATTATATTTTTAAATGATCTATTTCTAGTTAATCAAAACAATAACGAGAAAATCATTAGCTTTGCAGACGATATAAATATTTTAATGAAAGAAATAGATTTCATCTCATTAAAAGAAACAGGTTCATTACTACCACGAAACTTAAAAAATTAAACCAAAAATTAAATTCAGCAAAAACAAAATGCGTGCTTTCTAAAATTAATGAAAGCATGGAAACGCCCAATAATATACATTTAGGTAACGAAAAAATAGAATTGGATAAACATTGCAAGGTACTAGGCCTAGTTGTGGACGATAAGCTGAAATGGACGGAACACATAAGATTACTCTGTGAGAGACTCAGCAGCGCCATTTATGGCCTCAAAATTTTAAGGTCTGTAGTCAATTTCGCGACAATGAAAGTTGTATCATGCTACCATACTATCAATTATACGCTATGCGATCCTAATATGGGGAAATTCAAACGAAATCAATAAGATTTTCTTATTGATCTTACTACAAAAACGGACTGCTGGGTCATAAAGCAAATGCCTTACTGAGAACCCTTTTTAAGGAAAATAATCTCCTGACAGTGTATGGATTCTATATCTACGAGTGCTTGGTTTTCATATTTAAATTCAAACACCTTTTTGAAGAAAATGAGAAAAATCACATTTATAACACAAGATTTAAAAATGATTATAATGTACCATACTATAAATGAACCCAAAAAGCAATAACTTACAATAGTATAACATTCTTTAATTAGTTGCCAAGCAAAATAAAAGAAGAAAAATGTATAAAGAAATTTACACAGGATGTATTTAATTTGCTTTGTGAGTTGAAGCAATACACTGTCCAGGAATAAATGAATTATACAATTTAATATGTATTAATTATATCCTTTTTTTCTGAGTGGCGCCTGTTTCTTGTTATTATGTATACGCAGTATTTTTTTTCTTTGTGTTTACATTTAAAACAGAAATAAAGAATTTGAATTGAATTGAATTACTTCTAGAAAACTTAAACCATTATTTTTCAACAATTAATAATTTTACCAAAATCATATACAGTTGAGGCAGATTGTAGTTGGCGCTGAACGCAGGCACGGAAAGGTAGAAGCTGAGAAGGAAATGCAGACGAAATATGGCTTTTGATAAAATTCGTCGTCTCTTGTATGTAATAGTTCTACTGGAAATATACAGCCAAATTTTTCTACGACACTTTTCATCCCGTTAAATCACTCTGGGAATGATGTTTAGCATCTGCCAGCCTCTCACCTTCGCACTATTCGTCAAAGATTTTTCTTTCTTTTTCTTTGACGTTTAGAGACAATGAATGCACTGACTTGTGAAAGTCCATTTAACTATAATTTTCAGAAATTGGTGTTGAAACTCCCTTAAAAAGACGAATTCATATTTTTGAGATAGTTCTTTTAGAATATTCCATCCATTTAGGCTGTGACCAAAAAAGTATAGAGTTTCTCGACAAAGTTGTAGTAGTACTAAAGTTCAAGCGATGGTTTGCAAAAAGCCAATGCTTTTTCTTTTTTAAGCACCATTTTTATATTTTAGTTTAGATGACTTATTAAAAATCACTCATACACATACACGAAGTAAATTTTCACTATCCAAATTAAAACAATATCCCTTTTCGCATAATTTATTTGCTATCGCAATCGGAATTAAAGTTAATCCCGTCAACGAAAGCCGAAGACTAAAATTTACAATACAATAAATACAATATTTTCTCAAATAATTTTGGTGTTTGTATATGCAACCCGGCTTTGAAAGGCGTTATATGAATAGAAAATATTATGTGGAAAAGTTTTATCTAGTCATTATTGAGTCTCTGTAAGGGCTTTTAACGTGTCCACATCAAATTTAGTAAACAAATTTGTAATTGTTTACACAGATATCATAAGAAATAGCATCGCATACGAATAAACTCAAGCCCGTAATAATTGTTATATTAGGCGCTCAACGCAGAACACATAAATCGTGCCAATGACAAAGCCGGTTTTGATTATTAAATGTATTGGTAGAAAACCAAAATGTTAAAGTTTTTTCAACTAAATATTCATCAGTAATTTTCAATGTAAATCTTGAATACTATTTTCTAAAAGCTGCAAATTAGAGATATGTACGTCTACTGATGACGAGGATCGGGTTCCTAGCAAGTGTGGGGCTCGGTGCACCGGCGGAAGTTGCGCTCCTGGACAATAGAACACATTTTCTGTCACTGCCTGTCTGTCAGTTGAATGAGGTTGGTGTTTTTGGGAGAGCTTTTTTATTGGAAAGCTTGAAAAGGATCTCTTTTATAAAGACCCTGACCTACCTTGAAGTCCTGAACTTGCAGAAGAATTTTAAAGATGAAATTCACTCTGCTATAGACTCTAGTAAGCGCATTGATTAATCAAACCATGCAGATGCTATTTGTATTATCAGCATATACAGTGCATAAAAGAATAACACACAAATTTTATTTATTGTAAAGTGAATTTACTTTCAGAAATAAGAATCTATTTCTATCAACAGTTTTTTTTGTATTATTTCCACTTTAAACTTATGAGAAGAAAAAATATTGTCCCTTATAATTTACAAACAGTAGTAACCATTATCTCTAACGTTAGTCATTTGCGGACAAAGATCCATTAAGATATTTTTAATTTATTTAGAATTATGCCAGTAACTTTGGCTAATTGATACTGATGGAACTTCCTGTATTTAAATATATTTAAACTCTTGTATATCGATGCATTTAGAATAATCTTAAAAGTGAAACGATTATAAAAAAAAAACTAACCTGTTCGGTTATGTTTTCACTGCTACTGAGCTAGTAAGTGTGCCAATGCGCCTTTCTAAGTATCTTGCCGGTGATGTGTTACAAATGCATTAATTTCTTTTCTTCGTCACTAAATCACTAGCCCCGTGATTGGAAATTTCTATTTATGATATTTTTAACGAACATTCGGGAAGCAATTGTTTTTACTTTGGTAAAAATATCAGATTTTTATTTATTGGTTTAATTTATATGGAAGATTATTGTTTACTTTATAATACAAACAAAAGAAGGTCTCGGACTATAAATCGCAAATTCTAGTGAAACCTTGTCAGTTTATAGACCCCACGCAAATGCAGCACTCAAGGATACCCTATGTTGCTGCGGAATTGCAACTTTGCAGGTGCAAATTCTTTTCATTAAAATTCCCCAAAATTCTTTCATTCAAAATAACTTTTAAACGGCGAGAGATATAAAAAAGAGTTTCAATGACAGGTATGCACCGTTTATGCGCCCTATCAAGTGGTAGATTTATTTATATACAGGATGATACAATAAGCACGAAACGGAATAAGTTGTGCATATTTTATCGGATTTTAGAAATTGCATATAATCACTCAATTTTTCATTAAAAACTGTATACTGAGGTGATTTAAATAATTATGCTGGGTACCCACAAAACTATGATTTTTTGTACTTCTTTATTCTAATGAGATACTCATATAGTGTTATTTGATTGTATTGTAATGGTGAAACCAATGTAAAATTATACCACGCACTAAATGCCTATGTATGATGTTTACGAGTTAGACAGACGCATTTGAGTGTAGACATAATATGTACATACCTATATTACGCTCTGACAGGGAACGGGCAGAAGAAAATGTATGCTTTCGCTGACTGTTCTTGATATACCAACGTACACAATTTAAATTTGAGATTTAGGGGTTTGCTTACACCACCACTCCATCGGGCGTAGTACTTTAAGAGATGTTTTAGCTATAATATTGTACAGGCTGTTAACTGTAATTACAATGTGTACCAAACTCATACTTTAGGGATGTTTAAACGTTGTTTATTCACAATATTATTTGGACAGCGGTGTTTAGATGGATAATGTCAGTTTGCTTTTTGTTTTATATCTTCAAAGAAAGAGAAAAAAATGTGCTCTCTGTGCTTTAAGTACTTTTCTTTATAGCAATTAATAATTGTTATGCACATAATAATAGCAATGTAATATGTGATGTGTATTTTTTCAATTTAAACAGAAGTTATACAGACATTATAAAATATTAGTCAAAACTAAGGTGCATTTAATTACGGTTACTTTTCGTCCAAAATAATATACTTAAGAAGAAAATAATTTTCCGGTGAAACAGCACTCTACTTTCAATTAAAATAAACATTTTTCTGCAAAAAGGTATCCTTTTCGTTTAACATGATAAAAACCAAAAGTTATAAAACTTTCCTTTGATGCAATATCTTTTTTCCGTGTACTTTAGACATTACACAATTACTTTAGACATATATATAGGATTCCTAGCGACTAAAAAACCCCCCTCGTGAGTAGTCGTATTGTACCCCCCGGAACCACGTTAGCATTACTTCGAGGGGACATCTCAAACAGATGGTCGGGCTCTCCAAAGCTTAGGTCTCACTGCAGCACTGTCTCCTTTCTTTGTCCCTCAGGATGTCTCTAACCATTTCATCGGCAGCTATCCAGTTTTCTTCCTGTGAGAGCATTTTATCAATTACGTTGTTTGGTGTTACTTCGCCCATTACTCGCTCAGCCTTCTCCACACTCATCCGATTCCGCCAGTTTGAAGCGTTTCAAGTAGGACTGGAAGTTCCCATGCCCACACAGAAATTGTGAGAGGTAGTAATTTACCTCGCCATGCTTCCTCTCAAACCAGGGTCTGATGTCTCGAATAAGGCGCTTAGTCCATACCGCGGTACCAGCCTGCATTTGCCACTGTTCTGCCATTTGTTGGTTAGTTCTCATAGCGTTTCTTGCCCACCAGGCCTTCTTTCTTTACTGCTGTTCTGTATTCTACCAGGAGGTCTATCGGGGGTATCCTCGCAACGGCCAGAAGTATACTCGTGGCCGCTGTTCTGTAGGCTCTCGCTATTCGTATGGCAATTCTACGTTACACCCTCTCCAGAACTTTCCTGTGCACCTCCTCTTTCACAGCTGTTCCCCATACAGAGGCACCACACAGGATTATTGATTCGGCGACAGAGTTTACATCCTCCTACTACACTCTCCTGGCCCACCAATGTTTGGCATAAGCCTGCTAATAGTTAATATAGCTCTGCACGCCTTCTCCGATGTACCTCAGCGGCTGTTGATCTTTTATAACTTCATCCGCAAGGTTGATTTTGATTCTTCTTCTCCCTCCTACCAGTAGGACAGCCTATGTCTTTTGTGGAGCCAGCTTTAGTTGGTTCCTTTGTAGATGTATTTAAAAGCAATATACTAGTATAATCAATACACAGTTCGTATGAAACAAATTTATTTATTTCTTTTTTAAATAAAAGTGGGTAGCAAAAATTTATGTATACATAAAGTTTAGTCCTTCATGTACTACTTCTCGTCATGATAATGAAACTCCTCAATAAATTGTTGGAAACACAAATATTGATTACAACGAGCATATTTTATAAAAGCGGACTCTCCAGATATTGACTATGTGGATAAAATTCCTTCATCATTGAACGAAAACACATATGTGACTGGCTGAAGAAATGTATGTGGTCCTACGTGCAATTCTAAGTTGCGATATCTTGAGCAGGATAGTTGGTTGTGGACCAAATATTGCAATTTGATTATCATATTGCAAATTACGGTCAATAATGGCAAACAAAACATGATCGGAGAACCGCTTAAAGAATCCGTTCCAAACACCAAAGCTGTATACGTCGAGCAGGTGTCCCAACCCAGTCGTTTCCTTGGAAATTGTAAGAAGGGCAGTGACCGCACAAGGATCTAGTAATAAAATTATTGGTGTTTCACTAGGAACTCGATGTAGGTACACATCGGTAAGCCATTTTCTAAATAGTTCATAAGTTAGCTTGCCAGATAACGATGCTTCAGCTTTAACATTTGGAGCCTGTTCGCATCAAAGCATAGTGTACATTATTAGATTTGATCACAATGCTAATGTTACTATGTTAACCTGGATAAGTTGTCGTGAGCTTTGGGACCAAATGTAACGCTTGCTTCCTTAAAGACTATCACCGTACCGTGCCGATATTGTAGGCTACATCGTGCAACTATATGTGGTGACAGATACAGAATGCACGGAGCACGCAAAGGCTTTGCCTCCTGCGGAACTTAAGGGATGGCTAGAATGCAATTCCAAACTAAACCCACTTTCGTCGTCTGCAATTGATATTTCAACAACGCGAGGACGATCCATCTCTCCAAATTCTAATCCTTCTATGATTTCTATTGCGAAAGTTGTTTCGGGTACACTTATATTGATCAGATTTCTTATCGCATCATGCAATTCTAATTATTTTGCGTTATTTGATTCTCATTACAATTATATGAAAGTATTAACACATGAGTAATATTTACTGATTGATGTGACCATGTTAGCTACCAACACTGCAAAACGTTATACATAAAAATTAATTTCTTACAGTGTTATCAGTTTTGTCTAACGGTTTCCACTTTGATGCAGAAATGCACTGAGAAATATACTCTTGATTTGCAACCGTCACTGATTCATCTGGGAAGAACGAATAGCTCCAAATAAGTTTAATTTAGTAAGTAAGATTTGCATCATCTTCATGGCTTATGTGTTTATTTAAGTTTTTTTCTTCAGATATTTTTATTAGCAAATCACCGCGATTAATACACTTACGTGAGGACATATTTTAACTTACTTTCTACAGTATTACTATTTATTCTACATAAGGAAATTACATTAAACAACTGGGGGGGTGAGGTGGGGCATCGAGTTCGGCACCATTCAGTGAGCCCTCTACATTATAACAAATCTTATTAAGATCTTTTTTTGATTTGATGCAGTGTTTTAGAGATATTCCGTTGTCTCAAGATAAAAAACTTTCCCATGCTAATATCTCGAATGGGGTGGCATCGATTGAGCTAATTTTTGGTATTTACAGTATGTGCACTGTTGAAAATATTACGGTGTTGGCGTTAATTTTGCGCTAGTCAAATATTTTAATGTTGATTTTTCCAAACTTTGCCAGACGAGATGACTACGCGTATTTAATAGAACAGAAATGACTAGAATTTCGTGTGAATTCTTTGTTTAGATATGAGGATTGACTATGCTTTTAGACATTCAGAAGCGTCAACCAATCAGAATTTTTCCCTCGGATAGAAATATAGAAACCCCACCTATTCTAATACAGTATTGCATTATACGCACTACCTGCATTGCACGTGTATCTGTTTTCGTGTTTGATTCTCCGTATTAACATATCCAAACAAACCACCAAATGTGACTGACTTGCAAAGTGTAACCTCGTGTTATTAAACGTTAATTCCAGTGGGCATAAAAATTTCAACATCTTCTCAAAAGATGTATTGGGAACATCTATTTACGCAATTAGTTTAGACTTGAATCAAATAGCATAAACATTCACTTAATTTTATAATGGTTCTCAAAAAATCATTTTAAAATTGGTACGTTTAGTTGAAACCAAAACTTGTGAATGAGTGGTTTTGCATATTTATAATTGAGAAAACGTCTTAAAGAGAGAATATTATAGCACTAAGAAATAGGCGTTGCATATTAAAAAGACGTTGTGTTTAGAAAATGGTGTTAAAACACCCAATAGATCGCATTCATTTAGTTAAACAGCTAATAAATTTGTCTTGTCTAGATCAAATAAAATGTTACTAGAAGTATTTTATAATTCCACGTGTCAGTTGGACAAAATAATTCCTTAGCAATAGAGAATACTTGACTATCGTTGCTCGTCAAATTGAAACTTCTATAGTTCTCGACAAAATAACACGAAAAGAGTGTGGACCTCTCCTGACTATTAAATTAGTCAAAAAAGTGTTAAAATTTTCAACAGTGTGTAACAGTTTTACGCATTTGCTTTAATTTTAGCACGATAGCTTTAGGGACACTTTTCAATGGCTTACCGAAGTAGAACCTTTAGAAATATTACTGCAGTTAAGCTGCTAAAAGTGAAAAAATGGAAATATATGTACCTAATTCAATTAAACGATGGTTGGAAAAATTGCGATTTTTTTAAATATGTTTACAAAAATTTGCAATTGAAGCACATTGATTTAAATTCTAAGAAACTTTTCGAATAACTTTTTTGGATAACATGTCATCTAATCTAACTTTTGCAGATTCATGGCATATTTCTTTGAATTACCGCCATACCAGTGGTCACGTGTCACGTATATATATAGTGCACCGATCGATTCCTTTGCCAAGCCACAAAAGTCAAAATTCATTTTTTTTCAGATTTCAATATAGATACTGAAAAATATAAACTATTTATTTTCACAAGAACGTTACAATGATCCAAACCCGCCTAATTTACCACTCTTCAAATGTTTTAGCCTTCTGAAGTAGTTAACAGGTAGAGCATCATGATACTATTTGCCGCACACAGCGATTAGTACTTTGGTTTAACTCACAACGAGTTAGACAGTTTAGTCGAAGGGCAAAGAAAGGCATTATCGCTGCTGGAGAAAGCTCAACTGTAAATATATTTTATTAGCTTATTTTACCAAGTTAAGAAATATTTCGTAACAAAACTATTTGTATTTGTAGGCGTATAAGACTTACACACATTTTTTTTTTTGTTAGCAATGAGAATAAACCAATATCTAGCGGACTGGATACTTATAACAATTTTAATATAGATATAATAATAATGTAAAATAGAAGAAATAACGGAAGTCATTCATTATACTTGCTATAGGTAAACAAGTTGTGCGTTAAGTAAAAAAATGTACAATAATACATTAATAAGTCATAAGTCATAAAGAAACTGTCATAAAATAAGTACTTAGATAGATATAGATAAATAAACTGTTTATTTCAAAAACATGTGCATGTTAGAAACAAACTAATTAAGAAAAAGAAATTATATTAATAGAAATAAGTAGCGAACAACAAACATTTAGGTTATAACGGTAACCAGAGTATAGTTAAATCTTTTACTTGTTTTTTAAACAATGTCAAATTGTTTATGTTTTTTAAAGGTGGTGGTAAACTGCTAAATAAATTACTACTAATATACCCTGTCTTTTTTTTTAAATTTCGCTGAATGAAGCCTTGGTGAAAGAAGTTCTCTCGTAGGGCTGAAGATCAACCGAAAGTAGACATTCACATACATGGGTCATTCCATATCAACCGGAACACCTAAAAAAAAATGACTTTTTGGATGCTTTTTATATTTTAAATTTGAAGTCTTTGCTCAAAATTAGAAGGCCCGTATTTTTTCCTAAAGTTCTACAGTATCTAATTACAGATATTTGCAAACAAATTTTGCAAAATCAATAAAATAATGTTTTAAAATGAATCAAAAGAAATGAAACATTATTTGTAACATTAATTGTAATTGTGTATAATTTGTGTTATGTGAGAGATTATAATGCGAAGAAGTTTTATATTCACAATTCTTCAAATTATTTAACCGGTGTTTGATTATTTCTTATTTTTTTTTCTTTGGGTATGCCGGTTTTTGTTTAAAATTAAAAAGACGTTTTTTAAATTTCATTTTTTATCCTACAAAACATAAATTTAATCTTTAATTTGACAATTTACTTAATAATTGTGAATGTAATATACAAAAAGAAAATATACATTGTTAAAACTTACCTTAATTTTATTTCTATCTTTTTTTGTTTCCACCTTAGCGGTATTGTCAAAAAATGTTTATTTTGTTATTTAATTACATTTAAACGTAAACGCAATTGTAAAACAACGATAGTACATTTATACATGGCCAATAAACAAACAAATAGGTAATATAGGTACTAATGTGAGAGGCGTTCGAGTTGTTTTCTACTCTATATTCGCAAAGAATCAGACCGTTTTATTCAACATTTATGCCATTTTCGACTTTAAAGCGCGATAATACGATAGGGTGCCCGACGATAAGGTGTGCGCGACGACTCAATTTGTTTTTCCTTTTTCCTTAGATATTACTATTATCAAGTTATTACACTGTTGAAAATATTAAGGTGTTGGCGTTAATTTTGCGCTAGTCAAATATTTTAGTGTTGATTTTTACAAACTTTGCCAGACGAGTTGACTAGGCGTATTTAATAGAACAGAAATGATTAGAATTTCGTGTGAATTCTTTATTCAGATATGAGGATTGACTATGTTTCTAGACATTCAGAAGCGTCAACCAATCAGAATTTTTCCCTCGGATAGAAATATAGAAACCCCACCTATTCTAATACAGTATTGCATTATACGCACCACCTGCATTGCACGTGTATCTGTTTTCGTGTTTGATTCTCCGTATTAACATATCCAAACAAACCACCAAATGTGACTGACTTGCAAAGTGTAACCTCGTGTTATTAAACGTTAATTCCAGTGGGCATAAAAAATTTCAACATCTTAAAGATGTATTGGGAACATCTATTTACGCAATTAGTTTAAACTTGAATCAAATAGCATAAACATTCACTTAATTTTATAATGGTTCTCAAAAAATCATTTTAAAATTGGTACGTTTAGTTGAAACCAAAACTGTGTAATGAGTGGTTTTGCATATTTATTAATTGAGAAAACGTCCTCAAAGAGAGAATATTATAGCACTAAGAAATCAGGAGTTGCATATTAAAAAAGACGTTGTGTTAGAAAATGGTGTTAAAACACCAATAGATCGCATTCATTTAGTTAAACAGCTAGTAAATTTGTCTAGTCTAGATCAACATAAATGTGACTAGAAGTATTTTATAATTCCACGTGTCAGTTGGACAAAATAACCCCTTAGCATAGACAATACTTGACTATCTTTGCTCGTCAAATTTAAACTTCTATAGTTCTCGACAAATTAACACGAGAAGAGTATGGACCTCTCCTGACTATTAAATTAGTCAAAAAAGTGTTAAAATTTTCAACAGTGTACAAATTTGACTTAGGTTATTTATGTCGTTTTTATCATTACTTGAATTTTTATTGCTTTTTATATAAGATGGAAATAATTAATGTAAGTTTTAACAGTGTACTTTTTCTTTTTGTATATTACATTCACAATTAATAAGTAAATTGTTAAATTAAAGATTAAATTTATGCTTTGTAGGATAAAAAATGAAATTTGAAAAGGGAAACAATAAGTATTTCTGAAACGTAAAGGAACGTCTTTGTAATTTTAAACAAAAACCGACATACCCTAGGAAAAGAAAAAAATAATATAAATATATACATATACACGTAATGACATAATAGTAGAAAAAGGAAGATAAATATGATGCTGCATTTTTTAAGTAGAGTTTTGTTCAGAGCAACTAGCTGTAATTCATATATACTAATGACATAATAATGAAAATAAACTTAAGCTTCATTCAAAATATATACCCTTTCCGTAACTATTATTTTCTCAAATAAGGTCACTTGTGCCATTTTCCACGGTCACCTCAATTATAAGAGTAAATAATATCGCTTAAGTCAATAAACTAAACTAAATGATATTGAATACGGATTATAATGCATGATACCATATACTGTCATTGTCAAGCCTATTTTCAAATGATTTTATCAATATATGATATAATTTTCTGCAATCTTTAATTCTCAACATTTTTAAATTAATCGTAGAATTATTTCATCGAAAACACGGTAAAATTGATATATATTAATGAATATTCTTCTTAATAACTTATCATTTTTTAATATCTCACAAAGGGTTGCTATTTTAAGAATTAATCAGCAAAAATGAAAAAAAATTACAAATATTTACAAGTATACGCGTCTGGTTATGCAACCTAATATACATGAATGCATTCAATGTTACTTCTCTGTCTAGTTATTGACATTAGATATCGTGTTGGTTTAAGCAAACGGATTTTGAAAGAATAATACTAATTATTTACAATACTTACAAAATCTCTATAAAAATTTTAATTTCAATGTTTAGTTTAGTATTTAGCTAATTTAATTTAGTGTAGGTTTATAAATACTTCAGCTATTTTAAGTAATAACACATTTGTTAATATTATAATTTCATCTAGCTAACCATATGATATTGTATCAAATACTAATCTATTCTACATCTTTCTTAATGAAAGTAATCTACATAGAATGAAATTTGCAGATTCTTCTGCAATTCTCTCTAATTGCAATAACAATGAAATGGATTAATTTTGGGGAGTAGCTAGGTATAGCTCTATAATTTCAGGGAAATCATTGCACCCTTTACACTTCACAAACAGATTACAAAGGAATGTTGCAAATTTGCCTGTAATTTCTTCCCAAATTAATTATATTGATTAAGCAGTATTGCGACGCACATGCGCGCGTTTCGGAAATTCAGGGAGTTTCTGCAAATTTCGAAAATATATATGCCCGAAAGAAAGATTTATTGGTTATTATTATAATCAATGACCTTAGTTACCCTAAGGTTATAAAGACGGCTTTATTAGTACCAAAGGGAAGTAATTTATGCTTAGGTAGGTAAAATAAATCGATGCCTGATTAACATTTTATGTTTAAAAACAAACTGAACACAAGACAGAAAAATGCATGAAAGGAATTTGTAATTCTTCTGAAAAAAATTACTATGTAATTATAACATAACCTTATTATGGTTTCCTTATAAAAAGAAGAGTTTTTGCATTTATTTTCCAATTTTGTAATATGAATATATATGAGGAGTAACTTACATTCCATTCAGCTATAAAATAAATGATATCTCACTAAACAAGTAGGTACTCATTAATTTCTAATTGACACAATTCCTTTTCCTTTTTGTTTTCCTCACTTCTATTGACTGCTGACTGATAGAGTACTATTAAAAAAACAGTCTGACAGTTTGTTTGGTGAATTTTATAATTCAAATTAATGTTTTCCAAAATTTCAGTTTTAAGAAATTAGTTGCGCTGACGTAATTTTGTCAACATGTATGCAATAGCGCTGACATCACGCGTCCCTTCATTTTGATGTCTGACTGTTAGATTCGTCCTATATTACATTTACAAATCATTTACACATTTTGAGCTTTCAGAAAACGGTTTAGAGATGTTAATTAATTTTACACCTTTGCGAGCGTCCAAACGCTAGGTGTCCCGACAGCTGGAGTACTGACTCTACGGTGGCTCTGTATCACTAAGTACAATTCGATTTGAAAATATCAACCTTCCGAAAAAACTTGCACTTTTTTGACGCCAGCTCTTGGACTGTAAATACAATATAATCACTAGGAAATAACTCAGAATTCAACAAATTGTTATCAGATAGCCCAAGTTTTACTAACAGTAAATATAACAACGTTCGCATCAGTATCATTCATGCTATTGCAAAAATGAGTTGCGTTAGTGCTCACCCCTCGCACATTTTGGTAGTAATAATTTATGATTGTAGGTGACTGTTGGATTTTCAGGGGCATTTTTTATTCAACAATTTTGGATAGACCATCCATATGCTGAAGCTTAACTCCTTGACCTACAGATTTACGCAACCAATACTCTCCTAGAATCCTATTCCCTATCACTTGCCTCTTTGATAAATCTCTCGATATAAAGATCTTCTTGCCAGCAGATTCCTTTTCGAAGACTGCTCTTACGCAAAACGCAAAGAACATCATCGACCTTTTGCAAAGCGAATTGATTGTTCGTATTATTTGTTGCAACAATATAATGTTATTTACTGCATTTTTCTCAACATAATTTTGCAACAAAATTAGTTATTTAGTGTTTACTGTTCAATGAACCTTTTATGGTAACACCATTTTATGGATTGATGAAACCTAGTAGTTGTGTTGCTTATGTACAATCCAAAAATGTTTTGAATCAACGCATTTTACCGTTTTTTTCACAGTGTAGGTATACAGCTTGGAAGTTTTACTTTGGATATAGTAATGTGATATCATCCTAGTGGCCAACTAAATATTATTTGTCTCATGTTCTCCACTTTATGGTGTCACTATTGTTTATTGATGCCTATATTTCGAAGAACCAATAATTTTGTTTGAGGCGTTATCTAAATTAATGCTGAGCAACATCTTGCTTCCATCATGCTTCCTAAAAAAAGAACGGATATGATTGAGCATAGCAAAATACCAACTCTCCAATAGTCTCTCATCAATCAATCAATAGGAAATATTAGTAAAAAGTATTGTATTGTTTTGTGAATCAGTATAAAAGAATTGTTATCCACAACGATAGTGTTGAGAGAAGCAAAAGGATATATACCCTGTTTAGCAAATCAAAAATACGCAATTTTGAATAAACTGTACAAAAACCTTTTTTGCATACTGGACACGTTTGATCAGAAGTGGAACAGGAATTATCAGATATTGAATAAATATATGAATATTGAATAAATTGATTTTATTAGTACTAAAATGCTCAAGAATTTAAAAAAAATATAAATAAAGCGTTTCTTTAATTAATAATAAATGAGAAAACAAATTTTGTTTTAGAATGACCTTAAATTATTTACCCAAGGTTAATAATGTATTTGTAGAATTGTCATGGTTTTTATTTTTAAAAATACAGTACTTTTGATTCTTTAACATTTTCGAAAAGATCTGCTCCTAAACCAAAATTCAATATACATATTGAGTGTTGATTCCTTCTTAAACAAGCAGAATTTTATACTCTCACTGAAAAAAAAATATATATATCACTAGCAATGGGCACATATTGGACCAAAAAGAGCCACAACCAGGTTTTTTATACTTTCTAAAGAGCCACACCTAAATACACAATTTCAATTTTTAAGCAAATTACGTATTTTTACAAAACACATAAGTAAAAATATAATTATTATGGAAAAAAATAATTATTTAAAAATTTCATAGCTATAGTTAAAAGAAATTTTAATAGGGGCCGCACTTCGTATTGCACACCTAATAAATGGTATTCACGAAGGAATAACAATACTACCAATATTCATGTATATATTGCGGTTCATTAGAAGTATTATCCGATTTAATAAAATTGCAATTTCATTAGGTAATTATTATTATTATATTAATATATTGATAGCTAGTAATCTGTCCCTTAATCTGGATACCTGAATACTTTACTCATACAAGAAAACGAAGAAACATATACCCTTGCCAGGAATTGTGTTACGGAGAAATTACAAGAACTAGAACCTGTAAGAAATAGGTAATCAATTTCTGGGCAAATCAAAAAGTGCTCCAATACGGGAATTCAGTTCATAATAAGTTTTAGCGCTGTAAATGATCTAGTTTAAAAAAGCTACGCAAATGTAATAGTCGGTAAATGTGGATTGGTGTTAATGTACAACTGAAATCAGTCTTAAGTCTATATCAAAGTGAATTTTTGATGACGTCTTTTCGTCAATTACAATTAAAATTACAATAAAAATACCGGCAAATATGCGTTTTCCTGACAAATAATAATAATTTACAAGACATTTCTATTTAAGTTGCAACAATCATGAACGGATAAGAGATTATTTTGGTATGGGTTTCCCACCGAACTGGGTCCTTAGGTTTTTTAAACTTCTAGTGGGAATTCGATTTTTAAACTTGCAGTGTAATCATGGCCCACTGTAATCTATTTAAGAAAAATATTTTTAGTTCTGTAGCACTTTTGATATACAGGGTGTTGATATCAACTTCTTTCACCGGTCTAACGAATTTACCGAGCCATTTGCAACGTGTGCAATGCGTGAGAGTTCCACACAGGGGCGGCCACTTTTAAAGAGCTACGGGGCCATGGCCTCACCATTGTAAATCACAAATTAATCATAAGGAGCTTTTAGTTTCTGTAAAAATACCGATAAATATACGTACACACAGGCACACATTTAAGTGCAGAACGAACCTTGCGATTCGCTTGATTTGATGCGATTTAATGCGCTTTGTAGTTATTTATGCAGACAAGCGGTGAACTGGGGCCACGTCTAGATTGGCCCCTAATTTCAGACGTTTGTAGGTATCTGCGCGCAACTAGCGGAAGAGGAGGTGGTTGCAGTATACGCAAAAAATACATTGAAGTGGGGCCAGCCGTTTCGTAGCCCGTTGCTCGCTGGTTGATCGTCAGTGCTCAACACTGTGCGGGAAGGGTCTCTCACTATCACGGTAGGCAATCGTGTGAATTAGACGCACACTATTGACAGTAGAAACATACATATGTAGAGGTCCGTCGCGTACGGATTTCGGTTTAGCACCTCCCCGCAATAAAAATTGGGTTCAAGAATACTTAATATTTATTAAATATAGTAATAAAGAGTAGTATTATTCTAGGATGACATCGCAAATTAATAACTATGGTACTTGAAATCAAAATGAACTACCATTCATATCTTTCTTAACGTAAAAACTATGAAAATGAAATAGTAAATATAACAAGAGAGTTATTACTGAAAAATACATCATAATAGTGTTTTAAGTAAAAAAAAAAAAGATTTGCAATTTTGTTGAATTTTTGACATTTACACCTTTCATCCAAATTAAATTAAATAATTCATGAGATATTAGATACTTAGCGGTTCTACCAATGTCAACCAATTCAACTGAGTCCCATATACGCTGTTCAAAAACCTATCTCCAATATGGATACCTTAGAATTAAAATTTTTAAAAAATTTTTCTTTCAAATGGAACATGGTACTTTTTATTACAGCATTGAATGCAGCGTAACAATTCTACATTGATTAATATTAGGGTTTGGAATATCTATTCTTGATAGTTTTTGAAATATTAACATTTCGTGCATATAAAATTACTAAAAATATAAGTTCTAATCAAAGTTGCAATCAAATAAAACAAGTTTTTTTTTTACTAGTAAAAATCTTTTAGTTATAGAGAACGTGCATTAATTATTAGATACCATAAGCCATGAGATGCGATAACTAATAAGTAATGATATCTTTTATAGATAAGTGTAAACACTGTCACCTCCTTCAAACACTTTCTTTTAACAATACCTAAGTAGAACATTGCTAAACCGAAAGAAATAAGAAAAACATTGAAAGTTGCATATACAAATAATATTTTAGGTTTATTCTGCATTGATGAAAAAGGTGCCAATGATAATAGCTGAACGAGTTGATTATTTAACATCAGATATCCACACCCACTTGCAATGAATAAAAACCCCGAAAAAATAAAATACAAAAAGAAATTGCAGGAGGTATCCTTAATACAGCCATAGTATTTCAAATAACAATTAGACTAGGCAGTTTTTGTTGTTTTTGTTGTTGTGTGTCGTCTGATTTATTAGACGGCTTTGTACGACTAGGTATTAAGCGATAAAAATACCATATTCTATTTCAAAGAAAAAAGTTTTGTTAGCTTAAAGGTATCCACATTGGAGATGCGTTTTTAAACACCCTGTATGTGATTTAGTGATTATTGCTATAACACCTTATACTTACATCTTTGTACTTACATCAACTTTAGTAGAACCGCTAAATATCTGATATCTCATCTATACTATCTATTAATTTTATTCGAAAAAGTGCAAACGTCAAAAATTCAACAAAATTACAAATATCTCAAAAACCATGGGGTTTAGGAATAGGAAACCCTCATATAAACTAGTTGCAAATGATCTGGCAAATTCATTGGACTGATAAGAATTGTACCAATCCATTTAAGAAAGTGGATGTCAATACCCTGTACACCGAAAGTGCTATAAAGTTAAAAATATTTTCCTTAAATAGATCATGCCTATACTACAAGTTTCAAAAACAAATTCCTACTAGAAGTCCAAAAAAGTCTAATGATCCAGTTCGGTGGGACATTCTGTATATGTTTCTAAAATATATAAAAAGCGCACAAAGAAAAGTAATACACGCGATCATTATTCTGTTTAAAATTTTTTTTTCTAACTTACTCAATATGAGGGACACAAGTAATTTGCTATTTAATTTACTTAATTCCATGAATTCATTAAGTTCTTTTCATTTATTAACCAATTTTACATTCTCGGTGGCCATCTTTTATGTAATGAACCGTTAGTTTGTGGATGTATTGGCTCAATGAAAACGAACTAATTCATGTAGCAAGAGGTTGATGCTAAATAAAAGCACTGTTATTTTTGTTTAAATAAAACAATTTAAAATTAGGGGGTTAAAATAAGATTACAAATAATTTAAACTGATCTGTGGAACAACTAGAATTGTTTAAAAAATATTTTGACAAAAATAACAATGCTTTTATTTAGCATAATTTTTTAAAAATAAAAAATGTAACTTAGTAATTATAACTATGGAACAACATTAAGTCTTAGCAACTGAAAAAGACAAATAAATTGTCGAAACGTCTTGCTACACGAATTAGTTCATTTTCATTAAGCCAATACATTCACAAACTAACCGTTCAGTTTATTAACCAACAAAATATTTTAATTTAGAAACTGAAATACCTATATTTAATTAAAATACAATATATTCAAAACTTACTTGTACAAGAATTTTGAATCTTAGATAATAGATTCAATAATAAAAATAATAAATTAAGAACTGCAAGCACCAGATAATAACAAATTGATTTTATGTAACTAATTAATAACTTGCTATAGTATAAAATAACAACGTGTCATGTGTGTATACGCATTCAGTCTACATTATTAGTTGTGTGAATTACATTATTCAACAATTTGTCTTGACTATAGTAAAGATGCTCATTACAATGTAACAGTTTCCATTAATTGCGAAACAAAATCCGGTGAGAATAAAGACCCGTCTTTTACTATTAAGTGATGAATCTCGAATGCTCCACTGCAGTGGCCGAGAAAAAGATTTTATGTACGTTTGTTGCGCGATTATTTCTATATCTAATTAGGTACGCTTGATATAACGAGGGCACATAATTTAAGCAACAAGCTCTTCTTTCGTGATGTAGCAAAGTGTTTTCCTATTCTGATTGGTACTTAAAATTACGAAATTTCCGTCGATTCAACAAACAAATTGTATTCGTTCTGCATAGTTTTCTAATTTCAACAAAATAATAAATGGAAAATTTTCAAATGTAGTGTAATTGTTACGCAATTTTTAATTTGAAAATTATAGGTATGCCTGTGGGGCCAAAGCATAATGATGTAAAGTGAAATACATAGGTTTTTTTTTTTTTTTGCTCCGGGAAGGTAGATACCAATTTCGATAATTAGTTGTAGACTTTATCCAACGATGATATTGAAAGTATCAAAGACGGCCTATATAAAAAAATTCCCAAGAAACGTTCATGGAATAGAATAGATTGATAGGTATTATAAATTCTATTAAATATGTTTACGTTTTTGTAATTTATTTGCTAGCAATATAGGGTTTAACAATATTAAATGACGGAAACGATAGTTACTTAAGTAGCAGAAACACTTCCTTTACCTTAAATAAATAACAGACGACATGATGATAATAGTAGCATCGTTTATTAGAAATATTGTAGGAAAGCATTACTATCCAGTATATCTTCCTATAACTTACATGAAATTCCCTCATGTATACCTTATTGCCTCTATTGTGGAAATTACTGTGGAGCTACAGTACACTGTAGGTACCGACAGACAACATTTTCAGATAATATAAACATAAACATTCATGCACAATTACGTCATGTTTTTTCTTCTTCTTGCGTACTTTCCGTTTAATCAATGAATTATCTATTTATGTATAAGAACATCGGCATTTTCAAATATTATAATATAATAATAATATTATAGGTTCTATAGGTTCCGGTTTTCTTACAGTGTTGTTTCCGAGAATGAATAATTAAATTTAATATTGTGGGACATTTCGAAACACGCCGCACACTGGTTCAGAATTGGGGAAACGCGGAAAAAACTACTTGCCATTAAAAATTATGGTAAATGTCGATAGTTTATGTTTCATACAGGTTTCTAAGGTATAGCTATTCACCTTAACAATTTCAATGTGTTTTCATATACAGAGTGATTATAAAGTAATGCATAAAATTCGTAATTCCTTTACTTGTAATTATATTCAAAATCGCTGAAACACGTAACTTAGGGTTTTAAAAATACTTATTTTTGGTATCGTTGAAATGATCCATATCTGTTATGATTGCGACCATATGACGTCATCGATGATTTTTTAAAGGACATCTGTAGATTATATTGCATTTTTAGATGCAACCGGTTTCTATACTTACAGATATGGATAATTTTGAAATACAATAATACAATACAATTAGATGTGTTACTTAATCTTCTACTCTTTTAACTTCAGCTTTATTGTCTCGGCTGTTTCCGTTATAAACTCGAACTTCAGTGGTCGACATAATCTTGTTGAAGATGGTGTTGGATTGGTCCAGTAAACCTGCGAGCCATTATTTTTATTTGACAAATGTAAGGGCACTTATGATGTTAAGAACATATTCGAATACGAAATGTTTTCGTCAGTAATTTTTTGTTTATATTCACTATGGCCTGAAGAACCATCGCATCCCCATTTTGTGATAAGTGTGAGCTCTTCCATAGTGGTTATTTCAGGTTCGGCTTTTGTCAATAAAATACTTGATACAGTATTATCAAGCAACGCTTGTAGACTAACCTTACCATAAATCTTCGTATCTTCCAAGTCATTTGGGTAACGTTCTCGTTTTTCTCAAGTATTTGATAGTAAAGTGGAAAAATATCACATCCAATTTCTTTTGATGATTTCTATAATACTTCGTACTGGTGTTTACTTACTGAAACATCCAATATCAAAGCCAAAGCTTTCATAGAACTAAATCGGACTGGTTTTACGTCAGACTCTTTTTTTTTGCTGCTGATGTAATTAGCTCTTCGGAATATTCTTCATTTAATTGTTTTATTTTATACCGTGTGACTCTCTCGCAGGTGTCCTCGAACGACTTTTCAGGATGACCACCTCTTTTCGAATGTAATGTCGATGAACATTGATGACCTTTCTCTGAATCCAAACAAGAAATGGAATAAGATTTTTCAAGCCAGTCTTCATTATTACTGAAGAAACCTTTTTTATTTCGGTCAGCTTTCTGCCACTTTTTATTGAAGTGTGGTATGACTCTTTTAGTCAAATCGTTTCGAATGCGATCTATGTTGTCCGGTGTTAGGTAAAGACAATGGGTAGAAATGCATTCTAAACATTTATTAATATTACAGTCACATTCCAATAAAATGTTCACTGTTCCGGTGAGAAATTGTAAAAACACTCATTATAAATTTAATAAATATACTGCGTGTTTTTAGTTTGAGAGATAAAGGCAAACTATTATCGCAGTACACACAGAAATTTTCCAAAGTTTCCATTTTTATTTCGCCTGGGATGTGCGATTGGAAAAAATTAAGGGTGTTATATACAACTAATTCAACATAAACAATGAAAACATCGACAGTACATTGAGGCACTATACTCATTGAGGTTTATCTAGTAAACAAACGTAAATAAAAGCGCTCTCCGCAGGTTTCCGCATCTGAAAATGGATTTAAACTTTAATTAGCAGCCTAATAAACATAATAAAACCATTCCCAACACGGCGGCTGACGGCGCTCAAAAGTTGTGGTTTACTGAAATTTTAAAATTTATTTTTTACGATCTACTTTTTAATTCACATTGAATGGAGAAACGATAACATCTAATGTAACTACAACAAGTATAAGCATAAATATAAAACTTTGTAAGATTTATATAGTAAATAAAGAAATAAAGCCATTATTAATGTTATGCAAAAATTAGACCGGTCAATCAACAGCACTGTTACCTCATTTATACATCTTGCATTGCAAAATTGGATATTCTTTTGTTATAAAATATGCTACCTAGCTATTAAGGAAGGTGTAGTGACAATAAAAAACTGTTTGCAGAAAATGGAAAATTGTAGGCTTTTTCCTCTTATTGACCACTGTGCGCCGGTAGTTCAATATTTGCTACTTCTGAAGTTTGCGAAATAGTTTTTCCAAAACTTCAAGATCTTTTTCTTTGACTAAACTATAATTGAGATGACAGAACAAACAAAACAAGTAATCATAATGTAATGAACCCGGAGTATTCTGATTTTTTTATGGTTTGTATTTCAATCGTGCATTAATGTTGTAGCTCATTAACTTGACACCAATTTCCGGCCTGATAGTCTTTTTTTAATGTGAACTCGCAAATCTAAGGAAAATCAAAAGTGTTGATAAACATCAATGGTCACCAGAGGGAAACTAGTATTGATGTCTTAGGTATATTGCTACACAAGAAGCAAAGCATTGATGTAATGAGAGCAACATCAACACTTGCTTCTATCTTGAAATATAGGAAGTGATAAAACTGCCCGTTAAAACCTTTCAAATGGAAAAGTTCGGGATATACGTTCGTGAGAACAATTTGGAATCCCGGAGTGATCCTTATTTTTATCTCGTAAGGGTTTTTATTTTCTTTAACTTCATTATTATTTTTCATATATTTCTATATTGTTAACATTGTTTGCATTGCTACGGTCTAACCATTTTTATCGCTATGGCGGGGTGTTACATTTACTAGTTCGTGGAATATCCGCGCAAAGCTTGAGATGTGCGCTTCAAGAAATTTTTAGTACTTATTTGACGAGATCCAAGTGTAATCGTCACAGAACTTTGCTGTTTTTTATTATGATTTAACACTACCAGTGCTTAGAGTTTTCTGTATTTTTCTGCATCCTTCTTTGAATTCTCGATAAGTTCGTCCCGCAATTTCTGTTATTATATGGAATAAATTTAAAGTATCCAGATTACCATAAAATTTATATATAATAAACTCAACTAGACAGAATATGAAATAATGGTAAATGGATGGCTCCATCCCTGTTAATTGTGTAAATAGCAATGAAATGCGCAGAGGGAGATATAAACAAGGGAATTAAGAACCGATCTATGATTGCGCATGCGCAAATTCTAAAAAAATATTTTTTAATTGCACACAATTTTGAATTTAAATTTTTCAAGCATGCGTATAGGTATTTTTTCCATTTTCAATTACGTGTTTCATATTGGTGTAATAATTCTAAGAAATATCTCTCTGGGAAACCTTCTTTCGTTTTTTTATTGGTTAAGTTTCTTTCAAAATATGGCGTGCAAAATATAAAGCTAAAGAAATATTTTCTACGTATTCAAATAGTCTCACACGTCGGTACACACAAAAAAATAATTACTCAATTTGAATATAAGTGCATCACATTGAATATAACATAACTTCCTATATAAGCAAGAAGATGATGTAATTTATATTAAAATAAAATTGTTCAGTTTTTCAAACTCGTGAATTTGTTAGACGAAACAATTTTTTAGTTCAAATGTAATCAATATACTAAAATCATTATGAACATATAATATTTTTCACCACACAGATATAATTATTTAGATTTGAGTAAAAGATTTTCTCAACTGGAAACTATGATATTATGCCTTAATAATTTATGTACATTTGATAGAAGTATATAAAAGTATAATTTGAAGTATGCCAATATTTGCTTCCAAAATATAAGTATATTGAACTGATAATACTTACCTGCTAATCTAAGCATTTCTATTATTCAAGGGTAATAATTACCTACTAATTTTGTGTCTGTAACACCAAAAAGCCTCGGTAGGGGAAAATTAATAAATAAAGAAATTTGTAATTAAATAAATTTACTGTCCTACTTTAATAGTTTTACAATGTTTGGGAGGAGATAAGCTTATTGGGGTACTTCAGGAGTGTTCACGGATATGTATAGATGTTATGTGTATCCGTTCGTTGCGATCGGTGTTCTCGCGATACTTCTCACTCAATGCCTGGGCCTGGTATCTGTCGGCGTTCAATCAGTGCAATAATTTGCTGGTATTGCCTACTGAAAACTAATAACTAGTAAATACCTACATATGTTTGTTAATGTGCACACCTACCATGTTCATATCATTATCGACACAATGGCGCTGACTCTAAAATAATATTTCAAAAGTTTTTTAAACCAGTAATTCTTAATATTCGATAACACGTACGTATTTACCTTCGAATATCTTAATGGTAGCATCTGTGCAGTAGCCTCATTCTCTAAATAGTTGTGAAACGGTTGGGGCATCCATTTAGATTTACTTACACTCACAACCAACAACACTGTTCGCTAGTCAATCAAAAAGTGACGCCAAGTAAAGCGTATGTAATGCCAAGAAACCCCCTACACCCCTCTAAAAAAAAGAGGGAACCAATGACAGATAAGGTATAGTGCAATAAATGTGGGGTAAAAATTCGTTTTCAAATGTTCAATATTATGGTAATTTCAATTTGATATTCATGTTTTCAGTACAAAACATTTCATAATTTTATATAGTAATTCTATTATACCAACGTATTAACGGTTTATTTTGAATCTACAGACTTTCTCACTATGATTGCATAGATTTATTCCTTACGACAAAACAATGTTCATTTGGAGGAAGTATAACTTCAATGCAAATATTTATACTATTTCTTCTAAGAGTATATTGTTTTCAGAGAATTTACCTCTATGTTCTAACCAACAAGATTTACTTCATTTAAAATATACGTTAAGTTCGATTTTAATATATAAAAAATAATCAATTGATAATAGGATTTTTTGTGTGTATATCCAGCTCAGGATATAAAAGCAGGCTAAATATTTAGACGTTATACCCGACTTTGTTGTAAAAAAGGGGTCTTTACAAGAGTTTGAGATTTATATTATATATGTTATATACAAATTAGTAGAGACCCAATAATTCGGAAGCAACTTGTCGTTACATCTGACGTTGTTATAATTGACTTCTACTGTATATGATTGTATAAATATTTCGCTCGTATGAAATATGACTTTTGCCGACGATGGTATCCCGGAGAAGTCAGTATACGACCGTATTGTATCGTGTGCACGCACGTGATGATGAGAGATAAATACATTTTCATCGCCAACTATGGAATTGGTAAGCCACAGTTTTTATCAAGGCTACCCTGATGAAGGCAGTAGAAACACTAGCGAAACGTCGGATCTAAACAATCCAATAGACGATGGAAACAGTCCAAACACCAATTCTTATTCCTAGTCCTTGCTAGCAATAAGAAAGGTAGACGTCGTAGATTTATATATATGGAATACAAAATTGGTCCACTGTAAATTTATACGCTTGTAAACAAACGATGATCCTTTTTATACCTTCGCTGCGGTGCGTAGTGTTATGCAGCTGTAAATACTGTCCTCTATCATTTTTTATCGTTGAATAAGTATTTACGGTTACGAAGTAAAAGAGAATGAGATGTTATACCAGAATATAGCATTTTGCCAGTGTAAATTCTGTAGCACAGAATATGTAACATTGATTGATAATAATAAATTTTAATAATATAATAAATTTGTAATTTTGTTTGAAAGAAGGAATTTGAAGACGAATTATTTTATGTTACGCGATCATTTTATAGTTGTAACTTTTATTTTATAAATTTTATAAGTTTTTCACTGTTATACAAAATGTCTCGCGAAGCTGTAAAATCGGAACCGTTAAGTAACTATTAGTATATCTGAAAAAAATACAAGTACTCAGTTATTGTTTGCTTTGCTGGAATTTTTCTTTTGATTGCTATGTATAAGAAAGATTTTTTTTTGCAGTGCTATTTGTTTGTTTATCGTTCTTGAATTATTTGTTGCTATACGAGTATCTTATGGTTGTAACCTTTTTAATAAAATTTTACGGCATAATATTGCGTATTTTTTAAATAACTTCATTTTGAAATCCCTATAAAAACATAGTGTCAAGACACTCCAAACTAGAATTATTTTTCCAAAAAAGAAGATGCGATATAATGCTTTAATTTATCAAAGGCAGATGTGCTGTATAAATTAACAGAAGCTAACGTAATAGTAATAATAATTCTTTAATCATATAAGAAATGCTCATAATTTGGTTGCTAGGTATTAAAACAGATTACTTAATTTAAAAAAAATGTTTTTAAATCTCGCTACTTCTATATAAACTTGATGTATTAAATCTTTGGTAGTTACAGTTAGCATTAACTGTTGATTTTTTGATAATTTCTTTACTTAAAGAACCATTTCATAGGATATGGAAATTGTTGATATAAGTGTCGCCATTTAACTTATTTTAAAAGACTTAGAAAAGAAAATTACACTACAACTTGAGTTTTAACCGATCTTTTTTTTTTACAAAATATGCACCTGTTGTATTGCCTCTTTGCCTATATTTACCAATAAAATTGATTCCATCCTAAATCTATTCATTATTTTAATGCGTTTTGATGTAAATACGATGTAATTTTACCATAAAACTGTTAGCTCCTAAAACGTTATTGAGTTTCATATATTCACTGTTTGTTAAGTTATTATTTATTTTGTATATTCAAAGAGAACTTATATATAGTCCATTACAATAATGTTTATGTGTCATATATCATTAATTTAGGAATTACATAAATATATATGATTTCTAATATCATTTATCGGTTATGTTATTTTAATATATTTTTAAAAAAAATATGCTACTCTAAGTAGAGGTAAGCATTTTAGTTATTACAAATTATAATGCAACAGTAACGAAAGAGTACTTAAATATAATCCATAAATGGAAAACGGTAATACCTGAAAAATTACAGGGTATCAATTTACATACTCTCCCTAGCATGCAGATCTGCTTTGCTCCTACATCGTCTCGATTATGCTGCTACCATTGTACTTGAAACTATATTTTAGCAAAAATATGTCTGTAATAGTTTCCGAGATATTTACAAAAATTTAAAATTGTTAGATCTTTGGAACCGCTTTACCCAAACACGGCGTGTGGACTACTAAAAAATTACGCTGTTCTTAAACCATAATATCTCTTTCGGCCTCTTCAGAGTTTAATCGAAATCTAAATTTTAGAGTTCCCGGTGTTCGTTTTTTACTAAGCTTAGCAAAAACTAATGTGCCATTTATTCAATACTACTTCAGCAAGTCTTGAAGATTAATTTCATATGTACACGTATAAAATACCAATACAACATGCGTTCTACTAACCAGGGAAGCTTGCGTAATCGTTAGCAAAATTATAATGTACCTACTCTGTGAAAATCAGTACACGCTTCCTTGTTCCCAGACACGCTCGCAAAATAGCATATGGATGTGCACATACTAATGTTATGAGGATAATTTACGAATCCTAACAATTGTACACAAATAAGGGTATCAAATAATTTCATTAACCTTGTAGAGTGATTTACGCACTCACCATACATTGTGAATGTAGCGTAATTAATCGTAACGACATAGGAACCATAATAAATAAGTGAAGACTCCGTGGGAGCAGTCTAGGTAGTAAAAGTACTCTATTTAGATAAAGACAATAGATTACCAAATCTGTTCCATACATATATAAAAGAAATATGTTTTTCATGTGCCAGTCAGAGCAAAGTTTAGTTAGGATAAAGTGTTAACAATAGAGAGTGGTAGCAAATACTCTTTTTTTAAATTATTAGTGTTTGGTTTTTGGATTATACAGTGAAAATGATTTCAAAGGTGAGGTAGCAAGACAGCAAACGTATTGGAAAAGTTACTATAGATTGATATTAAAGATTTGGGAATTCATAAAATATTGCGGAAGATTAGGACTGTGCATATATTTTAATTACTTACATATTAAACAATATTTGGTTCTGGATAAGCCGGGGAGATGATAGAATGTGCAGTTTATTCCGTTGTGAAATAATTTATATTTGGGCGTAACTGTGGTGAAACAATCACAATAATATCAGTTTATATATCACGCAAATTTATTATAAAAAATGTATGTGTGTGTTTTATTCATTTTGCAGTTTCAAATTATTTTTTTTTTGTAAATAATTGTCTCTCATCGTTACAAACATTACTCAAACAGAATAATTTTTAATCATGTATGCAATAATTTGATTCTACGAATCATCGCAGCCATTTAAGACGAGCAATAAGGCCTGGCTCCAAGGCTGTAGTACAATAGCTCATCGATATTATTGTACGTGTAACGCCTTATAAGAAAGCTTACTATATTCCTTCCTGTTTAATACATGCAGGTATGGACGATAAAAATTTGTGCCAAATAGTTTTTGGTAAATGAAGAAGCAATGTATTATATTATCTTAGCATATCAATTTCCAGAACAAATAAATATGGAGGTATTTTTTCCAAGCAGGTATATACGAAGGTTTATTCCAATTTTTATTATCATTTGACTAAACTAATGAGTTCTATTACTTTACAAAAATGATTTTTTCAGATGTTGTCGTTTATTTTCGTAATCAGCTTTGGTATAGTAACGTCTGAACCGCCAGTACCTGCGCCGCAATATGGTGTCCCACTACACACTCCTGGGCCGTTAATTGGATCCAGACCATTAAATGGCCATGGACCGCTAAACGGACCAGGACCACTAAACGGTCCTGGACCATTAAACGGACCAGGACAGTTGGGCGGTCCCAGGCCAGGAGGCCCTATAGGAAACTTTGGTGGTCCAGATTATTATGATGGAAATGATATAGAAGGACACGGAGATCATGCTCATACTCCGGTAATTAACACATTTCAAAAAAAATTGTATGACATTTAAAGAATGGTTTTCTTGTGGCTACTTCATTACATGAATATTTAGTTAGGTAATTAATGATTCTAACATTAGTAACAATATATATTTGAAAGAAACTTATGGGTGGTATGCTTTGGTTTTCAACATTTCATATTCGTAATTTAAGTATGTAGACAAATTTCCATGCTATGAAAACTGTTAAGATTGTTAAATAGCGTCAAATATCGCAGAAATTAACTAGCAACTCTTAAAAATTGCTTCTTTCTCGGGCAAAATTGATTCAAGGACTTGTTGTTGTTGCCAATAAAATTAATAAATAAATAGTCAGAAAATTGTTTTGCTGTTTTGTAAAATTAATATGTAAATTGATTACAATTTAGCATTTGTGTTACTTGAATTCCCATCCTTAATTGTGATATTCAGTAAATTTCCTTTTGGAATCATATTGAACAAATGAACATTGTAATTGCCTTCTTCATTCTTAGATTCTTTTTCCAACGTACAAGATCTTTGTTTTATGTCCAAATTTAGACGCAGCTTCAAATTGCATTAATTTTTTGTTCTTAAGAATGTCCGCTACCTAACAAATGAAGAAAAAAATATCATAATTTTTTTTTAATTATTTCAAGTTTCAAGTTTTATTCTATAAATCATGAGCGGAATGAGGTTGCTTCCAAACTAACATAAGTGCAGTAAAAAAATAGTAATCATAAAAATATTGTTACTTAAATTCTAAGAAACAATAGCGTAAATATAGTAAAACCAAATACGAAATACCCAACTCTAAAATTTCAACATCAACATTGAATCACACTTGAAACTTTAAAATCTTCTAGTGAGAAACTAATAAACATGTAATATGTCGGCTAGGTCTTTACGGATCAAATTTTGAGGGTATAATTAGAATAAATATCTAAAGGATGACAAACAAATGGCGAATGAGTAATATCTTTCCTCGGCTGTAAAAATAATAATATTGGTGTGCCTTAAATAAGGGAAGCCAGGCTTTTCAAGAGTTTCTTACGTACTGCAAACTGTTTAGATTTATGTATATTTTCCGAATTTGAAATAGTCTTTATTTTGTTTAATATTTATACCAAAATATTTACATTCCTAGGATTTACATTACGACATACATCTTTTTTTTAGATATTATATATGTTTTCCGATGTAATAACTGTCTGACATCGAATCTGCGGCTCTGCAGCCTCTTGGCTCTTCATATTTAATCTCTCATTTCTTCTACCCATTAAATTAAATTATATCAGCTATTCCAATATTCTGCTCTTCAAGTGTATAGTGCTCTGTTAGACTACCTATTATATAAGGGTACAAGGATGATTCCTATTGAGCTGCAGTAGCTCTTCAGTCTTATTTCTTAATGGCCTCTTAATAAAGGTATTTCTGCGAATTTATCCTATGTTATTACTATATGTTTTTGTTTTGACTCAACTCCGTACCTGCTCCCATGCTGTGTTTTTAGATACTCCTAAATAGAGCCGTTAATCCCCTGTTTTGCTGACTCATCAGCTTTTTCGTTATTTACGATTGCGGAATATCGAGGCACCTATAATAAAGCAACTTTATTGCGATCTTAGCAGGTTATTCAGTTCTCGAATACATTTCCAAACTAGGGTTCATTAGCACCCTTAATATCGCCTGGTTATCTGTTGCAGTATAGATTCGTTTATTTTTATAATTTATTTGATTGATTTCTGTTGTACAATGCAATATTGTGAATACCTCTACTTGAAAGATCGTCCTAGTAGAAGAGTGATGCGTTTCTCAGCGCACTGTAGATTTCGACTGCAGTCGCGTTTTTAGGTTTGGTCCGTTTGTAATCCATATCGATTCTTAGAAACTGTCTGTGTTGTTGGATTGAATTCCGTCTCGAAAGATCTGTTAAAAAGGTATGTTGAATTTATGTAATTTGATCTTATTCCCACAAGGTTCATATGGAATTTGTCACTTGGTGACTCTTGCAATCTGTGATGCTCCATTTTTGCCTCTCCCTTCTTCACCAAATGAAGAGAAGGAAGGTCTAAGAACCATTCATGCGCGACTGTAGGGGTATATCTTATTGCTCGTGTTATTCTTACACAACGTAATTATTGTTTGAAGACAATTTAGTTCCGTCGATAATTTGTCGAAGCGAATTGAAAACTTCACAAGTTAAAATACCTGCAATACATTGCGATATTTCATTTTAGTTGCTACAACTTGATGTGTCAGGAAAACACGACCTTGTAGGAATTTCTTCTGGGATTCAGACAAGGAAAATTAATATATACACATTGGTTGTAATTCAGAAATTCTTATGTTTTTTAATTCTTATGTAAAACACTACAGGAGATATAATTGCAAACCAAAAATCGTTACTGCTGCTTGCTGATGTATACTAACTTGCTCTAGATTACCTTTTGCAAATCGTATTGTATGTCTTTCATTACGGTTGCGGATAGCTATTACCTTTGTTTATACTTATCCTGAAGTTTTTGCTATTTCCAACAGTTCATCTTCCTTTCGCTACTAGTATCATGTGGTCCACATAATAGAGTTCCGAGATTTTTATTTGATCTGAATTTCAGTACCCAACAATGTATCGTTCCCCCTGCTTTTTTGTCCCTTTTATTGCCTCATCTAGGCTAGATTAAATTTGGATTGGGGTGGCCATAAGGATCTATTTCACTGCGACCCTTTCAAATCTATTGTGATCCCTTTACCCTAAAAAAGTTAATTGAGATTTATATATCTAAAGAACGGTCCTTTACATACTGCTTTGAAATTCTCCGTATGCAGCAGCAGATCTAGCCTTTACTAGACCATTGCTTTAGCACAAAACGTCTTCTAGCTTCTTCTTCTTAATGGCGAAATCTGCAAACTAGCGTCTTCTACCAGGACTGTCACACCGATTTAGTCTGCAGTGACCGGTCTCTAGTCCTACTACATTTTAACGACCTTCTTGTTTTACTGTTTTGCCTGCCTTTGTCCAGGCGATTTTTTGCAACACTTCTTGTAGTTAAGGTAAGTGATAACCCAATGGTTTACTTTCTCAATTCAAATATTTATTAGTAATTCCGCTAAAGTTTGGTTATCATTTACCTTAATATTATTACCTCAATTTGGATATCAATATGAACTTCTTGTAGTTGTTGTGTTCCCATAAAACCAAATTGCGTGTCTACTATTGTATTTCTAATAAGCGTTTCACTTTTCTTGTTTGTATTCTGACATCTTTTGTCTACTGTTGTAAGTAGGTGTTAATTCTATGGTTATTGCTCCCTTTTTTGTATGGGTGTGTTTTTGCTTGTCCTCTAGTGGTCTAGTATTTTACTTAAGTATTATTGAAAGTATCATTGAGTTCTCTTCAATAAATCAGCTATACTATATCTAGTAATACAAAAATAAATACATACATTTTCCTCCTAGGGTATGGCTTACGAATTCGGATACCAAGTAAAAGACGATTATTCTGGCAACAACTATGGCAGACAAGAGAAGAGCGACGGGAATCAAGTTAGAGGTGAATACTCTGTCCAATTACCTGACGGTCGACTTCAAGTGGTGTCATACTACGCTGATTGGCAAACTGGTTTCCATGCTGATGTCAGGTACGAAGGCCAAGCCCGTTATCCTGACCAATACAACATAAATGGTGTGAACGGTGTGAACCCTGTAAGTGGTGTAAACCCCGTTAATGCCTAGGAGGAGTACCTAACAATCAATACGGCCCACCTCGAGTTGATGGTACTCCTGGAAATTTCCCAGTTGTAGGTGGTCCTGGAGGCCGTTACCTGCCACCAGTTGATGTAAACCAAGGAAATTTTAATCAAGTTCCTCTCGACAACAGGTACGACAATCGAAATTACGATAGGGGCTATAACAATATTGGTGGTGGCGCTACTGGGACCGGTCACGTAGGGGTTAATGACGGCATTAATTTCGATAATGGTTACAGTAACTACAACAGAAACAAGCCCTTGCCCGTGTATGGTCCCCCATAAATTTTGCATATTTTCTGTCAGTGGTGTCCCGAATCTAATGACGTCTAGAATTCGATCTTGTGTTCATTTGGATCTTCATTTCATGGATAACATCCCAATGAGATGTGTATTTATGAATACAAATGTCAATAACTTTATTTTCTGCTGTGATACAAGAGTACCACGTGCAGATAATGTGATCAGTTACCATTTAAATAACATCCCATTTTTCGATTTCTTCTACTTGTGTTAAAAGTAATATATAGTAATTACGATAATAATCATCACTAGTTTCACATTGCACGCTTCTTTTATATCACGATACCTCAGATCATTATGTATTTATTATATACACATGTATACATTTTTGTATTTTTGTACGTATTTTTATGTATATACTATATTTTTATAATAAAATATATTTTACGAATTTTGTGTTTCAACGTGATCTGATTAATAATGTACGCAGCAGCGGTTAATATCGATCCTAGAACGAGAATACAAAATTGCTAACCAATGCTGTAATAATCCATTAAAATAAAGCTTAATTTCCGTTTATCAAGAAATATATTGTAGGTACATGGTACAATTAAGGCCTAACGGAATATATCTAAAAATTATTTTGGATTACACCGAGTGTTTTGAAAACGTCGCCATAATCACAGAATGCTAAAAACTTATTCGCCATTAAGCTCTTCATCCTTTGTGTAGAAATGTACTAACTGTTCAATTAAAATTAAGTTAAAATTGCCGAAAATGGATCAGGAATTTTGGGTATTATATACTTCCTCGATGACTGCGGTCGTGTAGGTTTTCATAGCTCCGCTGCTAATCTTCATATTTTAGAGAGGTTAATTCGCGCGGTGCTCAGATTAGTTCTTTTGCTCCAAGGTACTGACTCATCAATAAGGATGAATCTCAGTATCACTGTATACATTCAAAGCTGCATCTTTAAGTTGGATCCCCAATTTATTCCCGCAAGTTTCTTCACACCATCAGGGTTTTTGGTCTTCATATTTACTTCAAATTTGTGTTTATTCCAGAAGTTTATTGTCTAGGGTAAGGCCTAAATATTTAACCACCTTTCTCAAATCTATGTTTTACCCATCTATTTTTATGGCCTTTTAATTTCCTTTTATTTATGAATGCTATTATCTAGTAGTGAGCCCCACATATGCGACGATGTAACTCCCCCTTGTGGGCATCCTCTGATCGTACTAACCAATATGGTGCCCCACCTGCGCTTCACCAATTTTGTTGAAAGTAGCTGCGACATCCATCTGGAGTTCGCACCATCTAACCTCCTGGTGATTAAAGCTTCCTTGACAGACTTATATTCAGTGTTGTCGAAAGTGACCGACTAGAAAGGCGCACATTATGCACCTTGGATTCAATCCATGAGCTCCATTAATGCACTCTTAATGGATTTGCTCATTTAATATGCGTGATACCTATTTTAATATGATTATCTTGATGATGAGCCTTTTCCATCGTTTGGTGGTCTGTGGAATTTAAGGTGCACAATGTTGCTTTTGGTATGAAGATGACTTCTACTTCTCCAAACACCTGGAATATAACCCAGCTCCAAACTACTCCGACTTATCCTCATCATGTGTGGTAGGATTTCGTCCTGCCTTTCTGAAGTAGACCGGACTACTGTCGGTGTTTTGAAAGATACTTATACTCCATCTCAACTGTTTGTTATACCTTTCTTGGAAGGTCTTCCATGTTGTCCAGGTAGATTTTCGGAGGTACCCACTTTGCCTTCAAGTATTGACTCTGCCCTTCGTCATTACTTTGTGTAGTCTTGAAGCGATGTCTTCACAGAATTTTTTGAATCTGTCTCTTTTCGCTTGCTAATAGCTTTATTGCAGGAGGTAAGCCTCATTCAGTTCTATTCACTTGACTGTCTTATTAGAACGCCTGACAACTTTTACCGTACTTGCCTTGCCTGAAATAGGAAGCATGTAAATATTTACACAGAGCAAGTAACTTGCAGCAAATTACTTGCTGACTTGACTTGCTTCTCCACTAGCTTCATGTAAACCAGCCTTAAGTGTGAGTTTTTCCTATTGATGCAATATCTATGTCTCCACATTTTTGGATGCCTTTCTAGTCGCTCAGTATAGTAAATAATATTATGAAGCATTATCAGTTGATAAGTGATATGTGAAAATGAAATATTCTCCGCTTATATAAAAAATAATAAAAATAAATAAGCTGGGAGGAGTGAGTATATGAAGCAGCATGCGAATGTAGAAAATCTAAAAAATCAATACTTGTTATCGACTTTGGCACTAAATGACTACAATTTTATCTCCAATTCATCGAACTTTAAGAAAGTATAGATTAAACTCCTTAATACCGACTTTCTATCTCACCTCTCGGTTTAATAACAAATAAACAATCGTGGACACTCCTCTGCAGAACCTTATATATCGCAAAAGTTATCTATGCAAAATTTATATTTAGAATTTGAAAAATCTTTAATCTGGCTATTTTGTGATATTTGCAATAGTTAAGTATGTCATTGAATATTTATATCAATGATATAACTTTGTAGTTTATTTATTTATTATCGTACCTAGTTTTTGGTCTGATCATATGGTAACACATCTTTCAATAGTGTGTACTTCCGCCTGAAATATACTTGGATATTTTCCCAAGCTCTCGAAATATGTGGTTCTAGGCCCATATATTCCTATTCCAGTTCCCTCTGCCGTTTTGGAACCATCAGTATACCATTTGATGGCATTTCTATTCAAGTTCAAGATGGTGTTATGATCCCACTCGCTTCTGTTATTGCAAAGCTGAATTTTTTTAACATATCATCCCGGGGCATATTCTAGGTTTGATCACCGTCAGGAGATTGAGGCCTATGGCTAATCATTCCTTCCTTGACCATTCTGAGTGTGGTTCTTTTTTCCACGCTCTCCACTACAATATGGAGAGGGGTAAGATCCATTACTACTTTGATAGCTGCTGTTGGGCAGGTTCTCATAGCCCCCGTTATACATACACATGCTAATCTTTGCACTTTCGAGAGGTTAATTCTCGCGGTGGCCAGATTAGCTTCTTTTGCTCCATGCTGCTGATGCACAAGTGATGATCGGTCTCACTATCGCTGTACACATCCAAAGCACTATTTTTGGGTTGCATCCCAAATTGTAAGCGTAATTCTTACGTTTTTGTCTTGGATCAATTTCAAGAACCATCACAAAATATAAATTTAAGTTAGTTATAGGCATTTGTTGCTCTGGTAAAAAAAAGTATGTTATCCGTTATTCAGATGGCACTGGAAGATAAAAGCTAATTACTAGCTTTTGAAGTGCATTCTGTGATTCTTTTTCGATTTTTCATTTTTGTATGATATGCTTATTTGAGTTCTTTGTTCGTATCAGAAAATGTCAGAAAGAAATAAGCTTATTATTATTATTATTATCACCCTATATATTCGGCAATAAAAACAAATTACTGGAATCTTGACCTAATCTTAGGCTCTCTGCACAATAGATATTGCCGGATTTGAAAGCGTTTGGGCGTAAAAATACTTTTATGATAGCCATGGGTTTAGAGTTTTTTTTCTCAATTTTTGAACAGAGACAGTAACTCGATAACCAAAAAATCACTTTCATAATCTAGGGTGGAATGAAGTGTCATAACATAATTCCTATGATAGCCGATTGCTCTAAGGGACCCCGACTATCGAATGTCGCTCTGGTCAATTACAGCAGCGGCTTTTTTTTCGGGTCTGTAGTAATGATTAAAAAGGGAGATTTGCCTCTACGGGGGTGCCTGATAAACATTAAATTGCTAGCGTTTCATCTACCCCGTTAAAAAAATATACAAATGTTCCATTAAAAAATATGCTTCTTTATGAGCGACCCAGCACATAAGGTATAGTTTCTAAAGGTGCACAATTAACAGTATATTGCATCCTCAAAATATTACTTAGCTGTCTAGAATACAGCTGGAGTAATAAAAGACGGACATACAGTCAAAAAAAAACAACTGAGAGAGAAGACGGTCTACTATACCCCCTGCCATTACCTCATAGTCTTTTCTCTCACTCAAACTGGATTGGCTGTATTTTTTTTTGAGTGTATTGCTGCTGCATTCTTTATAATAAAAAGAAGAACTAGCACAAAATAATTAACTCATTCGAGAGAGGGAGGAAGAAGGTGACCACTCTAGCAAGAAGAAACGTTGGAACCAAGAATTTCTGGTTCCAAAACTGGCAACTGCACTGGTTTGGAACATGATAGATTTCACCGAATCATACTATACTAAGAACCGAGGAGTTACTTGAAGTTTTGACTATAAAGGTATTCAAATATTTGTCTCCGCTTTTGCAGGCCATTGTCGACACTGAAAACACCTACATTGAATTGAACAAGTTATACTAAATGCCGGTTCCATTTTGGGGAATGAGGAAATTAGATTGGGCCATGTTCCACGATCAGGTACAGGACTTTGGGAAGATCGTTACTCTATTAAAGACTTGAAGAATACATATACCATTGAACAAGGCCCTGAGACACCTTAAGAGCGTAAACTTATTTCATTTCATAAAGTGTATAATAACATCTACTTGACAATAAACTCTACCTATAGTCACTGCTGAAGAGTCGCCAGTGAACAGAACAAATCGTCTAACCATATAGATGCCATCTCATAACAATAACTAATTCTTGCATAAGCTACTACGAGGATGCTATACAACCTCACGCTCTTGTCGTTTGTAATAATTACTTTAGTCTTTAATTAGTACATTTAACCCTCAAATTATATCTGGAAAGTTAATGCTCGTTACGCAAGAGATAGAAATTGTCTAATGTCCTAAATTTTACATTACGAGACATTTATGCACACATTAGGAAAATTTTCTTATAAAGCCAATTTTGGCAAGCTAACCGCTACACACCTGAATATACTAGATTAGGCTTTAGTATGTTATTCTACCACAAATTTTAAAAAAGTTTTGACGAGAGTCACGCCAGAGTCGAAATATAAAAGTGAGGTTTAATATTTTGTTTATTTTTTTCCGTAAATTTGTGGGCAAAAAGAAATTAGAAAAATTAATAATTCTAATATTATTCTGTTGAATAAGTTGTTTTTTGATATAAATATAGATTAGTAATACAAGTGGAAGACTGGTTAGTATAATATACCAAACTAAAATTTTATGAAATTTTCTGTTTAACGAAAAAACCTTTGTAAAATTGTCAACTCAAATTTTGAGTAACATAACTATATTATTTTAAGAAATATAGAGGGAGAAATCTTTTACCACCAACCACCCAAATGACTGAGTTCGGTTCTATTTGAAGATACATTAAATTCGATTCGAGATAGGTATAGAATATCTAGTTAAATCGGCAGTAAGGGTATTATATGTATGAATATATGTTTTTTTAATTGATTTTTTTTTGCCGTTTAGTTAAATAATTTCTATATATCTTTTATTGTTTATGCTGCGGTTGTTTCGTCATCTTGATCATGACTTTTTCAAGCACATATTGTTTTATATTCTGTTCAATATTCACTATTCTATTAGTTTATAACTATTCTAACTTAAGTAGTTTTTTTCTGGAGTGGTTAATAAATTTAATGTTGTGGGTTAAAGCCGGATATAACAAAAAAAATATTATATCTGACTTTAATTAAAATAAGTGGCAACTTCCAATAATTTAATCGTTATAGGAAGATTTAGGCTAATACAAATAAGATAGCAGAAGAAGACAATGATAAAATAGTATATAATAAATAATATCAATTCATCAAAAAATAACTTTAATTTTTGGTTTCCCAAGTTTCTAAACTTAGTTAAGCATAAAATTTTACAACTGGTAATGTACTTCTTAATACTGTCGAACATAATATTCCCTCAAGTTAGATTATTTGAGTAATTCTGCTACACGAACCTTTCTTGTCCTCACAGCTTAAAATTTACGAAGGAAATATCTCGCCTGTAGATTATTAAATTGCGCCGGAGAAACCGGCATGAAGCCCTTATCTACTATAATGATTATTACAGAACTTTAGCGAAAGTCTTGCGGTGAGGACATTTTGGCAGTGTGGCGCGGATGTGGGCTGTTTCGACCCTACGCAGTTAAGTGCAAAACGGTAGATATATCAAATACATTTTCGTGTAAAGATAGGCCTTCTCACCCAGATAAGTATTACACTAGACCTTATATGTAGCAAGTAATGAATAAAAGAAAGTTTGTGAATCTTAAGGGATTTAGGTGTAAGTATATTATACATATACATACAAATTTGTTACCAACTTTTAGTAGGACTTTGATTTTGAAACTTGCTGAGAATATTTTCAACTGTATTGCACATCTGACATACAGCGTGGCTGATGTCAAATTTTGTATTTCAAATGGAACGGTTCAATTTTTATCGATCCAATAAATTTATCACATCATTTGTTTGAAATAGTTGCACTTTTGTTAAATTTTTCTTTCATTCTTTCATTTTTTCGAATAAAATCAAATATGTACAAGGTATTTAGTGTTGCAGCATTCATCATCAAATTATATATGATCTCTAATATGGGCGCCTTTAGATTAACAAAACTTTCTATTTTTTAATGAAAATAATATTTTTTACAGCACCTACCTAATAGTTGCAATGCAACATTTTAGATCGCACAGAACAAGGATTTGATATCGCTATTCTTGATAGTTTTGTGAAATATTAGTTTTGACTCAAATATGTAAAAATTCTTAATTTTAACCGTGTAAATTTTGTTTATCATTTTGTTTAAACGCCCCATATAAAATTTTATACATCAGGTATTAAACGTTACAAGTTTCCTATTTTTATTAGTAAATTGCATTTAGCTGTTGAGAAGTGATATCTCTAATGTCAACTGCTAATACAACTTTTTCTACAAATTCTTCCTGCAAAAGAATTGCAAATCGAAAGAAATAAAAAAAATAGAAGTTACATATTTTTTTTATATTTTGACCTTCTTCGATGCAAACAAAATATTTCCTGTAAATATGGATTGTAGGTCATGAGGTTAAAATAAATAATGAGTTTCTTTTTACATTATTAATTTTCCGACTTGGCGGTAGTATAAAAGTATTAAATAATTACATATTATCGATAAAACAATTTGTTATCTTTGCCAGCAAGTCTAAAAACTACTAAACTTACAAAGTAAGAAAGCCTAATCAATTAATAAATAAAAGGCAGCAGAATTAATAATAACTTGAAAAAGGTAGTATCCTACTACCAAAACGTTGGGAAATAGAAAAACTCGTTAGTTTTAACATCATAATCTACAACACCAATTTAAAAAAGAAACATTTTATGAATAAATGATCACTATAGAAGTCACATATTTATATATTTATTTATTTAATAAATTTGAACAGAATATGTACGGAGACAAAAATTAAAATACATTATTAAAACATAACAAAAAAAATATATATAATGACTCTATACATATTCAGTCTTCATCCCTCATCTTAACCTTGGGAACTCAGGTTAATGGTATTGTAACGAGCGCCAACTTTTTAAACTGGCGGTTCCGATAGGCGCCCCTAGATGCCGCTAGCATAGCGGAAGAAAGAACTACCTACGAGGAATGACAGAGGGCAGTACCGGTGAAGATTCGAGAATATTCTGGAAGGAATCTGGAAGGACGTTCTAGAAGGGTCTCGAACAATCTGGAAGTTCACGCCAGCTATAAATAACGCGTCGGATTGGCCAGGAGGCAGTCAGTCGATACGAGTTCGATAGTGCGGTTCGCGAAGTGAATTAGTACGTGTAATATAAATATCGGTGCAAATAAATCGTTTACATAAATAAAGACATTAGTGGTTAAGTAATTTAATTAATAAGCATTTTAATAGATTTTAAATACCTAATTGTGTAATAGAATAAGTGAATTTAAAATATATCGCCTGTGTGTTTTTTCTAAAAACCCGGACAACGTTTTAAAACTAGAAAAACGTTACAGTATTGAGGGCGTCTTGTTTGATTTTATTTTGTCGACTTCGGTTACATTATTTGTAATTATTTATTTGAAGGTTTTTTTTTCTTAGGGGCATTTTCTTATTTCTTTTGGGATTTTATTATAGATATTTATTGTCGATATTGTCAAAGATTGTGCGTATGTTTGATGTGCGTATTTTTCGGTTCTTATATGTGATATTCTTCTAGTTTTGTAATTGTGTATATCTCTGTTTGTCAGTAATTGTATTCTTAATTTAATTGTATTGTTTTCTATTTTGTGGGGAGTAAGTATATTATTGAGGTCTATTAACTGGTTTATGTTTAAATCTTGTGTTTTTTCGTATACCTCTGACGTCGGCGTTTTGTATTGCGTTATATTTTTTTTTAATTTTGTTTTATTGTCGTTGTAGTTGAACTATATTCTTTTTGTTGTGTTCCCCAGATCTCCTAGGATAAATTTTATGATCTGTGTTCATTAATTCTTATTTCTAATCGTCTTCCTGTTTCTCCAACATATATCGCATTACAGTTATGGCATTTTATAGTATAACACCATTCTTCTGTAGCATGTTTGTATTTCTATTTTGTATTTATATTCATTAAGTTGTTATTAGATTTTAAATCAAATTCATATCCTATTTTAACAAACACGTACATCTCAACAAACACACACATACATTTTAACACATTTACATACACATATTTTTGTTACTATTTATTCCATAATACCACCAATCCAAAACTTCCAATAACTAGGTCGATAATATAGCTTCTACTAATCATAGACGAATGAAATTTAACTTCTTTCTATTTTCAAAAAAACTTGTTATTAGTTTTGTATTTTATGATCTGACGCCGATATATGCTTACTAATTTGCGGCCTTCATTTAGTTATATATTGAACTGGCTTGAAAATTAATGAAAAATTCGTTGATTTATTTAAAAATAATTATTTACAATATCCTCTATTAGTCGGTACAACTGTTTAGTATGAATTGAAAGGGCTTTGCGTGACGGTTAATTTAGTACAAGCAAAGATATGGGCTGCTATTTAATAAAATTAAGTTAGCTTGGGCTGAAGTTAAGGACTATAATGGATACCTGTATATAATTATATCATTTTAATTTCACTGTTGTATCAAGCTAGGTATGTATGTATGATAATTAAAATATAAATATCTAAAACAAATGCATATTCAAACTGCGCCGCCTTAACCCGTTGTTATTACACATATATAGGATTTTGTTTAAAATAACGCAGCAAGTATGCGCTTCCCTACTTTTGGAACACCTTGTATAGTCAAAAATATTTTTAGGTTATGCAGCATTGAATTCTGTAAAACTTTTGTACAAAAGACTTTTTCCTAAAACCAAAAATAGAGTTGTATTCAAAGACCTAGTCTTCGGTGGGGTATCTGTACATATGTAGTACGCAGACTAATATTGAGTGGATCGATAATTAATAAATGGCGGTCTCTCATTATAACAATTTTTATTCCAAATTTTTAATGAAAACTTTAAGTTTCTAATGTATGTATTTTACAAATTTGACTGTTTATTACTAAATCTAAATTTATGTAATAAATATTTTTATTTTCATTGTATTTTCAGCATTATAAAATTCGTCTTCATAAAAAATGTCTGGATTTTATCTTAAAAAAATTCTGGTTTTCAGAGCCGATTGTCCTGGCTTAGCAGAACCGTAGATGACGGGTCTACTCCTACTTTTATTTGTTCATGCCAGGAAAATTAAAAACACATTGTCAAGATATTTCTGCTCTCCCACCTAATAGCGTTTTCGAAAATCTTATAAGACGTTTCGGTTCTTATCTGCTATCTTATATAGTTTCTTATTTCTTACGGGCATTATGCTAGATCTTGATACCACCATATTGTAAGTTTGGTTATAGTTGCTTACATCCAAGTTATTGTATAACCAAAAATGTCTGGAATACATTTTTTTTTTTATATTTTTGAGACATTGGATGATTTCGAAAAGAAAAAGAAAACGATCATGTTGTATGCCTTAGAAAACGTTAGAAATTAACGGTGCATTAATCAGTGCATTTTACTGGACTTTAATGTACGCACTTTTCTTGATTTAGTAATAGACTCTGTATCTCTAAAATAAATCATTTACGAACCAAGGTTCATTCAGATATTTAGTTCAGGGTGATATAATATGTCTATCCACTTGACTTATAGACAGCCTACATATTAAAATAATGCTATTTAATAAACACTAAACATAATTTATTTTTTATTTTCTTATTAAAATATAAAAATACATATACAAGTCTAAAAGTAGTACCTATATTATAAATAAGAGAGTATCGTAATGTACGTATTTACTTAACAAAAAGAATACTGAAGAAGACTAAATAAAAAAATAAAACAATAATTACTATAATCTTTGTTCGTAAAAAAATATCGTTATCGAGTAATTATATCTTTTTGGAAGTACTTATTATTTATTACTACACTATTTCTTCTCGAGGGCAATGTCGTCAGGCAGTGTGATTTTCTTTATCTATTAGTCGTTCCCTCCATCAATATTTGTAGCCACTCCCACCCGATGTGGACGGTTGCTGAGGTGTGTTACCAGATGTTGGTGTAACAGAAGAAGGTGCAAACGATTGGTAATTCAACTGGCCTTCGTAACTTATCTACGACAAGAAAAAGTATTTAACGTAATTGAATTCAACAGAAATCAAAATAAGAACAGAATTATTTTCTTAGTAATGTAGCTGCGGTTTTCTATCGGGAATTCAGCGTCTTCAAGTTTTTGAAGTGTTAGTGATGTACCCATTATGTCAAACGTACGTAGACATAAAAAAAACGCGGACACAAAAAGTACTTGTTATGACTTTGTTATTATTATCACTATTTCCTATTTTACTTACACCGTGAAAAGAAAAAGAATTAAAATAGCGATGCAACAAAAAAAAAAAATGGGTAAATACAATCAAACAAAAATGTTTATAAAGGTAAGGAAATGTAAGTGTTAAAGTAATTACGTAGCTTTGGTAGCTTTAACAATTAAAACAGATTTATTTTAGACCTTCAATTTTTAGAGCAAAAAGTATTTTGAGTAAGCTAAACAATTATAATAATAACTCAGCACTACAGGCCTTGAAAAGGCCCTTGGCTAGAGTACCGGAACACACCGAGCCACTGAGAGGCGTTGTCCGAATGGTGACCCAACCAACAACCGGTACCGCATATTGCTGCTTGACTTTCAAGATTGGCAATGATGCACCCTTCCGTCTCAGCCGTACTGCCTGCATAAGCTAAACAATTACTTAAGTTAAATCTGCCAAAAGAGTTTATTAAAATAAGAAGTAGAAGTTATTAAGTTAAACAATTTTAAGTTAAAATCAATAAATGTTATCCGTTATTTCGAAATTTCTGTTGTGTTAAACAGCAGTAGGGTGAGCCAAAACAAAACTGATTTTCAATTAATAATATTATTGTTATTGCCATTTTATATTTATCACATCATATTCATGATATAATGTGTCATATATCTCTAAGATGGGATATACTGATAACTTCAAAAAAATAGCAGTTTCATAGACTTCACTGCCACTAGCCGCTATTTTAATGTTTACAGCTCCTATTGGATGTTTAACTTCTAAATGTACTAGATTAATATTTTATGACTGACTGCCTGTTGTGTTTTATGATCAATATGCGTCATTACTGGTGTGAAATAGAAGACGCGCCATCTTCACGGCGATTTCTGAAATACGTAATAATATACATATTTAACTTATTTATTACTATATGGTAGAAAACTGTTACTCACGTGAATCCACTGGCTTTATTAAATTAATAATAAAACGAGTTTCGTTAAAGAAATCAAACATGTGTTTTAAAATATGCTACTGTAAAGCGTTCTTCTAATAATTATGGTTTAATTAAAACTACAACATATTTTTAATTTATTCACACATAATATGTTACTGATGATCCTGCTAACAAATGGTGCACTGATGAATTAACAAAATATTGTCAACATTCTTTTTTAGTTATTATAACCTTTTCATTTCGTTCAATTTGACTAAAAATGTTATTAATTCAATCATTTTTCCAACAAAGTGAATTTGGTTAAAGGAATGCATTTTCTTCTCTCAGTGGTAAATCGTTTATTCTATAGTTGACCATAGAACATTTAGATTTTGTAGAAGTACCGGCTGTCCTTGTTATGGATTTGAAGAAAGTATTGCTATACACCCAATGGCTTAAATGAAATTCCTTGTTATTCGTCTAAGCTTTCACAATTAATTTATTGCTATAAGCAAAAAAAATGGAATAATTAAACAAGCCACAATACACATGTGCATAATTTATGTCTATTCTGGCTTGTTTAATTATTCATTTTTTTTTGTCTCTGAGGAAGCAATAAATTAATTGCGAAAGCTTAGGCGGATAACAAGGAATTTCTTTTAATCCATTGGCTTCAAACCCAACACTTTCTTCAAATCCATGGAAAATTTAGTTCTAACCTGAGCATGGTATCCGTGCTGCCAATCAGCAGTGTATTTCACAACTTGTGTTCTGCCATCCGGTAATTGTACTCTATATTCGCCTTTAGTAATATCACCATCACTTATTGCATTATGAGAAAAGTCGTTACCATATTCAGGTTCCCTCACTGCATACGTAAAGTCGAATGGCATACCAGGTTCGTGGTGATGGTGATGCTAAAAGCATATTAATGATGTATTCAGTTTATATATTCCTATTACTATGTTACATCATGATGCTCTTCAGGTGTTGGCGGTGGTCTTGTTGAGGATGGACGGAATGGAGGTGGACTTTCTGGTTTGGGTGGCCTACCGTTATATGGAGGGGATGTTGGTGTAAATGGCGGACGGTGTGTTGATACTGGAGGACCATAGGATGGATGTGGTCTGGGTGGACTAGGTGGCCCATATGTTGGTGGTATAGTAGGTCTGTGAGGAGGACTTGGCGGTCCATACGTAGGTGTTGTTGGCTGGGGAGGAGGACCAGTTGGTCTAGGAGGTTGTGGTATTGGAGGACCGTAACTCGGTCTAGGTGGTTGAGGAGGGGGAGGACCGTAAGTTGGTCTAGGAGGTTGTGGACTTGGAGGACCATACGTTGGTCTAGGCGGTTGAGAGAAAGGAGGACCGTATGTTGGTCGAGGAGGCTGAGCACTTGGAGGACCATAGGTCGGCGTAGGTGGATGCGGACTTGGAGGACCGTAAGTTGGTCTAGGAGGCCGTGCTGGCTTGGTGGACCGTAAGTTGGTCTTGGGGGCTGAGGAGGGGGAGGGCCGTAAGTTGGTCTAGGTGGTTGAGGAGGTGGAGGACCGTAGGTTGGTCTGGGTGGTTGAGGAGGAGGGGGACTATAAGTTGGTCTGGGCGGTTGAGGAGGAGGAGGACCGTAAGTTGGTCTAGGAGGTGGAGGGGGCCCATACGTGGGCCTAGGAGGCTGGGGAGGCGGAGGTCCATACGTAGGTCTTGAAGGTGGTGGAGGTATATAGGGAGGTCTGGGAGGTGACGGAGGACCATACGTTGGTCTAGGTGACGGTGAACTTGGTGGTATCGGTGGTATCGTGGGCGGCTTCAACGGATGCTCTGGTTTCTCGTAAACATAACCGGGCTTTTCTGGCGGTAAATAAGCGTTTTGTCCGGGAAGGATTGCCCCAGAAACCACGTACAGGTAACATAATGCAACTGAGATCTGCAACAATAAAAAGAGTTATAATAATAATAATAATTACGTGAAATTTTAAAGAAATATATCATATAAATACTTAAAAATACTTATTGGCGAGAAAAATACTTCGCAATGATTTATATCTGACCATTCACGGTGTTGTAGAGACCTTATTTTAATATTCAGCCTGTATAATAATATCTGAGTGAATGTATGAATTTATCGAGGTCTTCATGGAGTTTCAGTCATACTACCTTCCTAAACATCATCAAAAGTCGGTTATTTAGAAAAACGGCCAAACAGAAATTTGAACGTGCGAGTTATCAAACCGTTCCTCTATATTACAATTTTTTATGAATGTCGTGGTCTTCCTAGCAATTTAGCGCATATTTATAGCAATTAACGTATAACTTTTGAGCTACCATACTATAAAGGTATTTCACGAGACTACCTTGTGAAAAGTTTTTGAGCTAAAACTAAGTTCTCAGTTTTAAAATTTTTGGGTTTACTACTACCCTACTAACTAGTTAAATATCATGCCGTAACTTATGTAATTGCTTAACAGCATTACTACATTCGCGTTACGGCCAATTTAACCTCTTAGCTAATGCTTCAGTTTCCACATGCCACCGCAACTCATCAGTAAGTGGATATTCACATAAAACTTGCCACGCTGTATATACATTCACAATGCGAATCATTAATTCTCCCAATTCTACGTAAATATGATTTAAAATTACCGTGATTCGTTATTAATTCTACCACTTAATACGATAACATGACTCTTATTTTCCTAAAACGTATAACGTTACCGATAAATTTCCTAGTCGAGTCATCGAGTCATCATTACACACCTTTTTAACTACGCTAGCTAAAATTAACTCATACTTAATTATCGCGCAATTCCCCCCAGACACCGCCTGTTTTGCTAATTGATCCGCCGTCTCATTAGCGATTGTACCTACATAGATCCTAGCGCAAATTTGACTTGCTGTAACCGCTAGAGGTCTCCCATTTTAAAACTACCAGGTACTAACATTGTTTCGCCAAAATCTAGTAAAAAGTTCCCATCGTATCGTACAGCATGTCCAAAAATTAATCAAAAAATTTCGAAATTTGCAAAACGTTTTTTTTGTTCAAATTGTAGATATGATATTTAATTAAAAATTACTTATATATTATTAAGAATTTATTCTATATTCATGGAAAATATCAAAAAATGTCTGGAAAAGTTTGTCGAGAATTCAATGAGAGATTCCTCTTGCGACAATAGATATAAAAAAAAACTTGAAACAGTTTTTGTAGCAACTGGTGGTGTCAGGAAAACACTATAATAAACTAGTTTTCGAGAAATACATCTCCGTACTGAGTGCCTGCTACTTCGAAAGATTTAGGTACTTTGAAGATAATTTCAGAAATTCTAATTTAACTTTCTGAACATTGATATCTAAAACAACAGTTATAATAATAGCACTTACTGGCAAGAACAATTTATTGTAGCGTCAATGTATACCAAGGAAAAGTTTTTCGGTCATTTAAAAGCGTTAATAAACAAAACGAGAAATTTAAACGAAAACTATTGAAGAAGGATGTATAAGGAATATTACAGCAAATCGGTAGAAATTATTTCTACACCCAACAATATAAAAACATACTGGGTGTTCTGTTTGAAAAAGATGAGTTTTACAACTTTCAAAATTCTTTGATATGTCGGTAATGTCATATTTTCACCAAAATGATAGCTTCAAAATGTCACACTTCTGGTGCTTAAAGCAAATAAAAATCAATCAATTACGCACACCAGTATAAATATTAAAATTTTCATAAATATCCTAATATTTTAAAAACAGTTGAAGGTAGGCAGGTATAAGAAACCCTATTTGTAATCGTCATAGAATTTTAGACTGAATTTAATAATATAATAATATACAGGTATTCCATTTAAGATAACAAACTTCATGGTGACTTCCCGTTAACCGGGATTACTTCCCGTAATCTGGGTGTAAGAAACTGGAAAATATTTTAGAAAAAAAAAACTAGTCAACTATTATAAATTATAACTTCTTAAACGTGAAGAGCTTCGCTAAGATGGAAAAATTATAAATAACCAGTTCCGTGGAAAACTGTAAGTATACGATATACAAATTTGATTACCTGATGATTTACGATTCCTACAATGTGGAGTAAAATACCAGGGAAGAACGAAGGAAACAACAATAAGAATTAGAAAATTAATGCGTTACTAAGAAAAAAATCGTTACTTTATTGTAGTCTATTACCTGAACTTCTATCATCGAATGACTATGCATCTATCTCGCAAGCAGAATATAAGTAGGTATACTAAGTGAATGTAAGTTGTCGTTAGAGAGACCTTTATAAATGTGGTATAATGCATTATTGTAAAACAATTAGCAACTTGATTTATTTTCTTTTAACTTTTTCCATCTCATCATCAAGTATATTTTTTTTTCGATCTCAAAGAATCTATTTTTGTTCGCTTTACTCTGCTCGCTCATCTATTGATAGAAAACAACAACTTTTCATTATGCAGTTTTGTGTGATTGAAGGTTACCACTATAGTTGATGGATACGAGAATCGACCGACGGCTAGACAACAGGAATATGTCCAATAAATAAATCGCTATTTATGTTTCATGCCATTATAATAAAATATGTTACAAAAATACGCACACAGAAAATAGAAATATTCAATATTTTACTGCAGTAGTTTATTAAATAAATTCCAATGTTTTTTTTTTAATGTAAACACCTTCATGCTTATCAACAAGTATCAAACAAGAATAATCAAGATAAATAATACGATAATGCTTCTGCTTCGGTATATGAGAACCCATAATATGTATAAATAATTTGGCAATTGTAATACATTTAGGCCCGATTGCACCAACATGTTAAGCGTGATTTAATTTTAAGCGGCACTTTGAAGGTGATATTTCATTTTTAATACGTATAGCGAATGTTACATCCTAAGCATCACTTAAAGTTAAACCAAGCTTAACGCGTTGGTGCAAACGGCCCTAAAGGAAAGTAATGTGCAGATCTAGCAAGTTTAAAGACCGAATTGACATATTTAAATAGCCACACACCACAAAACATCTCAAACTTCAAACAGGTACTATCTAAAAATAAAGTAATGAATCGGAAAGCAATGAAAGCTAGTGAATCTCGAACTAACAGACATAAGTGCAGAATCGGGCAGTACTATACTGGCTAACTGTTCTATTACCTCGCCGCGCCGTATAGAGGCCAGTGTTGGGCAAGTTAGGGGAAGTGAATAAATTTCTACAGCGATTAGACATACTCGTGTGTTGTCGGCTCTCAGTAAATACTAGTTACAAACTGTCCCACTCATGACGCGAATAAACACGAGGTATATACTAGTCGCTGTAGAAATTTATTCACTTCTCCTATCTTGCCCAACACTGATAGAGCCCAATACACCTAATAGATCCTCTGGTTATTCAACACTGCACGTGTTAATGTGTCTACTACATGATCAATTGATATTCTGTTCTTATTGTTGTTTAAAACCGTAAGAAAAGAAGAAGAAATGATTGAAGCGTAATATGAAATATATTTACATTATAGCACAACAAGAAATACAATGTTAGTATATGAAGATAGTGTATGCTACATATGTATACATCTTTAAAATACTATATATTTTTTTTTGTAAAACTAAAATTTTTATTCTAAAAGAGTTATTTTTATTTTAAAATAAAGCAAACACAACGTAAACATAAAAAATAATTGAATATCAATATGAAATACATTTGTCTAATCGCAATAAGAAATAACACATGGTAGTACACAAAAACTAAAAAAAAAACATGTATAAGTTCTGTGCCCTAATGAAAGATGACGTCAGTAATAAGTAAATTGCACCTTCTTATCTATAATCACTTGGGACTATTTTGCTCTAACGCACATGCCTCATTACAAACTGGAAGGATTATTAGCCCAACTATAATGCAACAACCCTGTTAGTGAAAACATATTTTGACGTCACATCTCAGCGGCGTACAGCTGAATATATACTGCATACGCATAAGATCGGCCGTCAGTGTCGTGTGGCCGAACAATGGGATCATAACAATGAATACACTACGTTGATATCGTTAGCTTATGTTTCGTTGTTAACAACAATTGGTATTGGTAACATACGTCTACACAAAAATGCACCAACAAAAATAGTCTGGCAATGAGGATACCTTCTACTCAAAATTATGTGAAGCATTTGTTGCAGTTAACATTCCTTTGTCTAAATTACAAAATCCTGCTTTGCATAAATCTTTAAGTAAATACACCAATAGGCATATCCCTCATGAAACGAGGCTGTGCCAAATATATTTGCCTCAGTGCCACATCGAAGTTATGGCTTCTATAAAATCTAATATTTCTAACAACTTTATTTGGATATCTGCAGACGAAGCAACAGATATTTTAGGCTGTTGCGGCGTTATAAATATTACTGTCGAAATATTATATAATTTTCGGATTTGCCTTTGCCACCTGCGCCAACAAGATGGGACGCATGGTTGTAAGCACGTTTTTTTTATTGCAAAAATATTGGCTATGTCGGAGACATAGTATTTAATCTAAAAGATGAGCCATGTTCAATAACAGAATGCAAATATATTATTAAAACTCCCTCTTTAATCAATCAGCTAAATTTTATACATGTAAATTTGCCAGATTGTTACTTTCTGTATAAAATACATTTTTTGAAGGTCGAAGTATTTCGCCAAAAGAAGAATATACTAATTCGATTCGGGTGAATTTGCAGCAAACAGTTAAAAAATATATTTGATAGTAACTCCGATATCGATAAATTAAAGCAATTTTCGTTTGAATATTTTACAGACGGAGTAGCTTGACAAAAAAAATATAGAGTACTAAAGATTACTTAACTGATGTTGAGGCAATGTTCTCCATTCTCAAAGATATGTTAATCCCAAAGAAAAGTAGACTTACAGAAAAAAATATAGAAGGCATAGTGGTAGTTAATGTCAATAAAGGAATCTTACAACATGATAAATTAAGTGAGCCTTGCGCCATTTAATTTATTGAAATTAGATCAAGTCGGATGTTCCTGTGCCACCTATGGTTGAAACTAAATTTTGTTTACAAGACGTACTCGCACAATTGTTTTCACAGCTGTCTCGATAAATCGAACCATTATTTATGTAGCTGCAACGCGGCTTCTATGCAAAATACTACAATTCGGTGCCGCTTCCTCGATAAATGTATGAATTTAAAATATATTGCCACACTAGCAATAACAAACCAAAAGTTTCTATGGCACTATATTACATATACTTTTATTTAAATATCTTTTTCATGAACTTATGTATTTATACTTCTTTATAAATGCTTAAAATTAAATTAAATCTGCAGCATATCTACATTATTACCATAATACGAAAACTGTGCTTCCTTCAACACAGGGTCGTTAAATACATAAATATATGTAAATGTACTTTGCGATTCTGTGTTTCTGGCGAACAGATAATTACTAAATGTATTCATAATATAGTTGAGTCGTTTCAATATCCTGCAAAACCCTATGTCTATCTCAACTAAATTTCCTTTATCACTTTTAGAAAAGAAAACAATAACCGCGGGTAAGAAGAACCGGGAATTTCCTACAGTTGACCGATTCAACTTTCAATATAATATTAAATGTCGGTAAGAACTATTGAGACAAGTGGGTGATGCAAGACATTATTTTGAGATAGTACATACATCGCTATATGTATGAGGTACCCACTTCTGTTCGCAGTTAAGGTGATTTCAGCAATATACACTACCCACCACGGAAGTTTGACCGAGGGAGAAGGTTTACAAATACCTTAATATACCAAGTTTTATTGCATTCAATTATTTACATAGCTGCAATTTTACATAAATAACTAATTTCTACAACTTCTAGCATATTTTCAAATAATATTTAAATTTGAATACATCCCGTTACAATCCATTAAAATATAGCTATCGGTGTCCTTTGTCATAACTAAAGTCTAAGAACGTCATGTGAGTAGAATTGCGTATCTAATATGTTACTATCCTATGGTGTGGATTACCGCATGGAGTGGATGTATCTTCGTGCAAAAATGCACCGCTGTACTGTGTATGACAACGGATTCCATGCTAATTTACAGTAGAGACCAGAGAAAGCACAATTAAAGTTAATTAAAAAAAACGCACAGTAAAAAGACGTTTTAAAATTTCATATCTAGTATCTGTATGAAGAGATAACCGTACATTACGCTCAAAAAAGTTTCACTGCCGGGGCGCTGTATTACGTTGTGATTAATACGTGTACGAAGCATGCCGAATCTACCTAGTCCGACAGTGTATATTATACAAAGATTGCAAGCTTTTTACAGTATGAAATACTTAACGAATTAATGTATTTCTGCTAATAACTGCTCGTCCAGTAAACGAACCATGTAGGTTCGAATCCTGGTAAATTTTTCTTGGAAAAAATTCCTCTTAATTATTAGTGTATATTATGTAATTAAATAAATCCACAGGAATGTCTGGTAGTGTTTAGCTATTTACCTTTTTAGAACTATTGAATTCGTATATTCCGAAAAATACTTCTTATTAAGTTATTAAATAATACTTATTTTTTACAATGCTTTGGAGAAAAAAATCTTTATTCGACAGAAAAGGGAAGTAAGAAATGCCTTAAGTATTGCTATTTTTATGCGGACGTACTGGCTCACTGACCTTGATTTAGGTAAAGTTCTGTAAGTATATTTAATAATTTTTTTTGAGTCCTAAACTTCTGTTTTTTTTTCTTAATGATAAAAGTCAGCTTTCATCGAATTTATCCTTTGTATCCCGTAAAATTAATACCTAACAAAACTTGCATCGCATTTGTGTTACATACTGTGTATTTACATCTGCGCACCGCTAAAGTATTACAATAAATTAAAGTGTAATTTACAAGAAATACCACATTTAAAGTTGAATACAAGCGTAATACGTGCTAAAAAAATTGCAACATCTTAAAGGAACTGAGTCAAAAAAGCTGAAATTTTGACAAGTTTCCAGTAGTAATAATTACTAGTTTTCAGTAGTAAATCATAACAACTGGAAAAAACACCAACAATTAGCATAAATTTATCAATAAAATGTTACATTCTCGCAATTGTTCATGCACTTTCTAATTCTGCGAAGCATGCTCTGGATCAGATGATCAATAGCGTCTTGTGGAATCTCATCCCAGGCTTTCTGTAGATGCCAACGAAGTTCCGGCAAGGTATTTGCTGCTTGAGGTAAACGCCTTATGTAGCGACCCATCATATCCCACACATTAGATTAGAATTGGGGTGGCCTATCGACCTGTTTCACCCCGACCTTTCAGATCTATTGTGATCCCCTTTTTCCCTAGAGACAGCTCTCTAATTTTATGCCCTCTTAATTTAGGCTATACATCTTTTGAGAGCGGCTTCTTTATGCTAGCTACTCAGCTGTGGGATTCTCCTCCCCATTACTAGAAACCTCGTCCTCGCCAGGCCTTCACATTGGCGCAGCACATGAACTGGTGTTTCTTCCTCCTCTTGGCAGTATCTGCAGGTTGCATCATCTGCCAGGCCTATGTTGTACATATGCCTATTCAGTCTACAGTGACCCGTCAGCAGACCTGCAATCATTTTGACAGTCTTCCGGGTTTCGGGTTTAAATCCGGAGAGCGAGCAGGCCAGGGGCGACTTTCTGCTTCCTCTTCGCGTATGAAGTTCTGACAGATGATTATCAGAGACTTTTTACATGCAACCAGTTGTTAAGATTTCAGCATTTTAACTGGCCTCCTGCGAGGTGTTGCAATTTTTTTGGCACGTTGTTTGTAAATGTATATATGTAAATATGTATGTAAATGTAAATATAAGGGTGATGTTACACTGCGACCTAAAAGATCTATTGTGTCCCCTATTCTTGCTGCTTTACAGCTGGCCTTCCAATCAGGCCTTTCAGGAAGTGTAGGATGTCAGAGGGCCCCAGTCTAGGTAAGTCTCCCTCTTCGATTTCACATGCTCCCAGGTGCAATGCCCTCGAGTTGCACAATGCTGCGCAGTTTGAGAGGAGGTGGATGGGTCTTTTATCATGTTCCCCACAAAATCTACATTCAGAATCTTTTGCTAATCCAAGCTTACTCAGGTGTCCTTTCAGTCTACCATGGCCTGAAAGTATCCCTGTTAGTATGCGAACATTGTTCTTATTCAGATTGATGCATTTTGTATACCTCTTCTGGTTATAAGTTCCCAGAAGAATTTTACTTTGCCTCATTCCCTGGAGATTTTCCCAGTAACTGGATTTTCTCTGCTCCATTTCTATTTTTAGTTTCTTCAGTATTGTACTGCTACTTAACCCGAAAAAGGGTTCAGGCTCTACAAAAGGCATTCCAGCTCCTTTTTTTGCGAGATTATCCGTTATTTCGTTTCCTTCCACTCCTGTGTGACCCGGAACCCACAGGAGGGTTACTTTATTTCTTTTGCTCATTTAATTTCCCTAGGCATTTCCAGACCATCTTGGAACTGATTTCATATGAGTTCAGCGCCTTGATGGCTGCTTGACTATCAGACATGATGATAATCTCCTGCTTCCGATAGTTCCTATCCATATTGAACTGAACACATCTTTCAGTAGCGTGTATTTCCGCCTGAAATATATTTGGGTATTTCCCCAAGCTTTCGAAATATGTGGTTCTAGACCCATATATTCCTATTCCAGTTCCTTCTGCCGTTTTGGAGCCATCAGTATACCATTTGATAGCATTTCTATTCAAGTTGATAATTTCAAATTAAAAATGTAAAGTCTGTACCAACATGTATGTTAGTTTGTCCACCGTATTTTTTGCGCACGCACTATGCGTCCGTATGGTGTTTCATAATGATACGTAAATTATTAGTAGATGAGAGTTTATTAACCGTTGTATATACTTATGAGAATAATATGTAGTTGCCATGAATCTTATAAATCCTAAATTAGGTAATCTAATATAGTAACATCGTCACTGTGCGGTATGATTTGGATAAAAAAAAACTTACGTAAATACATGAGAACATGCAGTGTGAAAAAAAAAACTATGGGAAAATGTGCGAACATATGTCTCTTCAGATACACCGAAGCAAAAAAGGATATATTATAGGTATACAAGCATACGTAAACGTTACATACACAGATCCACGCAGCGAGTTTAACCAATGTAATTAACCTACTTCCGAAAGTTTTGTGCAATACTAATCCGATCTCCCTTTGCAATTTTGTCTGTGAGATGATACATTACGGTGAATACTTCATGTAAAAACTATTACATTACCTCGATTAACATTTGTGCGTTGGGAATAAATATTAACCTATTATTATTATTATAGGTTATCGGATTTTTCAAATACTTACTTATTAGTGATGAGAATTATGATTAGTTCTTAATGGTCCAGAATACCCGTTACTTTTTCGAGATAATTTAAGTCCGCAAGGATATACTTCCGTTTAAAACTTATTAGAGAGGTACTGTAATCTGGTGGGAAGATGAGTGCACCAACAACATTTCAAAACGAAAACCTGTTGAAAAGTGATTTTTAAAGACATTAAAACATAAAAACTTACGTAAAATTACAAAAAAAAAAGAAATAAAAACAGTAACCTCTTCTAGGCGATTTCTTAAAAACAACGAAAAAGATTATGTGGAATATTGTCAGAAAGGGCCTGACAATTATATAATAAAGCGGATAACAACACCGATTGATTGCAAATTATGTCTCACTCGAGATCAAAGAGCGCTCTAGGAATTCTCCTGAACGTTTTATTCTAAAGCCTTTTGTTTGAGTGAAAATTCATGTAGGGTGACCTCAATTTATTGAAAAATTACAGGCCCATCACAGTTTTAAATTCATTTTCAAAGATTTTTTAATATGATTTTTAATAGCTTATTTAATTTTATTACTACTTTCAAAATTCTTGATCTTAATCAGCACGGTTTTTGTCAGAACTAGTTGGCATCAACAGCTATGCTTGTCTGTTTTTTTGACAAGATAGTGCAGAGTCTTGGAGTAAGAAGACGCACTGCTGCTGCTTTTTACGACCTAGACAGGGTATTTGACTACGTTAACCAGTCAATTTTACTTTCTAAACTACATGACTTCGGGGTCAGAGATTTTGGTTTACTAGATTGGTTAAAATCTTAGCTTCTTAACTTATTCAAATTGTTAATTTTGTAGTGTTAAGTTTTTTTCTTAATTTAATCCATTCATTAAATTGTCTATTGTTCGCTGGTGCTGATTTAATGCGTATTCTATTAAATATTGTCGTTGGAATGTAATATGTCTGCGTTGTACGATTTTGAGAGAGGGATTTTTGTAAGAAAAACAATTGTAGAATTTTGTTAATGACTTCCTTGTTCGACTATTGACGTGGGTAAACGTATTTTTATACCTTTGTTGCCATTTTGTAATTCATTTTGAATTTGAAAGTTTAATTTTTTTTCTGTAATTTATATAGTCAATCAAGGAATTCTTATCGTAATAATTGTTAATGTATTGACGTGTACACGTAGTAGATATAGGATCAATTATTATTTTTTTTTGTTTAGGAAGATTTAGTTTAGCTTTTTTTTCTCTCGTTTACTTGAAAGAGTTAATTTTTCGGTTATTCAATTTTGCTGTTTCATTTTTATTTTTCAATCACCTCGTTTGAGTAAGTAGAAGCTTTGTTCTTTCTTTTAGTTTTTTTCATTTTTGTATATTTTTTGCTTTTGCCCACGTTTTGATTTTAATTTGTGAAACCACGTGGATAGAAATTCTATGTGTGTTGTGTTCTTGTGTATTTTGGATAATCTTCTGAACAAACAAAACTTTTGCTTTGCATAGGAAATAGCATTGTCCTATTTTAATTTAGAGTCAAGTGCAGTTTTTATTTTAGGCCAGAACCTTCAGTTCAAGGTTTCTTTCTGGACATCTGTAGTTTAACCCATTTTGTAAAATAAATTGATTGTTAATTAGCGTCATTGTCATTGTCAAAATTCTGTTCTTTGATTTTATTTTTAAACCTTTTCCATTTTTCGGGTAATTAAGAAAGTCTGATTTCATTCATTCACAATTTACTTTTCGTGGTTAGATTCAAGTTCTAATTCGCGAGGGTAACTCTGAGATTAATAGTTCTTTTGCGTTCTTTAAAATTTTATCCGTTGAGCTAGCTAATTTTATTTTCGTTTTTTAATTTAAAATTCATTTTTCATTTTCATTTAATTCAATCAGTACACAGCAATACGCTGATAACTTTCCATTAATTAGTAGGTTAGTACTAAGGATAATGTTATAGTCTGTAAAGACGCAATAATTTACACGATTATTTTTTATTTATCATGACTTGTCTTTTAATATTTCTAATCCGAATATTTTACTATTTTCTAATTGAAAAATGATATTGCATCAATGCCATTGACTGTTGGTGCAGATGTTGTGAATAGTAGTGCCAACTGTTAGTTCCTGACTGTTCATTTTGATCACAATTTAAATTAGAAACTTCATTGTTACAAATTAATCCCGAAACTTAGCACTCTAACTTACTGGGTTATGAATTTGAGACATGCTTTAGAAAAGCATCATTTACTGTCTGTTTACTATGGTGATGTTCAGTTACATTTGCGCTATACACGCGGGAAACTCTAAAGTTGCTAAGAACGTTTTTATTTCACAGAAACGAACACTTCGGAAGGTGTTCGAGTTTATAGAATACAAAATTTGCTTCTTAGTGGCTAATATATTTTTGAATTATATTTTACACCTTGGACGAATTTATTTTAATAGTACCTTTGTGTTGTGTACTGTGTTGAATCGATAACAAAAACCATATTATTATTCTAATCCAAGCGTTACTAGTGTATTGGCATCAAAAAGTGGTTGTGTAGCGTTGATGCCTAGCGAAAATAGCAACCACTGTTAACGTAAATAATAAGTAAATATAAATAATTTAAGTAATAAAGGTTACAGGATGTACAAAAACACCACCAAGAAATATTTCTCGGAGACTAAGAAGAAGAACTAATTAAGATGTTTTTAAATTTTTCCTTCAATCGATTTGTCAACCATTTAGGCGAAATTTGCTTATAGGCGATGATGCTTTAAATTTAGTTTTTTAAGGATTTGAAGTTCGTATTTTTTTACTTCTTTTTCATTAAACCAAAAATTATTATTTCCTTTACTTATTTTTCTGAGAAACTCGTACTTTTTACGATATATTCCGTTATATAGGTTTTGACAACCTTCGAAATAGTTTCGATATAGTCAGCCATCCAAAAACATAATAATCTATGCTTGGTTAATTTTGAGGTATTTGGTATTTTGTCTAAAAATAGCGCGCCACTTAAAGCTGTTGTGCACAGTACTTATCATATCATCGTATGGTCAGTTCCAAACGCAAGTGTATTCGGGAGAGACTTCTTGAATCTTACCCATATGTAACCAAGGAATTCAATCCTAAATTACGCATAGTAATTTTTGTGTCTCTCCGGAAATTTCCGATCTTCGAATAGCTTTCAGCTATTTTCAGGTGTCAACCACCATGAGTAAACTCACGAGCCTCAATGTTTGACATCATACGATGCTTGTCTGAGGTTGTCGTAACGACTTTCTATTGTTTTCCGATAACAACAAATCACTCATAGGTATAGGATATTTGATAAAACCTTTACACTGAATTCTTTTCAGTCTTAAATTTGTGACTAAAGACTGCAGTCGGGTAAGTATGGATTACCGGGAGAAAATTGAAGTATACGTATATCTGACCTTCTAGATATGGGCCACAGATAAATTTGCAGCTCTGGATATTGAATGCTCTTCGGGAAAAAAAAATTTTTTTGAAAATGTATATGTCACGCTTGGGCTGTCCAATAGTTACGTACGAAAAAAAGAATTTATGCATACCGGCATTGTAAAAAAAATGGCTTCTGTCGATCAGTATAGTCACTAAAATGTTAGTATATCTTCTCTTACCATTTTGCTAATACTTTATCTTTTTTCTAGATGATCCAAATAGTATGAAATAGTACAAGCAAAAACATGAGAAGCAACTCTTACAATGACAATTTCTTATTTATTAGTAAATCCACAAACTATTATAAAGTCAGTTGTATATATTTTAAAACAATTTTAAACAGTTGATATCATGTAAATATCATAGAAAAGTAAGTTATCAATATAAGTTTAATGAACTATTTATTCAACAAATAAAAAAAAAATAATAATTAATCTTTGTCGATATCGTCAGCAACTACAATGCTTTCGTTATCGTTCCTAAATAATTCACGCAATATTGAAAAGTTTTTGGAATTTCTGAAAGGTACATTCATGACAAATAGTAAATAATATTGTCGCTGTACGTGAATAGCATTCAACAGTTCTTTGCCCGTTACATACTCACATAATATATCTCCGTATAGCAAAATAAAAGCTATTTTCAATAAATTGTCTTATGCTAACCTTGATTTGTTTTTTCAAGATCAATTGAAAATCAGTTTGTGTTTTTCAAATAAAAGCTCGTCCTTTGACCTCCCGTTTTGGAAGAGCACTTTACGATCTCAGAATGCAGTACACAAGGAACTACATTCATGGGATAACTCAGATCTTGTTTTCAGTGATGGAATCCTCGTATTGAAATAGATTTAAATCAAGATGAAGTAGCTCACTCAAATCGCTACAAATTTTACGCACATCTTTTTCGGTGTTAGTAATCTGTGATGACTATACTGAAGGATTGTCAGGGTAGTCCGTTACTTTTAAATCATCTTACATAAAATATTGTTGATATATATCCATCTCGTTCACTCTCATCATACAAAATAGTTGCAGTTCTCTCTATTTCATTCACTAGTAAAAAGATTGCTTCTATTCAGAGCAATTACGTTAAAAAAATTATTTTTCTATGGTAGTAAATATTTTTTAAGAGAAAGAAATAGTTTTTATTGGAAATAATCGTTTTTAAATTCAATCAATCTATCAGAGAGCAAAACAAAATTATAAAACAGTTTGAAACGCGCTAGAAAGAACTCTTCGCATGTAGATTTTATAGAATTTTAGAATCATCTGGCCCATTAATTTTGACTTTGCAACCTGAACTAAAAAATATTTTCCAGTGAATGAAGAAGTATTAGAACTATTTATTTAAAATTTCTTAAAAATTGTTATTAAATATAAATATTTTAAATTTTTTGTGCACAATATTTATTTTTAATCGAATCTCATTGCCTGCTGAAACATATACATGATCGGTGGAACTAATAGTTTCTAGGTGTATGTATTTTCTTAGTAATGAAATTTGTTGATGTCGTCCGAATAAGCTCAAATGACAAGTCGATATGAGCACTAGTTAAAGATTTTAGGGTTTTTTTCTGCGTTTTCGCTACTTGGACTCACTATGGGGCCTTTCTATAAGGTTCACCGCTTCCTAGCGCTAAAAAAATATATTACTTTACTCAGACGACATGAGGAGTAGTTACCAACTTCTGATGTAGTGCTGATTCTTCAGAGTTCATAGAAGTTGCTGCACACGTCTAAAATTAAATTTCGGTATATCACTAAATATCACTTTCCTCCAAATATTCAGTGTCTAATGTAGATGTATGTAGGCACAATCAAGCTTAATCTCTGAGTTCTATTATTTATGAGCCGTTCGTAGAGGCCATCTTAACTTATAGAATAGAGAATAGAATCTAAGACTGGATTAGAATTGAAAGTGTAAATTAAAATATTTCAAATCGCGTGAATTTCGTTTGGAGTTTCTGATGCTTTGGAATTTTTTTTAGAGGTATTTCACTTAATTCTCTGCGCTTGTATATTGCTCTATTTTTAGGCGGGTTTATACTATAAAAGTTCTTAGTCAAATATCTCTTATCGAAGATTTTTTTTAAGGAAGTTTTATAGTGTAATATCCCCCTAAAATAATATTTCTATTATCATATTAGATTATACTTATTAATAAAATCTTAAATAAAGGATATACTGCACTGTATTAACATATCAGCACAACCATTTACACATAAAACAATTTAGTTTTAATAGTCCGAACTATGTTAAGAATTCCCAAGAAAATTCTGAAAAGCTTTTGTAACAATTATTTGTTCGAGGTAAGAATGATATGACACGTGATACGCATGCTAACATATATGAAATTCTCTTATTGACCTGCATCAACTTCTTTTAGCTTATTTGGCGAGTTAATGCCACATAGAACGCGATCAACCGATATACAAATCGGGAATTAATGATTAAGAAATGCTTTGTTAGTTAAGGATAATTGTACGTTTAAGGTGAACAGCTTGTGTTTTCTTTTAGTGTTCAAGTATATACTTAAGTATGCAAGCGGATTAATGTCCATAATGAAGGTTGTACGCAATTTCCGCCACTCTCTAACTTTATTGATCGTTTACGTAATTAAAGATTCTCAAAGATATATCAGGATTGCTGTAACATGAAAGATTGAAATAAATCTATTAGCTTCGCGTTATTCATTACAAGAATAGGTTTTCCATTCCTTTACATCCTTTACTAATTCAGAGATAACAGATTTAATTTAAGTTAATCCCAATATGAGTAAAACCTATTAATAATTCTTATTGACTCATTAACCGCCACATATAAATAATAAAAAATTGGCAAATTTTTATTATTTCTATATATGAAATTTTGTTGGTAGTCATATGCAAAAAAATGTTGTTACGAAAACGCAACGTTGGCTATATACACAATCTCTCTTTTTACTTTCAGTGATACCAGTGAAAACAAGTAGATGTTACTCACATATAAAAACTGTGGTGTTGTGGTAAATTCGACATCTTCTTTGTTCTGTAGCAGATTTTTCAATTACGTGTCCTGCGTTGTTTACATGTCCGCGCATCCAGCAGAAGATTCGATGGGTTTTCGGTTTTAGTTGGATAATTTTAGATTTAAAGGCTATGTATTGTCTAAGGATTGACTAAGGTAAAATTGACCAAAAAACGTTCGGTAAATTTACCGGTAAATTACAAAAATTTACCGGTAATTTGGTAAATGAAAAATCCATACCAGAAATTTTTATCTACGAAATATTGTGTTTATAGATATGTATTTAAAGGTCTAAAGGGACATTGAAAATAAGAAAAAAAAAACAGGTAAGTCTAAGTAACAGTATACCCATTTATTAATTTTATGGGAGATGCTTTTTGTTTAATTTTAATTTAAACTTTCTTGAGATTGAGAGCCGCTGTAATAGAGAATATAGAAAAGAAACTGACAAAAACTTTTGATTAGAAACGTATAACCTCCATTCCACCGAGTTAGTCAGAAAGAGAAGGAATCAAAAAATTTTCAACAAAAAGAAAGTAAAAAATTGAAAAAAAGGTCGTGTAGAAATTAAAAGAAAATAAGAATGGAAACAAGATGGATAACGAAAAACAAAGCAAAGAAAAGCGAGATTAATGTTCGTTTGTTGCTAGGACGGTAGGAAGCAAAACACCCCACTTTTCCTACTTGCCTTTGCCAACAAGTGCAATTTCAATTCTCTCATTTTATGGTTTTTTTGTGTGGATTTTATTTATCTCTTGAAAAAAAATGAGTTAGCATATGCTTTAGAGTTTTTTAAGATTTTTAAAAGTTTTAAATCGTTTTTCTTAAAGAGTAAGTAAATGTCTCATTTTTAAATATTTAAAAATAATAATAATAATTCAGTACAATGTAATGTGTAAATATTGTATGTGATTTTTTCATATTATAATAAGAACAACATTTCACATATTTAAATTAATAGCAATTTTGAATACACCACATTATGAGAGAACATTAATGCAACATTGTTGTAAAAATTTGAACCTTAAATATTTTGTTTTACTTCTTACAACTGTTTAAAATAATTAAATACAAATATTTATTACAAATTGCCTTAAGATTATGTAAATATGTATTATTCTAGCCTAATTCTAACCCTATTTTCTTGGGAATCCCCATTAATATCACACACATGAAAAAAAGAAAATTACCGGTATTTACCGGTAAACCGGTTTTGCATTTTCATTTACCAGAATTACGGGTAAATGAAAAAATCGGTAAATTTACAATCACTAGTATTGTTCATATACATATACAGCAGCGATCACCTAAAACTAGACCTTTCTCGACCTAATGCACGCTGTGTAAGAGTAATGCAGATTTCTATGCTAATAGGGAAAGTCAGTAAATGATTCTCTGTAATTTTGCAGGTATACGACCGTCCATTCACGGACTATATTTAGGTACTCCTTCGTTGTCTTTGCATTATTTTATACCTAATACTAAGTAAACGTCATTTCTTTTCTAATATACGTATACGGAATAAATGAAAATTAACAAATATTGATTAGTGTTAGAAATTTGAAAACATTTTGGCAGCTGACAATTTTATTGTAAAATTATATCGTATTTACATTAGAAAGCATTAAAGCTATTAGAAAATTCTTCAAATACCGCAAGCTGTCTTAAAGGTTTATTCTACACATATGCAAATTAGAAATGAAATAAAGTTCTACATCTTATGCAGGGTCTATTACTAAACTTATTCTTTATATTTTAATAATTTTATAGTGTGACGTATTTGTATTTTAATTAAATTATATAAACTAAATAGTGAACAAGTTTAGGGTGAAATCTGTTTTCTTGAAAGGTATATAAGCAATACAACATGTGTATACTTTTTGAAAAATGAATTGAAACTCTAGTTGTGGTATAACTTTCTTTCAAAGTCTTCTAAATTAAATCGAATGGTTTCTCAATTGTTCCTCAACAACTTCCGTTTTATATTGAAAGGTTTCTTTAAATAAGCGAATTAAATTATCAAAAACATAACTACTCATAGGTGTGTTTAAAGGTTTAGCAATTTATTTTTTTAAGTGGAAGAATAAATGAATGAGAATTAAAGATGGAAATCTCTTTATTAGCGCGAAGATATTTGCTAAATTGTCGATCTGAAACTACAATATTTATCTATAAAGGATAAATAATTGTGGGACGGCTTTAAACAACTATACGTACGTTAATTTACTAACTAATTAATAATTAGGTCACATTACCAAGGATCTCCAGTGCTACTGGTCAACGTAATGTATTATACGGAGAAATTCCTATATATACTTAATAAGTGATAGCATAATTGAATGAGAATTTAAGAGGGAAATCTCATTATTAGCGCGAAGATATTTGCTAAAGTGTCGATCTGAATCTACAAACTACAACAGTGGTTAACATTGAACCGAGATTTGAAACACATAAGCTGTTGCAATTAATACTAGGAAAAGATTGAGAGACATATTTGTAAAAGCAACACGATTAATGCAATACATCCTTCATGTTTAAATTTAAAGTCTTAACTGTAATTCATTTATGTACATACATTGTGGGTTACTGCTTTACTGTATAAAAATCACGACATACAGCTGGATGCGCGGATGTCTCATTTTCTTCATCTGAATTTATTGTACTGAATTAAAGGGTGCCTAGAAACAACTGTGAGCTGAAATGAAGATTTACAATCCAATACATTTATGTACGTCACTGGGTACTTTCATTTGTATGTCTAAGGATAATGAAACGTGTATCTTTTTAATATATTTCAATTCATCTTTGTGTGATTGCTGCATTTTTTATAGCGGCATATGTTATTCTCACTTTTTCGAGCACTCTATCTGGTTTGAATTACTCAGAAATCATGGCGAGTGACGCATTTATCAGATATATATTACTTACTAGATGTAATTAAATAATAAATTAGATTAGGGTCACATTAAAAACGTGTGTAACACTCGGTTGATATTAGCATAACTATGCTTCACCTTACCAAGGGTCTTCAGTGCTACTGGTCAGCCTAATGTATTATACGCTGAAATACGTATTTTATTTACAATAAAATAACAGAATCAATCTCCGCAAAAATGTTCTTTTTTTCTACGCAAACCCCCTAACAAAAATTATAGTGAGCATTGTGACGCAACAGTGGAATTATTCTCTTTTAAATAATGAACATAATCAGAATTTTATACTTAACTAAATTATTGAAGCTTCTATACTAAATATAAGAAGAGACGCACAGGTGTTCAAGGTCCATATTTGTTCCACCAACTAATTAGTTGGATACTTTAATATAGAAGATTTTGTGTCGTTAAATCGTCACATTAAGGTAATTTAACAGCTACTAGAATACACCATACCTTAGCAATTAACAATAATAAGTGTTTTCAATAGCTTAAGAAATGTATTATTAGCAACCGGCTAATGATTACTCTTAATAATTGTGTTATTGGCGATTTTTTTTTTTTTTTCTGTTAGAAATTATGTAGATAAGTATTATTCTGTGCTGCTAGATATCACATTGCCATAAATCATTTACTTTTTTTCTGGTACAATGAATCTATTCGCTTTACAAAAATAAAATAAATCGTTTATTGTTTTAATATCATTGTCTTCGAAATATTAATGTGTAAACAAACTTCCAGCGCTTTCCGACTATCATTAAAACTTGTAGGCATACCACATGTTATACGTGATACAATGATTGTAGTGTTCATTGTTGTCCATGTAAAACATTGGCCTTGCTTGTAAAACAATTAAATTTACATATAGATTAAATACGTATTTTTAATATTAGTATTCTACACAGCGAATCAGAAAATATGCCGCGCAGACGAGTGATAAGTTTTTAAATTGCAGTAGATTAACAGGAAGAGAAGTGAATGATCATTGATTACAGGTGAATGACGCCAAATATAAATATTTATCCTGTATAGTAAATATCCTGCGATCTACTAGTCGATGAGCGCGTTATCTTGTTAAAAATTTGAGATGAAATAGACATATTAATTACTATCTATCGAGTCACAATCTATTTTATATTAAATATTTATATCTAAGGAATCAATAAATAGGTACATTAATCAATTTTAAATTTCATACTAGAACAATGAGACAAACAGAGAGAGTAATCCGTATTTTTTTGTAATATATTTGTTTGGCAAATTTTCCTATACGGGATCTGTTATCTACTGTTGAAAAAAAATATATTTAGATGTTGGCTGCTATAATGCATTTATACTATTAGCTCATCATACGATATGTCTGTGCTATTGAAATATGAGTATACCTGGTTGTAAGCACTTGGTGGCCTTAAAAATTTCAACGCTTCTTAAACCAAGGTGCTTTCTGGAGAAACTTTTTACGTTATAAATATTTGATAATAACATTTTTTAGGAAAAACTGCAACTCCAATATTTCAAAATGCACTGTAGAAGACATATACTAGACCATAAATAAATCTTTTATCAAAGATCTTTTATAGTGTAATATACGCCTAAGGTAAATGACTAGTTTAGATAATACGATTTCGAATCGTGCCAAATTACATACAAGTTAAATAATTTTTGACAGTAAACGATACACTTACAAGCGCCAAATATAAATAATATTACTTGCTTAATACCGCACAGTTCGATAGTAATCAAAGTATTAATTCTTGGTTATTATTTTTCGTAGCCATTGTACACTGTTGAAAATTTTAACACTTTTTTGACTAATTTTATAGTCAGGAGAGGTCCACACTGTTTTCGTGTTATTTTGTCGAGAACTATAGAAGTTTAAATTTGACGAACAAAGATAGTCAAGTATTGTCTATTGCTAAGGGGTTATTTTGTCCAACTAACACGTGGAATTATGATATACTTCTAGTCACATTTTATTTGATCTAGACTAGACAAATTTACTGTTTAACTAAATGAATGCGATCTATTGGGTGTTTTAACACCATTTTCTAAACACAACGTCTTCTTAATATGCAACTCCTATTTCTTAGTGCTATATAATATCTCTCTTTAAGACGTTTTCTCAATTATAAATATACAGAACCACTCATTCAAAAGTTTTGGTTCAACTAAACGTACTAATTTTAAAATGATTTTTTTGGGAACAATAATAAAATTAAATGAATGTTTATGCTATTTGATTCAAATCTGAACTAATTACGTAAATAGTTGTTCCCAATACATCTTTAAGATGTTGAAATTTTTTATGCCCACTGGAATTAACGTTTAATAACACAAGGTTACACTTTGCAGGTCAGTCACATTTGGTGGTTTGTTTGGATATGTTAATACGCAGAAACAAACTCGAAAACACGTGCAATGCAGGTGGTGCGTATAATGCAATACTGTATTAGATTAGGTGGGGTTTCTATATTTCTATCCGAGGGAAAAATTCTGATTGGTTGATGCTTCTGAATGTCTAGAGAAAATAATAAATCCTCATATCTGAACAAAGAATTCACACCAAATTTTAGTAATTTCTGTTCTACTAAACACATGTAGTCAATTCGTCTGGCAAAGTTTGTAAAAATCAACACTAAAATATTTGACTAGCGCAAAATTAACGCCAACACCGTAATATTTTCAACAGTGTAGATTATCTTCCCTTTTTAATTGGTTTAATGGATTACTGGCTGAGTAATAATAAAAGAACTTCTTAAAAGTTGTAAAACATTTCGACCATTTTTCACTTCTTCAATTACTTATTATTTATTATTTTTTAAAGTTGTTTTTTACAACATTACAATTGTTATGTCAATTAAACAATATGATTAAAAACGTCGCAACATATTATAATTTTAACATAAAAAAATAAAATGTCTAAAATTTAAAATGGTGTGACGTTTCTAACCGTAATTTGTTTAATTGACATAACAACGTAATGTTGTAAAAAACTTTAAAAAATAATAACCAAGTAATTGAAAGAGTCTTCTTAAATCGTTTATTATACATTCTGAATAAAATATCTAAACAAACGTATAGATCACAAATTATTTTAAAGCCATAAATAAAAACGATATTCGTCTATAAATCAGTATTTTTCTAATTTAAAGCGATTACCACCGAGTTATCAAGAGTTATACCTTATGTAAGGTTCATTCAAGTGTGTTGTTGAGAGAATGTAACAAAAAAAAGGTTGTTGATATAACATTCAACTAGTAAAAAGTCAAAACAGCAGATGTATATTATTTAAATTTAATTAAATAGAGTTGCAAAAAGAAGTGTCTTTCTAAACGAAAAAGTAGACGAGCCACCGAAAGCCAACTTCGGAACCGTCCAGACCAGCAGGTCAAAACATATAGTTACCGACCAAATAGTTGTCAGACGCCCGCACAAAATCTGATTTATAAAGCACAAATTCCAAGACATTTTCACCACAAATCAACACTTTCATGTGTTGGAGTTCATGAAAAGCCAGAATGTATTTTTATTAAATTTTATACTATAGAGAATACTGTATGTTATCCATATATTAAATGCAATATTAATTTATATTTGAATGAGTATTGTCTTATTATTTCCCTTTTCACTAATACAAATGTAATGTTAAATTTAATATTACTTTTACACACTTCATAAATCGTGTTTACAGTAACCCGCTTAGACAGTTGATTATCAATCTGTTATTCATACCATCAATAGCAATATAAGATTGAGTTTTAGCCAAAGAATGAATATCACGCTCAATTTAATTCGGCCGAAATAAGACAATTCGCGGAACGTTAATAAATCTATGCTGTGGCTTCGTACTTAGCTACGTCTACAGTTGAAGTCCTTCCAATTTCCAATAGCCCAGAATGCAACCTACAGCTTGCAACTTTTTACTCTGTACATTTATACTATAGCTGTCGAAACTCGTCTTTTCAGGAGCCAGGGACTCGTCCCATGTTCTTTTTACCCGGGAATCGAATATTACCCGAAATTGGATATTACGTGAGATTGAGTATTATGCAAAATCGGGTATTAGATACCCGAAATCAATGGGGACCTAATCTTCCTTCTCTCCATATCGTGGACTAAAGAAAAAAACAATTGCACACTATTACGTCCTTCACTATCAATATCTGATCAATTCTGGGTACTCGAAACCGAATACCGAATCTTTATGAACGATTCTGGATAAGCTGTGAATATGGGTTACAAAAATATTTATAAATATGTATAGTATAGATGTAATATGTAATACTCGATTTCATAATATCCGATTTCGCGTAAACTGGATTCCTGAGGAACAAGAAAATGGATAGTGCACTGGACGAGTACCCGACTGAAAAAGATGAGTTTCGACAGCCCTAATATCCATATACGTTTATATTACCCGTTTTGTCACTTACTAAACCGACTTAGTAATCGTAATGCCTTGAAAGTTACAACACACTAAAAATAAATACAACTGACGAACGTACGTGTGTAAGTATTTCATAATTTAAAAATATATATGTGAAAATGTAGATTAAACAAAAAAGGTAATTTTTTAATAACAAAAACGTATTTTATAATTTTATTTAAAAATAACTATTGTACATTACACATGTTCAGTTTTTTAATCGTAAGTATTAAACCGAATTCGTGTATGTTTATTATTAGTTGGTGCGGAATTCTTCACAAAATTATGGTTAGGTATGACAATTTTCCTTTCTATGAACGTATTTTATCCCTCCTACATTTTTCAAAATAATATATGCTATTAAAGGGTAAATGTATTTTATTTATGCAAGAAATGGTGGGTGTACACGGGGTATAAAACCCCTAAAAAATGTGTTGGTAAAAAAAAATCAGCTTTCATTGAAATGTTCGATGATGTTTCCATAAAACGGTAATATGTGCGGCTTCGTAAGAAGCACAATCAGTAATAGAATAAACTAAAACCTTCTATGTTGCTGTCAGAAATAAAAAAAACTACGTGAAATAAATGGCGCTATAAATCTTCAGCCAATTAATATATACCAGGGTCACAACTTGCATTGAGAGTAATAAGTCCAATAAGTTAGAATCACTGACGATCATGTAATTTAAACCAAACGCATAAATTCGGATGTATCTGTATGTTATTATTAAAATCCAACGGTCGAAATAATACAAGACACGGGTAATAATTTTATAATAGAAATTAAAAAAAAGCACGCCATTAGCATTCTACTATCATTCGTTCTTAGTAATTTACGTAAACGCAATAACGCTTTCATAATATTTGAATATTCATGGTGTAATTTTACATCAATTTCATTGAAGCTTCAAATATTTGCAATTCACCCCGAAGCTTCGAAATTGCGCCCGTTTTTCAAAATAATAACGTTATAAGCACTCCATAAATGTCAATAGTCGCGAGGATTTATTTCGCATGACTTAACCGGATGCTATTTTGAATAATCGTGATATCTTCTAGATTCTCTTGCATAGGTTAAGGTTGCGATAGCGTACAATCAACGGAAGGATGCCACTTTCTACTGGCTATTGCGCCTTCGTCGGATTGATTAAACGTTGCTATTCGTACACGCACGCAACGCAAAAACTACTGCCGCTACTGGAGTTTATTTCAATCTACGTTCCGCGCTTGGCCTACTCTCGTGGGTAAGACACTCTCACGCATTGGTTTAGACGCCCTGTTAGTTTATTATTCCAGTCTCCCTAATTGTTTTGTAGGTAGCGTCATCAGTACATTATTATAATAAATAATATATGAATCAACTACAAAACATTATTTATATTTCGCGATACCATATTTTATAGGACATACCTACATAAACTGCATAAATTTCGGCTTTCTTTGAGATAGATGTTAAAAACGTCGCTGTAATCACAGACTAAAATGTAAGAATAAACAAACGACGAAATAAAAGGTAGATGTAATTACTATACGTGAACTGGAAGATGCGTTAATGAAAATGAAAATGGATAAAACAAGCGGAATAGACAAAATCGATTCAGAAATGACATAATATCTAGGATTGAATACAAAGAAATGAGTATTAGAAAATTTTAGAATAGCATGGGAAACTCAAGCTATTTCAAAAGACTAGGAATAGTATATTTCAAACCAAGGGAGAAAAGTGTTCCATAAATATTACAATACTTTCCTCACGTAGTTTGAATACAACTTTTTCCCAGCCAGTCCAATTTTACCTAAATGTCTAAAAATAATAAACATATACATGTAAGTGACATGATAGATAGTAGGCTTAATCTGTCAAATATTTTTTGAGAACTGTCAAGTTGTTTTAAAAGTGTTTAATAGTAGTAAATTTTAATACCTAATAATCTAGCAATTATCTCATAAATGGGCTCAAACTGGGGTGAATGTACTAATGTCATCTATCAATAATGTCCCATATTGTAAGATGTACAGTTTCATCATGTCAATGTCACTTACTTTTCCTTACTTTTCCCCCTTCCTGCTGGGAAAAAAATTATATTGTCTTGTCCATATATAAAAAAGGATGCCCCCTAAATATAGCAACTGTAGATCGATATTACGATAAATTACGAAGGTTATGGAAAAGATATTGAGATTCGGAAGGACGCTGGAAATGAATTGAAAAACGAGCGAGTGTATACAGGTAGACAAACAAATAACATATTTATACTGAAGAACCATCACAGAAGAAGAACTCAATGTAAATACAAAACTAATTGGAATAATAAAAAATATATACAAGAGAGTATTTGGTGGTATAAATGAGTGGACCTACTTTAAGAAAATTGAAGGAGGGTGAGGGGAGAGTGTTAGAAAAATAGAACAAACTGATAGTTTAAGGCCGTTGCTGTTTATAATATTATACAGGGTGTCCCACCGAACTGAGTCATTAGAATTTTCCCAACTTCTATTAGGAATTTGATTTCGAAACTTGTAGAGTAGTCATGGTCGACTATGATTTAAGGAAAATATTTTCAGTCTTATTAAGATGTTACGATTACAACAAACAATATTTTGAAAGCAGAAAATAATGTGCCGGGTACAACAGAGCAAGACAAAGTGTCCTGCACTGTGCTTAATTTGTGATTTTAAATTATAGAGCCTTGTAATTGTTTCCACGTTTTCTTTATTTTCTCAACCACACATGTAAATTAACAAATCTGTTCCTCACTGAAGAAGATATTATGGACACCTTAATTATGCAGTGACTAATTAACTAAACAAATCAATTAAGCCATGTATTCACTAACAAACTTATTATTACATTTAATTACTGCCTACAAGAAAATACCTACTGACACGAGAAATTTGTAATAATAATTGAAGTATTTATTCTGACTAGTTTCCTTATTATTAGCAATATTCATTTAATTGTAAGCAACAGACAACATGATTAGCCACGTTGATTACACAGTAACAAATGAACACATGGTTAACGTTACATGACAGCATATGCTTTCAAAATCTTTTTAAATTATTTGTAAAGAAAGTTATAATTATATTAAAAGTAAACGCATTATAGATTTATCCATATTCATGTAAAGTATAAATTTACAAGAAAGTTAAATGTTAAATAAAGTAAACAAAGCGTTCAGTTGTTAACATGTAATAACACTCATATCTAATAATTATTGTATACGTCTTCAAATGAATTTTACTAATAATAAGAAAACTAGTCACAATAAATATTTCAAATATTGTTAAAATTAATGCAAGAAGAGACCATTTTGAGAAATACTATACTAAGTGTTTTGAATAACTTGCTTAACGGTAGAAACTTTGGCATATTTCTGTGTGTTTTATGAAATAAATGTGAATATTTCAAAAACTATCAGAAATAGGTACACTAAACCTTAATACTAATCGATGTAGAATTTTGCCCTGCATTCAATGCTGCAGTGAAAAATTCAACATTCCACTTGAAAAAGTTTTTTTTTTTCTTTCAAGATACCCATATCGGATCATATGAGTTTCTGAATACCCTGTGCAGGATATTGCAGTTACCGCTGTCGCAGTCAATACCTATGATCGTGTACTTGCATCCACACCAGTAGAATATCTTAATGTCTAATAGTCTATGAGATATTTAATTTTATTGGAAGGAGTGCAAATGTCAAAATTTTGACAAAATTTCAAATATCTCAAAAAACGATCAGCTTTGCATATAGGAAACATTAATACAAACTTATCAAAAATGATGCGAGCAATATACTGGACCCATAAAAATTGCACCACTCCATTAAAATAAGAAAGTTGATATCGACACCCTGTATACCGAAAGTGCTATAAGGCTGAAAATATTTTCCTTAAATTGAGCATAGTTGGCCATGACTACTCTGCAAATTTAGAAACCAAATTTCTACTAGAAGTTCGAAAAGTTCACCTATATATAGTAATATAATGTTAATGGACAAACTGATAAGAAACATACGAATAAGAACAAAGTAACAGCAAGCAATGAAGCAGCAGGAGATGAAAAACTTAATGGAGATATGGACAGAGGCAATTACGAAATTGAATCTTGAGATAAATAGTAAAAAGCCGGCAGTACGGCTGAGAAGGCATCATTGCCAATCTTGCAAGTCAAGCAGCAATATGCGTTACCGGTTGTTGAATAGGTGACCGTTCGGGCAACACTTCTCAACGACTCAACTCTCTTCAAGGCCTGTAGTGCCTATATATTATATATTATATCATTATTAAATACTGAACAATCCAAAACCATGATAGCCAACAATAATAACAGCAGAAGCAGGAATGCAACAATGCAATGAAGTACCTAAAAAGAAGGTGGGAAGATCAAATAGGATATAATTTGTAAGAAGAAATAAGTGTAAAAGTAAATCAAGAAGTGAAAATCAATAAAATCGAGAAAAAAACAACTGAAATGGTATAGACATAAGTATAGTAAGGATGGAAAAAGTCACTGATTAAAAAAGATGCTAGAGGCAAAAGTGTAAATCAAAGAAAAAAGAAGACCAGGAAAGAATTCGAACGATAAAATAGGGGAAATAAGACGAGCAATGAGAAGAATCATATGATGTGAAGAATTCCTTTCCAGATCTATCGAAAAGCATGCACGGAATGAGTTAATAGATCAAAGTCGTGACCAAACTCATCCTGCGCCTGTAAATGGTGGAAGAATTTAAGAAAAAAGAATAAGAAATACTTCGTATTTGTATTGGTATTTTGTATTGCATCAACAATTGACTAAAGTTGTAGAAGGACAGAGAGAAAATTAGGAACCTGACTACATCAAAAAATTCAATACACATGCGATAATAATGTATAAAAAGAAGAAAAACGTCCTTACATCCACCAAAAGTTTTTAAATATATTTAAGACAACATGTTTCGGCACGCAGATGCCATCTTCATGTCTTAAAACGTCAAAGAAACATGTCTTAAATATATTTAAAAACTTTTGGTGGATGTATGGGCTTTCTTCTTTTTATACATTATTACATACCATATTCATGGATTTCAACATACAAATATTTTCATATTATTCATTATTCATATTTTTACACAACACAACGTATTTGTGTTAATCATTTATGAAGTTTCTCTTCATCACTTCTACTTGAAAGGACAATAGAAACGCTTTTTCAAAATATTAAAAAGCTGCTAAATTCTACAAGAAAAATAAATGAATTAACCATTGTGTGAAGGTAACATTTAGAAGATTCTATGTGCTCCATACCTATAACTAACGTCAGCTAGAAAATATCGTTACCATACCAGAGTTTATTCTTTAAAGGAGTTGGATGAAACCAAAATATTTTATATGCTTATCATGCATCTTTAAATGTTAATTTACTTTATTTACATGCTGCTTATTTATTTCTTAAATGCCTGTTAAATAGATTATTAGTGAAAATTTGAAATATGTGCGTTAAACGCTTTGCATTTTACGTAAGATTTTGTTATTTAGGTCCGCCATCTGAAACCTCGGATCCGGATTCGTTATCCGAAATCTCGAATCCGGATGCTTTATTCGAAGCCTCAGATCCGGATCCGCTACCTGAAAACCGGATCCCAATTTTATCTGGTATCAATAGCACCAGTATTTACATATATTTACATTAGCCGGCCATTAAAGAAATAATTTTATGATTATAGGATACTTACAGCACTGGTATTTACATACATTTGCATTGGCGGGCCTTTGAAAAAATCACCTAAGTTAATTCGGAAGTCCAATATGCGATTGTCTTATTTCTTGTTTACATTTTAATGAGCGGAAATTTGTAAATTTAGGTGAAATAACAGATAGAATAATAAGATTCCTTTAACAATAATACTCCGATATCTTTAAACAATCATATAGCTATTGAAATATATACAATGAGTCAAGCTGCAAAATGTGTACTGCTACGTAATTTTAGTTTTCCAATTTTAATATTATACGCATGAAGCAAATTAAGGATTTTGAAAAATATAATTAAACATTATAACAATATTACACTAAACAACTTCGCAACTAAAGCGGATAAAATAAATAATAAGAATGATTTTGATTGATTTTTTTTTTATGTTTTTCATGTCGCTATTTTTATAGAGGAAAATTATATCTCTGCGTTAACTTAAAATCACATATTCTGAAAATCGCATTCTGTTGATAATAAATGTGCATTAATCCAAACAAATTATTCTTTTAAATAATAGCAAAGAAATATTTATGCGCTCCTAAGAAAAGAATTATTTGCAATAGTAATTTAGCTAGGATATTTCTTCCTTATGAAAAGGTATAACTTTGACTTGAAGACTTTGACTTCTTTGTTTGGAATAGTAGAGCATACTTATTTGAATAAGTCTGCAATTGATATTCAAACAAATATTTATTTGATTGTAAGAGGCGGAATTATTCAAATTAATAAATAATATTTTTGATTTAATAATTTGTTTATTCGACGAAACTAAATTGTTTCATCAAGCATATTATATAAAGACTCCAGCTATTGTCTACAGTACCGTTTCGCCCTCATAGATTTTCCGTAAATAAGAAATTACAGATGTTAACAAATTGGCCAAAAGAGCAGTCAAAACCATTGCACGCCAGTTGCCCGTTGTCCATTCACATCGGAAGTTGATTCACGAAAATCAAGGGCCACCATATATGCAAAGGGGAAACTGGTTTGATAAGAGTTCCCAAGAAATATGTATCCGACCGGTAATAGATAAATATTTGATACCTTTGTCTGCCCTGTAGAAAACTTATATCGAATATAGAGAAGTAGTGTTGTGAAACAGGAGACCTGCCATCTTTACGGCAATTTCTGTACTCATAGAATATATGTAACGTATTTGCTACTATAGGTCAGAAAACTATTATATAAGTTATTATATGTTTAGAACATCATGAGGTGATGATTTAAGTTATACAACATGACGTAAATTTACTTACGTTGTAATTTAGTTACTTTGTCTGTAACTGTACTGACTTTGTATGAAATAAATAGTTTGTTTAAGGAAATCATGCTTGATACCATATATCAAGCAAAATTTTTTTTATGTTAAGCTGATTTATTTGAATAAAAGACATTGTTTTAAAGAAATAATTTGATCGCTTCAAAGAAAGCACTAATTTCAATTTTAAGTTATTATATCTAATTTAAATAAAATTTCTTTATGTGAAACTTTTTTTTCACAGATATGTATTTTTTGTATGTTATTCCAAAGGATGCCGAAGACAAAATAAAAACAGAAATAAGTTCTATTTTCTGATTGGTTACTTCAAGGTCAAGAATCGTACGTAGTCTACATGTGGTGGTAAATTGCCTTAAGGGCCGAATCAAAAGCGATCACAGTCGATAATTTAAATCATTAATTTCGGTGTAAAACCGAAATCACTTTGCCCGTAACTATACCAGTGGCGACCCGTGCATGACTCATTGAGGAGGCTATGACATGATCGAAGTTTGTCGTATAATATCGTGTGGAAGATACTATGTTACGAAGCTATACGAAATAATTTAGTAGTTGTTAAAGAAAGCAGTAACATCAGCCTTAAGTCATTGCATTTAATTCAAATAAACTTTCTTACTCTGAAATATACTTTTTTAAAGAAATGTATTTCTTTGCGGAAAATAATCTTTTTTCTCACGCATAGGTATACTTAGTTACCTACATATCATTTTTTAATTCTGAAAAATATGCAGTTTATTTAATGTGAAAACATCTTAGCAAACACTTCATACAATTTGAGGCTACAGTTGTGTTCAAGAGTTTTTGAATTTCGAAAAAGAATGTAAAAAACTTTTTATTTTATTTATTAACCACAGAACTGGCCGATATCAATATAATCAACCCTTTTCAGGCATTACAATATTTTATATTGTATCTAACTACATTGCCGAACCATTGCTTTGTGGGCTATCCAGCACGTAATTTACACTTACTTGCCATTGTCAGCCACGTGTATTACAATTAGTCAATGGTTGGTCGCAACTGGACTCTAAATTCACAAACTTTTGTGAAGTTGTTTATGTTGCTCATAAAAATGGAATTTGGGAAGAAGAATCAGTTGTTACTGATGATATCCTACAAATTATTGTTATCCTTATTGTAATACTCAGCTTAAGAGCACATATTTATATATAGCAGATATTTAGATGCCGATACTGAGAGAACGACAGACGTTAAACTAATAAAACAGATTAAGACAATTTTGGTGAATGTATTGTACTAAAAATATTGTTGAGGTCCCTGAAATTGTAATTTATTTAACACGAGGAATGTAGGACAATCATATTATTTCATTAGGCACTTCTATTTTATTAATTTAGGACGACCAATGCGTTTATTTGAGCAATAAATGTTGGGATAATCAAAATTGCAGTTAATTTAATGTAATTATGATTAAAATTATCTTTATCTATCTAAACATTAACCTGGTAGTTTTATTACACAGTAAGAAATTGCGTGTAGAAATCACATTAAAAGTGGTCTATATAAGTCCACACTATCTTTGGTAAAATTTACACTGTGAATTTTGGTAAGATTTACCAATACGATATGGTAAAACCTACACTATAAAGCGTGTTGTCTGATACACTTACTCGTGTAAAATTCAAGAAATTAAGTACACCCGTGAGTGTTAGAGGTACATCATTATGGATTAACACTGATACACGAATAAATAATAAAACATGAAATATAATTATGCAAAATGTCAGCGGTCTCTTCAAGAAGCTAGAACAAGGTTCTAGGTTCAACGTTTCGTTGTTCAGTACAATAACGAAACGTTGAGTCTAGAACCCTTTTTCGTCAATTTTTTTAAGTTTGAAGTGCATACCTCTGGAGTTATGTTTGCGCCTGCTCTTTTTGGTGCAATTACAGGTGTCGCAAATGTTGCGTCATCCGTATTAGTATTAGTATATCTGTCAGGCTCTCTTCCGATGTCACACTACTCACACTTACGGTGGAAGCGCTGGAATGATCGCTTTCATCATCCGACAGACATAATAACAGTTATATACTTTGCTTTAAAATATTAAACAAAATAAATACTTTTTACTCAAACATGATTTTTCACCCAGTAATAATAAACAATTTGGATTTTGTTGAATATATAAATCAAAAGTCTCTTCATCCAACATTGCTCCATTTTCGTCGCTTAAAAACATTTCACGAGTCCCGGATATATCAAATTTTTCTTTGGCTACAAGAAACAATTTTGACTGTATATGTAATAATAATAATATAATAATATAATTACTACTAATATTATTTGTATTTACTTCATGTATTAACACAAGATATATGAAATAATAATTATGTTTAGGATGGAAGTAGTGTGAGCCCTAGGTCAATAAACGTCACCTGCGGAATAAAAACTCACTACTCCTTTGGTATATAATATACCAATATATGCACAATGTTATTTATTTATGGAAACTGATTTGGGACATTGTGTAATTTATCAATTATTTTCATCCTAAACATAAATATTAATTGAATTTGTGTTAATACATGAAGTTAATACAAACAAAAAAATTGATAGCAATTAATAAGAATAACAATAGTCCCCAACAATAATTAAGGCTGAATAAAGTATTTTTAATGCAATGTCACTCTATAGGCGGTACGCTTTCGCTGAAGTCCGTATGCTCATTAATAAAAAATAACAACTGCAAATTAGTAATAATAATACAATTATCATTGCATTCACAATTCACAATTTGGTTTAAGTAATAAATTCGCAAAGATTGAATGTGATACAAGTTATCAAATAAAGAGAAAACCATTGTACAGCATAACAATATTCTAGTAGTAGAAATTTCAAACTTCCCGCCACCAGTTAAGATGAGGAAATGAAGTTAGCAAGCACCCCCGACCGAACGGAGGAAAGATACATAACACAAGAATGTAATGGCGTCCGAAAATCAAATGTAAAATATATACCTAAGCATTTGTATTTAGAGAGTGATTATCATATAATGTTTAGAAATAAAAAGATACATATTACATCTACAGAAGCCATAAACACATTACCATGCTACAGTAACAAGGAATATATGCATATAACAATAAGGTTCTCTCTGCGTTCATTATAAGCACTTTTTTTAAATTATAATCAATCAGAAAGACACTAATTATGTTGCATCGCCTAATTATATTTATATGTTGTTATAAAGCATATACCAAGTATTTTTCAAAATTAAGTTATTGAATACTAATTTACCTTTTGATATACAATTTTCATATGCCGAGAACCCACCCATATTTATATTAGCCACTTAACTAAATGTTTATATTGAATTTTCAGCAACATGGAACCGTCATGATTAATGAAACATATTACGACATACGCCATTACCATAAATAAACAAGTAAACAAGATTCAGCCCGAATCTGATCACGTGTCTTAGCTATCTCTACCTCACACGTCCTAGAACTCTTTACGCGCAGGCGAAATAAAAAAATTTACACCCTCAGGTGTAAATGGTGTAAATACTTGAAATACTGATGCCAACATGTTTTACCAAATTGCATTTGGTAACAAAATGTAACTTTTACCAAATTAGGTGTTACTTTCAACACGTAAACTTTTTACCACTTACACTTTAGGCTTTACACGCTGAAATTTCTTACTGTGTTGGCAATCAACTTTTAGGAGCCGTGATCACTAACACAGCGACTCCTCCACCACCCTTGCGATCAGTTACCAGTGGAGTTGCGAAGGAAGTGATGTCTAATAGGCACCATTTCTTTAAGTGTATTTAACATGCCATGGTAAAGTGCAGCTAATCCCTCTTTGTTTAGCTTGCTGTAATAATGTAGTGTTATAAATCGAAAAACAATTCTCAAATATTAAAAAAAAAATATTGTAACTGTATAGCAATAAGTGGGTGGGTATTACCAATAAAATATAGAATCTGATTTCCAGGACAAAACATAATGGATAGAGTCTGAGCAGAGTTATACAGTCTATTTAGCGGCACGTGGCGGCTCCATTATAAAGAGGATTTTCAGGTTTCATGCGAAGATTAATGGCAGACTCCTGTAGCAAATATTTCAAAAATATCATCTGCGCTTGCTAACTAATTGTAAGCAACACGATAATGAGACGGCAGTAAACAAATTAAATCCACAAGGGGATACGAAATTTAAGAGGAGAGTGATGTATTAGCGAGCTTGGAGTAGAATTTTCCCGCTTTTAAGCTTTACACATAATAAAATATAATACGCTGGTTCATTTTTTCCCGAGCAAATTGGATCGTTAACGTGGGTGAAATAAGAATACTGTAAATTATTTATAAATAAGCAATATTAATATGAGAGTATTAAGATTATAAGAAATATTAACGCTGAGAAGGAGAATATTCAGAGTTATATACAGTGTGTTCACGGGAACATTCTACAATAGCTATTTTTTTTTTTTATTTTTCAGAGATACAGAGTCGGTTAAATGGAGAAAGTTCGTGTACTTCTCCATCTGTATTTCGTGCTATGGTATAAAAAACAACGCTTGGTTGCCAAAGTACGAGTATAGCAGGTATTTTTGTAAATAGGAAACACGTTTAATGAATAAGTAGCCTTAGCCGCTTAAAACAGCATTTCTAAAACACTGTAATTGACGTGATGTGTCAAAATTTTAAATTATAATTTCTTATTATAATGTATTCCAATCAGGAGAAATATGAAATGATAAAGTGTTATAATGTGTGCAATGGAAGCAGCCCGAATGCATTCGCAAAGATACTCAGCGATTGTATGTCCACACCATACATATTTTGCGAAATTGTGTCATAGATTACGGGATCCTTTGACAGGCAAAAATGCTATGTTTCGAATGAAAATATGGAAATTATTATTTTGGGATTTTTTGAACAAAATCTTTTGTGTTCGGTGAGAGATGCTGCGTGGGAGTGTAATTTGTCAATTGGTTACATCCATAAAAATTTAAAGAAACACAAATATAAAACATTCAAAATTCAATCAATACAAGCCCTTTATCCTGAAGATGCACAACGTAGACTAAATTTTGGTAACTGATTTTTTAAAAATTTGCAAGTAGACTTGGACTTTCATAAAAATATTTTATGAACCGACAAAACAAATTTTTCCAATTGTGGCATGTTTAATCGGAAGAACAACCACACGTGGAGCGTAGAAAAATCCGAAAATAATTTTCAAGTAGTGCGGCATCAAAACCGATTCAGTGTTAATGTATGGTGGTGTAATAGACAACTTCATTGTGGGACTACATTTTTATGAAGGAACATTGACAGCTGTGCGGTATTTAAACTTCTTACAAAACAATTTATTTATTATTTGGAACATCCACCATTAAAAATTCGTCGTAAAATAATTTTCAACCACGACGGAGCACCATCACATAATGTATTTGCTGTTACAGAATATTTAAACCAGCATTTTGATTATTGGATCGGAAATCGAATATTATGGTCGGCTGGGTCACCGGACTTAAATCCCTTGGATTTCTTTTTCTGGGGAACTATTAAAAACACAGTGGATGATACACCATCCGTTGATTTGGAAAATTTAAAAATCAAAATTACACAGTGCATTCGTGATTTTAATGAGCAAACAGTGCAAAAGGTACACAGTAATCTGGTGCGAAGAGTAAAGCTGTGCAGGGAAAGTAATGGTATTTTGAAGCAAACATTTAAAACATTTTTTGTTGTCTTTTTACTTTAATATACAATTAGTTCTTGTTTAATATCTGCTTCCCATTTATTGTAATTAGTATAGTAAACACGGTTTCCGTTATTTATGTGAGAGATTACGCCCAAGTGGCAACACTTAAAACACGATTAATACAAAAGTGTCTATCTACATCTTCATGTGATAGTTTGTAACTTCAAAAAACAAAAAAGTTGGCCATTGCAGAATGTTTTGTGAACACCTCGAATGCTCTTCTCTCGTAATCGTCTTTACAGAAAAATCGTTTTATACTTTGTTATAGCCAATGATTAGAGAAACTCAAAAATGCAAAAATATATCGGTGTCCCATTTAAAAAAATACATGCTATAGTCGTATCTTAGCAAACAAGCGCTCTTTTGTTTTTTATGCCATAGCACGAAATGCAGATGGAGAAGTACACGAACTTTCTCTATTTAACCGACTCTGTGTCTCTGAAAATAAAAAAGTTAGCTATTGTAGAATGTTCTCGTGAACACACTGTGTATATTCATACATTTTCTTAGATGGCACGTTAATATAATACATTCCATGCGTTATTGTATAAAGATACTTAATTAGAAATTCATACAATTCGTCAAAAAATGTAATATGAATCTCCTAAAATGAACAAATATGAAAATTGGATCGGGTATATACCGATGTGCCGAAATGGAAAGGAAATCATAGCATTTACAATGTTTTAGAACAGGATAGAAAGTCGGTAGATACCTTATAATCCAATTTTCGTAAACGCTTATTATTATGTACTAAGAAAAAAAGTAAATAAACTACCAGAATGCTGTATGCTACACAAGTATGTATGTGTAAATGAGAGGTGTTGCTGAAAAGTTTGAATTTGTGAAAAATGTAACGGACGAGGTATTTAAATTAATGAAGCCGCATTGAGAAACGTTTTTTAGTAAGGATTATCTTAATAATGACTTAATAATTATCTACATAGCCATAAGTAAACTAACTATAGCTCGATCAGTGATTTAGCATTAGATGCATATATTTCATAAAACAACTAATAATAAATGATATGTGGGATGTGTAGGCATGTACATAAACATAATACATTAAGAAATTCATTGATTTAAAGGCAGAAAAAGTATTGTTTACTTAATTATTAGTGCTATTAAATTTAGTAATTCATCTTATTCAAATACTTAACCCAAAGTTAGAATTTATTGTTTATTTATGTATTAACTTTTTTTTGGTAAAGACATATTGGACACCAGCTTTACCTCTAAAATATCTCAATAACAATAAGATCTAGAAGTTAAAAATATTCCTTAATTATGGAAAACAAATAAATTAGTACTATTAAAGGAGTACTTAAATAAAATTAAATTGTAATTAGTATTCATAAGTAAAACAAATTAAATGTGAGATAGCACTTTCTTTTCAAACAAAATAACCATACAATAGAAACCCATAGGCTGCTCAATTACTCATACTTCGACTTTTCTAACCTTGGCTTCATTTTGTACATTGACATTATAGGTACATAAAATATGTTGCATGTAAATATCTATTTTATTACCGTCTGTATAAACCAATACTTTGTTATAGATTTTTTGCTTATTCCTAGTACGAAAACATCTGAAACATTCCTAAGGGAAACAATGATAAAGAGACTAGATATGTGTGGGTTACAGATTTAATATAAAACTGATAATCCACAATGAGATAAATGAAATGCTTCAACAGTTTTTGAAGTATTAATATTGAAATACAAATTTTAATATATAATAACTAGATGAATAACCATGTTATTTATGAGACAAAAACTCATTTAGTGTTACGTACTTGTAATTGATCCTCACAGAGAAATTGTTGCTTTAATACTTATAAAGGCAGGGTGATTCACGAAACCGTCCATTAAAGCTTCTTGAATTTGCAATGGCATCTCGATTTTGAAACTTTGGGGTTAAGCATAGTTAGCTATGATTTATTTTTTATTAAAAAAAATTAACTTCATCTATGTCGCACTGCCGGTTACATCAAAAATCATGCCTAACTTTGATGTTATAAATAGAAGCTTATATTTTTTAGTGGACCTTTAGGTTCTACTAGACATTTTAAAGTCAATTTTATAAAACATTTGCTTACCTGTAGGTTAGCATTTCAGAGTTATTTTGTTTTTTGTGATGCGTATAACAGCTATATAGAAAACGGTAGAGAGCTTTTATGTTGACTGTGCTGAGTGTGAGCCCTCTACTATTTAACCAAGGAATAAAAAATAAAAAATTACCCAGGGGGTCCCATGATCTAGGGTTAATTTGGAGTAACTTCTTAGTGCCAGAAGTATTTTTTCTTCAAATGGATCGCCCTGTATATTTTTACACCATGTGAAGTAGAATTGAGTCTTCTATAGAAAATCTATAGGTGTTCTTACACCTATCTCTATCGCTGCTTTTAGGATTAGTGATTTTCAAAAAATATAGTAGTATTAGTATTTAATTACTAGTAGACGGTGAAAAACAATTTTTATTTTAAGAGCATATAAAAAATAAAATATGGTATGAAAAAGTAAAATTTATTAAATACAATATAATCAAAAACGAAATGCTGTATGTAATATATAGGTATAATAAAATTACAAGTGTTGTATGTGACCTCCATTCGCAAAAACTTCGCAAAAACTTCAGAATCATGATGTAAACTCATATTGTTGTAGCCTGTTTTATTTGTTCAGGATGTATGCTATCAAATGCTTTAGTTACTCACTGCTCTAATTCTACTTTGGTTTGTACTTTGACCGAATACACCAGTGATTTTTTGTGTCCCCATAAATAAAAATCCAAGAGCGTTAAATCAGGCGATCTTGGTGGCTAAGATGAAGCTCCATTGCTAATCTATCTATGATTTAACATTGTACTCAGTTAACGATCTACCTCATAAGAAAAACGAACTGGTGTCCCATCCATTTGGTACCAGCAATATTTCCCATCAAACAGTGGCAACTGAATGTTTGCTACGCATTGCCGCAGAATTACGGTATATCGCTGTTTAAGGTGCCACAAATTTGAAATACGTGCTCTCCCATTCATTATTATGCGAAATTCATTACAACTAAATGTATTTTGAAAGCTAACCTCACGGATGAAGCGAGGGTTTAGCGGTGCCCAATAGTGCCAGTTGCATTTATTAACAATACCCTCTCTGGTAAATTTGAACTCATTCGTCCAATTTTTTTTTGGACCTGCTTGGAGCCTTATTAATATTCGCTCGCAAAAAAACAAGATGGCGAGGTTCATCGTCTGGATGAAATGCTTGCACGATGTTAAAACCGTATACGTGCATTTTATGTTTTGACAGAATGCGCTATATTGATGAATATGATATGCCTATTTCCTCGGCAGCAGCACGTATGGAACTGCGAGGTGAGGGTATTTTTAAAATGAAAATTGTTTTTCACCGCTTACTATTAATTAAATACTAATTAAAGCTACATTTTCTGAAAATCTCTAATCCTAAAAGAAACGATAGATACCTATTATAGCTTTTCGATAGAGGATTCAATTTTACATCACATATGCAGGGTGTTCCATTAAAAAATACTTTTAGTACTAATAGGACACCATGTATAATTTTCTTTACTTTTTGTTCCTTGGTTAAATAGTAAAGGACTCAGACCTGCCACAGTCAACACAAAAACTCTACTTTTACTGTATAGTTGTTATGCGCATTTAATGCATCATATTTCTTTGAGCTTTTCTTCCACAAAAACCAAAATAACTCTAAACGGTAACCGATAGGTTAGTAGATGTTTTATAAAACTGGCTATTTATAATATCAAAGTTGGCCATGACTTTCGATGTAATCGGAAGTGCGACTTAGATGAAGTTATTTTTTTCTACATAGATCATAGCTAACTATGCTTAACCCCAAAGTTTCAAAATTCTGATATCGTCAAAGTCAAGAACTTTTAATGGACGAATTCCGTAAATCACCCTATATATAAAACAATTCCGGGGAGGAAAATTGGCGCCTTGAGGGATGCCTGGTAAGCAACAAACTTAGGCTTTATCCACCCAGAAAAAAACGCACTACTAAATCATTTTTGAGGTTAAATTAATCGCCTTTTAGGTTTTCTCTCCCGTATAATTCGAAGGTAGTTAATAGCTCGTATAAATAACGCTACCTAGAAATATTGTTTCCAAGATTAATGTGCTACATATCCTATTATAGGTGGTGTTGGTAAATTATTACTGACACTTTTTTTTTCTTATGCGATGCTCCCAAATTGGGAACTTATATCCAATTTATTTGGAACTTTCGAACGATATTTGGCAACAAAATTAATATGTATAAATGACTTCTTAGTTGCAATTCCCAAACATTCCTTCGCATTTCAATTTCTTCTCTTGATTTAGGTATGGGAATTGGAAGGAAGGACTGAAAATAAAAGTAGGAGGAACAGTTTGGTTCAGCAACTATTCAATATCAAAACAAATAAGAACAATCATTAAATTACTGTTTATGAATAAAACTGGCAATTTGTTTGGATATCTTTCCTATTGTATTAATATTAATTGGGCTATTATGCAATAGTGATTGGGATAAGTTGAAAAGAAAGCTCTAGTAATTTTCTCGAGATTAATATTACTAGATTTGTTTATCCACTCTATCCAGTCTTCGAATTCTAGGCATTTTGTCACGCTTAACACTCGTAGACGGGCGCGCAATAACTAAACATTTCTGTACTAGTTAGTTCTCATAAACAGGTTTCTTCATAAAAAAAAATTTTTCGCAACAAATTATCAAAGATAAAAGTTCACATTCTTACCATTAATATAGTTATTCTGATGCCAAAAAAAAAATCAAGTTGAATAAATTATTCCTTCTGGGTGTAACACTTCTAATGTCACTGAGTAGTCACTGATATGTTCAGAGCAGCTTTATCAGTACTATTATTTCTTGTGTAATCCATAACTTTTATTCTTTCACTATGTCAATTTTCAACATGTTTGTTTAGGCTGTTCTCATTAATTGGTCCCACGCACATAAACCATTTATTTTTAATGCGTAAATACGCAGCAATGAGACTATTTTGCATACGTGGTGTACTAAAAGAAAATAAATAATGACTTACTCGCTACAGTACCTATAATTTTTGTAATTTTTGCGTAGTACAATACAAACATATGTAGTGTTGAAAGGCCATAATAACAAAATGTGTTCCAAGATGTCTAAGGCCTCTGAAATTGAATTCAAATACTCCATTTTTTTTTCAACCCATTGTCTCTTTTCTGAGAAGATCTGAGAAGTTCATAGCCCCTATGTGATTGCAACGATGTGTATTTCCAAGAACATACTAAACTGTTTCTGCAGATTCTGGGCCATTAGCAGTGTTTCACAAAATATAGCATTTGCTAATTGTCTTTCTATGAATTATTTTCGTTTTTGTCAACTTTTTGAAGGATCTCATTGGCATCAGTAGTGACGCAAAACAGGTACATCTCAAATTCAATGTCAGTAAAATGGTTCATCATTAATTATTAATTTCCTTTTAGGCACTTTTAGGATTTTTATTCATTATTAGCAGTAAAAAACTTAATGATAAACGTTACTCAATGGTAAAATTTGATTAATTTCCGTACACGGCGTTTACTCAACTGCATTTATTACAGTAACAGAACTTAACAGTTCCTCTTACTAATAAGTACTTTATTCGCCGCATAGAGAGTAACAAATAAAGCTTTATTCGTGATTGACGAATAATAGCGATTTATATTATTTGCGTATAAAACTCGAATGATCATTCAAACGAAAACTGAATAATGCTCAGATTCGCTTGGAAAATGACAAATAACCAACTTCGTCCTATGAATTGTATCATTTTTTCTTTGTATAGTTCAATAATATAATAAATTTTGAATAATTTCTAACTATTTTATAATTCAAAGATTGCAAGTTTTTTACAGTAAGAAATTAACAAATTAATGAATTTCTGCTTGTAACTGTAATAATTAGGAGGAATTTTTCCCAAGAAAAGTTTTTCCAAAGATCTAATATCGACGTATGTTCGGTTAAACGCTCGAATTCGCATCCTCTACTAGCTTAATTGGTAAAGCGCTCGTGCGGCAAACGAGGGGATGTAGGTTCGAATCCTGCGTGAGGAGAAAAAAAATTTCTTGGGAAAAATTCCTCCTAATTATTATAGTTAAAAGCAGAAACTCATTAATTTGTTATTTTATAATTGCTGCCCAATAAGGCTAGCACGTGATTAAATTAGATATTAAATAAACCATTATAATTCTAACTGTAAAATAGGATCAAAATGAGAATGCCGTGTCAACTGACAACATATTTATATATTAAGATCCCTATGTATGCAGGGTCCTAATCTTATGTTTCCATTTGCGGTAGTACTTGTTTTTTCAGTGGTACTATGTGAACATCCATCTTTTTATCAAAAATATTTATTGCCACTAAACAAACGCACCAAATAAAAATTAAAATGGGTGCGTACACCCATTAGTCAGCAACTACTGAAAGGTTTAAGAAATACAGGGTGTTCCGTTTAAAAAATCTTCATGTGCTCTTTAATGTCTAGTTTACCATGTATTTAAGTGCAACAGTTCGCTTCATCAGCAAATGAGCAATCGAATACCGGAGTTCAGCTGCAGGACCCTCTACATAAGCCTACAACATCTATTAGTATATTGCAAATCGGAACTGTTTACGTAAGAAAGTTAAAAGAATTAAGCCTGTTTTAGACGAGGCGGTTTAGTTAATTACCTAATTGTAAATTGCCTGGTTTAGTCTCAACTAGTTGATTGCCATTGAAGACCTATTGAAGCCGACGAAACGGACAAGTTGACTCCGTGTGAAAGGGTTCATATCAGTATGCTCCTTAACAACCGTCCGTTCAACTAGTTAAATCAACTAATCGCCTAGCCTGAAACAGGCCTTAGAGAGTTAGGCCTCTTTTACCTTTTCACAGGGAGTCAACTTTTCCGCTTTGGCGGTTTCAATAGGTCTTCAATGACAATCAACTAGTTGACAGTATACCAGGCAACTTAGTTGAATCAACTAAATCGCCTCGTCTGAAACAGGCCTTAGATATAAACACAAAATTTAAACAAAAATGCACCAGAAAGTTGTAATTAATCAGTAATCACAAGAAGCATGCAGTAACATGCTTGGATGAAAGAAAGCTTAACCGATACAGGTCTCTCTGTTTTAGTTACTTTGATTCTTTTCTCTGTAATATTTTAAAAAATGCCAAGTATATGTCGATATCTTGTTCATAATTAATTAATATTAATTTCTTCTTTTATAAATAAACAATGTTGCCTTGTCATAGAGGTATTCAGCTTGATTTATACTATATGGTATGCACTTATCATTTTTTTATTTAATTAATAGTCTTGGCAGAGAAGTATAGTAATATTTTATTAGTGTTACTGTCTAATATTTATACTTAAATGTTGTGTACGTAAAAACATACATATATATATGTGCATCTAATTGCGAGGTGTGAGTTGCTAATCCTTGAAATCACAGCAAGTGATTATGAGGTGTTTTAAGGCGAGACATGTATTTTTTACATATCCGTTATGTTGGGAACCAAGCCTTATCTACACACGCGGATTTATCGATTGATTTATAATTTGTTTACTTATTAATTATGTGTATTTATTGCATTTGTTTTAATTTCCTTAAAAACAAGGTATATGATGTCATTTTACTCAACTTCTTTATCGGTATACCTGGCGCTGCACAGTAACTGTATTATATTTGTTAGGCGACAACACCATTAATATTCCTGTATACCTTAGATACTGTAGGAATCAAAACAGGAAAACTTTCGTATTTGTTATATAAATAATTTATACAGACGGACTTCGATAAAACGAATTCCAATAAGCAGGGAATAATACATTGCGATATACATACAATTGGAATAGAAATAGAAAGGCTCATACCTTAACCATTTTTTTCTGTCCACTTATTTATATCTGATATAGAAAGCTCACCAGATGTGCAAGATAATCTTTTTTATCGACAGAAATTTACTCTAAAGAGCGTAACCCTCTTTCAAATATTCCATTTTTCTTTATATAATTACATTGAATGGTAACAGATAGAAATGATATTACATACATATAGGTATAAAGTTACTTCATATGGGAATTTCTTTCATAATACGGCACTGTGGTTTATATAGAGTGATGAGTTTAAAGTTTAAACGCAAGTCTCGTATTCTGGATATGTTTGTAATGACATAGAAAAAGTTTTTAATAAATCTCATGTACTGTGTAAATTTACTTTGAAAATGCGAGTTTGTGCAATAATTAGGTTTTCTCGTATTTTTACATGTTTCAGCTCTTTTGCAGCAGTAAATTGTTAGAGCCTGCAGATGTTCAACGAAAGGTAGCTATTGAAATAACATGAAATAAGTAAGGACGATTGACTAATTTTAATGAATTTATAATCCAATAAAAAGAAAACATAATTTACCATACAAAATAGGTGAAAATAAGAAGAAAATCTAAAAATTATTGCGTAAAATCTCATTTTTAAAGTAAGTTTAAACAACAGACGACTTTCATTTAAACTCACTTTTTCTATATGATTACAAACTTTGTAAATAAATACCTTTATCACTTCAAGGCAATGCATTATGTCTTAAAGAATGTTTAGGCTTTTTTGTAATTATCGAGTTATCTGTTATTGATACGCAATAGCGATGTATATTAATATAACACGCATCGCCTGTGAATTACATTGTAAGCGAACTTGCAGAAACACTAAAAATTGTTATTTTAAATAGGTACCTATAGCGAAATATGTTAGATACTATAAACATAAAGTTTCCTTATCCCCCAAATGAATAAGTTTCATGTAGTAACGTTTGCAAGGTCTTGGAAAGTATCAGGGGCACATAGTAATATTTAACAATTAAAATTTGATGATCAACAATAATTACATGCAATTTCAAAACACTTAGGTACCACTGTCCTTATAATTAGTGAGTTATACATATATTCAATTACATGCATTCTTCTCACAGTTAGTTTGGGATTCAAGATATTCAAATTGAAGTTACCTTTTTGCAAGAAAACACAAAGAAAGTAGCACATGGTCACATGGATAACTTCCATTTATCATAGTGATCTTTATTTTACGATTGCGTTTTGTTTAAAATTACCGGTATTATTTTAAGTAGCTCATTATCAAAACATATTATGTACATTAGGGTGGTCCTTGTTCTGTAAGTTTATAATTTTTAAGCTCCTCCCTTCCTCTCTTAGAATTGTTCATCGATTTTAAAATATAAAACTTTAGATTTATCGAACAATGAAAACACCTGCCGCATCGACTGAAGTTTACAACAATAGTAATTTTTCTCACTTTTACTTTTTTATAAGCAACTTTTTATATAGCTTAAACGAACAATGTAGGTACTTACTATCATTTTTTTTATTTTCTAAAGAATTTTTGGAGATAATACATAATAATACCAACAATGTGGTAATTACACAAGAAGTAAGTAAAAATTTAATATTGAAATACATACGTAGGTTGTTTTAGAATTAAAAATTAGACTAAGTACTTAAATGATTTTAAAATAAAAATGTGTCACTTACTTCTTATCGTTTATTTAAACTCAAATCTTTAATAGACACACTGATATTCTATAGAATATATTGCTTTAAATTTTTCAAAAAATGTATTCATGCTAGATATTAAAGTTACAACTACTACACTAACAATAAGAAGATATAACCCCAGCGAAGCCTAAGTACAAAGTACAACTCGAACCTAAAACTCCACAGGTGAGGTGTCCCAACCGTCCGAACAGAAGACCGGTGATATTTCAAAGTTTTTTAACGTTTTTTCATAAATTATTATGCATCATATCTGACTACATATCTTAAGACCAGTTTGCGTCATACAGGTTATTCCATTTTTCAACAACTTACCAAATTTGTATTTTTTTAAAAATAACTATTTTATCGAATATTAGCATAGACCACTAGAACTTTTTTTAGCTATTTGTTATTTTATACGGAAAAAGTCTCAAGTTTAACGGCTTATCACTTCACCATTTTTAAGGACTAAATTTTGAAATATCAACTAAAAATTTTCCAATTATTTCGGTTTTCATCCAGCTTACACCATATAGCAATATTTTGGATTGTTTATAAAGAATGTTTCAGAACGTGGAATGGAAGTAGAAAGAGATAATGGAGACGTAGTGAAATTGTTGGCTCTTTCTTTTTTTGTGGTTACGTCAAACACCAATAAACATGGTATCAAATTAGAGCTTATAAAAGGACTAAGCGAGCTACATAAAAATAAATGAAATTGTAAGAACAACCAAGTGGCAGATATGCGCGATTGGGATACTATAGTACTGGCCATCATGTAGAAGGCAACCTCTTGGGAACGAGATCAGACTACATGATTTCGAGATATCCTTTTAACAGAAGCTTCAAGGTACACGAAATAATGCATTGTGCAACTAAAGTCAAACTAAAATCAGAGGGTTTGTCCAAATAAGCGGATTTATATTGCAACAAACAGCCAGGCGACACTGAGGGCAGTAGTAGACAGATCAAAATAAAGTCATTTTTCCGTAGATGTCCGGATATTTGACAATCGAAGGAAAAACCCATAAGTTAGCAAGAAAGTGATCATTCTCTTCATATACAGATTCAGAATATGGTCTAGGAGTGTTTGAAAAGACAGCAGGAGAACAGGTAGGGAGCCTGGGTCAAACAGAGAAACACAAAGAATACTAGAATAATACAATCAGACAAATCCATGGTGAGACTTTTACTAAGGGACCATCAAAAGAGAAAGCTGAAGTACTACTGCAGCTCAGTAGGAATCTTCTTCGCATCGTAACAAGTCTCTTGACATGACACTGTACACTGAAAGAACACCTGCAAAAAATTGCGGTCAATGCTGGAGATACCAACCGGAAACTGTATAATGTATTTCAACACAAGCTCAATACAAGACGCAGAACATTGGTGAAGATGTCAGCATATTACACAACTGCGACAAGGATTTGAAATTGAAACTGTTTGAAGCTTCTGAGATAGAAGAACATATGAGCGACAACAACATAACATAAATCAATTATCATAATGACCTGCCAAGCGTTTAATCTTTTATTCATGTATATTTGCATTTGTTTTTATTTTTTACTGATTTAGACATTCGTTTTTCCCCATCGTGTATTGTTTCTCTCATTGTGTTTCAGTTTTAGTTAAACCCGCTTTTACTGTAGCCTATGCACCTAGTCTTAATTCTTAGCTCGTTGTACACAGATTTTTAGTAATGCCTGCCCTGCTATGCTGCTTGTTATGTAAAAAAAAGTAATAATATTTTCACATATTCAATAGATATTTAATAGTGACGCAACAGACCTCTGCTTCTGCTTCTGCGAAAGTTCCTCACGTTTTCGCACATCCGCTTCTGCCTCTGCTTCCACAACTTTTATAACGGAAGTGGAGCTACTATTACAACATGAGAAATAGCGCCAGCATCGCTGAGGCACAGTTTTGACATTTAACCAAACTATATTTTTTTTAGAGAATTATTTTCTAGAGACAATAGAAGCTACGGACTTGTTTGTTACCAACACACAGACTCCACTATCTAAGCTGTCACCAACCCCTAAAGAGGCCATCTCTATTGAGTGCAAAAGAAGTTATGTCTTTCCTACAAACTTGTAGCTAACTTAGAAGATTAGCGACCTGACTAAGAAGAAGACGCAGTGGACATGGGGAAAGCACCAAGAAAACGCTTTTCAAGAACTTAAGCGGCTTCTATGTACTGCACCAGTTCTTCGACAGGTTGACATGTCCCTGGCCTATATTCTGGAAACGGGCATCAGTTTCAACGCATTCGGTGCATGTATCCTCCAAGGGGAGGGAGAGAATGAGAGACCCGTGTATGTGCTAGTTGTCTTCTAAATCGCGCTGAAAGGAACTACACGAAAACAGAAAGGGAAATACCGGGTCGAACAAATCGGGTTACGGATAAATTCACTCAACCATCCATTAGCATAAGTGGTAAAATTGAAGCTCAAGCGGAAAATCCAGATCGGATAAAGTACGTTGACTGTTGTCGGCGCTCCAGCGAGTGTTATGAAGTCGGAGACAAAGCTTTGGTGGATGTCCACGCTTTAAGTAACGCTGCGAAACAATATTCATGTAAGTTTGCCCCACGACGAAACGGACTATATCTCATTATGGAAAACATCTCTCTCTTTTCGTTCGTAATTTCTGTCCCGGAGAACACTGAGGTGTCCCTAGGAATGTACGTATCGGCATTGATGAAGTATCTCGCCCCCGAGACGCAAGAGAACCCAAGGCCAGTAGCTCCCATTAAAGTGGACGGCCACCGAAGGACCAACAACACACACACAGTAGAAGTTAATCATGAAGATCTCCCTGACAGAGCGTCTTCCACCAACCGACGCGACGTCAGCGTCGACAGAAGATTTCGTGCTTGGCAGCCTGGTGTCAATACTGATGTATTTATTGTACATTTTAGGATCCCACCTGAAGACAGTGCCTACTATCCAAAGGGACAGGCTGTAACATAGCCTCATATCATCACCTAAACTGTCCAGACTGGCGAAAACTTAAAAACATTGGATAAATAAAAATAAAATAAGTGTCATTTTATTTATTCTTTTCTCAAGTACATAAATAAATACAGTTTCGGTTGCGTCGTGTTTTACTTCTTTACAACCTTCTAATAATTTATTCGGACGAGATTTATTTAGGGAGAATAATGGTTACTAAGCAGAAATATCCAATATAATATCTATTTGCAAATAAATAATTAAGTACCGTTCACCAAATATTATTTTACTGTAGATTCCAATAGTTAGTCGTAAATAAATATTTATTTTTTAATATAAACACCAGCCCCATGAATTACTTTATTTCAACTATATTTATTGATATTTAAAAATAACCACAACTGATTTATTTGTCTGTACGAAGGTTAAGCAATATCCATGGTTGATATTTATTTGATATTATAAGGCTGGTTATTTTTAAATGAACGTTTCTCTGAGTATAATTAATATAACTAAAAGTGAATTTAGCGCACAAAGTGTATCAAAAGATTGCTTCAAGTAATGAATGCAAAAGCAATAAACTCTAGTGAATATCGAACTAACAAGCGTGAATGCAAAATCGGCCAGTAATGTACTGGGCAACTGTTTTATTATATCTTAATGGAACTAAATATGCTATTAGCCAACGCTTTATTTTAATATCTCAAGCCGCATACCCACCAAGCCGTATATCATTGTAATTCCTGAGATAGTGTCGATTCAAAAATGTAAAAAATACAGAGTGATCCATTTAAAAAAAAGGACCGATGACGTCTCGAATCATATGATAGTTGTCGGTAATCAAAGTATGTTACAGACTAGAATAAAAATACTACAAAAACGTTTCTTAAGGTAATTTTTTAATACAACCCATTATTTAGCCACAAATCAGGTGTTCCCACACATTTGCCTGACCTTGTATAAATAGTGGATGTTACATATATATTTTTAAAATATTGTATATTTTTTTTCTTGTAAACTGAAATTTTTATTCTAAAGGAGTTATCTTTATTTCAAGCTAAAACAAGCGTAACGTAAACATCAATAATAATTTAATATCAATATGAAATACATTTATCTAATCGCAATAAGAAATAATACATAGCTAATACTACACCAAAACAAAATACATTTAAAAATTCTATGCCCTAATAGAAGGTGACGTCAGTAATAAGTAAATTGCACCTTGTTATCTGTACTCTCTTTGAACGATTTTGATTCAAGGCACATGCCGCATTACAAACCGGAAGGATTATTAACCCAACTATAATGCAATAACCGAAATATGTAATTTGATTAGTTTCAAGTTTTTATGGAACTCTATTGCATATACTTTCATTTAAATACTTTTTTAATAAATTATGTCTTTATTCTACTGTACTAGTTTATTATGGATGCATTAAAATTAAATTAAATCTGAAGCATATCTACATTAATAATACGATAATATGAAAAATTTATGTTTTCTTAATTTATGAATTTTACGACCCTGTGTTTTTGGCGAACAGATGATTACTAAATATATTCATAATATAGTTGGGTCGTTTCAATATCTTGCAAAAACCCTATGTCTATCTCAACTAAATTTGCGTCATCACTTTTAGAAAAAAAGCAATAACCGCAGGTAAAGAGAACCTGGAATTTCCTACGGTTGTCCGATTCAACTAACTTCAATACAGTATTAAATGTCGGTAAGAGCTATTGAATAAAATGGGTGATGCAAGGCGTTACTTTTAGATAGTATATATATATGCCAATCGCCGTAAAATCTAGTGTGGCAGCAATTTGCTCTGAAGCGGTTACCCAATGCAGACGCCAGCCCTTGGAAATGGAATTCATATCTTACGATTTTAGTCAGTAACAAGCAGTATTTTGAGAAAAAGAGAAAAAGTAAATACTGATCAATCAATAAAATTCAAATTCAAATTTTCAAATGCATACGATTTAGCTCTTGAAAGGTATCATAGTGTGAGTAGTAGTTACGAAGAAGCCTCCTTAAAATTGTGTTAGATAGAATTAATGAGGCACATATGGATAGACTTTTTATAGGACGATAAACCGAAATGCGTCTAATCTTGAACACGTTACACTGCATGCGCGTGTAAATAGATTATGCTCAACTGTACTATGTATAAATTATATTATCCGTATCCATTTAACTTATATGTAACTTGAGCTTCGCTTAGGTACTGTAAATTCTTAGTGCCATTATATAATGATCTTTATAGAAGCTGTAGGAGTACAGGACTCATACATAAAATATAGATAAAATGGTTAATTGTTTCTTCCAACTTATGTTCTATTTCCATCACCTTTTGATAACACCTTCGAAAACCATGACCTTTTTAATTCACTGTGCGTCGTTTGTCAATTTATCGTTGGAATGTCGCTCGTAAGACAAACATTTTTTTTTATAATAGTAGTAAGACAGCAAGCAGAACTAGGCATGCACTTCTACATTAAAAGTGAACGGATAGTTGCTTTATAATATTTCACACCCACCTCAAATAGTTCATCGTCATTGTCAGATGGTTCATTAAAATTGAGGAGCAGTTACATCAATTTGCATTAAATTATAATATCCTCTTGCATCTCCTAATGTAATATGTAATTATAAAAAAAAAACATTAGATGACTAATGATTGCGAAAGAGAGAAAGATATAAAATTTGAATATCCAGAGTGCGGCAAACAATATTGTTATTTATATAGCATGGCTGTTTAGTCATGGAATGTACCAAAAATGTTTTTCAACAACAATACCGTGTTAGGTCCGTAAACTTGCTTTGAAGAATACCTTATAGTCGTGTCATTTTATAAAACTGTCAAGGTATAATAATCTGAGGCAACTTAGTATTAACGCATTAGTTTAAAATGTGGAACTACCTTTAGAATTTAAGGATTAGTCCCTTTTTTGTAAAATATACTTAAGCCAAAAAAAAAGAATGCTGAAATACAATTAATACGCCTTATCAAAAACAAAAGCTTTCATAGAAGCTGAATAACGTAGAGTTCGTTGCAATAGGGAATGGTACATGACGTCACCAAAACCAAAATTTATTAAATATGGCATAGTTACAAAACGGATTCCGTACCAGATTATCATAGTGCTTTTATAATTAAAGTAAAAATTGATTCTGTGAAACCTTGCTTGATTGCTTCTATAAAATCAGAATACAGCTGAAATGCAAAAACTCCATGTTTCGTAAAAAAAAAAAAAATAAGAAAGCTTTAAAGACATACAAAACAATTGTTACTTTTACGGGGCCGAGTTTTAAACAATTTTGTCGAAGCTCTGAAATTCATGTCAGAGAGCAGTACCCCCAGCTACTATTCTATTTCTGCTTTTCACGCCCACAATATCAAAAATAATTAAGCGTGGAGTATAGCAACAATATTTTTCTGTAGTGCTAATTGTATATAGTTTATTACTTACATATTACTCAACGTAGAGAAACTAACATCAAAAATTTTAAATGTAATTTTGAACTTTAGAATTACTAGATATCCTTTGACTTTGCAATTAGAAATAAGAAATTAGAACGTTTGAAAAGAATGCGATTTCATATCAATGGTTGAAAATTAGGAACATAATAATATCAAAGATTCAGCAACGAAATTAAAAAAAAAAATTAAAATCATTAAATTTAAACCTGATGCTAGTCAACCCTTTGATTTTATGTTCTTTTTAAGATAACTCTTTCGGCAAGCAATTATAACACCTTATGATTTTTGCTAATTCATAAGGTGTGTGTGTAAGACCATCGCACACACAAATATTACAGGTTAACTAGCTAAGGTGGTAGTACTGGCTGTACAACATTAGAACAATGGTTAACGATTAAAGGTGATGTAATGGAAAACGCAGCCAAGGATTGACGAAAAAACGACTCCTTATTCACATGTATTCTAAGCTTAATCTTGTTCTCTGATGAAGCTGAAAATATACAGCGAAACCTTAGAATACAGATGAATAAGGAATCGTTTTTCCATCAATCCTTGGCTGCTTTTCCCATTAAATCATCTGTCCTTGCAAGTTAACGTTAACTGTCTATAATGGCAGTATTATTTCGCTGTTATTAATGTTGGGTACTATCGGTGTTTTGAACAATCGGTAATATTTACTATCGATAGTTAGTCAAAAATCTTTAGATAGTTATCGATACTGAGCTAGTGCAACTTAAAAGGTGTGTATAAATTATGGGAAGAATTATATATAAACATATTTTTTGTAAATTTCTTAATCGAAAATCTTAATATTCTCTAATAAAAAAAACCTACACGTGGCGACATTGTTGTATGTTATTTAGGTTTGTACTGATTTCCGCGGTAATTGAGAGTGCACAGAAAACCATTGAACGAAGTTTTTTCAATTTCTATCTTACTGTAATAAATAGCAAAACTAGGTTTTTCGATTCGATACAGGTGTACCTGATTATTAAAGAATCACTTATTCGAAAATCACAGCTGTTTTTATTGCTTTAAATGTTTAAACTGAAAGCTGTCAGTTCCAACACAAAATTGCAGGCTACGCGGTATAGTTTTAACCAGTCGCTCCAGTATTTCTGGCGTATTTTCTAACTCTGATCCGTTTATTCGTTGCCCCACTTCGACATTTAAGGGTAGCTTATACTTTTTCTTTGATAAAAAAACCCCAAACAAAAAATGTCTAATGGATTAAGATGATCTAGCGCGTCATGATACTGGACTAGCACGACCAATCCATCTGTATGGAAAATATTTGTCCGCTACTCTCTTTAAGAGAATAGTGGGCCAAAGCTCATCGTGCAGCATATTGGGTCGCACATCCATGCATGTTATCTGTAGTTTTTTCAAAACATTAAGGTATTCAACAGCATCTGTACAGGTCGAAAGGTAAATTGGTTCAGTAATTGTATGGCTTATTATGACTAACCAAACGTATGCTGTGGTCATCATACTTAAGAAATCTGTGCGGAATTTCCTCTGCTCAATAAGTTAACGTTATGAGTGTTAAAAGCCTCCGTCTCTACTAAATATGCATTCTTCGCTCCAAAGAATAAATATGTCTCAGAAAACCGTCATCATCACGAATCTTATTTAAAATCGCGTTGCAGAAATTCAGTAGGAGAAGGTTATTGTTTACATACAGAGAATGTTTTCTTTTAAAATTGAATAATAGGTTTTCTAGCCTGGGATATTCAAATTAAACAACTAATAACTGTCTAGTGCCAAATGAGACATCCCCGCTTACTGAATTTAAAATTTGCTCTTCTACTTGTACGGGAGCGTCTTTGCCATGCTCTTCAATGACTTGATATAAACGAACCCATTCTCCGAAGATACTGGTCCAACCTTCGAAAACATTTGCTGTAGGATGCCGTCGGTTTGAATAGCGAACACGATATTCTCGCATCGCCTTATCCCCATTTCCATTGCATGCAGCATATACCATATATGTAGGTATACATATCAGCATACTCGAAAAATGAAATGTTCAGATTAAACGAACACAAAACTAAAACGCAAAAAAAAAAACGTACAAAACCGAACAAACACTAAATTAGTAAACAAGGAATTAATTACTATTTTGAACGATAGAGACAACATATGTAAATAGCAAAGATGATATAATATTTGACAAAATTATTTCGACTATTTACAATGCTCTATTGAATACTGCATTCACTGCATTATGTTGTCATATGTACTTTCAATGAAAATATGTTAACAAATGAAAAACGAGATTATATTGCGAAGGGATATTGTTTGCGAGAAACTCATCTTCAGGATGCTAGGCTACTTCACCCTCTTGGTTCTTTTAGCAAGGAGAGTTAGATAAAAATGTATATCAACTAACTGAACATTGAAACTTTCGAGGTTTCGTGTAAACACAGGATATAAGATAGAAGATTTTTCAATTAAGATAAACGGCTAAGAATTCAACAACGAAGGCCGCCACGTGCAGAACTTTTGCGAGTACCTGCACGTCCTATATAAACAAAATAACGTTAGAGAATACTTACAATTATCATTGTTTCGTTGGTGTTTACTAGGGCAGAAGGCTCCTAAGCTAGTTTTTAAAAACTTTGTCTTTAATTTATGAAAGAATCTTAAATTTGATTCTTGTTGTTGGTAAAACATAAATCTCGCACACGAATGTCGCATGAAATACCGGAAACTAAAAATATTTGTCGTTTGGGCATGAAACGTAGTTTGTATCATTTTGAATAGAAATTAAACACGTATAGGTCATGTTATCGCCATTTTTTGACAAATAATGGGAGTCGATGGGAAAACTAGATGTGATTTTTACAATTTTGTGAGTGTCAATAACGACATCACGTAAATCTTGAAGGATGCTGGGGATGTCAGCTGGTATAACTATTACTGTCGCGCCCTCAGGTCGGTCTTCTTAAGGTAGTTATTACACTAAAATAGCTTTTCGTAAAGGACTTTTAACAAAGAACTTATAAAAGAGGTTGACCTTTTATAAAAGTTAACCCATTACATTATTTTTTTTTTGTCAAATATCTTTTATCGAAAATCTTTGTGAAGAAACTTTTATAGTGTAATATCCGCGTAATATTAGCGGAATCTATTTTATTAGTATTAACTCTTCATTTTCTGAAAGATATAGGGCGTTTCCTTTCTAGGTTTGTGAATTTCTTTATTAATTTCAATAATGGCATTACGTAAATGTCAAAGATGTCAGCAAATATAATCGTTAATGCTATGTCAGAGCGACGCACTTCTGAATCTTAGCGGAAGTTTTTGTATTAATAGATACCTATATTTTCGTGTATATTAGAAATTAAGGGGAAAAGCTGTTTATGTTTATCTTTTGATGCATGGCACATTTCACTCTATTATGTGTATTAAAATAGTCAGAAAGCCAGTGAATTTTTTTTTTGTAAAAAGTGCAGTACTTTTCGGAATAGGTTGCTATCGATAGTGCCCATCATTAGCTGTTATCCATGAACAATATGAACATAATACACATGCCTGCACATACATGAAAATTTGCCAGCATGGTATTTATGCTAGATTTTTGCGAATTAGTATAATTCTCACTATTGTGCATGTGATTACAGAACGAATGCCGTTGGTGGTTAGTACCTAACTTAATCATTTGTCATCATGTTATTACGTCCATGGGTTATCGTAACATTAAGAAATTGCCACTCGTATCATGCGTAATGTATTGATCATTTATTTCAAGCATTTATTAGATAAAATGGATATTTGTATACCTGTTAAATCGGTTCTGGTAGCACCAAGTATTCCCTACCCCAGCAAGAAAGAAGCTAAAACCATTACTGGGCTGGTAACTGGACACTGCCCCTGAAAAAGCATCTATACAACACAGGCCGAGTAAGCGAATCGTGGTGCAGAAGATGCGAACTGCAGGAGGAAACGAGTTTACATGTAATCTACACATGTGAGGAATTGAAAGTACTCAGGCAGAAATATTCCAGGGAAGGATCTATTGGAGCCCTTGAAGGTTTTCAAGTTTCCACTGGGCAAGATACTAGGCTTTATAGAGAACACCAAACTGCTCGAGTGGAAGTAAGAGATTCAATAGGGATGGTACAATGAGCACCTAGCTCATGTGCGTGACTATAGGAGCACACCCCAACTTAATGAATGAATGCATTGCCTACTCGGCTAGAACTATTTTAATATCGGCTCGGGTCGAGATTTATTGATAATTGCCAGCAATTCTGACATGCGTGTACATATCTGGATATGCTCGTGATTGCTTGGTATTTATTAGCTTTAGATCTATATGTCTACTAACTTATGTGGATGTAAATACATGTGTGTATGTCTGCCAAAATAAATTAAATCTCTTGAGTTGTGTCGCATAAAGTAATTGTTATTCGTTTAATATAAAAATAGTAATAAAATAAAATGCCCAATATCTAGTACCTATTTGATTATCTAAAGATTAGAGGAAGAATAAAACGAAGTACAAGGTTTTTTTTTTTAATCAAAGTATTAGCTATGTAAGAAAAATGTAACGTATTAGAAAGGATAAAATTGCAACTAAATGGACTAATTCGTAGCATATATCATCATATAGGTATGTATCGTTCTTTATTCTCTCCGCTAGCGTAGAAGAGACAAAGAGACTGAACAAGCTCGAGTCCAAAACAATACGATGCCCAGATACCGTACGCGCCATCCCAAATGCGAACAGTATGCATCGTTATATGTATGAAGCGCATGCTGCTGTTAGTAGTAGATGTGGCTTCTATTGTATATAAAGAAAGTCTGGAATCCCGCAACGATTTTACTTATGCATGTAACGGTTGCGTAACGCTAAAACTATAAAAGATACGAATTTGAAAATAAGGAAAAGTTTTAACTTTTTCCGATTAGGTAGATGAGCTCCTCTTTAGTAGCATGCATACTCGCGTTAAGCCTTACCGGAAGTTTCAGGTACCCCTATTACCCGACTGCTTGATATAAATAGGTTCAAGCAGTCTTATCCTTGTAGACTATGCAATCGGGCGGAAATACCCGACTCACTCGAATTAACAGCGATGCTCTGCCGCAATAGTATTGGAGGGCTATTTCTTCTTCGGTGTAGTTATATGAGATGGCTACAGTAGAGTCGGCAACCCATCATAAATAGGACCATAGGAGGTTTATCATGGATTTTCCAACATAATCACTCTCCGATTCACACTGCACGCTTTAGAAGCATCTGGTTTGAAAACCAAACTATCGAAATCGTAGGTTGGTCCAGTATATCGCCCCATTTAAATATTATTGAAAATTTTTGGAGATGGCTAACAGTATCTCAACACGGTGCAACTAAGTAACGGAATGGAGGCTGCTTCGAACATCATACCGCAAGAATATTTAATTACTTTGTTCAATTCATTACCAAATTGAATATTTGAGAGTGGAAGTCACACCTATCGTTAATATTGTTAAATAAAGTTGTTATTTCTGCAATTACAAATTTTGTAGTAGGCCTAATAAAACTATTTTCATACCCAGAAGCTGAGTTTTCCTTATCCTTTTTCTTGTAAGAGTATTTAGATGTCGCGACGGCTACGCAAGTTTTCTTACTAAAAATGCACTTAATGTTAAAATTCTTTTTAAAACTTTAATTTAACGATAATTCCAAGGCAAAAGTACAATAGAAACTACAACTACAAACTAGATTTATCTTTATACCTACAATAATCGTGCAGATATCGTCTAAATTGTCTCTTCTTTTTTTGCGAGGTTAATGAGTTAACGCGGAGATAACATGATGTATGCGACTCTAATGCTTCACTTTCTCTGCTTTACTTTTTTTTACTATGCACATTAGTTAGGGGTCAAGTAAAGATTTGATTTTATTGACGTACTATCCTGAGATGCGATGGTACCGACGCATATTCTATAAAAACCTGGTGGGTGTACCGAAGGGCAACGCGAGGGCTTCAAAATACTTTTATTCAATGTAAAGCACACTTTTTGCAGAGGTTTTTAATTCTATGTCTGTATGGATATTTTTTAAAGATTTGTGCTGTTATGCGCTTGGAATGAAACTGTAAAGTAATTTTGGAATAATTACCAAGAGGTTGGTATACATAAAGTTTGTTTGTCCTTAACATATGTTGCAAAATGTCTTTCTCTTCTCCTTTTCTACTAGTAAACCCTATTTTGTACAAGCCGGCTTAGAATCATCTTTTAAGTAATCGATATGTATGAAAAATATTTCACAACAACTTCTTAATTCCTTATTGGTATTATCTTAGTTATTATTAAGTGTCCTAATAACATTTTTATGGTATGTATATTTTTAGCTATTATCTTTAAAATAAAGTAATATATTGTACATTTAATTAGCAACGCTTTCGATTTTGTTAGCAATATACATGTACTAAACATGTACATACCTACACACATAAAATGTTGAAATAAAAATAAAACCTCTACCCACATTCGATACTATTGGAGGATATATGAAATTAACCAATCAGCCGTGAAGTTATTTACCATGGTTAACCAGATAGTTGGTTAAAACGTACAGCACTAATTAAAAAAATATTGATGGTTTGTTTTCTTAGTTACTAAAAATTTATTGCAATTGCAAGCGCCGTTTTAATCAATTACGTTGTTAGTGTAGCTTAGCAATGTTAATTTCCTACCGGCATTAATTTATATCGCTCTTAACGTTCTTAAAGGTTATTTTCAATTTACGCGTACGAAAACGCATCGAATGTCATCATAGTAAAACTATGTGCGTATCTCAAAGTATTGACATCACATTATGTTTCACCCATAAAAACTCAAATAACTTTCAAATTGCACCATTTAACGTTAAAGATCAAGGAAACACTTTCGCACGCAACATGAGGAACTTCAATTTGAATAATTCAATGGCAACAATTATAAACGTCGCCATGTTAATTATAACAGTATTACTATTACTTTTGGGGTTAAAATCGCCATTCCAAAGCGAACCGTGTACAACAGTGGAACGTGCTCTCAGATGCACGCAGTGACTAAGATTCCGGCTTCGCCATGTTTGAATGTGGCAAAGATGCTCCTGCTGTGCACTGTCAAAAGAAGTAAATGCATTTTTTTTCACATATTGAGATTTTGAATTAGAATCGTCGTACACATGCCTTGTTGCATGTCCTGAGAACGAAAATATGTAGGTACCAATCGAAATTTAAAGCTTTGCGCTGAAAGATAGCAATTCCGGTAGGGGAGGGTGGGGCAAGATGGGGCCACGAGGCATGATGGGGACATTGTCTTATCTACAAAACGGCAGTAAGCATCTGTCAAATAATAGCAGTCTTAATATTGACAAGTGCTGTTTTATGTTTGTTGTAATGTAGAGAACTTTACTAGTCGTAATAACAAAGTTATTGCTGTTTGTGCGTGAACTTTGCAATTCCCAGAATTTCGTTATTATTTTGATGGTGAGTTCAACGGCCAATATAGGAAGCATAAGTAAATTATTTACAACTACACTTTTTTGTGATTATTAATTGACATGTATTGCATGTATTTTCTATAGTGAGTTATTTGTTTATTTCAAATATTTAATATGTTATTATAACATAACCAGAAAATGTCCCAAAGAGGCAAGATGGGGCTATTGGTATGGGGTAACATGGAGACATCACTATCTCACTCTTCACTCTGGTCCGTTATGCCTGGATATGCCATTAGGCTTTCTCGAAGACATAATACCTATTTCTCATGTTAGGAATAAAGTACAGGTTCAATCAAAGCGTAACAAGGGAAAGACAACAATCCTTACAAGCACTACGTATAAAAATCTGCTACAAGAAAATAAAAGTCTGGAGAGTCCGTAAGGCAACTAAAAGTGCTGAGGGAGAGTTAAAGGAAAAAAAATGACAAAGAAGAAAACAGAAGAGACCAAGAAGCCGAATTTTGCAAGGAAAGCGAAGAGATAGATTTTTAGAGAACGTCAAAGAAATAATCAAGTTCTTCTGTTGAGGAAGATGACGCTCAATATTAGTATTGTAAGGGGAAGTATTGATATAATGCCATGGATGGCGAGGTTGGGTACATGGAGGCTGTGCGAACAACGTGGATGAGTTTGTCTTCTATTGTCTCAATTGTGAAGATTAAGTTTAATATTCTTATCGTTATTGTATTTTTTTTATTTTAAGTAGTTTCGCTTCAAAGGGTTTAAGCTTTGTTCCTGCACGTTTTTAAGAATATTTTAAGAATCTATTTTTTTTGCCTATTACCTAGATTTATGGTATGACCCATTCTTAACTCACCTGGAACCCCATCTTGCCCCCCATGGTGGGGCAAGATGGTGTATTTACACATTTATTTTCGAAATTTTTTCACAACATCAAGAGTACCCATCGAAAAATTCTAAATACATCCATTACCAGGTAAATGTTTAAAGATTACAACAAGCGTACTTAGAACCTTGTATATCAATTTGTAATCCTGATGCAGTGTTTTAAAGCTTAATGTTCCCATCTTGCCCCACCTTCCCCTATATTTATATGTAATTCTAAATTAATTTTTTTAATTTTTTCTAAAATGTAACTTTGTAAGATTGAAAATTATGCAAATCTGCGATGGTTTTAATAGGCTTTATCTTCCTATTATGGTCGTCTTACTTATAATAAGAAATGACTGATAAATTGCGAATTGTAAGTATTATTTCCAGGACATTATCAGAAATAGAAAATATATAGAACGCATTATGAGCTACTTCTTATTAAAAACAGCAAATCATCTGTTATTTGCCGTCTTCAATAAGAAGTAGCTCATAATGCGTTCTTATATCTTCTATACTTAATAATTTTCTGCAAATAATACTTACAACTCGCAATTTATCAGCCAAAGACAAAATTCCGTATAGATTCTACAGATGCAATCTTTCCGTTTGGTTTCTGCCACAAACAGAGATAGAACTCCACATTGATTTACCTGAAAAGTTATACACTGATCAAGAAACCTGAAAAATGCATTTGGAATATTGCATTGTTTTATATCTGAGGAGTTATATTCTGTGGTAACATTCGATAGGCAATAATTCTCCTGTACATGATGTAAAAATTCATAATTCGTATAAAAATTCATGTACGTTACAATGGTAAAAAAAATGCCATTGATTTTTCTTTCAGTGTACAGTTCGTTTCTTCAAAATAAATGAGTCAAATACTAAATCAAATTAAAATTGGTGCAATTTTAATGTCTACTAAGAGATCAACTTGGAGATTAAATACTTAACAATTATTTGTATCGATTGTCTGAAAACTGGAGCAATAGAAACATTCAGTAAAATTAATAACGTATGCATCATCCATATAAATGGCATTTAAAATTATATGCAAAAATAAAATAATTATGGATAAACAAAAATAGCAGAGAATTCCTTTATTTGGAGGCCAAGACATTGACCTTGGTAATAGAATTTACGGCATCGGAAAATAATCTGAAAGCAATATAACTTTCAATTTTTTTTGTGCATTTAAAAGGCGATCAGTGGCATCCGTTACACATTTGGAGAAAATGAGTTATTGTATTGCTCTGTTTTTTTGTTTACAAAATGCCATCATATTAATACTTTGTCGAAATTAATAGTTTCAGGGAATTTATTTATTGTTGTTGGATATAGCGCTTTTTTGCAACGCTCAAGGCAATCTGTAGGCGATAAATCATCCTCAGATAGACGCACAGCTACTCTCCTACATGTTGAGGTATGTGGCGCCAACGGCAAGGTTACGAACCTTATATGATTACAAGAGGTTTCCAATTTAGCACTTTGCATGATCTTTAATTTTGAAATAATTTAAACATCATAAAATTAAAGTTATAGATATTTAAAAACACCCTTAGTGTTTCGACTGAGAAAAATTTCAAATTTAGAATGAGTAATATTATAATCATATTAAATAGTATCACTCTTCTATTAAATAGTAAATGTCTGGACGAACACTGATTATTGGATAATGCATTGCTGTCCTTGCGTTAATACTACTTATTATATTATGTATACATGCATGTGTTAATATATATTTTTTTTCAGTGCAGATATTGAAAAAAAGTGTTAGCTATCATTTCAAATTATTTAATAGTATTATTATATTATTGGACTGCCAACAAAAATATATATAAATAATATCTAAATATTAACAATATTTTAAATTTAAATTTTTTATATGGTTTAGAGAAGTATTAAATCCTTTCCACTCAGTTTTTAATAGATATTCTTTTAATGCAACAAGTTTCGGCGTTTTGTCATCTGCCGGTATTAAAAACGTTAATAGAAAATATAATAACAAAACAAGTCGAAAGATAAAATTTGCAATTACTAATACTGAATCTACGCTAAATATTGTATATTTCATTTGTCAGGTGTATAGAAAATGTATGACATGTACCTACATACATTTTCCATACAAAATATTTACGATATTTGATTGTTGATTATTATATTAAAAATTGAATAGGAGGGATCTGACACTTTTTTAAACTGTATATTATATACTCCCTTTCTTAGAATATCAATGAGTTAAAATTTTTAATTTATTTAGAAATGTTAATTCAAAAATCAAATTCAAAATTACCTTGCTAAGAACAACATAGCTTGTTTCCGCAAATTTAGATGTATAATTAGAAGATATCTGAATTTGTGAAAACAAACTATGTTGTTCTTATACCAAGATAATTTTTAATCCTCACAGTTCCATCAACATCTGAATTTGTACGTTTTAGAAAAAGACATTCAATCTTTATCAATTTAAGTATCGATCACACTATTCAGAATAAAACTTTACCGTGCTATAAAAACAACACACCGAGTTCCCGATTCAACCAATTTTTATACTTAGAAATGCTCAGAACATTCGAGTATTTCGAGTCAATTGCGGAAATTGATTAAACGAATGTTGTTGACTCAATCTGCTATAAGTGATTTAACACTCTTTTAAATTTCGCTTGAAGAAATTAATCCCTTTATGTCAAAATTCAAGGTACATTAAATCAATGCACTCAGAAAACCATAGGTATTGAAGTGTTATTTCAAAATAATTATTTCGCTGTAACTAAAATTATATTGAGCCAAACGTAAAAGTGCTTTTCAGTCAATAATGTTACATTGTTGCAAGCAAACTATGTGGGCATTCAACGCACGGTTATCTCCTCAGTATTAATAATCTGAAGTCTAAAATACCTAAAGGGAATATTGTACTCATTAAAAAAAAGCAGGTACCATCGACATCAGATCACGGCTATTAAATACGTGCTACCAGTCGCTTTTTCATCATCACACCTTTAATTAATAGTTTACCTGATCAGATTAAAGATATAATCGTGCTTGCCATGCTATTTGTGATAAATATGCAAATATGCTAGATCAAGCGGCGTCCTGAACGCGACCGCTAGTTCCAGCGCTGGAGCTAGCGGTCGCCATTTTTCCTAGCGAAAAGTATTTTTGCTGGAAAATATGGCGACCGCTAGATCATCCAACGGAAAGTTGAGAATAACCGGCAAACATTCAAATATGAATTTGTAAAGCGTGTGAACTACATTAAATTGTAAGTAATTGTGGCAATTCTACCTTTATATTGGTTTTTGATTAAAGTGATGATAATAAAGTGAAATGGAAACTATATACATATGTCGCAGATAAGTTAATATAAATATTATAAGTGCAGAAACTACGGCTTTGTAGATCGATCAAGTCAAATGATTTTATTTTATGGACAAATAAAGAGCATAAACTACATGTCAATTGTTTAGAAATACATATAAAAATTCACGATTAACGCTTTCTTCCTGGATATTTATTTGAATATTTGCGGATGAGGTTACATTTATCTATAATTTATGCTTAAACAGCAACAAAATCGCCAGGATTAATAAATACAGATAATATAAGGGTGAACGAGGATATTAGTGATATCTTTAAAATATGTCACTCTATAAAACTTATTTTAAAGTTTTAATTACCGTGGTTGTTTTTATTTCCTATAGTTTTGCGATTAATATAATGTTGTGTACAATTTCTTATCCCTTTATATGTATAACAAGATATTTTTGTCTAAGATTAAACATGAACATTTAGTTTTACGATATAAATTAAAAGAAACGCTTGAGCAAGCAACCTAAACCTTTCAACATTACTTTCACTTTTGATCATTATTAACAAAAAAAAACATTATCAAAAAAATAATTTTGATACAAACATCAGCCTAAGTCGACCTGTTATAATGCAGTGATACCAGAAAAGAAAATAACACAGAAAGAGTTACTTGTCGGCACCTTGATGTTTTGTTACCAAAATATGACCTATGTAAGGCTACTTCAACATCAGATGCCTTAGATTTGTTCTTTATACCAAATAAGGGATGTGCGTCAGAGAGTGTACAGTCTTGACCATTCACTGACTCAAAATGAGGACTATTTATCATTCGCTGCGATAAACGTACATATACACATACATCTTGTGTGAAGTTTTAATTGCAGTAATTTAATTATTGCTGTTATTATTAAATAACAAAAAAAAAAAATAAGCAAAACAGCAATAAATTGAATCAAAAACACTGTAGGAGTACCTCAAGGATAAAGTTTAATTACTCTCATCGACCGTCAAGATCAACGTGAGGACAATTACTGCATCAGTAGCGTAAACGTTCTATAAATTCGCAGACTGCTATAAGTAAAGCTATGTAGGGCATGCGGTTCCGCTAAAAATGTCTAGTGTCCCTTCTTGCCTTTGTTATCTATCGACTGTCACATCGGCGTATTTTTTATTTAAATAAGATTTTCTAAGTATACTTTTCTCGGCCAAAAAATTCTAAAATCTCATTTGCAACGCCCCAACCCTCCAGTACGTGTCTGAACTGTAAATAATATCTGCCTTACATTAATCTAACTGAATCAATAGTAATCTTTGCGTTTCGAAATTAGTAATTAATTTCTCCTTCGGATTGTATAAGCCTACATCTGTTATTAAGTAGTATCCACATTAAAAATAATTACATAAAATGCAATTTATTTACCTTAATTAAAATTCTTGTTGTATAAATAATTATTTTTTAAAATGTATTGTATAATAATCAAATTGGAATGTAAATACTGTCATATTTTGCAACAACAGTAATTACATTAAAAAACGATGGCAGGTTGTTGTAATGCGACTACAAGTTTAAACTGCGATAAGAATGTTTATTATAATTCTAAATTATTGAAAAGCATAAATTTTATAAATACACTCAATCTCTTGTTGATTATTTACAGAATTGCTACTTTTTTTTAATCTGCATTGATTCTAGCTCTAATTTTTTTCTTTATTAAAATTTTGGTTTGTTCAAAGTTGAAAGTATGATTATTCAGTTGAATGTTTTTTTTTCAACGAAGTAGTGTTATTGAAAAAAAATATATATAAAGCTAGAGGCACTTCAGAAATAATTCGAATTAAAAGAAAATTATTCCGCAAATAATAACCGTCAAGAAATAGAAAATTTGTCAAATTTATGCTTTTCGATACTTAAAAATTGGTTTAAATATTCATATCACGCAAAATTCAAACTAGATATATAATATAAATATAGATTAATGTGAACAGCAGTGAAACTTTTGTATACAAAAGGTTTATCATAATTCAAACAACTGAAATATACAGAAACAATTCATTAAAATGTAATGTTTTCAATAATTTTGATTGTTATTTGGAGAATAGTTATTTTTCTTACCTTAAAACATTTTTGTTCCTGAAGTTTTATATCTATTTTCAAAATATCCATAACCATAATTTAATCAAAACTAAAGTGACATTTTTCTTTTTATTTATCAAATGTGTCTGGTTTAGATTTGGAGTATTACTTTTAAGTTTTGTATAAAGAAATTGTAATTGTAGTTTTGCCCTAGCTTTAAAGTATCTGAAACTACGGTAGGTAGTTCTATATCTGTTAAATTGCAAGCCCATTCTTTTTTTTTGTTTGGTGATGAAACAGTAATTCCAAATCATGAATTACTGTTTACTTGTGATTTATTTTAACTGAATCAAGTTTGTATTTTTTTTCTGTTGTTTAAATTTTAGAGTCTTAAAGTGATTTTCATATGTTTAATTTTTTGTATAATAATTTCAATATTGTTTATCAAAATAAGAAATCAATACCAATTCACAATATTATAGCAAATATAGAGTCCGGTAGTGATAATTGCACAACGGACCAAAAAAATCAAATAAGTGGAATACTTTAGTGGAATAACTATTCCACTAAATTTAGCAATAGAGTCCATCCAAAATCATTGGAATGAAATACAAAATTTTATATCTCTACCCTAACAAGAATTTATGAAAGCGCTAAAGATAACATTAACCACAACATATTTACACTTACAAACAAAGACACTTTCTACCAACGAATTTTTGGATGCGCTATGGCCGCTCCAATATCAGGTGTAATTGCAAATATAGTTCTAGAAGATTTAGAAAATAAAATAATTCCTCAATTTAATTTTAAATCCACCTTTTATAAACGTTACATAGATGACTGCATTATTTGTATACCAAAAAATAAAGTTTATATATTTTAGAATCATTTAATAAATATAATCATCATTTAAAATTTACTCTAGAAAAGAAAACCACAACAAAATATTTTTTTGGATTTAACATTAATTCGTCATAAAACTAAAATTTTAGCAAAATTTTATTAAAAACCCACTGCTTCCAATAGATACTTAAATTATAATTCAAATCAACCAAATTCCATCAAAAAAGTGTTATTATATCCCTGATAGATAGAGCTATTAAATTAACAAGTTAACTCTAGAGTTAAATAATTACACAAAATTTCTCATAAAAAAATTACAAAGAAAGAATAAATAAATTCTATAAGAACACAAAAAACAATTATCCGTTACCAATAACAAAAATTGCAATGTTGAAATTAAATAACATCCCTGCCATATGTCAATAAACTTTCTGAACAAATAAATAAAATATTAATTCCTTACAACGTAAAAGTTGCTCATCAAAATTATAATAACTTACAATTTCTTTATACAAAACTTAAAAGTAATACTCCAAAACTAAACCAGACACATGTAGTATACAAAATACCCTGCAATAACTGTAATAGTGTATACATAGGACAAATATAAGGGAGACGATTAAAGAAATTACTCCCGACGCAACGTATATAGGAATGTCTTAAAGTGTAAAAAAACAATTACATGTATTGAACGCGTAGGTGGATTCAGTGAGGCAGTAGCGAACTGAAGCTAACCGTTACTACTTACGACAACAATAATAGTATTTGTAATGTATGTATGTGTGAAAAATAAATGTTCTTTATTAATTATCTCATTATATATTATTCATTAGCATGCATCAGTAAAGGGTAACAAATCAGTAATTAAACGTTTGAAGTAAGATGACTGATTAATCAAGATAAGATATAACGTTTTTTGCAAATAGGATTTGTAAAATTTAATTTAAAAGTGAAGCCGTAAAAACATTTCTATCGAACTTTTTCAATTTGTGTATACTCTGTAAATTCGATGTCCAATTGAGAATAGCTTATTGTTTTCGAAAGCAGAGATTTTTATAAAGAGTGCCTTTTTTTTCGTAAAACTTATAATAACCAAGTTTTCCATATGGCGCCAACTTAAATAGATACACTGTAAATCTATCAACCACGGGATAAGTACCTGGCTTTAAACTATACACCATTTTTTTTTGCTGTAGAGAAGAAACAAAAAACATTAACAGTTAAATTTCTGTAAACTAGATGAGGAAGTGATTTAATATAAGGTACTTGTCCCAAATAAGGCCACATTAAGGCTTTTGAACCCCATAAAAGACTTATTTGTAACGTTAAATCTGTTTTTCTTGGTTTGCTGTCACTGTACAGCTTTTGTAATAAAACAATGCCAAAATAGTTCAGTCTACCTACACTGACGTCAATTAATAATATTTTTGCGATCATGTGACATATGGCCTTATTAGGCACATCATGTACCAAAGAAGGCCATATGTATAAAGAATTAAAAAAAGGATAAAAACGTAAAATTTTTCAATTTTTCTTTATTAAATCATTATAATTACTTAACATAAACATATTATTAGTCACTGCAAGCTGGACATATAAATGTAAGTTTATCTTCCTTGGTCAAGCCGACGCATTCCTCATGTACATATCTGAGGCATAAAGTACATAGGCGCATGGTCAGCTGTTCGTCCCTTTGGCATAGGAAACAAAACCAACTTTCTGTCTTCTTTTGTCTTTTCCGCGTGGGAGGTTGCTCCCTTTTGCGAGATTGCTGGTCAAATAATGATTTCGCTACAACTTGAGCAGTTGAATTCAAAGCCTTACGTCTTCCTTTGTTTGATGTTTTAATTTAGGTGTTGGAAGTAATTCACTAAAGCTGTTACTAGCAAGCATAAGAGGTTGATGGCTGCGATGGAGTAGTTTGAAGTTTGAGCATTGAGGCTGTGGTGTTGGAATACTGTATCTGTGAATACGGAAGTGGTGGTGGTGGTGGTGTAGCATGTCGCAATTCTCGCACACGTAAGCTGTGATGATGCTGTCTATTCGCATATTAATTAATGGGAAATCATCGCTGTCTTCCGAGTCATTAATTTCTTCCGAAGAGTCATGTAGGGTATAATCAGAATCATCAGATTCGCTACTAAATTCCTTATTTTCTATATGTTTCTTTGGCTTATTCTTTATCTTCGATTTTGAGTTCTTTTGAATATTTTTGTTAGTTTGATATTCCTGCGGGATTTTTGCAACTTGGTGTTCCTCCAGGATTTCTGCAGCTCGATGTCTCTCTATGTTTATTTCAGTGAGAGCACTGGGTGCATAGGCAGTTTCTGGCAGAATATTTTTGTCGAATGGGAAAATTCCAGTTGCCTTAAATCCCGCGATTAAATTAGTGGATGACATTGCTTTTGGCCATACTTTGCTCAGAATTTCACCAAACCTCAATCTTGTAATTCTTCTTTCAGGATGCCTGACCCAAAATTGAAGGACTTCGTCGTCCCAAAAATGTTCGAAAGACCGAAAAACACTTTTGTCTAGTGGCTGCAACTCGTGCGTGGTATTACTGGGGAGGCAAAATAAAGTGATGTCATGTGCATCAGCTGCAGTCACAATATTGGCATCTAAATGAGAAGTTGCTCCATCGAATATCAAGAGACATCTCCCTGCAGGTTTATATTTGGAAAAATGTTCTAGCCAAATTACAAAGGTTTGTGCTGTCATGCTGCCTTTTTGCGTCATTTCTATTGCTGTTCCAGGAGGCATTGAGTCCAACCACTCACTTTTCTTGCGTTTGCCTTTAAATAAAATCATTGGCGGGACAGCTTGCCCTACTGCATTACCACATGCAACCACTGTAACATTTTCTGCATGTTCATGAGCTATCATGTGTACTCTTTTGACGCCTCGTTTTGATAGAACTTTTTGTTGATGATGAATTGTTAATCGACAACCTTTCTCGTCTATGTTGAAAATTTTTTGGGGTTCACTCATGAGATTTAACTTCACTAATGTTTTTTCCAGTTTCAAGAAATAATCCCCCACAATATGTCTGTTGAGTTTTTGAGCTCTGGCGGGATTTAAAAACTGTACTTTTCTCTGAGCTACATCGGGATTACGTTTATAAAACAAGTGCATCCACTTTCTGCCAGCCATCCTCGACTTCTGGCTAAATTTATGTGGAATGTTACTATCTTCCATAAAAGTGTACACGCTTCTCCGAAGAACTTTACTTGTTATGGGCATACCAACCTCCGCTAGACGAAAAATTCGTTTACATAGTTCAGTTTCTTGTTCTTTGCTGAGTAATGATCCCCGTCCTAGTTTTCTTACAGTGCTGCCCGACAACAAGTGGTTTCGTAAAGTTCTTCGAGGAATGCCATATTGTTGTGCGGCTCTCAACACTGGCATGCCACTTTTGATACTCTCCAGGGCATGTTTGAGGGGACTCCTCGGACCACGGAGCCCTTTTCTTTGGTGGCATTTTTGGTATTTTCAACTGAAAAAAAGTTAATAATGTATCTACTATACAGATGATATCTGGGTGCATAATAAGGCCAGTGCTCCAAATAAGGCCAGTGAAGTTCTTCCCGCCTGGCGTTATTAGGCACACATAACCTCTAGAAGAAAATTATACCTCACACCTTTTGAAATCAATATTATGAAGTATACTTACAGTATGATGGTTTTATACAGTCCACCCAATGCCTGAAGACGAATACAATATTTATACTGCTTATAAAATATAGATATTAACCAAAAAATACGGCGATAAGATTTACAAGCAACCGCCACGAAATGAAAATTTGTACACTGTCGCTCTCTGTAGTTTTCGGCTGCAAGTAATTTGATTTTCAGATTCTGTATTCATGCGATGGAGACCATAGATGGCACTGTATGCCCTATTCGAGTTGTAATATTGCTAAAATCGACGACTGGCCTCATTAGGTTCATGGCCTTATTTGGGACAAGTACCTTAATATTCCCATACATTTGCTTAATAAAATGAAAACTGATTGAAACTAGAAAACACAATACAATAACTCTTTGTCTAGCCGCTTTGTTCAGGGTTATTTTGTTCGTTTAATAGCAAGCCGCTTTAAGAAAATATCAAGCAAATATCACAAACCTGATACAATTATTTTTGTATCATTAACAATAATGTGACAGCAAATATATTACCGGTATTTGTTCAATATAAAATTTCAAATTAAAATTAATAGTGGAAGAACATCTAGTGAATTCCCTAGTACACTATACAAATTTCCTGCTGAAGATAACTTGAGAAACATAGTTACCCGTAGTATCAATATATAGATACAATCAAATTATTATTAATTATAATTTAGAAACATTATCAAAGTGTAATCAAAGATGAACATCAATTTTAGTGTTATTAATAATCTGAAGAAAAGAAACGAAAAAGTACGAAAATCATTTATAAGTAAGATTTTAATAGCTTTGTTCAAATAATGATTGTTGGAAACATTGAGGCGCATGTGTACGTTAACATTAGTGTACAAAATTTTAAGATGCGTGTATGCGTCTGATCGTTTCCAACGATTACCAACCCTTGTTTAAACAAAGCGTAATTTTAGATTAAATCAGAATTACTTAAATAAAGATACGATTTATGTACTTCGGCCTTCATATCAAATGTTTAAATGCAAATCATGTAATGTAATCCCACGATACTTACGTATTATTTCTTCATACTTTGATTGGTGTACTAATCGTACATGTTTGAATTTACTTTTAAATTATTTGAGAATTATTAACACACGTTTGCAATATATGTGTAGGAGAGCATGCTTACATATATTGAATAGACATGTTTCTAACATTGCGATTTATAGAAAGATGACAAATTAGCAATTGAAACATAGCGCAGACCTACGCGTACGTGACATATTTATTTCTAAAAATTGATACTTCAAAGTGTGGTTAACCTCGCATGCACAAATCGAATAATTATAAATCTTGAAATGTATTTATGTAGATACATACATAATTCATTCATGCTGTACGTTTTACACATTTTAACCTGCAACAATCGCTATAAATTTTAATTTACAATACGCACTTAACTATCCAGTCAAACTAATAGCGGACCACTGCATTAAATTACTCGCAATCAAAAAAATAATGAATGTGTTATGCATACGTGTAGCAACTATTAAACAATAATGAGATTTTAGTTCCTTGTCTAAAAGTTTTAGTTACTCGCTTACACCATCAATACATTCATCGACTTCCAATTGTTTTCTAGGTAAGTACTTTCTGACTGCAATGAATTTATAGAAATCCTTATAAAAAACACATGTAACCTTATGATTTTATGGCTCGATTTGTTGGCTTGTTCTAGAATCTAGATGATCAAAGATAGAAGTAATAGTTTTCTTAAAGAACCTTAATTTTTCTTTATTCCACACTTCATTTTACATAAAATAGATAAATCACGCTGAATTGCGTCCTATTTGGGTGAACATGTGCATATGCTAGTATAAATCATAAATTACAATGATGGTAACCCTCTTAACAGGTATAATGCTTTTGCGCCCATATATTACGTGAATTTACTGAAACATTTGCCTTTGTATCAGATATTTTGGTCTTTATTTGTATATATTAGACCATAGTGGTCATTACTAACAGTAACCTAACAACTGTAGCACGGCAATCTTAAATAGGACAGAAAACCTTACGTAAGATTCAAATTTAAGACAAGAATTTTGCACTGTGATTTTTAGAATATTCGTATTGAAAACTTATTTGTGATTATACGGTAATATTGTACGAATACCCTTAAAACTATAGCATAAAATCGCTGTTTTAGATTTCAATTTTGCGCCGAAAAATTTAAGCTTTCAGTAATTTTAGATCGCATATTATCCGTACCGGAGTTTCTTGCTGCACTGTACTTTGGGAGAAGTTGGTGATGTAAAATTCGACGAAGAAATTTGCAAGTTGCATTACCTAAACTCACTTTTTAAATGTGATGATACTTAGCTCGTCAATTTGCTTATTGTCGACTACATATACAGGGTTATCAACCAGTCCGAAAACGGTACTTTAGCACTAAAACGACCATTTGGCTGACTATTTTTATATGGCAAACATGCTTCTCTGAATCCAAAATATTCGTTTTGATAGAATATCCACCTAATTTCTATTTTCCAATTTTTTAAAGCATATTTACAAACATAAATTTTTTAACAACTTGAGCATCTACTCTTTAGTTTTAACTCTCTTAATTATGCAAGATTTGGCAAGATGTTTTAAGTAACAACAAATATCGGTATATTTAGGGAAGGATATTTAGGGAAGGAAACTCGGTAGTTTCCTTCGGCTGATCTTAATCTTAAACGAAAAAAAATGGAAATTTTATTGTATGTAACAAATTATCTGGGTAGCCATTATTTTGAAAGATCGTAAACAAATAGTCTAGATTTTTTTTATGAAACTGTTGATTAGAAATTTTGAGCACTCTGTCTCTTACAGCTTTAATAAGATAGCTTTAAAAAATCTTTTGAAAAAAGATCAACACCATTAAAGCTATGAGGGACAGAGTGCTCAAAACTTCTAATCAACAGTTTTATAAAAAAAAATCTAGATTATTTGTTTACGATCTTTCAAAATAATGGCTACCCAGATGATTTGTTATCGTCCATTTTGTTTCATGCCCACTCTAGAACCAACTTGAGACTAGATAATAATGTGGATCGACAGTTGGACACGGTCTATCGAAGGCTTCCCCGTATTGTGAATCTTACTCCCAGGCTCTCGCCTCTCTTTAACGAATTACAACATATAAAATTAGCCTTACACAATTGTAATTCTAATAAGTTACTTTTTTTCAAAAAATAAAGATAAAATTCCTACTTTACTTCAATCGAATATAATCTACAAAATTCCTTGTACTAATTGTGACAAAATGTACATCTGGCGGTCTGCCCAATTATTTTAAGTCTAGACTCAAGCAGCATGGATACGATTGCGCCACGGGTCTCAACAAGAGTGCCCTAACCGACCACTCTCTGGAAACAGGTCATAAATTTGATTTCAAAAATGCTTCCATCATTGACAGCGAAAACGAATACAAAAAAGGTTTAGTTCTTGAAATGGTTTAAGTACATTAATAAATAGAATATTGTAAATTTTCGGACTGATGTTAACAATTTAAGTTCTATTTACTCCTTTCTCTTAAAAACGTTTGCAAATAAAATAATTACCTTTTCGGTTGCACTCCTGTTTATGTTCAGGCCTTGAATCTCCATTGTTTACTTAATTATTCTTAGCTGTTTACGTCTGCGCCCGCGCGGTTTGTCACAATATGGCGGGGCGGTTGTTGTTATCTCTATCTTCTACATTATTTTAAATCTAAATTAAAATTAATCTCAGTGTTTTTCCTGAAATTTTTAAACTTTTAACTTATATAGTGTCTTTTTATTTTAAATTGGACTGTTTTGTTTATGTATTGTTTGATATTATTGCTACCACCTTACTCTAATTGTAAGTAAGCTCACTTTTTCATCCAATTATATCTATTAGCATGTATCCTTTTGTAGTTGTTCTACTGATGAAATAAATTTATTTCTAAATCTCTAGAGACAAAGAAAAGGAGTTTTTTGATTCTTGCTGGTATAAATCCCCGGAATATTGACACCTGTCCACCGTGTCCCTTGATCTTAACGTTGTACCAGAGTACTTCCCTTCCTCTCAATATGCATACGTTAAAAGCTAAACATTCTATAATAAGCAGTCCTAATATATATGGAGCGAATACTGTGCAATAAATAGTTAAATGAATGTAGTAGTAGTTATACTAGAAGATTGAAAAACAGCAGTAATTATACATGTTCATAAGAGAAGAAAGAAAAATGAAATTGCTAAGGAGGAAGTTTTGAAAAAATATATATTACATTGTATTACAGATTTTATAACAAAGTTTAACAAGTACTACCCATTCACTGAAAAATCCCTCGAATTATATTAATTTGATGTTAAGTGATGACAAACAGGTTGTGTGTGTATATTTTCATTTACCTGTCAAATGCGTTTAATACTATTAATCACAGTCTGTTGGACACCAAATGCTTGTCGGCATTATTTATTTGGAAGGAAATTTAAATTGTGTGTGGTTTCAGAATTATTGAACATAAGGTACATCAGGGTAGGATCCTGGCCGCTTTACTTTCTACTACTTTTGATGATGTCACATATATACAGAATTACAATTATTTTATACATGCTGAAGACATTTCAGTTAACTACAAATTCAATTTGGCATTTTTGGTTATGCAAGAATTTCTCAATAAATTTGGGCACATACATAATAAATAAATAATAACAAACTTGAATAAAACCAAAGTTATGCATGTTAGATCTGCATATATGAGCTGTGATCATGTACTATCCATAATAATGTGTCATAAACACTCGTGTCTCCATATATCGCAATGGAATACTACTTCCAACTGCAGTTTTACTTTCGAATTAGTTGATGATTCGAAATATTTGGACTTAATTATTGATTCAAATTTTAATTAATTAATTTAATTAATTTATGGACTGCGTCACAGATTAAAGCCAACAATTTTTTTTTTTTATGCGGTTTTATGCCAGTAAATGCGACATATACCATTTATTTTTCTCTAGTTGAATTAATTGTATGGGCTATGGTGTCACTGTTTATGCTAGTGCTTCGGAATATTTACCAAACTATTCGATCAACTGGCTTAGATTGGTTTAAGGAAAGAAAGTTCTCTCAATTAAAAAATTATGAATAACTGTACCGATTTATAACTGAAAACTGTTTCAAATTGCAAGAACGAACTTAAAACCCTTAAAGTGTTAATTTCTGTTTCAACTTATAGAATTAAAATGCTATCTTTTAATATTATGAATCACTTATTACTATTACTATTATTATTAAATGTTTCAACACAATGTCAGCTGCTAAAAAATATGTTAAAAAAGATTGAAAAACAAAAAAGCAATTAATAAATTTTAATTTATGCTTGTAGTTTGTCTATATTTTTAAGTTTATATTGTATATGTATCTATCTAATTATAAGTTGAATAAACATGTTCTGCTATTTGTAACCAAAAAAAAAAATATATAAAAACATTTTAAACTATCAAGAAAAAAAAGCTTAAATAAATAAACTGCGTAAAAGTAATACAGTAATACCACTATAGTAACAATTACATGTAAGAATGTCCATTTTTGATTGAACTGAATGTACGTAGTTAGAAATACTAATAAATAAAAAAATATGTATATATTTTTTGTTGTATGTTTTCGTTTTTCTGCTTGCAGTTTTTATAGTTCAATTAGTTTTAGTATTATTACGACTATTTTATATTTTTTTTACTGATTTAATTATCAATTGTGAATACTTTCAATTATTCAAAATGCCATTCATTAGCAAAATATTGTCATAATCTTGCTATAACTACTTCCTTTGTCTGGATGTTATAAAACTCATTGGTAAAAGATTATCTGGACCATTTAATAGGTGTTTTTTAATATTTGCTACTCACTAAAACTATAATAAATTTTAAAGGTTAATTACTTTCATATAGAAACCTGCCATAAAATATAATTTATTTAATTATAGATCACAAAATCGATGACGATTTTTTTATACTAACTAATCTAAGGCGCCTCCTTCTCATTATAAGTCAAAATGACTACTGTATTAAGTAGTTCTAAATATATCATGTTTTAGTTTGTTCTACAACTTCAATTAGTGGTTTTGCTTTCGATAATAGCTACCCATAACAATAAGTAGTAATCACGAAAAATAGATAATTATTGCAAAAAAAAAAAAACAAATGAAAATCATAGAAGTTATATGAATATTAGAAAGTACAGCAATTTTAACAAAAAAAAATATTACTCGTAGTAATGATCGGTGTAGCAGGAGAGTATTTCCATTTAAATAAACACAAGGTTGGGTGTACGTCAATGTACTTCCGCAGCACACATATTCCGCAGGAGACCGGAGATGAGCTGCGTCTCTGTACTCTTATCGATCCTGTGCGAAGTTGGTTAAATGGACAGAAAGGTTGCTTTTTATTGGTTCGTCAATACACGTACACACATCAAAAAGACATGAAGCAGATACGCCTAACTGAAATAACGAATTTTATTTAAGATACGACTAATATATGTACGTACCTGCATAAAAGGAAACCATTCAAAAAAATCAAAATTAGAAGTTTAAACAAACACGAACGGAAAATTTTAAATTGTAAACACCAATAAAAGAGAGAGGAAAGGAAAGTAAATTACTAATAATATAGTAAACGTAAGTAAATTCGCATGTTTTCTTGAAATGTCGTAGATGAATGCCAGATACTTATAGTCGTGCAGCGTAAATAACAAAGAAGAAGAATTTGAGAATTAAAACAGAAGTAATCAGTAACATTTGCAACCACATCCATGACAAATTAGTTTGTTATTTTGTAAAACTCAAAATATTTAAGGTGAATTCAGATTTATTTAATTAGCTCACAACTATATTTCATCACATGTTACATTTACAGTTAATATGGCTTTACCAAAAGGAGATGCAGCCGCTGCCCTGGATGATGTTTTGGGTAATGCGGGATCACCTAGTAGCGCTTCCATACTAAATTAGTGATCTCTCTATGTGGTCGTTGCTTCGTGATTAAGCAAACATTCACACAGACAATATTATAAATCTGTTATTTATTATTTTTTAAGAGACGACAAATATACTAGATAAGAAAGAAATAATATTTGAGTATGGACAGAATTAACTACTTTTGCAGTATATTGCAGCTCAAAAAAAGAACATCGGAAACTGATATGAGAGCTCAAAGGACTGGATGGGCACTTGGATAATCTATGTAGTGAGTTAAACACAGATGAGTGGGGGGACGGCTATAGGATAGCGATGAAAGGAATACAAAACTTTGTACCTTATGATCTCCCACGCAAGGACAAAATGAAAAAATAAAAGAACTGTTCCCATAACCAAAGAGGGTGACAAAAATCAATAAACGAAGAAAAACGGAGGCTCCAGCGTACTGAATTCAAAGATTGTATCGTGAAGATGAAGGTCGGCAAAGCACCAGGAATGGACCAAATTCCCCCGGAAGCAGTAAAGGAGGCGGTTAAGACAAATGGCGAGTGGCTGCTAGTGTTTCACCAACTACAACAGCAAAAGTTTCCCAAAGAATGAAAAGAGGCTAAAATCATACTGATACCAAAGCAGAGCCAGCAAGAAAACGTAAGAGCGTACAGACCACTATGCCTATTAAACACCTTTAGTAAGTTATATGAAGCCCTAATAAGACAAAGGTTAGAGGATTAAATCGAAAAAAGGGTGGACTGGCAAAGCATCAATATGGCTTTAGAAACGGTAAATCTACGGTGCAGGCGATGGAAGTCATCAAGGATATATACGAGAACCAAGGAGATCGATGGAATGCCCTGACTACATTGGATATACGTAATGCATTTAACACGGTAAGCTGGAATCTAATTCTCCAAAGAATAGAAAACAGGCAAATATCCAGATATCTAATCAATATTGTAGCAGATTATCTCAATGAGAGGTATGTATACCTAACAACCGAGGACAAATATGGAGTAAGAGCAGGCGTACCGCAGAGTTCAGTACTCGGTTCTATGATATGGAACGTCTTGTGCGAAGACATATTCTATGTCGAACTGGAAGGCGGAGCAAAAATTATTGGCTTCGCAGATGATGTGGCGTTGATTGTGACAACGGATAGCAAGAGTGATCTAGTGCGAATCACTGAAAAAAATCTGAAGCGTATTGTGGAATGGATCGAGAGTAACGAACTGAAATTAGCACCGGAAAAAGCGGAGGCCCTGAATATAACAAGAAAGAGAAAGAGATGCGGTATAAAGTTCAGAGTATCCACTACACAAATCGAGCCAAGTAAAAGCATAAAATATCTAGGGGTGCACTTCAACACTATAGAAAATTTTCGAATCCGCATAGAGAAGGTAACTGCTAAGGCAGAAGATAGGGCAGGGAAACTTGCAAGATTTATGCCGAACATCGGAGGGTCAAGTAGTTGTAAAAGAGCAATCCTAGGGAGAGTGTACTCTATTTTATTATACGGTGCACTAATATAGGAGAATGCAATTAGCATAAAAAGGAATCACGTCCTAATGGAGAGGGCTCAGCGGAAAATTCTGATCAGAATAGCGTCGGCTTACAAAACGGTCTCCACCATAGCGCTGCAAACTATCACGGGTATTCCACCTATAAACACCTGATGATTCAGGAAAGGAAATACACCTATAAGGAAAAAAAGTCTGGCGTCTAAGGAAGCGAAAGCTAAACAATTAATCCCAGACATTACAAAGTGGATAAAATGCAAACACAAAATGTACCGGCCACGGAATGTTTAGAAGTTACAGAGAGAGGATAGGTAAGGCAGCCAGTGATGCCTGTATATATGGTGGAGAGGTGGATACTGTGGAGCACACCATCTTTTAATGCCATAGGTGGAAGAACTTGAGAAAGGATACCGTAAGAACTGTAAACAGGGATATAACAGCGACAAACGTCGCCGAACACATGTTGGAGTCTCTGGATAACTAGCGGGTAATATATGGCATGATAAGGCAAATCGTGAAGATCAAAGGGAAAGAAGATAGGCTGAAGCAGAGGAAAGACCAAAGGCCAGCATAGAATACTCGGTCGGTTCCATGACGGAGATGTCTGTATAGATAGTACCATGGAGTGCACCAGGAGACCAATAGGGGAGTTTTTAGTGAGTAACCACAGTCTGGAGTCCCACACTATCCATGTATGATTCAGCATTGGCGAGCATAAAGCATTTTATCCTGACAAAAAAAAGGTATAATGGCGGCTGAAACCTTTATGGAAGTTTATCAGACGTCGGATGTCAGCGATAAATTTAAATGCTTTATTAACATTTTGAAGTATTATTTTAAAATTAACTTTCCTTTAATTAAGACGTCAATGTTATTAGAAATAAATGGGTAGCTAAAGATCTTATATTTATGAAAAATGAGTTAAATAACTTTTATCATACTTCTGGAGATTCAAATGATAGAAATATTCATACAGTAATGAAGGATAATTACCGTAGATCTGTATCTGGTGAAAAGAGTAATATTATTGACACTGCATGTAGAGAAAAAAAAAGTAAAGCTTTCTGGAATATTGTGAAGCAATACCGTGGTCGTAAAAATATAAATAATTATGTACATTCAAAAATAAATGATTGATCATATATTTGATGAAGAAATGATAGCATCCAAGTGCGCATAATATTTTTCAAAAGTAGCGAACAACTGAATTTTCAACAATATTCAGAATATTAACGTCATTTCAAATATATGTTTCTTTGAACCTTTGAACCTATTCGGTTGGATGAAGTTATAAAAGGCATTAATCGTTTAAAGAATACCAATTCAACTCAATAGTTATATGGTTTTCTATAACTATTCATCTTGTCATCCCAGAAAAAATAGTCAAACAAATCAAACATGTTATTGCACTGGTCCTAGTTGATTTATATAATTGTTCAATAAGCGCAGATAAATTTCCTACAATATTAAAAACTGGAACTGTAGTTCCTATAGGTATTCAAAAAGGGTGATATAGGAGTTATCGACAATTATCCACCGATTTGTTTAATTAGTGTTTTCCATAAACTCATTAAGAGATTTCTACTGGAAAGATTATTAGTATTTTTAGATAAAAGTAAAATTTTGACTTCCTGTCAACATGGTTATAGACCCGGTTGATCTATAGAAACGGCTTTGGTGTCTTTTACTGATCTAGTATACAGAGAGATGGACAAAGGCAATATGGTTGTAGCCGTATTTTTTAACATGTTCAAAGTGTTTGCGTTAATACTGATTTCATTCAGAGCTTTGTATTAGGTTCGTTTCTCTTTTCAATCTTTATTAATGATTTACCCGATCACCTCAGTGAATTCGTAACACTTTATGCTCATGACGCAGTGGTAATTGTTGAATCAAGTAATAAGTCATTGAGCAGTTTACAAGTTGTAAAATGTTTATAAATTGTACAACATGTAAAATCAGTTACTTTTAAACACTAATAAAACAAAACTTATTGGTTTTCGCACTAGGCCCACTTACTCCAAATTCTTTTCGGTACAATATATTAATGTTACACTTTAGGTATTTTCATTGACAACGGTTTAGGTTGGAAAAGCTAGATTAACTGTGTATGTAATAAAATAAATACAAATATTCAAATATTGTTAAATCTTAAACATGTTGTGGACATGAAACAGCTTTTATCAATTTACTTTTGATTTTTGCTCTGAAGCTACCACGTCGTATGGTGGAGTGCCGATAGAATTAAATCGAATATTTATACTCCAGGAACGAGCACCTGGAATTATTTTCAAATTAAGTTCAACTGAGTCACGCAAAGGTATCTTTGTTATTTATCATTTATTTGGGCTTGAGTTCTGCTTGGTTAAAGACTAATTCTAACATGTTTTGATTGTTTGAAAAATTTAACAACACTGCAAAAACTACTTTCGTCGCAACTAAAGCACCGTTTATAGTACGCCAAAGTGTTAATTAAATTATTAGTTAGTTGCTGTGTATCCTCTGATTGGAGTATGTAATTGAAATGATAAGGATGTTAATTAGTTCGTTCTTCCCCAATCTCAATTTTTTTTTAAGATCTTAAAACATTTTACATATTTCGGTAACTAAATTCCATCTCCAAACTTCTATAGAAAAAATATACAAAATTACTTACATTAAATATAAATTTTTACGTTTTGTGTACGTGTAAACAATTTTCAAATAGGTTTTAATGCTAACATTAACTTATTTTAGTCCTTTTCGAGAAATATTTGTAAAAAAGTAAAAAAGTATTCAATGATTTTAAAATATTAGAAGAACAACATTTCATGCACCATAAAAAAGAAACAAACAACTTCAAAAAAAAAATCAGGTTTGCTACTACAGCAGCAAAGGTGTTTCTTTTTGAATAAATGCTTAAATATCAACCAGATATACCTATTTCAAATGTAAGAAATGTAAGAAAAACAGGGCGATGGTCATCAAATGATATTGCTATTGTTTTCACAATTAGCTTTTTAGGGAACAATGCTACATATATCTAAGAGAAACATTAAATTTCCCACTTCCAGCAAAATGATCTTTTCACAAGTGGGCGCCTCAAATAGAGTTGCGAAATCGTTTATTAACCCATGCGCGTAAGATAATAAAAATTTTATAGGAAACAGTTGTTCTATTTAAAGCGCTATTGTTAGAGTAGTCCAATGATTCACATCGGCGCCAAAGAAAAGGCTTTCTCAGAAGTCATCAGAGACATATAAGACTAGAGAGTTCAGGCAACCTATAGATGTTAAGAAACCTTACTCACTTCGAACATACCTAATATATCTGTAGAAAGGTTCCTCCCATCTCGGAGCGATCTAGTCCAATGGTGTCTATTACATATATTACATTTAGTAAAACATGCATTTTTCATGAAAAAAAATTCTTGCTTTAAGACAAAGTAATTCAAGATCTAGGAAATACCATTTTCTATGGACAAAATTGACAGATTTGAAAGCTATTTCTGAGGCCATAGGACACATAAATAAGTTTTTATTAATTCTAATTTATTGAAACTCCGACAAATGGAGCATTGTTTTCTGATATTATCAAATGTATTGTATCATCTTTAGCAAATTCAATGCGTTATTGATGCTGCACAAATCTTCGATTATTTATGCAACCGAAACTCCAAGTACTGCGTATCGAGCAATGAATAATTCGGAATTGTTTTCAAATAATTTTTACTTACTATTTCAGTGTAGCTTTGTTTGCATTAATAATCGAAAATTTGTGGAGCTTAGATTCGCATTTAATTCGCTAAAGATGGTACATACTATAACAGTTGAGATGATGTATATAACAACCATACAATTTTTATTTTATTTATTTTATTAGTAATAAGAATTAAAGATATTGTAGAACTTAAAACACAAACTTACCATAATTTATCCCTCCATCAGCTAAACTTGTTATCTTTCTTTCTTTTTAGTTTTAAATTTAACATCTTATTGTTAGAAAAAAGGTGAAACTAGTGGAAAATAGACCGTAGTCAACGTGATAAAAATAGACATAACTTGTTGTTTAAAGATCTAGACAATGAGAATATTTTTTTTCACTTTAATTTGGCTAAATGTAAAAAAGTAAGTAACAAACAATAACACACGACTATGTAGGCAGACAAAGTTAAAAAACTAAAAAATATGAGCATGTGGTACTGTAAATCGTATTCGAATCATAAACAGTTTGTTTAATATTTTTTCCTCTCTTCTTGATGTCAATACAAGTGGAAAGATTTTTCCTTGTGTCTAGGGAACAGAAAAAAAAACACTGAGGTAAGTGGCAATAAAGAATCGAATTACATTTCGTTTAAAGTTGAAATAATAATAGAAACGTGGTAAAAGTAATAGATAGGTTAAAACGCAAAATAATTAATTAAGATGCAGGCAGTAATTACGGTTAAAAAATGAATAGAGATATTTTTGTTTTTATAGTAATGAGGTTGTTATAAATTAAATTTAGCTAGCTAACATCCTTTCTATAATTGATAGTTTTTATTCCTTTTTGATATTGAATATTTATTTTAAAATAGTGTTCCTAATTATTTTCCGTTTCTAAAATTTTTACATTTTCATGTCGAAGTTGTGTCCTAGATCTGTTTGATAGAATAACTGTGTAATTAATTTGCAATTTACTTTTTGTCTTCCTTTTTTCTCTGTTTGGTAATTATTTATAGTATTTTTTCATTTTTAATTTCGTGAATTTTTTTAATGTGTTTATCAATTAATGGTTTTAGATAACTATTTTTCTGTAGCATCATGTTAATTTTTTTTTTGAGTTTAAGTTTTTTGCAGGTTTTCATTAACTGAGAAAGCAATGCATCAGTCAACTAAACTACTGATCGTGCCTATTTCATATTTAATTGGTGCCACTGAAAGAAAATTCAAAAATCTTTTTTCTATTTTGCATATACAATGACCACTTTGTGCCGAAAACCAATGTCACAAAGTTTCACTTTGTAACACTGTTTGTGGTGATAATTTATGTCAGGTTGGTAGTGCAATTTGTGGTTTGACATTTCACACTTGACATTTTTATATAGGCTTTTTCATGAAATTGCGCACGACACAAAAATGCTGTCATAAACATGGAAAATTTAAATTCCCTGTATAGACAAGAAATTCCATTGTAAATAATAAATAAACCTAAATTAATTCGAAATAGAAAAAGTAAGATAAAAAGCACGCGTTAAAATGACTTTTGTAATACTCGTACATTTGAATTATTTGTACTTATTACAACAAACATCATTGTAACACAAGTTTTTTAATATACTATTCTGAATGTAAGTATTACCAGTGCTACAGTTTGGAATATTTTTGTCATTATTCCGAATGTTTAACATACTAATTTGTATAGTATTTTTATTTTCTTTTAGTTAATAAAATATTTAGGAAGCTAATGCACTGTTTTTTCTTCATTTTCAACAAATAATTGTAAACGAAATTGTAAACATTAAAAAAGAAAATACCTGTTTCATATGACAATACTCTGAGATTTATATCTCCTAACATCTTTTAGTCATCCAAAAAAAATCCCTGTTACTTTTGCCGCCATAAACGCTTGAATAGTATTTTATTAAGGATTCGTTTGCATACATTTTATTAGTATACCTAGGGTAAGAATGAAAGAAATGCTGTATTGCTAAAAAAATCCTGGCAAACTTTGATTTTACTTCATCATGAAATGTTCTGTTAATCACAAGGCATTTTTTGTTCTCTAGCCTTTTCAAATGTTGAAACAAAAATTACTATAAAAATCCTTAGCAATTAAAACAACAAACTGGAGCTTCTGATTCAATTTGAAACCGAAAACAGTGACCCTATATATTAATATTTTCATTAAAATTTAATTGGGAAGAAGAACAGGATTTTACGATAACTAAAATACAAATACGACACTAATTTTAATTACACTAGAAATATTTGCTTTGTAACGGACAACCCTCTAACGGACGCGAAATTATCTTCATCAAGACCAATGTAGTTTTTTTTTATTTCTCTACGGGCACTTGCAAACTTTCAAGATGAAGAATAAAAAGTAGTTAGATGTTGTTAATTCAGAAGAGATACTGTGCTAAGCATATCCTTGACGTTAGCAAAAAAAAAAACATTCTAAGTTATATTCTTACTACCCATATGAATTGCATATAATTATGTCATCCCGCAATTGTGGTTAATCTTAAGTTTGTGTAACTGCGTAATTGAAAAAGTATACTACTTCTTAGAATAATATTAAGATAACATTAAATTCGTGCTATTGTAGTAATAACGTTTTCACAACACTCTCGTTCGAGTCATCTTAGATATAAGTTTAGTTTTATAATTTGTAATTTTATTAATAAACGATTCCTTTAAAAAGTCGTGTTGGGAACAACAATATATAATTTCTACATTCTTTTTGCAGAGTCTTTTTTCGTTTAGTTAAATTCTCTGGACTAATGAATAACATTCCTGTTTTCTATTTATTGAATATCTATCATTTTTTATGATTTCTAATTTAATGTTCATATATAAAAATTAAACACATTCATAAATATGTACGCAGTTTATACCCTTTGATTTGCTTATTTTAATTTTTTTAAATGCGTGTAAGAAATGTATATAATGGATAAATCGGTGACTGGCCGTTGTAATGAGGTTTCGCTGTAACAATGAATAGAAATTGACATACACTTTAAAAACAAATTACCCAAAATACAAATGTTATATTTGCCAGGGCACATAAAGCTTTTATAAATGAAAAACTTGAATGGCAGAAATTAAATTAATTATAATTAGTACATCATTTAGAATACACTGACAATTTGCAACCTAAACTTGGTTAAAGACGTGATACGTGGCATTTCTTTCACTTTCGCCCTATCTAAAACACATGAAATTTATTATTTTTTATATTATCTAAGGGCACTGATGCATATTGACTATTAAAAGAAATTCAAAATTGTGTCTAAGCAGGATTTGTTATTTATATGCGTCAACTTGCAACTTCCTAAAAGCGCATTTATACTGTTATTACTTGTAGTTTTTAAACAATATCCATATGCAAAGTTATGCAAAATCATTTTAGCTACATTGTGTGTGTAACGTTATTTGATTTACAAAAGTTTTAAAGTCAGAATACTTAGTAGTATGAAAGCTAGAAACCCTATTGATTAACTCTGCTTTAACAGACAAACGTGCAAATACGAAGAACGCTTGCAGATACGCGTATGCTGAGAAAAAATATTATTTCCCGCAAAGAAATATATTAAGAAATTTTATTTGAATTAAATATAGTAATTTAAAGTTGATCTGAGTACTTCTTTGTAGCTATCAAAATATTTTTTAAAAACAGTTTTTTTTTTAAAAAAATATCTTGACAGCAAAAACTAATATTGGTTGGTAGCTATATACAACATAAAATTAAGATTGCCTAAAGAGAAGTATTTATTTCATACAGTTTAAACATTAACAATTTGTGTTGTTCAATTAATCACTTTGAGCATTAGGCTAACTAGAATTGCAAATTACTCCATGAAATTATTATTATATAAAATTACCATTTGTCAAATCTAATGCTTTCTATTTTTTCAAAATTGTCAAACTAATAATAATAATTTTTTTCATTGTTACTTTCAAATATTTATATTTCTTAATAAATATTGTTTACCTCTATTCAAATTTATTGCGATTAATGGATGTTTATTGACGACAAAGATTTTTTCTCGGTGCAAAAAATTCGAATATGATACGCGTTTTATTTCTTTTCCCACATATAACTAACCTATCAAAAGAATTCTATCTGCGTAATCATCCCTATTGGAGACGGAACCTTACAATTGTGTTTATTAAGCACATCTTGTAAACCTGCCTCACTCTGCAAGAGCAAATGGAAGAAACGCTGGAAGTTCATAAAGTTTGTGGAGAAACTGAAAGCTAATTCATTTTCACTTATATTGAAGTATAACTCGGAACAAATCTACCATTTGTTTTTAAAGAATTTCTAGATAACTAAATTCAAGTTAATCATCTTAACTGCCTTTTTCATAAGTGGATACAACATTGCGAAACACGTATATTACTTTCCTACATAAATTTGAATATACTACAGAACGAAGCCGAATACTGGCAGGTATATAAGTATCTATAAACCGAAAGTATTATTTGCTACCGCATCTGCTACGTAAACAGATGTCTTCTGGCTAGAACTTCGCGCGCCTAGGTATTGATTAAATAATTTAGAGCCTGTCGGATAGGCAGGCGGTGCAGATATGAATGAGAGATACTTGCATTTTCTGGTTAACAGGTGCTTTTCATGGGACATCGAGTTCCGCACATCTCCATCGTATTAATTAAGTTATATGCTACCACATTTATGTTTAAGTTTTGAAATTGAAGGTGATTATCATCGATCGTAGGTTATTTTATATACAACATGTGTGCAATTGAGCTGCTATTGTCCCTCTAAATAAAAGAAGTAGAAGCACCAACATAAAATAATATGTATGTTGAAAGATATTTAATGCTTTAAGAGAACAGATTTTTTTGAAATTTTTAAGTTTCAAGATGAAGAAATTGAAAAGCCCCATTCTGCACATTGTCAGTGGTGTCCTGCTATCCGTCATATAACTCTAATAAAACAAACAAAAAATACAAAGTAGATGCAAAAGTGTTTTTTTTGTTGTTGCGGGAACCATCTGCCATGGAGTCTCCAGTAACACTGCAACCTTTTCGATTTTTGTATATAGTCTCCTATTTCCTTTACCCACTCAATTATACCAGCCGCACAACTTCAGGTCTGTGGCTGGTTGACATAATCCTTGGGTCATTTTGGTGTCTCAAAAAGGCCCTGCTTTTGCGTCCAGAGCCTCGCATTCACACAGAATGTAGTAAGAGTTCTCTGTCATCCCATTACACAGTCTCGTTGGATCTCAGCGTTGATTTCATTTTCGTAGATCACTTCACGTAGACTTTCTGTTAGGAATCTGTTGTGCGTGAAGATAATGCCTATGAATGCAGTAGTTTCTCCAGAGTAAGGTGTTGCCATGTTTTCTTACTCCGTGACCATTGATTTTATTAAGTATATTATATATATAGTGTCCTTGGCGAGCTGGAGATAACGAAAGTCGTTCCATGGGGCATTTAATAACTGATAGTGACTAATTTCGTAGACTCGCGTAGTGAACTATCACATTTACATTTTTTATTCATTCTCAAAAATAGTATTCATATGGTCGCAGGCTACTGTATTATATTTTTGTTATTAAAAAATCAGTAGGGAAGTTATTAGTTAGAGTAGGATCATTTCAATTGTTATGGTACATATAGTACTTAGAATAGGTAGCTCGTGTAGTTACCTTTTCAGGTGGAGCACGGGTTAGGATGATTGTAATAATTTAGTTTTCATAAATAAAGTAGTTCTTCGGTTTTCTTTTTTGATTGGTCTCTTAATAAAAGCCTGGTTGTATTTATTTTTTCTACCCGTACCTCCTCTGTGTTTTTAAACATTCCTAGGACGATTCTGGGCCCATGTATTTCTGCTAACTCATCGGCTTTTTCTTCAATTATGTCACAGCAAAGTGACTTAATTGGGTCTGTCAGGCTATTCAGTTCTCGAACGCAATCCAAAAGCAGTATTGATTGTATATTAGGGTTTACTAGTGCCCTCAGTATGACTTGGCTGTCTGTTGCAATAAATAAATCTGCTTTTTCATAACAGCTTGAATTGGTTTCAGTGCACAAACTGTGTGATTGCGTACCTCTGATTAGAAAACAGTGGCATATTTTCCTAGTGAAAAGGTGATCATTATACTTCTCGCCACGCTGTAGATTCCAGCTCTAATCCCGTTTTAGCATTTGATCTGCCTGTAAACCTGATCAATCTGTGAACCTGTTTCTGTAGTTGAATTAATTCCCGCTTAATCGATCCGTAATTTTCTCCTCAAAATTTCTATTGAAATTGAAATCATGTAGTCCGATCTCATTCCCAAAAGGTTTCCTTTCACACGATGTACAATATTATTGTCCCAATTCTGCATATCTGCTACTTGATAGTTCTAGCAATATGGGATGTCCCGTTCTTGCCTCCCCATTATCACCAAATGGAGAGAGAGAGAAGGTCAAGGAGGCATTTCATTGCCGCTGTAGAAATAGTTTGCATTACTCCTGTTACTCCTAAACGCGCAAGGCTACGTATATTGTTAAGTTCAGTTATGGCAGTTTGCTACTGAACCTTTGCCCACTATATCAGAGGAGCATAAGTAATCATGGGTCTGACCACTGTGATGTATGTCCAGTACATCATATTAGGTCTTGACCCCATATTTTTTTTTCTATGACCTCTTCTAGCCAACATGTGAATATTGCACTTCATATGAAAGTCATTCAAAATACGTCATCAACATATATACAGCATGTTGCGTTAAGCGTTATACTTTAGATCTTTTTGTAACAATATCAATAAAATGTAAACTAATATGTGACTCTTAATTCTGCTTAAAACTATAGATTGTTCCGAAGCACAGGTGTTCCTAAAGTAAATATCACACAGTAAAAAAAATGACATTATAATAAAATGATAAAATGAATGTATTATTTTATAGCACTTTTACAATAACTTTGCTTTTAAAATAGGCTAGCTGTATTTCTTTGGTATAAGCTGTAAATTTATTTCTCAATTTGAATATTATCGTTAAAATTGTAGTTAAAATGTGTAGTTGTCTCAAACGTGTAGTTGCACTTATACATTTAGACCGGTTACACGTATTTGACAAAATTGTTCATATTTGTTTCAATTGCGCTTGTTTTAGCAACATATTATACTACATTAAAATAAGTGAGTCTTCTCTCATGCGAATATATTGCAAGGAATGTGTCGTATCTAAATGTTCAGTAACCACCTCCATCGATAAATAACGCACATGAAAATTCGCTTATTATTAGATGTATGTCTTCATTTAACACTATTTGCCCTTCTGTTAATATTTTCAGTATATCGTTGTTTTCATTCGGAAAATTCTTAAAATTTATTTTAATGAATGTGCAATAATAGTCGAAGTTATCTGGGGAATAGGTAGTTCTGGATTATTAACTTGTTTTTTTAAGTATATTTTCATAATTTTATGTAATTACCATATAAAGCCAGTAGAATGTATATTTTTAAGTTGTTAAATATTTCTGTGGATAGCGGTTCTGGGTTCTTCGCCGTTGCTATCCCTAAGAAAGTAAATAAATGAATAAATAAATAAATAAATAAATAAATACCTGTTAATTCGAGCGAGTCAAGAAATTCCGTTTCATTAGATTATATTTCGGGACAAGTTTCCCGAACCGATACTTAAGGGGAACTTGGAAAATCAGGATTTCCGATAGCTTGAAATTATAAAAATACAATAAATGTGTCACGTGAGTTTTTGGTAGGCCTGAACATACAATACTGAGATTTTCCTAATTTTCAAAGGGGATTAAAAATATCTCAAATGATATATTCTTAATCATGATGGAGAACTCAAACACGGTACAAGACACATTTTAAATTTTAAGTTTAAATTCTATAAATATTTAACAATATTTATAGAATTTATTGCCTATGTTAAACGTTCAGAAAAAAATTGACACTATAAACAGTAATACATCATGCACATCACTCTGGTGCAACTATAAAAGATTAATTTTTGACGTGTTTTCAAGTACAAATTCCTTGTAACGTTGAAAACGTTTAGGAAATATCACGAGTACAGTGAAAGTGTATGTAGCTGTGAAGTAATTATACAGAACGAAAATAGGAATTTTAACAAAAAACAATAATATTGATGTATCTTTACATTCTTATACTGTACTTAAAAATTGTGTGTGTAATTTCTTTAGACTTGCAGAGCTACAGTGATATTCCAGGCGTCAAAAATACCTACCATGTTTGTGTAATCTATTTTACTGTGCACTCCATTCTTAGTTATATCTAACAGATATTCTAAATATTGCATAGCTACTATACATAATATATTTGCGAAATGTGGGAGCATCAGCGTTTTGTTCTTGGACTCTTGGCCTAGCCATTCTCCTGTTATATTGCAAAAAAGTGTCATCATCCACCAAACATGTTGAAATATTACCATACCGAAAAAACTACAGAAATGTTACAACTACTGCAAGTATATAGTTGGTATATGGTAAAAAATTGTAAGAAAATTTTCCGACCTTTCGTTATTGTTTGTTTATCAAGTTACAGTTTCTTATTCACAATTAACTTATATATAAATCCAACAACAATTTTGTGGATGATATTTTGTAACGTAAAAACGTAAAAAATTATGAGCTCTTCAAACATATTTTTTCCTAAGGTATACAAAATGCCTTATGTGATACATAACTATAAATTAAAAATTACATGCCGAAATACCTGCATGTCTACAAGTTTCCGTGAATTAGTAATAAATATAGGTGTTCCATTCCAGTTTATACGTTAATTAATTGGCCACAAAATATTCAAGCTTTTCATTATATCTATAATAACAACTAATAAGATAGGAAAAACAACAACGATTTGTCATTTCAAAATTTATAGCCATCAATCCCAATTATAAATGGAATCATTAGTGAAACATGAAAACTTAATAACATAGCCTCCACTTCCACCAAACCAAACACGCATGCCTACGTTTTAAACGGCATTCCTCTAATAGTTAATAGTTACATAATATCTAGGGAAGGCTTTTCAGCGTGGTTACTAATTTAACGCCTTTAGAACATTCCCATGTAATTATGAAATAAATTTAAAAGGTGTTGAATTAAATTGCGTATAAAAAGTTAGGCTACCCGTATATACAAACTGCATACTTCAAAGTACATCTACCTAACAAGGTCGATAACTAAGCATTATTATGAATCTAATTATTGTAATAAACTAAAAGGTTAGGACTGGATTAAAATTCTGATTGTTGGAACTACAATGACGAAAAACTGGTGTGGATATATGCTATATAAATTACAGCCAACATTTATTAATTAATATTATTGCTAATCATAAAATATTCTGACTATAATACCTTAAGTAATGATAAAATTAAATGCACTCGCGTATTCAAAAACAAAGTCACGCCATGAGAAATAATAAAGTCAATGCGGATTCTTAGAGTGCTAGAAGAAAGGATTTAAATGCTCTTCAATATTGCAAAACTCATTGTAAATGTTAGACTAACTTTTTAAACTTTCGTTTCTGCTAAAATTTTTATTCCCAGTTTTCGATCTCTCCACTACCTAAAGTATAAATATTATGCACAGGCGTTACATGTTTTTTGCTTTTTTTTTAATTCGGTAATCACTCACCAATAATGTATTCATTTTGATACTTTTTTATCATACACAATCCTTGAAATTAACATTCCAATTATGCAGCAATTATAATGAAAGTCGAATTATTTTTCTCTCAAATAGATTTATATTTATACAACTCAGAATGAATATTAAAAAAAAAGAGTAACTCGTTTTTTACAATAAATAAAGTTTTTTTTGCGTAAAATGCTTTTCAGCCAGCGAATACGCAGTACACAATCCTAAACTAGTCAATTAAAAAGGAATGTAAATATAAGCAAGCCCATCGATCTTTAAAGTTCAATAAAACACTTACCTTAAATATCATACTAAACACACTCTATTATGACACTGACAACCTCAACTACTTAGCACATCGGGCGACTTAAAACGACAAAAAAAGGAACAAACAACAGTCCCAAGCTAAACACAATCCGCCAGCAAAAAGATGAATCCTTTAACATATCATTCGATTTTATACTTGTTGATCAGGTGGGAGATGGTAGGGTATCATCGTTACTATATGTAATAATGTAACATCTCAGGTATTTACTAACAAATAATTCGACCTTTCATGCGACCATCTCCCATTTATTAGCCGGCAATCAGCGTCTTACAAATTAATAGCTAACCCGTGTAAAATATTCGCCGACATTATGCCAAGTTCTTCATTATTCGTCATGATTTGTAAGTGCGGTACTGGCATTCACATCGATTTACTGCAACGTTAATTACATTTAATTAACGCTACCGAATATACCGTATAAAATCACTTCTTAATTTACGCAAACGGTGTCATTTTACCGGAATACACATTGCAGAATACCATAACAATGTACAGCGATTCAATCCCATGTGTAGCGGAAATGTTCAAGTTTTGTATTGCTGATGGAACACTGTATGCCTTTCTAATCCAGTAATTTTGTAATATCTTCCTACTTTAATTACCAAAAAAAGAACATGTTTTTGTATCTGCACGCTATGCAGTTTTTGTAATGCAGGAGTATAGAAACAAAATCTACGACTAAAGCGCTGTTAATCAAGATAAACGAGTTCGTTGCGTGCGTAAGAAATAAAACACACACTAGATAATTTTGTTGCTTCTATATTTATTCGATCTAAATTACATTTGATGCAGATGTATGTATGTAGTTACCCTTCAGCCTAGTAACAGTTATAAAGAAATGAATGAAAATCAAATTTAATCAAAGTCAAACGTATTAATGAAACCAAAATAATATTAGCTATATTAATTATTTAATCAATAAATCGAAATATTTTAAAGTGTGAGTCGAACTAGCGCGTTTATCGAATTTTGAAGCAATTAGCAATATTTTTGGGACCGCATTTTTAATAATATGAGCAAGATGTTTTTAATACAATTATTAACCATGGATAACTGAAGAAAAAAAAAATGATTCCTAACCTGTTGTAAGAAGTATTACAATTTGAGAGTAAATATTTCTACAGATTTTACTTTTCACCGTTTGTATTACAATGTATAATGTAAGTATTTATACTACACATGGTGGTACAAACACAGAAAAGCTTTAGAAATATTTACCATCAAATTGCAGCACTAAGTTTGTAGTAATAATTTTTACTAATAGGGTCGGGATAGTTGCTTCTTATTTCTTCATTCGAAAAAGAAAATTCAAAATGTGTTTTTTTTTTAAATTTTCGTGTAACGTCACAACTATTTCGCCCAATATTAGATATTAGCGGTTTCGCGTTCGCCGATTGCACAAGCTGTGTCTCCCTCATGTGTCAAGTTTTCAATGGCGACATTGTGTTTGATTGAAATTAGTTTTATGACCCCTGTTGTTTTGATAAAAACATTATTGTCGAAATCTGGATTTGTTTGAAAATATTAAATGATTGTAATGTTATCAATAAATGGTAAACTTTGGTTAGTAGCCATTTGAAAAATCAGGATTTTCAATAAATCCTATAACAACAATAGTCTCATAAAACTTATCTCAATGGTTTTGCAAACCATTTAATAATTTAAAACCATTAAATTATACCTAAAATACGTGACATTAGGTGTAGGGAAAAATAGTCAATTTTGAATTTACCAAAATAGTAGTTTATTTACGTACACATTGTACATATAGGAAACCTCAGTACGTAAACTCAAAACTATGAACAACACATTAAATTAAAAATTCACTCAGGGTGTTGTAGCACTCCCGAGCAGATAATCCCTGAGCAATTTTTTACAAAATTTACAATCATCTATTTGAGAAGTTTTTATATAATCTGGGACTCTATTAAAAATTCTAGATCCAATACGATTAGAGGCGTTAGCAGTTATTTTCATAAGCATATACTATTGTGATTTATAACAGTGGATTGCCCGGCAATATTTTTCTTAATAACAAATATAATCTTTTATTCTTTAATCTGTCTTTTCTTTACTGATACCTATTCTTCTATATTTTATTAATATTCAAAGATACAATCTCCTTTTTCTGGGTAGCTAAGAGCTTACACATATGCCTCGATTTCACCACTGCAGGTCACGTGCATTGGTAATCTCCCCCCTTTTTAACCAATGAGTAGTTATATACATATATTTCTTTACCGGTTGTGGGTACGTTGCCGAGGTGGCTGTACGTTTATCACTAACATGCACAATTAATTGATCAATAATATACCAAAAACATTTAAAGAGTATAAGGACTCTTACTCAAGATGAGTACACTTATTTTTAATGTTTATATGAAGAATTTCACTAGCCATATCTACCCCATACGTATTAAAATTTCAATTTCAACTGCTATTTACAAATGTGACGAATAACCTCAAAGCTTACCAAATGCTAAATACTTATTTAAATTTAAGCATGAACTATACAAAACACCTCCAACATCAGCTTACATACATCCCAAAACACTTCAAAATGGAGTTTCCACGCAGTGACAAACCAAAGATATTGGCAAAAAGGATCCACATCGAAAGTACAACATTAGTATCAAAAGAATAAGGTCCTTCCAAGCATCCAGGGTATGTCGTAAAACAGCAAAAATACATATAATTCCACAAAAGAAAAGGTACCAAGGTATGTTAATACAGCAAACTTCTTCTAATGATGAAAAATCTTGACGTCTTCTATATACTTTTATACCGATGGTAAATACATCAATTCACAAGGAAAATGCCCTTCGATTCCGAATATATTGCAGATATATAATTTAATTAATATGAGTTGACGAAAAAATGACGATTTTTCTAAGAAAATTTCTAGCAATAACCACCACGTCTCCATGGTTCCCAACTCATTTATTTAATACGAGCTACAAGGAGTTCCCACTCCTTTGAATTAGTATTGATACCAAGGAAACTACATTGAAATCATACAGTTACAATACGATAAACTTATATACCTAATTACCGCGGCTACGATGCAAAATAATTAACACCCAATACATGCTGGACCTACAAACAGGTGTCTACATAAAATAATAATTTTAATTATTATTAGTGAAACTTATCATATAACACAACAATATAGATTATTTAAAAATGTAAAAGCAAGTCAAAGGCAAAACTCTGTGCTCCACAAAGACTGGCTTGCAGGAATGAGCAAGACTTTGGAATGATAACACAATGGAATTGCCCCATTAGCGTATCCCTTATCTCAGCCTTAATTCTACTTAAGCATAATAAATTGAAACTAATTAATCAACATTTAAAACAGTTCTTAAGTTAATGAACTTAAGGCACTGAGTTTACTGATCAAATTTTCACAATGTAATTTCCAATTTAAATATTGGTCAAAATATATCCCATCCACTTAGTATCAGGGGGTATTCAGAGGGTATGTTACCTAAAGGTTTAATCACATCGAAATTTTGATGGTATGGCGCATCTTTTTTTAATTGCAATTACCTCAAGCACCACTTTATTTGAGTTTTATCAATAATCTCAAACTCACACACTCAGGGACAAAAGTTTAAGCTCTTGATAATATATATGAAAATTTTAAAATTTTCTGTTGAACTTGAAACTTATAAACTCAAATTCTTCGTTGTTTTTCCCTGGCAACATGATTAATAATAATAAAAGGCGACAGGTGTGTCCTTTTCTACTCTCTGTCGCACACCATAGGCGTCGCCCTATCTATAGCGTGTAAATTTGGCGTGAAAAAGTCGGCGGGAATAGGCGCCGAGGGGGAAATGGATTAAAAGGGAAATAATAGATGGGCGAAAGGGTAGCGGGGGTGTCTACTGCATAGGCGTATCGAGATTAATAGTTAAAAATAGGTCATCGGGAGAAAATTCGCCGAAAATTAGATCGTAGTAGGCTGTGAGAAGCGAACGTCACTGCGCCGACCGCGCTTCCAGAAACGTCAGATTTGCCGATTTCGGTTGTCACAATTGGGGTATTTTGTGCGATCGTTGCAAACCGAGGTGCCGCTCTGGGAGTGGGGTTTATGTCGGAAAGATATCTTACATGTTTCCTCTTACAATTCGAACCCTAAAATAAGGTCGAAACGCGATATTTTTCTCAAAATGAGTCGATTTATAGTGGTGTGTTTTTCACTACAAGATTATAACGACGGTACAAATAATCGTCTCATAGGAGCATAGATGGCGCCACATATATCATTATTATTATTATATTAAAATCGATTTCGACCGTAGGGTCGTTTTGTTAATGCGAAAGGTAAGTTTAGAAAATCCGACGGGGTTACGGAAACATATTTTTAAAGCGTTAAGGTGTTTTCACGATTCAATTTTCTAGAAAACCACGAAAACACTTCGTTACGATTGTAGAAATAAACACGAGCGCTACTAGATGGCGACAAGATAGATAAAATAAATTTCAACTTAAAACGGGCTTTTTCAAAGCCAAGCTGCATTTGAATTACATTAATTGGTAGTTGTGAATAATTTGTATTTAATATTTATTATATCGGAAACATTTTAAAATATAAAACTGTTAGAATGTTATGTTATTTTTTTACTGTTTGTATTATGCGCATGCCCAAACGGCACGTTGTATTATGTTTCTCAGTCGTCAGACACAGTCCACTAATACACGTCATTACGAACACATCGTTTTATTTTGAGTGCTATTAAAACATCAGTTTCAATCATTTTCTTTCAATAAAACACACAACATTTTGGTCCAAACGAGTCGGATTCGCACGTTTAGTACATCAGAACCATCAGTACGAAGATCGAAAGCATTAAAAACATCGAAAAACATCCACACGCCACACGGGTAGAACGAATACCGCACATCGCCATCTTTGACAAAAAACACGTGGTGACTTCCATTAACGTTACATGTAAGTCCTTTTTTCCTTTCAGAATTGATATATACACATTTAAAAACGTACAATGTCGATAGAAACATTAATAAAAAGCGTGGTGCTATGAAGCGCAAATAACATTGTTTGAAAAGTATTTAACGGATTTTTCTAATAAAATTACGCAAACAGACAAAATTCCCGTAGTAACAGAACTGAAAATACGTCTTTCTCGATTTGAAAAATTTATTACAACAATTTGACGAAATACAGCGCGAATTCGAAGTATTGCACAGCGATAGTGAATTACAAGTTACAGAACGCGAAACAATTTGAGAATAATTTTTTAAATTACTGACCAACGCTAAAATTAAAGTAAATTCGTAATGAAGAAACCGTTGACGCAGGTGCTAACAATGCTGAAATCTATTCATGTATCAGAAGTTAGTGTATTAAATAACATAAAATTGCCACAAATTATTTTGCCTAATTTAATGGAAATTATGAGAATTGGTTAGAGTTTAGCGATACTTTCGAATCTTTAATAACTAACAACGACAATATTAATGATATCCAAAATTTCTTATTTGCGAGCGTCAGTATAATAATAATAAATATAAAAATCGTCAAATTGGAGATTGTATGTATTATTTGAGAGTGGATCATTTTATTTAAACGCAGAATATTTATATAATTAGCTCTAAGTAAAGATAATATCATATTCGGTGTCTACTACACTACATCCCTATCGACATAGGGAAAATAAGCCATTGGAAACGCAAGGAAAGACACATATCTCCTTTATCTACCAGCGATTGCGCGTGTGCAGATTCTAAGAATTTTAATACTACATTATTTGGCGGAAACCAAGTAAAATTCTGCGAATGTTTAATCTCTGACCGAAAGGCTTGCGCGGTACGTTTGGCGGATAACAACAAGGGATTAGTTGTCGCTACGACTGTCAGGATACAAATATACTTTCCTTTTGTAGTTATAAAAAACTTCAAGTGTATTCGTGTATAATTATTTTAAGAAATAGATTTACTGAAGCCATTACTTTATTGCAAAGAGTATTTAAGGTTTAGTTTTATAAAAAAAAATTTAATGTAGATCTATAAAATAATTTATCAAACATAAATGCCCACTGGCAATTTATATTAGCAAACTGTTAAAAAACATACACTTTCAAAATTGTTACCTACCTTTAAATAGTTATTCTTTCTTAATGTTTTATTTTCATTGCTTTTTATGACGACACAAATCGAATTACATTTTTAGAATTTTAGATTTGTAGATCAGATTTTTGATTTCAAAACTTCCTTAATAATAATATTGAAAATACGAACAAGAAAACATCTATTAAGTATATGTGAAATTGTTTTGGTAAAACTATTATTACAAAAAGTGTTTGGTTTAATTATTTTGTAAATATAAAAAATATATCATAATATATGGGCAAAGAATAGTTCCGCTGGCGTACTATAGATGTCCCAGCTAGGCTGTTTTTAGAAAAGTGTACGACCAAACAAATATTAACGTGATCTGACGTGATTAAACGTAAGTGGAATTTCCGTTGCACAAACACGTAAAAATATAAGATAAACGAAGAGTCGGTACGATACGAATGAAGTGGTTTAACTGCGCGCGCAGCGAAGAGGTAGAGCATTCATAAATGAATTGTCAATTCGCAAAACTATTATGAAATGAATATTAAGGAGTCAAAGCAAGTAACAGTTCAGTAAATAAAATAAAAAACCAAAACACACATATTGGCTTCAATGGATTAATATTCGTTTTATAATGAAATTAAAACATATTTTTATGTTAAAGCGAAGCTACACACGGAATATTTGCTTTATTTATTTCGTCAAATGCCTATTAACTGTCTCATAGCACATATTATATCTTATTTTGAATGCATGAATCTACAGCGTCTTCGATTTATTACACTACGCGTGGAGAATGTATGTATCTATCGCTTTTATTAATAGTGTATATTAAAATAAACATAATTAGTGCATAAAAATGCGGTAAGTCGAAAATTTTATAAAATATTGTCACAATAACAGCGGGAAATTCAATTTTTAAAACTTGGAATTATTGGAATTCAATGGGGCATAACTTACAAATATTTTTGACTATATAGACTGTCCAACCGAAGACTTGGTCTTTGATTACAGTTCTATTTTTGATTTTAGGGAAAAGACTTTCTATATATTATTCCATTTTTAAATTTTACGTAGAAAAATAAAATAGTCAGACATAATAATCGGGGATTTTTTACGGCGATTTTTTGGGTCACTATTTGCGAATATAGAATCAAAAACAAGATGGCGCGATTAAAAGGAAGAAGAGTATTAAAAAAATGGCATTTTGCAACAATATTTGTGTTCAAAAGCCTTTTGTAGTGCTGAATTCGATTCTTACAAGAGTTTTTAGAAAAATAAAATGGAGGATTCAATATTGAAGAGAAAATTTTGAAATAAAAGAGACATTTTGCAACAGACGTTCGTATGCAATCGTTTTTGAGGTCGCTAAATTTGATTCTGATATTAGTTTTTGGCAAAATAAAATGGCGGACGCAATATGGGGGAGAGACTTTTAAAATATAAAAGAAAACGCAATTTTTTTTTTGAAGGCTTGAGACTTATGCGACTTTTTGGGCCACTATTTGCGAATATAGAATCAAATACATGATGGCGCGACTAAAATGGAGGAATATTATTAAAAAAATGATATTTTGCAACAGACATTTGTGGGTGTTTGGATCGTTGCATTTGATGCTGATAATATTTTTTGAAAAATAAAATGGCGAATAAGTGGGAAGAAAATTCAAATATAGGGCAAATCGCCCAACTATTTTTTTAAAGCTGTAACTTATGGGATGTTATAAAGGAAAGGGAATGGGAAAGGAATGGAAAGGAATGGAAAGGGAATGGGAAAGGAATGGGGGAAAGGGAAATGGAAAGGGAATGGGAAAGGAATGGGAAAGGGAATGGAAAGGAATGGAAAGGAATGGAAAGGAATGGAAAGGAATGGAAAGGGAATGGAAAGGGAATGGGAAAGGGAAGGAAAGGAATGGGAAAGGGAATGGGAAAGGAATGGGAAAGGGAATGGAAAGGGAATGGGAAAGGAATGGGAAAGGAATGGGAAAGGTAATGGGAAAGGGAATGGGAAAGGAATGGGAAAGGAATGGGAAAGGGAATGGGAAAGGGAATGGGAAAGGAATGGAAATGGAAAGGGAATGGAAAGGAATGGGAAAGGGAATGGAAAGGAATGGGAAAGGGAATGGAAAGGGAATGGGAAAGGAATGGAAAGGGAAATGGGAAAGGGATGGAAAGGAATGGAAAGGGATAGGAAAGGGAATGGAAAGGGAATGGGAAGGAATGGGAAAGGAATGGGAAGGAATGGAAAGGGAATGGGAAAGGAATGGGAAAGGAATGGGAAAGGGAATGGGAAAGGGAATGGGAAAGGGAATGGAAAGGAATGGAAAGGAAATGGGAAAGGGAATTGAAAGGAATGGAAAGGGAATGGGAAAGGGAATGGAAAGGGAATGGGAAAGGGAATGAAAGGGAATGGGAAAGGGAATGGGAAGGGAGGGAAGGGAATTGGGAAAGGAATGGGAAGGGAATGGGAAAGGGAATGGGAAAGGGAAGGGAAAGGAATGAATGATGGAAAGGGAATTGGAAAGGAATGGGAAAGGGAATGGGAAAGGAATGGGAAAGGGAATGGGAAAGGGAATGGGAAAGGGAATGGAAAGGGAATTGGGAAAGGGAATGGGAAAGGGAATGGAAAGGGAATGGGAAAGGGAATGGGAAAGGAATGGGAAAGGAATTGGGAAAGGGAATGGGAAAGGGAATGGGAAAGGAATGGGAAAAGGGAATGGGGAAGGGAATGGAAGGGAATGGGAAAGGAATGGAAAGGGAAGGGAAAGGAATGGGAAAGGGAATGGGAAAGGGAATTAGGGGAATGGGAAAGGGAATGGGAAGGGAATGGGAAAGGGGAATGGGAAGGGAAATGGGAAAAGGGAATGGAAAGGGAATGGGAAAGGGAATGGGGAATGGGAAAGGGAATGGAATGGGAATGGACAAGGGAATGGGAAAGGGAATGGGAAAGGGAAATGGGAAAGGGAAATGGAAAGGGAATGGGAAAGGGAATGGGAAAGGGAATGGAAAGGATTGGAAAGGGGATGGGAAAGGGAATGGAAAGGAATGGAAAGGAATGGAAAGGGAATGGGAAGGGAATGGGAAAGGGAATGGGAAAGGGAATGGAAGGGAATGGAAAGGGAATGGGAAAGGGAATGGGAAAGGGAATGGGAAGGGAATGGGAAAGGGAATGGGAAGGAATGGGGAAAGGAATGGGAAGAGGGAAGGGAATGGGAAAGGGAATGGGGAATGGGAAGGAATGGAATGGGAATGGAAAGGGAAGGGAAACGGAAATGGGAAAGGAATGGGAAGGGAATGGGAAAGGGAATGGGAAAGGGAATGGGAAAGGGAATGGAAAGGGAATGGGAAAGGGAATGGAGAAGGGAATGGGAAAGGGAATGGAAAGGAATGGGAAGGAATGGGAAAGGGAATGGGAAAGGAATGGGAAAGGGAATGGGAAAGGGAATGGGAAAGGAATGGAAGGGAATGGGAAAGGAATGGGAAAGGGAATGGAAGAAAGGGAATGGGAAAGGGAATGGGAAAAGGAATGGAAAGGGAATGGAATGGGAAGGGAATGGGAAAGGAATGGGAAAGGAATGGGAAAGGAATGGGAAAGGGAATGGGAAAGGGAATGGGAAAGGGAATGGGAAAGGAATGGGAAAGGAATGGGAAAGGGAATGGGAAAGGGAATGGAAAGGGAATGGGAAAGGGAAAGGATGGGAAGGGAATGGGAAAGGGAATGGAAAGGGAATGGAAAGGGAATGGGAAAGGAATGGGAATGGGAAAGGGAAAGGGAAATGGAATGGGAAAGGGAATGGGAAAAAATATTTTTCAACTATACAGGGTGTTCCAAAAGTAAGAACAAAAGTAAACTACTTAAAACGTACTGCACATTATAAAAGATGATTTTCAATGTGAATGGACCGACTTCAAAAAACCACCTTCGTCAAGTACCACCTTCCTCTACTCCTAGATGCGCAGCATCTAGTTAATAATAATAAAAGGCGACAGGTGTGTCCTTTTTCACTCTCTGTCGCACACCATAGGCGTCGCCCTATCTATAGCGTGTAAAATTGGCGTTGAAAAAGTCCCACGGCTAAGGCTTTAGAAACGGACACGATTAAAAGGGAAATAATAGATGGGCGAAAGGGTAGCGGGGTCTACTGCATAGGCGTATCGTTATTAATAATTAAAAGTAGGAAAAGAGGAGAAAATTCGCCCAAAAATTTAGATCGTAGTAGGCGTGGGAAACGAACGAACCGCTGCAGACGAGAAAATGTCATCGAAGCGGATTTCGATGGATCCGAACGTCAAAGTTGGGCTATTTCGTACGATCGCTGCTACGCTATGGTGGCACTTGAAAGTGGGCTCGACGTCGAAAACAGTTCTTACATGTTTCCTCTTACGGTTCGAACCTTAAATAAGGTCGAAACGCCGATATTTTTCTCAAATGATCGATTTATAGTGGTGTGTTTTTCACTCAAGATTATAACGACGGTACAAATAATCGTCACATAGGAGCATAGATGGCGCCACATATATCATTATTATTATTATATTAAATCGATTTCGACCGTAGGGTCGTTTTGTTAATGCGAAAGGTAAGTTTTAGAAAATCCGGACGGGGTTACGGAACATATTTTAAAAGCGTTAGGGTGTTTTCACGATTCAATTTCTATGAAGAACCACGAAAACACTTCGTTACATTGTAGAAATAAACACGAGCGCTACTAGATGGCGACAAGATAGATAAAATAAATTTTCAACTTAAAACGGGCTTTTTCAAAGCCAAGCTGCATTTGAATTACATTAATTGGTAGTTGTGAATATTTGTATTTTAATATATTTATTATTCGGAAACATTTTAAAATTAAACTGTTAGAATGTTATGTTATTTTTTTTACTGTTGTATTATGCGCATGCCCAAACGGCACGTTGTATTATGTTTCTCAGTCGTCAGACACAGTCACTAATACACGTCATTACGAATACATCGTTTTATTTTGAGTGCTATTAAAACATCAGTTTCAATCATTTTTTTCAATAAACACACAACATTTTGGTCCAAACGAGTCGGATTCGCACGTTAGTACATCAGAACCATCAGTACGAAGATCGAAAGCATTAAAAACATCGAAAAACATCCACACGCCACACGGTGAGAACGAATACCGCACATCGTCATCTTCGGACAAAAACACTTGGTGACTTCCATTAACGTTACATGTAAGTCCTTTCTCTATTTCGATTATTACAGTGCAAAAAACACATTCAGAATTGATATATACACATTTAAAACGTACAATGTCGATTAGAAACATTAATAAAAAAGCGTGGTGCTATGAAAGCGCAAATAACATTGTTTGAAAAGTATTTAACGGATTTTTCTAATAAAATTACGCAAACAGACAAAATCCCGTAGTAACAGAACTGAAAATACGTCTTTCTCGATTTGAAAATTATTACAACAATTTGACGAAATACAGCGCGAATTCGAAGTATTGCACAGCGATAGCGAATTACAAGTTACAGAACGCGAACAATTTGAGAATAATTTTATAAATTACTGACCACGCTAAAATTAAAGTAAATTCTATGAAGAAACCGTTGACGCAGGTGCTAACAATGCTGAATCTATTCATGTATCAGAAGTTAGTGTATAAATAACATAAAATTGCCACAAATTATTTTGCCTAATTTTTAATGGAAATTATGAGAATTGTTAGAGTTTCGCGACAGTATTAATGATATCCACAAAATTTCATTATTTGCGAGCGTCAGTATAATAATAAATATAAAAATCGTCAAATTGGAATTGTAGTTATTATTATGAGAGTGGATCATTTTATTTAAACGCAGAATATTATATAATTAGCCCTAAGTAAAGATAATCTCATATTCGGTGTCTACTATCACTACATCCCTATCGACATAGGGAAAATAAGCCATTGGGAAACGCAAGGAAGACACATATCTCCTTTAATCTACCAGCGATTGCGCGTGTGCAGATTCTAAGAATTTAATACTACATTATTGGCGGAAACCAAGTAAAATTCTGCGAATGAGTTAATCTCTGACCGAAAGGCTTTCGCGGTACGTTTGCGCATAACAACAAGGGATTAGTTGTCGCTACGACTGTCATGATACAAATATACTTTCCTTTTGTAGTTTATAAAAACTTCAAGTGTTATCGTATATAATTATTTGAAGAAATTAAATTTACTGAAGCCATTACTTTGATTGCAAAGAGTATTTAAGGTTTAGTTTTATAAAAAAAATTTAATGTAGATCTATAAATAATTTATCAAACATAAATGCCCACTGGCAATTTATATTAGCAAACTGTTAAAAAACATACACTTTCAAAATTGTACCTACCTTTAATAGTTATTCTTTCTTAATGTTTTATTTTCATTGCTTTTTATGACGACACAAATCGAATAACAGTTTTTAGAATTTTTATGTAAAATATGTAGATCAGATTTTTGATTTCAAAACTTCCTTAATAATAAAATTGAAAATACGAACAAGAAAACATCTATTAATTATATGTGAAATTGTTTTGGTAAAACTATTATTATATTACAAAAAGTATTTAGTTTAATATTTTGTAAATATAAAAAATTATAATATATATGGGCAAAAGATAGTTTCGCTGGCGTACTATAGATGTCCCAGCTAGGCTGATTTAGAAAAGTGTACGACCAAACAAATATTAAACGTGATCTGACGTGATTAAACGTAAGTGGAATTTTCGTTGCACAAAACACGTAAAAAATATAAGATAACCGAAGAGTCGGTACGATACGAATGAAAGTGGTTTAACTGCGCGCGCAGCGAAGAGGTAGAGCATTCATAAATGAATTGTCAATTCGCAAAACTATTATGAAATGAATATTAAAGAGTCAAAGCAAGTAACAGTTTCAGTAAATAAAATAAAAACCAAAACACACATATTGCCTCAATGATTAATATTCGTTTTATAATGAAATTAAACATATTAATTTTATGTTAAAGCGAAGCTACACACGGAATATTGCTTTTATTTATTTCGTCAAATGCCTATTAACTGTCTCATAGCACATATTATATCTTATTTTAATGCATGAAATCTACAGCGTCTTCGATTTATTACACTACGCGTGGAGAATGTATGTATCTATCGCTTTTATAATAGTGTATATTAAAATTAAAAACATAATTAGTGCATAAGAATGCGGTAAGTCGAAAACGTATAAAATATTGTCACAATAACAGCGGGAAATTCAATTTTTAAAACTTGGAATATTGAATTCAATAGGCATAACTTAAAATATTTTTTGACTATATAGACTGTCCAACCGAAGACTTGGTCTTTGATTACATTCTATTTTTGATTTTAGGAAAAAGACTTTCTATATATTATTCATTTTTAAATTTTACGTAGAAAAATAAAATAGCAGACATAAATATCGGGGATTTTTACACGATTTTTTGGGTCACTATTTGCGAATATAGAATCAAAAACAAGATGCGCCGATTAAAACGGAAGAAGAGTATTAAAAAAAATGGCATTTTGCAACAGATATGTGTGTTCAAAGCCTTTTGTAGTGCTGATTCGATTTCTTACAAGAGTTTTAGAAAAATAAAATGGAGGATTCAATATTGAAGAGAAAATTTTGAAATTAGGAGACATTTTGCAAACAGACGTCGTATGCAAGCGTTTTTGAGGTCGCTAAATTTGATTCTGATATTAGTGTTTTGCAAAATAAAAATGGCGGACGCAATATGGGGCAGAGACTTTTGAAATATAAAAGAAAACGCAATTTTTTTTTGAAGGCTTGAGACTTATGCAATTTTTGGGCCACTATTGCGAATATAGAATCAAATACATGATAGCGCGACTAAATGGAGGAATATTATTAAAAAAATGACATTTTGCAACAGACATTTGTGGGTGTTGGATCGTTGCATTTGATGCTGATAATATTTTTTGGAAAAATAAAATGGCGAATAAAGTGGGAAGAAAATTGAAATATAGGGAAAATCGCCAACTATTTTTTTAAAGCTGTAACTTATGGGATGTTATAAAAGGAAAGGGAATGGGAAAGGGAATGGGAAGGGAATGGAAAGGAATGGGAAAGGGAATGGAAAGGGAATGGGAAAGGGAATGGGAAAGGCAATGGGAAAGGGAATAGGAAAGGAATGGGAAAGGGAATGGAAAGGGAAATGGGAAAGGGAATGGGAAAGGAAATGGAAAGGGAATGGAAAGGGAAATGGAAAGGAATGGGAAAGGGAATGGGAAAGGGAATGGAAAGGGAATGGGAAAGGAATGGGAAAGGGAATGGGAAAGGGAATGGAAAGGGAATGGGAATGGGAAAGGGAATGGAAAGGGAATGGAAGGGAATGGAAAGGGAATGGGAAAGGGAATGAATGGAAAGGGAATGGGAAAGGGGAATGGAAGGGAAAGGAATGGGAAGGGAATGGGAAGGAATGGGAAAGGAAATGGAAAGGTAAGAGGAATGGGAAAGGACATGGGGAAAGGGAATGGGAAACGGAATGGGAAAGGGAATGGGAAAAGGAATAGGAATGGAAATAGGAAAAGGGGAAAGGAAATAGATAATTGGAACAAGGGAAGGAATAGGGAAGAGAATAGGGAAAGGAAGAGGAACAGGGAAGGGAATAGAGAATGAGAATAGGGAACGAGAATGGGAAAGAGAATAGGGAAAAAAATAGGGAAAGGGATGGGGAAAGAAAATGGAAAAGGAATGGCGAAGGAATAGGGAATAAGTAGAAAATAGGAAAGGGAAGGGGAAATTGAATAGGAAAGGGAATTGAAAAGGGAAAGGAATAGGGAAAGGAGTAGGGAAAGGATAGGGAAAGGGAAAAGGAATAGGAAATAAGGAAAGGGAATAAGGAACAGGGAAGAGAGAATAATAGAAACGGGAATAGATAAAGGAATAGAGATACGGAAAGGACAACGAAATGAGAAAAGGGAATAGGAAAAATACTATTTCTATTCTATCTATTACTAAATTGATGTTTACCGTATGTGAAATACCTGCCTACATCGAGCCAGCCAATGACAAAAAAAAATCTATATAATAAGCAGACAATATAGATAGAGGAATAAGCACTGAAATATATATAGCTTATTAAAACAAAATGTATCGGCTGTGTTTTCCTCGCTTTTTTGTGCTTTTCTAACAAACGTCTAATATAACTTTTTGTCGAGCAACGTAAATTAATGAGTTGTCAATATTATGGAATTTACGTTGGCTATAAATATGATCTCACGAAGGATAAATAAAAACTAATAAATATAAAAATCGTCAAATTGGAATTGTAGTTATTTTATGAGAGTGGATCATTTTATTTAAAACGCAGAATATTATATAATTAGCCCTAAGTAAAGATAATCTCATATTCGGTGTCTTCAAGAATCACGTGTATATAATACGTACAACAAAACTTTTTCTACAAAAGTTTGCAGAATTCAATGCTGCATAACCTTAAAAATATTTTAACCTATACAGGGTGTTCCAAAATAAGAACAAAAGTAAACTACTTAAAAACGTACTGCACATTATAAAAGATGATTTTCAAGTGAATGGACCGACTTCAAAAAACCACCTTCCTCAAGTATCACCTTCCTCTACTCCTAGATGCGCAGCATCTAGTTAGATTTATAATATCCATAATTTCGTATTCCAATAATTTGAATAACATTCAGCTCCTTAAAAGTTAAACAATTTACAACTAAAATTTATCAACAAAGTGGTTTAGCCAAATGACAAGATATAAATATAAAAAGTGTTATGACCTACCTATATAAAATTCTGTATTAAGCACGAAACATTTTACGTATAATTATTGAAGTGTCAATCCTCAGGCTCTTTCTTCAACGATTTATATTCTATATGTGGCGTGGAACACCTTTTTACATAACACATTACATAAAACAAAAAATAAAATAAAAGATCACTAGGTATGTCTTGTTTAGGTTTCCCTGAGGAACAGCTAAGTGCTTAATTTTTATGCATTTATACATAGGGATATAAACATGTAATTTGTGAAATGCGTGTGTCTATGACAGCTGTTATTTTATCTGCTAAATATGTCACTGTTATGTAATATTTCTCTTATGTCCACGGAAAATAAGTACGAGAGATTTAGTCACGCACCATTTTCACTGACAAGGGATTACCAGCAACCCGAAATTAGATTTCGATGATACTCTAGAGAATGAAGAAGTATTACTGTATAAGAAAAACTATTTTTTTTAGCTACCTATTCGTCCGATTTGCGGGCACAGCCCTCTCGGAAGCTATATAACACATATTTTTTTTGCTAAAATATAATTTTAAATATAACACATAACCCATGACAATGAAAACTATATTTGAAAAAATCAACAGCGGAGGAGCAGGGTATCCTGTGTCCTATGTGTAAAGTCACAGAGAGTCGTAATTGATCTCTTAACGATGTCCCAATACATTCACTTAGCTCTTCCTGATACCTATATTTTAACGTGTACGTATTTACGTCTTATTTTAATTTTTAATTACTACAAATTTTCATCATAACCTCTGTTCGTATATTATCATCATTTTATATTTTAACAATCCAACTTGACATTTTTCACATGATGATGATTTCAAATCGAAACATATAGTGAAAAGAAAATAATAAAACAGTATCCTGTATTGCCAAATTAAGATTTTTTTTTTATTTTATCATATCAAGGTCTTGAAGCATATTAAAAGATAGGGAAATCTAAATTATTTTAGAAAAAAAGAACAAGGTAGCGGAGTAGGTACCCTATAGGCCCTATTTTTTTTTTGTTCTAATATTACAATAGTTTGAAATACATTGCATAGCCAAGACAACCCCATAACAATGGGACAACAAGACATCTTACAACCCTCGAATTATTATCTTCGCTTTTCAATATTAGGATAATTTGAAGAATATTGAACATAGTCAAGAATTACACATATGAGAATACCCCTTACCTCCCATATATTCTCTCTAAAAATAAGGAGTAGGTACAATGACAGCGATTAATATAACTTGCAATAATAATACATTTTCAGAAAACACTGATGCAGATTTAGAAGAAAGTGAAACATCCATAAAACACTCAATATAGTATAAACTGTAATATAGTTATTGATAATGTGATTGCAAATACTAAAATTGTGTGTGTAAGAAAACATAGTGGTTGCAATAATGGTAGTCAGCATAGAAGTTACTAAGTTACACGAATAATGCTTGATTAATTTTATTTTAGGAAAAAGTTTGACTGAAAATTACACCCAATTTGCATTGGACCCAACCAGAAAAAACATTTATTTCTTTAAACGTAGGTTAAAGTCCATAATTTTTATTTTTTCTGTTTGAGGATACGAGTTGATTTAACGCGGTACTTAAAACGTTAAGAATGAATTTGGTATTTTGCTGAAGCTTTGTAAAATTATAGAAGAATTTTCAAATGTCTTGTTGTCGAAATTTGTTTATCCCATCCCATTTTATTTTCTGCTTTTGATCCGAAACATCTAATTTATACTTCTTTTTATCAACCTTTAGTTTTTGGGTTTCATAGTAATAAATCATAAATCAATTTCGTAGTAAGAAATATATTGTAGAATATTTAATAGATATTAATTATAGTAATAAAGTATAGTATTATTCTAGCATTATATCGCACGCAAGTTAATAACTACAGTATTTCAAAATGAAATATCATTCATATCTTACGGTATGATAATTATGAAAATGTAATACTAAATATAATAAGAGAGTTATTCCTGAAAAATACATGATAATAGTGGTTTAAGTAAAAAAAAACAAGTTATTTGCTTAAGTAAACAAACAAATGAAATAAAAATTGTGTTTCCCATTCTTCCTAAGCAATACGTCTGCTTACACTGTTGAAAATATTACGGTGTTGGCGTTAATTTTGCGCTAGTCAAATATTTTAGTGTTGATTTTTACAAACTTTGCCAGACGAATTGACTACATGGTTTAGTAGAACAGAAATTACTAAAATTTGGTGTGAATTCTTTGTTCAGATATGAGGATTTATTATTTTCTCTAGACATTCAGAAGCATCAACCAATCAGAATTTTTCCCTCGGATAGAAATATAGAAACCCCACCTAATCTAATACAGTATTGCATTATACGCACCACTTGCATTGCACGTGTTTTCGAGTTTGTTTCTGCGTATTAACATATCCAAACAAACCACCAAATGTGACTGACCTGCAAAGTGTAACCAAAGTGTTATTAAACGTTAATTCCAGTGGGCATAAAAAATTTCAACATCTTAAAGATGTATTGGGAACAACTATTTACGTAATTAGTTCAGATTTGAATCAAATACCATAAACATTCATTTAATTTTATAATGGTTCTCAAAAAATCATTTTAAAATTAGTACGTTTAGTTGAAACCAAAACTTTTGAATGAGTGGTTCTGTATATTTATAATTGAGAAAACGTCTTAAAGAGAGAATATTATAGCACTAAGAAATAGGAGTTGCATATTAAGAAGACGTTGTGTTTAGAAAATGGTGTTAAAACACCCAATAGATCGCATTCATTTAGTTAAACAGTAAATTTGTCTAGTCTAGATCAATTAAAATGTGACTAGAAGTATATCATAATTCCACGTGCTAGTTGGACAAAATAACCCCTTAGCAATAGACAATACTTGACTATCTTTGTTCGTCAAATTTAAACTTCTATAGTTCTCGACAAAATAACACGAAAACAGTGTGGACCTCTCCTGACTATAAAATTAGTCAAAAAAGTGTTAAAATTTTTAACAGTGTACGCTTAGAATATCCATTATAGTTTACTCGACGTTCTATGTTTAAATAACTCATGTGTTCTGTGTCGTGTTAGGTTTTCGACGATACAAAATCACAAAATACTTGAATAGTTGACGTTAGTTACGTGGGGAAATGTAAACAAATGGCCTGTGTATATACAATTTAAAGACTAAATATATCATCAACTCGAAACGCAGTAAAACACAAACTCCCTTAGCATACGTATAAAATTTCTGTTGTACAATTCTCATTAGATCTTGAGAAAAGTATGGAATATTGCCATTGATTCTATGCAAGTCCTTGGGAATGATGATGTTTTTAACTTTACCTTTTCTCTGATGATATCTGGTTTAATTTAAAATATTAGAATTTAATCCGGACAAAATTCTCATGTTATTCGTGAAACGGAATAACATATCATCAAAATTGACAATTTAAAAAACTGAAAATACAATTACAGCAGCCAAATATGCAGGTCTATTCCGTATTACGTCGTAAACATTTTAGCGATGATCGGTTAGATTTTTTAAAGGGTACGACTTAACCCGTTAAAATCTAAGGATGATGGCTAAAATGTTTGCGATATGAGACGCAATAGATCAGATAGATCTATATTATTTGATAACCATGTTTATGGAACAAAAGACACAAGGGAGTATTTACAGAAATTTCTTTGATAATAGAGTTATTGGTTTTGGACGTCGCCACCTAGGTCACCCGATCTTACACGTCTCGACTTGTTTTATTAGGTCATCTAAGAAATGACATTTATCGGAACCATTAATACGTAATATAGTTAAATTGAAGGAAACAATAAGAACTGCTATAGAAAATATTACAAATGAGCAAATTAGTAAGTATTTATGAAAAGATGAAGAACAGAGGTAGATGCTTGCATAAGTAATGCTGGTTTTTACTTTGAACATGGTATGCTAAGGAAAGATCTTCCCAAAGTCTTAGTTTACATCATATTTTCGTTGTAGATTAATCTATGGCAATGCAAAGTGCCCATTCATTATGTCCATAATAATCCATTTTTTTTTTCATGGGAGGGTGTAACCCGAAGAAGACAGCTCGGCCAGAAAGACTTTGTGCCCCATATCAAATTTTGCCCTCCTAGTCAGGTTGCACCTTATCAAAGAAGTTCGTAATCTGATTAAGAGTTAACCTACCGACTCTGGTTCGTCTAACCGATCGACCCCAAAGTGCGTTTCCCCGTCCACTGCTGGGCAGTTGACAAGGAGTTAGCAGGAGTTTTCCTCGCGACTCTTCACACTCTCTGCACAGGGGAGAGTTCACTAGCCCCATGCGGTACATGTGTTTATTTAATGTGCAGTGCTCAGTTAAGATTCCTGTGAGTAATCTCAATCTGTCCCTGTTCATACAGACTGCCTTATGGAATCATTCCTCATTCGGATAAGGCCCTAAAATAAAATTTACAGTGTCTTGCGCCGGCGAGTCCATTCCAAAAGGAGCAGTGCCTAGCACCAAGTTGGGACCTAACAAACGTTTTGATGCTGCCATATGAGCTGCCATACCTCGGTTCTGGACCTAAGAACGGTGGCTCGCTGGCTCCCATTGCTAACGTGTCAGCTATTTCATTGCCTCTGATCCCAGAGTAACCTGGTACCCATCTCAATGCAACACTTAGATGTTCCGCCAGCTGTTTAAGTTTTCTGTGGCAGCAAAGCACCACCTCAGAGTCAAATCTGGCAGCCCGCAAACCTTTGAGGGCAGCCTGACTGTCGGATATGATTTCTACCCTTCCACTCTTGCGCAGGTAGTTTGAGATGCCCTCAGCACAAGTGTGGATGACAATTATTTGGCCTGGAGACGGTTGGGGAGGTCCGGCTGAGAGCTTCCCCGTCCCGCTCGCCGTCCCTCCAGATTCCAAACCCGTGCATTACACGTTTTCGCGGCATCGACGAACCAACGGGAATGCTCGATTTGGTTGCGATGTTGCTATTGTAGTTCTCTGCTGGAATATTACGCTGTATCCCAGAGAGCTGAAAACGGAATCTTATCCGCCTTTACGGACAGAGGTACTGTCTTTTCGATGTAGTTGAAGATGCTGGTGTGGTCTCCGACTTTGCCGGAAAAGCCCTTGCATCCAGTACATTTTGCTCTGTAAGCCCCTAGGGTTGCTTCAGACTACAACACCAACTGCAGCGGGAGAAGCCCAAAAAGGATGTCCATAGCAGCCTTCGACGTCGAGGACATAATAATAACCCATAATATCTTTCATTAATTATGAATTATGTTACGATATGATATAAATGTTTTCTTTTTCAATATATATTTGTAAACCTTATTCTGTACCTTTAATTAAACCTAGGTATATTTATTATTGCTATTGCGACTACTCAGCTTCTTTTATTTAAGATAAAACAACTAAGTACTTTAAAAAAACTAAAATTGAAAATTGTTAATTTTGAGAATTCCTAGACTTTAACTAAACTAATTTTATTTGTACCAAATATATTATTTCTTCAAATCTTCTTAACCATTTATCGGACAAAAAATTGTCAGGAAGAATGTATGTACCTAATGGCAAGAACTTACTTGGTCTATATTGTTATCGAATTTTCAAATATTCAGAGGAAAACACCATTATTTATGTAGTAGATCGCAATGAACTATCATTTATAGAAATTCCTCTGATTTCAGACAATCATCAGAGTTCTCATTATTCGTTAATGAAGGTAAGTTGAGATATGGTTTTTATTCTTTATTCAATTACGCAACACACTTTCATCGCGCTAATAGCATAAATTGTATGACCTTCATAGGCGTTAATCGAAAATGCAAAACGCATTTACATTCATTCATTTTTTACTATTACAGTTTTTCCGCCACGAAATCAATAGTAATTTGTATGTGCAAATACAATACAAGGTGTTTCAATGGGAGAAAATTCCTCTACAACAGATAGGACGACACGTTTTTATAAACTGTCGTAGGATTTTCATTTTTCTATAGATAAAGTAAAATTATCGACATTTGTACAGAGGATAACATAGCTTTCATTCTTTTTAATGCAATATCCCCATATTATGCATTTTTATTATTATTTATTTTTTTTTTTTTTTTTTACAGGACGTTGCCGCTCCACAGAGCGGAGCAAGTGGTCCCTTCGAAAGGTAAACTTTATTTAATAATAAATAACAGACTAGAAATACATTATTGTAGTCCTTGTAGAAAATTCCGTGGAGCAGCCGTCATCCTGGGTGGTCGACGCGGAGCAGCTCGCGATTGCTACGCGCCGCTAAATTTGTTTCCACTTCCCTAGGGATTAGTGGAGAACACTCCCAGTCGTGGTAGAGTGACTGGCTTCGCGAGCTCTCAAGATCCGCAGCGAACCGAGAATCACCTGTTTCTGTATGTTGCCAGCGAGTCTCTTTAGGTTTCGAGGATCTATCTTCTTTATGCATTTCAGATTGTCTAGAAGCGATCGCGGTACGCCCCCCATACATCCGACGATCACCGGGACGAAAATGGCAACGTATTCACCATAGGTATGTTTAAATTCAAACATTAAATCCCGATATTTGTCAATTTTTTCCGCTTCTTTTTCTCTCGTTTTGGTTTCATTCGGACACGACATTTCTATAACATACATATGGCGTGTTTCGCGGTCTAATACCACCATGTCTGGTTTGTTGGCCTGGATTAAATTGGTGGTGTGGAAAGGGAAAAAATTCCATAAAATCTTACATTTTCCATTTTCAACTACCGATGGAGGGGTATTTTCATAGTAGGGTGGGAGTTCTTTGTCGTCTATCTGGTAAGCATGTCTGAGGTGGTAGTATAGAGTCTTTATTGCCATATCATGGCGTGAAATATATAAGTTGGGAGCGTACGTCGAACAAGCGGACAGCAGGTGCATCACGGTTTCCTCCGCATCCCCGCATGCTCTGCATGTACTGCTCACCAGGTTCTGTTTCAGCACGTGTTTTATATACGCGAAGGTGTGGAAAACGCCATCCTGGATAGCTATTATATAACCTTCCGTTTCAGATCTAAGCGATGAGGAGCCCAGAAACGCGAATGTGAGTGCCTGACAGCTGATGTTCCACAACATGTCTAAAGTATGTTCCATGGAGGTTTTTCCATGTGTATCTCGTTCAAAGATTGGGTGAATTCTTTTTGAATAGATTTGATAGTTGGTGCGGGGTGGCCGCAGTCCCCGATTCGGGTTCCTTCGTCCGTCAGGAAGGCGGTACTCAAGTGCAATTCTTCACATACCTTCTAGCGGTATATATAAGAAGGCTCCTTGCCCCGCCCCCGCTCATGGTCCTTTACTATGTTGAGCAGGGATCTTCAGTTTGAAAAATCTTTGCTGCCGCGACGGTAGTCAGCCGGCATAGAGGTGCTCCACATTTACTAGGCCTCTCCCCCCGTCAATTCTAGTGATATAAAGTCTTTGCACAGAGGCGCGCGGGTGATGACTTCTGTTAGCAGTAATAATGTTCGGTGTCCCTATCCAATTGAAGAATTTCATCTACATTCCATTTGATCGTGCCAAAGAATGTGCCACCATTGAGGCTAGTGTGTTTGTTGGCTGTAACTTTATTCTTAGCTGTCAGTTCAGATGACCAAATTGCCTGAAGGGCTTTTTTATATTTGTGTGCGAGTGCTTTCTTCACTTCTTTTACTTCGTGCATCTGACGCTGCTGAATTCCCAGGGTAGGTATACGACTCTCCCTCTTTCAAGTAACTGATAATCGATCCGTCGACCAAGCCTGCATCTCCCCCGCCCTCTGCTCCCTACCTCTCGCAAATGAAATTTTGCACATTTCTCTGTGTTTAGCGCCATGCCGACGTCCACTGCAAATCTGTGTACTTTGGACAGCATCTCGTTAAGTTCGTTTCCGTTTTTAGCGTATAGCTTAAGGTCGTCGACGTATAGCAAGTGTGTTATTTTGTGGACTCGACGATTCGGTCTTCCTGCCACATATCCTGCGCTATTTCTCAGTGCCACAGAGAGAGGTAGCAGGGAGATGCAGAACAACAGCGGACTCAAGGAGTCACCCTGGAAAATTCCTTCTTGATCTGGATGGGTATCTTCTCCGGGCCGATCGCCCATGACCCACCGTGACCACAGTGCACCATTTTCGCATGATCGTCTCAATTATATCTCTGATGTTTCTTGCCACTCCCATCTGTTCCAACAACAACAACACCAGGCCGTGGGATGTGCTGTCAAACGCCTTCCTGAAATCGATCCACGCAACCCAGATGTTGCGCTTGTATTGGGCCGCGTCTTGACAGATAGTTGCGTCAATCAATAGGTTTTCTCTAACCCCTGCTACTCCTCTCTTTGTGCCTCGCTGTTCATAAACCGATCTCCAAATCGGTTCGATTTTCTCCAGAATCTTGTTGTGTAAAATACCCGTGAGTATTTTGTACACCGCGTTGAGACAGGTTATAGGCCTGTAGTTCTGGTTTTGTTTAGGGTCCCCTCTCTTATACAATAAAATAGTCCTTCCTTTACATAGCCAGTCCGGTATTATGTCCGGAGAATCAAGGTATTTGTTAAATATGGTCGCAAGGTATCCATGCGTGACGTAAAATTTCTTCCACCAATAGGTGTTTATAGCATCAGGGCAGGTGCGGAGTAGTTCGTTTGCCGCGCAGTGCGTTCAGGATGTCCGTTACTGTTATCTCGTGTGAGGTGTCTGCTGGCTCTTCGGCGGACTTGCGGCAGTACGCAGTAAACAATGATATGCATTCGTTTTCCTTGTTAAATGCGGCTTCGTTATCATACATGCCCATCCAATACCGCTGTACCTCCTGGATGTCTGGGTATGAATTCGTTTGGGTGTTGGTGTGTAAAAATCTCGCAGGTCGTTCCTGGAACAAGGCGTTCTGTTGTATGCGCCTTACAGCTCTCTTCAGTTTGTCCCTGCTGGCATTCAGTGCGCGAATCCTGTCTACCGCTTCCTCTTTAATGGCAACCAGTATCTTTTTATTCAAGGTATGGTGTTGCCGTTTCACTTTTCGGACTATTTGCTTCACTCTCTTTGTAAAGGCTCTGTTTTCACTAATGTACTGAATCACACATTGCATCTGCGACGCTACTCGTCTCCACTCTGAGATCTTTTTACTTAGTTTTTCTATCCTTTCTAATAGCTTTTGTTGGTAAGTATTAATTTGTTTTACTTTTGTTACAGTTGCTGCTGCTGCGTACACTACGTCTTCCAACTGATCAAGGTCCGGATCTATCGAGATATGTTCCTCAATGAGCTGGTTCAATTCGCCAATGGTGTTATTCGATAAAAATTGCCTATGGTAGATCATCTTCTTGCGGGGTTCGCCCGCTCTCCCCAGATTCCGGCGAAACTCAGTACTGAGCTCCCGAGAAGGGTTCGCAGACTCTGCTGCATCTGGATGAGCGTCGAGTTGAATCCTCGCGCAAAAAATTGTTACTTACAATGATCCAAAGGAATATGAAACAAAACTGCAATCAAATAATTAAATTATTCTAAACTTATAAACGTTAAGTGAAATTAATCGACTTTTAATAATATGAAATCAGATATATTTAAAAAATTAAATTACAAGCACACGATAATACTGTATACACCGTTGCTCAAATGAAAATGACCATTGTATTCTATATAATGTCCCTCAACGCCTTCCAGTCAACGACTACGGGCTGCGTCCTTTCTTGGCCTTCGCCAATCCTTGATTTCGAATAAAATGTATTGGTGTTCAGTCCAGCACCTCCCATCCTCTGTTTCCGCTGCTATCTGATTAGTCGCGAAGGTAACACCTATGAAAAAGTTGCTCGCTCCTCTAATACCGGTTGGTTTGTTTCCGTTGCACCACCATGTCAAGTACCGAAATCCATTTAGTCCAGTACTGGTCCTTAACGTCAGCTACCAATGATCCCTACAATGGGTTTTGCATTTATGTCACCCAAGACGATAACTTCGTGTTGGTCAATGCTATCCATTACACAGTCGACTTCGTTCTTATACTCATCCAGATTGATTTGGAGAGATATAACAGCAAAAAATATCAAGCTTTACAAAATGTATAGTTAAGTGTCCATCAGCGGATGTGTGATTTGACACTCCCAAGCTCTTTATTAGGATCGTGCTGCCACATCACCATTATCTTTAACCATTGTCCGTTACTTATGCATTTTTTGTTACGTTCGCAAATCACCAATATATTTGCACCTAACTGTTTGGCAAAAACCATATTCTGGGCCGCATGAGCTCGGCTAACGTTTATTTGCAATACTTTCATTATAGCAGGCCTTCACGAGCAACGCTAACGCGCCTGTCTCTTACAGCATTGGCAGCCGCCCTTGCCTTTCCGTTAATAAGTCTTCTGTAATGAGGACACTTAGTTTGGTCAGCACGGTGCAGTATGTCTTTAAAAAAATTCCGTATATTGTCTAATGTGCTTACAAATCAAATATTTTTATTCCAAACTACTTACTGTTAGTTTGCGAATAGGGTACAAACAAAAGTTCATTAATTTTTGTATTTCCAGCCCTTCTCTGTTACGCAACCTTAATAGTTCCATACGCTGCTCTCTATGAGTTGGAGTTCTTTCTTCAGCTTCTCCCCCGAAATATCAATCAAAATCAACAATATTATAAAGGCTGGTTTTTTTAACGAAACGCTGCATACGCTATAAGTTTCTAATATCTCGAAAATAATCTGCAATCCGAAAAGATTGTAATGTCTGTGACTACATATACGAATCATTTGTCATGTGAAACATAAATGAAAATGTCATTCCTCTGTCATCGTGAGCAAACCCTAAATATTTCAAGAAACGGCTTTCTGACATGTACAGAAATTGAATAACCAACGTAAAATAATATAAAGGAGCGAATGAGAATAAATATACAATGTGGTTTCGTATACAGACATTTTTTTGCTACATTTCAACGAATCATTATATTTTAAAATTGTTATTTAACATTACATCAATGCTATTATAAATTAAGTATGTTCGCACTGCATTATATGTATATGTATTAGATCGCGACAACATAAATCTTATTGAAATGAAGCAAACAAAAATTGCGAATGCACAAAGCACTACTCTAGAAAATTAACGGCGATTCCCGTGAGAGCCGAAACAATATTTATATTGTCTGCGCGTCACTTGTAATTATGGCTGTTATATAGGCCGCTTGGAACACCAGTTACATCATTGAACCACTAAAGGTTGAATCTCGCCGCAGTTTGAATATATTTACCGTGGCATTCCAGGAGAGATTGTCGGTCGAAGCATATCCTTGAACGTATCTTTCATCTATCTATTTATCTAACCGTGCGCCTATTGTTTTGCGAATGACAGAGATGTAAAATTTAAATTAACATGTAAAACGGCATCCTCTTAATATAGACCACAGCTTCGTGGTACATCACATGAATTTAATAATATAACAAACCTTATTTCTCCACCTACGCGACGGTTTTTTTCAAGACTGCTGCACCACTATTTTTAAATTTTCTTTTCAACATTATTCATTCCATTCACAGTAACTCTGCGACTATAGATGGTTTTAGCATGAAGTTCATTGAGCTATGCTGCCCATTGATTTCTCTCATGTTATTAATATTCTTTAGAGATAGAGAGCTGTAACTGCTTGAAAAAATCTTTGATAATTCCTGTGCCAAAAATGTCTAATGCGATGAGGCTATCCAATTTGCGGCCAATTAGTATAATTTCCGTCAATCGAGGTGCAACTAAAGCAATACGTAATAGAAAAACAATATTTTGCTGATATGCGCCCGGGATTTAAAAGAAGTTGTGATGATGTGTACTGCACGCCCTTATTAAATAATGATGGTAAAGATAGGATGATGCTCACATGTTTGTTAGATTTTACTAATTATAAAATTCAAAAGGTGCAAAATTCATGTTTGAGATTAAAACTGGTGTTCGACAAAGTTATGTACAAGTTGGGAGATATCGGGTGACTAAACATGAAGAACCAAAGATTATTGCATTGACATGCCTGTGTTACAGTACTGTTATAACTGGTGAGCCACCAATTAAATATAAATATGGTGCGTCGATTGTCTCGTCCACTGTGACCAGTGGGCTCTATTGTAGAGCGGATGTATCTTAAAGTTCATCAAACAAGTTCAGACCCTTGAGGTAGCTCAGTACCTTATTGAATTAGATCGTTTTAAGGTCATCTAGGAAACCTTTCAAAGATTGTATGCCTGATTCTCGTAGTGGCAGAGTAGTGACAAAATTTATACTCAACTGTATTCTCATCTTCCAACCACAATTGACATTTAGTTTCATCGGAGAGCTCAATTCTGTGTAAGTGCATTTGAATTTACATTACCTGTAAAGACAAAGAATTTACTTGACGCTTTTACAAGTCGAATAGTTACTACTACAGTTACTTGGTTCTGACATGATTACTAGACAAACTCTTTCGCTTGCCATCAAGCAGGACAATCTTTTCAGTATTGGAGCAATTTCTGATTCCAGAATTTAATTTGCTGTTTAGCTACCATGCCGATAGCAGGTTCTGGTCCCGGAAATTGCTTGCCGCAACTTCTTTTTGCAAAGGGCCTCTGCTTCCCATTCCGAAGAATGAGTGAGTATCAAATACCCAGATTAGGGATAGATTATTAGCTGTGCATATATTTAGAGTGTCCTACATCTCCAGATCAGTTTCTAGTTGCATTTATGCCCCTCTGGTACACTTAACACGCTGGACTGTAACTAAAAATTTAATTGATTTGTGTCTGTAGTTTTATCCAAAATATCCCTAGCACACCTGGCATAGAGTTTAACCAGGGAAATCACTGCGACAAAATATTCCTGCGTCCAAACCCTGACCGATTTTCAAAACTGTCCGCAAATCAAGCAGAATGCTTGCCTGCGTCAAGTGTTTTTGTTAGATCTCATTCCTCTGTGTTTGTGAAGGAGGTAGTGAAGTATGCATCAATCATTGATCGACCACACCTCATGTTCTATAGCATTCGCAGTATGCTGTCGGAAATAACCGAGTGTTGCTATATGCCAAAGGCGAATGGCAGTTAATTTGACCTTCCTTTCCACAACAATGTACAAGGGTGGTTGATCCAAAAGGGCTTCTAATGTCAATTGTCGGAAAAAAGATATTGCTCCCATGATTGCCATACTTGCGATCCTTTGTTCGGCATGTCGTACCGTTAGATTTAACTCGTAAGTAATCTTTTCCAAACGCGGATTCCAGGTTAGTGCTTTATCAAATACGACAAATAGATGTTTTACATTATCTGTAAATGCTAGCTTTTCACCGTAAACAGGAGAGAGTACCAAGTGCTCCTCTTTCTTCTTCCTGGTAAGCAGTGGTTGTTGGAGGGCCGAAGGAATTTCCTTCTCTCCCTATCCTCTTAACAGTATTACAATATCATTCGCATTCGGCAGGTCATCTATCAACAGTGACCATAACAATGAGAGCAAAATCCTCCCTTGCGGTCACCCTCTGCTCCTCTCCTTAAATTCGAAACAGTATGAAATCCTGGAGACAAGATTGTTTAGTGCAAGATCCGCAGATTTGTCTGCTTCATACACATATTGGTGTGTATACCTGAAGAGGCTACCTGGAAGGATTATTCTCCGATATGACACCTATAAACATCATTTCTAATGTAATGAAATAACATCAAGCTAGTTGGATAAGTGGAACTAGGAGAGGGTTTCAATTTTTTCGTTTGGGAATATGCTTCACTCTGGTGGAGAAGGACAGTAATGTCCTCCGCAGTGAAGCTGCTAACCGTTGTCCAGTGACACGCATTGCTGGGAATCACTAGTGCAATCAAAAGCACAGGGACCGCCTTTTTGAAGACCATTGTGGGCCTCCCCCCGCTGCAGCTTTATGTGAAAGTGGAGGCTATGAATGCGATCTTTAGACTGAAAGCCAACAACTTGTGGCATCCCAACTTTAGGGTCGGAGAGCACACTGATACTACGCGTACGATGCTGAACGGCCATTGCTGCAAATGCCACACGACAGTATGGCACCCGAAATTATTTTCACTGAAAAAGCGAATCTCCATACCGAACAGAGGTCATGGGGTTCATGTGACACAGGCGAGTTTATATGTATTTTTTCTGTACGCATACACTCACGTTTTATGTTTGACAACGTGATACAAAATAATTTGTTCCTGATGTTCAAACGACTGTTTGAACATCTAGTAGGTACGCCAGAAATTTTTTCTTTTAATATTGATTAACCTAGTAGCAACCCATCACTAATAGAATGACGTAAATACCTCCTATGAATGTTTTGAGTAATAAATATCAATCAACCGTCTTATATCATTCATATATCGACTTCAAACTGATCTGATCCTTTACAGAGAAAACATGGAATGGATTTTTTCTAATTTTTGAAAACAAATGTTAGGTTAAAAGCATTTACAATTTCATTTCCCTTACGGGAAAATACATACACATACACGGGAAATTATTTATGATATTGTACTCTCAGAGCATCAACAGGTAACATAATATTAAATCGCTAACTTACATTAGTGGGAGAATATAATAATTTACAAACATATGTATTATTATATATATTTTAATTACCTTACATTTCCATAGGAGGACTATCGTTTTGCATAATACTAGATCAAAACCACGTACCAACCCACATCACTGCGGTTAATACTTTTGTCTTATTATGCATCAAAACCAACACAACTAAAAATTCCATTGTGTTTTTATTACAAAGATTCCTATTATATTTTACTGAGTGATATTTGCTAGCAAGCAGTTAATATTCCAAATTATCAATTTATATGTAAAAATGTAAATGACAAAAACCTTTTAAGATAGCAGCGGCAATTGTGCTTTACAATTAGATAAACATGTAGGTATGTATTATATATTCAAAATTGTTTTCAATCTATTTAAGATATTCATAGCTGCAGTGAAACTACTAACCATCGTTAATCATATCTTGAAAAATATCTGTAAATAAGATTTAAAATTACATTTATACTGGGCGTTTCTGATATGACGCTGCTGTAACTTCTAAAACGTTAGCAATGGAGCGATGAATTTTGGGAACCTAATAGTTGATGATTTACAGGCATCTATTTATATTTTAAATCTCCAGCAAAGCATATTTATTTCATATTTAATGTATGACATTCTGCTGTAGGGTTCATCGCCAGAAACCTACGACGTATTTATAAGCTAGAAAGCTGTGATTCGTAGCATTGTGGGTACTTCTACAGAGATTCTTGCAGGCCATTGTTTCATGATTTAGGTATCCTTCCTCTGCCATATTTATGTAAAAAACAATATACGTTACGTTTGAGTTCTTAGTTATTATGTGGTGGTAGTCTGGGGTAACATATAGGTTGCAATCATATATTTTTTTGTTGTTATGTTTTGTTTTGTCTTTTGCTTTATATGACGTTTTATATACTACCAACCAAAACTTAAATTTCTTTTAGAGAAAATTCTAGCAGAAAATCTAGTATTATACATGGAAAATAACAACTTAGTAAACCAGACACGTGGAGTGACAAAATGTTCTTTTCACAAAAAATGATATTTTAATTAAGTATAATGCTGGTTATTGGTCAGGCAAAGAATCAAATAGTTGGTGTCAACGCTTGGTATAAAATTTAAAATTTTAATTTCATTTTATCATATGCCCTCACTTTTGTCATGTAACATTAACTAGTGTGTGCTACTTAAAGTTCTTTAAAATGAGCTACCATTATTTTTGGCAGATACAACAGAATTGCACAACAATATTTAGTTACATTAAAACAGGACACTTACGCATAATGCCTACATGGTTAGTGATATTTAAATCAAACGTTCCCACGTCGTTAGTTGGTAGTAATGGCATCGTCAGATAGCCGCTTGTCGTCGCATCTAATTCCGTTAGATTTCTTCTTGTGGAGTTACTTGAAATCTAAAGTCAGATATAGCGACTTTATAATAAAATGTATCCAACTGTTCAAAGATTTAATGGAAATATAAAGCGATATACGTTATGAAGCCATCAACAAGATAACATTTTTCAACATCTTTCTTAGTTATTTTCGATCTGCTTAAAGAAATATAAAAGATAGAGATAAAAATTGACATTACTTTTACTTTCATTAAACACAAATATCCACGAAACTGTTAAATTCTCGAAACTAATACGATTAATACAATTTAGTTTAAATTTTAATGCTCTTTATAATAAAAGCAATTGAAGATTTTAAGAAAATTCTTTCCATCGTAGCGACATCCTTATTTTTTACGTAATAACGTAACATTGTAATAGAAATCGAAGTCAATCACATTCTTTAACAACTGCTTTTTAGAAAATTCTTTGTCCGTTTCCGAAGCATTTAATCTGAGAGTTTTAAATGACACACCCTGTATAACTTAAAACTAAAGCTTCGCTTTGCAACGACATCCGGCTTCATCTTGTATTTATTAATAATTACTTTAATGCAAGAACTAAATTCTTGATATCAGCGTGTTTACCAACGGAAACCTCCCAATTCCGCTAATATAAACCATTATACTATAAGAAAAAGTACAATGTACTACATAAAAGTTTATGATATTTAATAGTAATGGAATTTGAAAAAACATGAAACATTAAAAAATAACATAAGCCATAATTATAGTTCTTCGAAAAGATATTTATGTTGATCTTTCGTACATGACGTGATTGGAAGCATTAAGCGTACTTTAAATTTATACTTACATAATATTTCCTAAATTATTTTTAATATTAGTACTTATTCATATTTATTGTGTAGATTTTAACAGCTACAATAATTCTAACTGCTTTAATAGCTTTTTATTATATCTGAATTGTATTAGACGTCATATCCTATACCTAGTACAAGGTGAAATGTGGGTAAGGTAAAAAATTCAACCACAGACTTCATTGCAAAAAAAAGTACTATTAAATAAGTGTATGAAACCAGAACCTTCAAAAACTGGGGTGCGGCAGTACATCACAAGTAACGTAATTGGTATTGCCAATTATTTATATCAAAAAGGAAAATAAAAATAGATTGTTCTTAATTGTAAAGCTATCGAACACAATAAATTCAATGCAATTATACAGAATTCATTTAAATATGCATCTTAAGAAAAGTGTTTTTTCCAGCAAGCAAAGGTTAGTACTTTAATTACTAAAAAGAGGACGTTTTGAAATAACACTGGCGAAGGCTCACGTTTAAAAGAAAAAAAAATCACCCCTCTACAAAGACCTTTCACCCTCTTACCAAAAGGAGATTAAATGGAGAAGGACAAAATATATTCACAAAGAATTCCCAACTACCTCTAAAAATAGCTTTCGAGGGTTAGTACTTTTTAATAACTTATGTAAGTATGACATACACAGTAGTGTTGGTAACGAAATTTTCATTATCATTCACGGTAGATCGTCCGCTTCATTATACAGCTTCAAGCAGTCTATTTCATTCATTACATGAATGAAGCGCTTGTCAGTGAAATAAATCTTTCATATTGCCTTCGCGAAAATAACCGTGTCAGAACGTGTTTGTATTTAAACAATTTACTATTTATTTCATCAATAACGTATTATTAATAAGCTATTTGTCTAAGAAGATAAACTGAAACCTATTATAAAAGCCATGCCATGAATGGAGCTACTTGCTCCTGCCTTTCACAAAATGTATCCGTTTACATCGTGAAAGCAACCTTAAGCAGTTGTTTCATTCATAACCTGGCTTCGCACTACGATATTTACTCATAGCTATACAGGCGAATGAAACTGTTTTCATCCGAACACTAATATACAGGTAGATATAAATGATCCTGGATGCCAGTAATTTTGCTTTACGCGCAAAAATCGGGTTTCCACTACCGTGCGAAGCTAGAGCGGAAGGGTTTGAGTGGGAGTTCGCTTAAATGCTTGATGGTGACATACTTGTGCAGCGTGGAACATCGATGCCTTTGTTTATACATGACCAGTTTTTTAGGGGTCCGGCGGTGAGAGACTGGTCCATGAGTTTCTTATGGATGAACTCAACAGCAGGGTAAGCGCACTTCAGTGCTTCTAGGCGCAGCTCTTCCTGCTGCCAATCGCAGTACGGGTACTTTACCCCACCTAATTCGAAGTACCACTGTGCAAGCAAAGCACTGCGGTCTAGACCAGTGAAGGTCGATAAAAGATCCCCTGATCAAGCTGTCGTGTGGTGGCTAATGGTTTGCACCTGGAAAACGCGCCGGTCGTAAAGTGACCTTCACATGTGACCGTCATAAAATGCTCCGAAAACAGTGGAGAGTCCGGACTTAACTGAACAGATCAAGAGGAGACAACCTCAAAGAAAAACTAACTCTAACGTGGCAAATTAGACCTATACGATGCGTGGCTGGATAGAAGACCAGTCTCCACTAGTGCAATCCCTCAATCCAGCGGTGTTGTACCTGTACCGATGGATGGATGGCACTTGGGGCAAAATTTATCACGAACGAAGCCTCTGGGAAAACAGGCGACCAAAATTTCGACCTCGTGCTCATACAGGAACCCTGGGTTTACAGGGGTCAAGGTAAGAGGTTTGGGAGGCAACGAATGTGAACTGGTATACAGTAGAAACTTACAAAAACTTACAAATACTGCTCTTAACCGACTTCTGTTTCAGAGACTTGATCGTAGTTAAAATAAGGTCAAGGGAAAAGGATGTGTCGAGGGATTTAATTATCGAACCGACATATCTTTCCGTTTATGACCTCGACCTAAAAAAAACGAGGGAAATAGTAGATCTGGTGGTGAGCAGCAGAGCTAGTGGGCGCAGCTCATCATCGGCTCTGATACAAATGCGCACCACTTGATCTGGGGAAGTACCAACAACAACCAACCAAGAGACAAATCTTTACTACAGTTTATTATGGCAAATAACTTGGACGTGCTAAATGTAGGCAAGAAACGTACTTTCATGAACTCAAGAAGAAAAGAGGTAATAGATATAGGGTTAACAACCAGTTATGTATGAAGCAACGTCGATTATTAGCATGTGTCTAATGAGGAGAGTAGCTCTGGTCACAGGCATATCACTTTTAAGTAGGGAGTCATTAGCCTTTACCGTAATCCCGAAGATCTGACTGGGAAGCTTAACACTGCACACTAGAGTCAATCTGAAAGAGATGCAGTGAAAGATAAGCAAAAAAATAGACCTAGAATTCGTAGCAGGGCAAATTCAAGACCGTATTATATCGGCATTCAACGATAATTGCCCCATGGTAAACAAGGGAGTTTCCAGGAATGTGCCCTGGTGGTACACACACATTTAAGTACAGAACGAACGTTGCAATTCCCATGATTTGATGCGACAAAACGCTCTTTATAGTTATTTATGAAGACAAACGGCATACTGGGGCCACGTCTTAGGTAAAGAAACAAAGAACATAAAAATTGTGTTTCCCATTCTTTGTAAGAAACACGTCCGCTTATGCTTAAAATATCCATGAACAATGTTTTTAGTTTTTCTGTGCTAGGTGAGTTAAATATTTTAACTCAATTAAACTCAGCCTATGAAAACGTAAAATTAGAATAACGAAAGAGTTGACAAAAATCGAATTGCATTAGACATAATCATAAATTGTATTCGATTTTGCGGTACACTAGAATTAGCCCTACGAGCACACCATGATTTATGGTTTAAAAATTTATTGAATCTTGGTAACATTTCCAAAGTTTTTAATTTAACATTTATGTCTTTGTGTACAGTGAAATACAAAAGTAACCAGCATGGCGGGAAGATAATACATTCAATATCGATCTTATATCATTTAGTATGTCAAAATACTATACATTTGTCGCTTAAGTGGTATTCCAAAAGAACATTTTTCCTCCTATTTTTTGCAAAAATATGAATTGACGAAGTATTACTAAAGGTTAAAACGACAACGTAAAACTGCCATTAAAATATGTTGACCAGTTTCATTGTTAGATTAGTATTTATATTGTTATAAAGCTTCTTATAGAGTGGTATTTTGTAAAAATTAAGAACATTCAAAAAATAACATAAATTAAACATTAAAATTGAATTTATTGTCGATTACAGTATAGGTAAGTCAATTTCCTGATTTTGTTGTGAATCGATATAGTTTTCTCATGGCGGGTTTCCAAGTCGGCATCTGTGTCTTTGTCCATTCCTCTAAATATTCATCTTTTAAATTACACCTTTAATGTTATAAACGCAAATAATGTGTACATAACAACCCACACATAAGTTAATTAAAAGTATAAAAATGATTATGTGTAGGTATATTTCTATTTTTGTTGCATTACGTATTGATATCCTGCATTTAAATCATGGTAATTAATAATCTACTAACTTTCAAAAACTAATTTAAATTTATTGATCTCTCAAATTATTTAATCTTACAATATCCAGGAAACATTCCTGAACACCCAGTTGCCAATTATAAAGTAAATATTTTACAGACCCATTTGCACAATCCGCATAACTTTTTTTTTTAATTAAATTTGTAAAATACGTATATAGCTACATATAATACAATCACGAAGATTAAGGTAATACTTCAATTATTTAAATGAAAGTTTACTTTCCATGTAAAAATTCTGTTTATAAGATCTAAGGTAGATATATTGTTCTTATTACGTAAACAAATATTCGCCGTGTTGCTACGCACTGACTGCATTTATAATTTCACACAAATCTTGAGCTTTTAGTTTCCTAATGCAGTTTAGTCTTATTAATTAAGCTGCGTTTCATTCATTACTCAACAATAGGCAGAAAAGTATTATTTCTAATCACGAAAAATACAGTCTTGGAGTATTCGAAAATCTAGGTCAGGGCACTTGCTAATCCTAATTACATTCTACATTTTTGCAGATAATTGCGTTAATAAAATTTGAAGGACGTGAGAAAAATTACCAAACTATGAAAATTGTTGACATTTTGGAACAATAATCGAATATAACAAGATATCACAAGTACCCCAATATTTCATTATGTGTACAAAAAATTAATCTATAATTATATTATAATTAAGTTTACATAAATGCTTTTTTATTTTTATTAACCTTTACCGGTTAATATGTTATATGAAAGCAATTTTCAAATAACTTCTAAATAAAGTAGTACTTTCGTCTCTCCACATTATTATTGCTAAATTACCACAGATATACATACTTGTAGCTAATTTGAAATGTAGAAGAAGGAATTAGTGAAAAATTTCTGCTATTAAAGATTATCTAAAATTATTCAGATAGAATTTGATTCCACTATAATAAGCTAAAATATAAAAAAATATTTAAATTAGTGCTTTCATGGCAATATTTTTACATACCCTTTTTTAAATTATTCTTCCTTGAAATCAATTTGCGCTGCTAAAGCGACAACTTCGCTAGCACAGGAATTGCAAACTTTCATTAAAACTTCCCAACTATATGGGATTAAATATTAAAAGGTTCGTACATGTGCGTTTACACTACAACCCTCATTATTTTCTCAGATTGCCTACACAAATCATTCTGAAGGATTCGCTCTCCTCCTATTTTCGTTCACACCCTTTTAAGCAACTGCAAAAGTTAAATTGCAACCTCTCGCGGCAATTTTCCACACTAATCTATTACAAGTAGTTTGTGAGAGTAGCAAAATATTTCTATCAAAATAAAACAAATTAACAATGTTGGGTAGAACAAACTTGATGTATAAATAACAAAATTATGTGCCAATGTCAACGTGCCTCTATAAATTAGAAAAATTGTCTTCTACAAAGAAATTTCTATAATTGGTTCAATTATTCTGAACATTAAATAATTAAAAATTAGCAGTAGCAATTAGTTTTATACATGCAGTCTTGTTGAGTTACAAAATACGTACAATTAATTACACATATAACATGAAGGTAACATCGAACAAGTATTGATTTTCTTCAAAAAAAGGGTGAAGGTCTTTTACTACCGTGTTTAACATATTTCTGTTAAAATAACTAATAACAATATGTTTTAGAAACACTTACTTAACACATAAGTATCAATATATTCTAAAATGTTTGCTTTTTTTTATTTGCATGATTTCTGTTGGTATTAACTCGTCAATTAAATTCTTTGTCGAAAATGTTAATTAGGGATATTAGAAAACAAGTAATTATGTGTTGTGACAGATTATATAATAAAATGCAAGGTAAGGAACGTTTATGAATTTCAAAAGGTAGCATTTAGTAGACATAATTCTTAAAAAACGTATTGCTTATATTTAGTAAGCCAAAATATAAATTAAAATATATTCTCCAGATACTTTATCACTTACATTTTTAAGTATTTTATTATAAATGGAATAGTTTAAAAAACTTATATTACAATATGATTGATTCATGTTTAGATATTTTCTTTTCATATCGCCTTAGTATCATGAGAATAAATGACCCAATATGTAGGTGGGCCTGCAAAAGCAATCTTTATTATAGCATTTTAAATTGAAATTCAACTTTCGTAAAAGTATATATCTCTCATCCACCAACACAGATGCTACATTAACTACGATTATTGTTAGGATATAGTGGGTATCCAATATCCAAGAAATTAAGGAATTCTCAATTGACCTGGACTTTGCATGTGTGTTACCTACACCTAAGTTACCCAATTTAAAATGTTTGGTAGCGATAGCATATAGAAGTTGTAAAGGAAATTTTAAAGTGTTTTCAGATAGATTAACCCAGACTTCAATGTAATTCTTCAATTGAAGTAAGACATTTGAAACCCTTAAAAGACTCTTCATTACACATAAATACATCGTGACGTATTCTTCTGCTGTCTACAACAAGCCTACGGTTTAAAAGCTTGTTTGGTGCAAGAACAAGCCACAGAACTGTTAAGTGGATTCCATAATTGTATTCCATTGTTATTAGACAAGCTGTACAGTGTATATCCGAAGCCATTTTCCATCTAAAATTCAATGTAACAAAGAGTGGCGTATAGCTCCTTATTGCACCAAGCTCCTCAATCTTATCTAGCTAGTAGCTACCCTCACGGCGAAGCAAAAGGTTCCCTTTAAGAATGGATCATAATTTAGATTTTTTAAATAAATAAATCACCTAAATAGTCTAAACTTACAATTTAAAAAATATTATTTTTAGATCACGAATATTGATACTAATTTTGATTTAATAGATAATGAGTACAATAAAATTAAACATTATTTAAAACCTAAATACGTCTCAAAAAATACATGATATTTATGAAGCCAAATAGCCCTAATAAAAAGTTTCAACATGATGTTGAAAATATCGCACGAGTAGCCCAATCTTCATTATTTCTCATAGGAACGCAGATGTTAAACATTCTTTTTTATGCTGTCAGTTATTAAAACAACAAAAAAATGGAAAAAAAGGCAAAATGTTGATTTCCTTTCGACTTTAAGGTGCGTCCACACGATCGGAGTTCGCCGAAATCCGAACGATAATTTGATGAACTCCTAGTCGTGTGGATGGGTAGTTTGGAGTTCGGCGAACTAGTCGGCAAAGTGTTCGTCTATTCCCGATCTGCGTTAGAAAATGGCGCACGTCAACGTGTACGGATGTTCGGCTCGAGGGAGTTCGTGCACCCGTCCACACATTCGGGAAGGTATTTAGAGTGAGAGAGAAAGCTGTTCATAGCTGTCTACCCAGCTCGTATAATTTTTAAACTATTTTTAATGACCATCATTGTAACAGCAGATAACATGTACAAATTTCTTTAAAACACGTACTTTTATCATTGTCATTGCAGCATATCGTGTTTGTATGTGTCAAAACAAACAGTTTTTCAGAAAGCTTTTTTTGACATATACTCTTTTACGATATTATGTAAATGCTTTGATATAAGTGTAAATAATCATCACTACATTAAATTGGTTCATTTCAAATAAATTAAAGAACTGTATTTTCATTACTTTAAAAGTATATAATACTGAAATAAATTAAATCAATAGAGTTATAATATTATTTTAAATATGATGAAGAGGTTACCAATCAAATTACTTTGAGTTTATGTGTATTGTTATAATAGGATTTGGCTTAAACGTGTATAATGTTCTTCTTATAAATAGAAAAATTAAAAAGTTGGATGATATTTATATATTAACAAATACCTATTTGCTAATAGGTACATGTTCACATACATAATACTAGGTCCATGATGTGAAAAAATAAATCATTTGAAAGAAATCATCCCTCGCTATCACGAATCGTATTTGAAAAAAATTGCTTAAAATATTTGGAATACTTTTTTCCTCACTTCTGCAATACGTGATAATAACATCCATCTGAAGGGATCCAGTATGTATTAATAAATAAATAAAAATAAAAATTAAATGTCACTATAGATAGTTCTAGTTGTCAATATTTTAATACGCTGCAGCTAATTTGCAAAGTTCTCTGTGTCCATAGTTCATATTGCTTTTCTGTCAACTTGCTGTCAACCCCAATCGCAATGACAGAAATACAAATATTTATAAATTGCGGTTAGGATTTTGAGCGAAACCGAAAAAGACTTTCAGTTATTCAATGGCCGCGTTCAGAGTACGAACATGATACATATCAGTAGCGATTTCCGCAACACAAAATGGCGACCGGTCCATTGTATGTTATTGATGTAGCGCAAATGTAACGGTACGTTTTGAGACGAATTGTCAACAGTTCCCAAACCGTTTGGGAACAGCTACGTAGCAGTTACGTACTCTAAACGCGGCCAATGACAGCGATCAAACCGTCTATAATTTCTGTACCAGCACAAACTTATCATATTCATGCATATTATCTAATGCTACCACACTAAACTCTCATGCCGAACGTTCGGCATTTTTCCATTTGTGCTCGGAGTTCGGAAAACCCCGAATCGTGTCAGCGGTCGCGTCATAGTATATACTATGTACTATTATCTGTCTATTTAGTGTTTTAACCAACGTCATCGATTTTGTCCGTATGAATCAAATCGATACTTCGGAGTAATTTAAAAACCGTATAAACAGGATATCTTATGCCCGGTTTTTCAGTATTAGTTTAAATTCGATTTTGAGTTTACGTTCGAATTTTACGTTCAAACCGTATTATACTACTGGTCACAACATTAATTGAACCTTGAACCGAACAAAAAAATGTTTTCATTTTGAGCGGAGTGTACGAAGCTTAAACTTTATTATCTCCCTCAAATTGAATATAACCATAATATAACTGTGATATAACCTTAAAATAATTGTTTGTGACATTTGATGTCAATCTGATGTTAACGCATTTACATTTTAATGACGCTATAGGTTAGATTTGATTACTGACATGTGCCATGATAGAAACCGGAAACGATGCACTATTTAAATATTGTACTTAAACAATGCAGTAATATGGCTATCTCTATCTGTCACATTCATGAAATTACTCCTTGTATCTTTTTCTGCGAGACAAGCGGAAACTTTGCTTCTTTTTTCAATAGCAATACTTGAACAAAATAGTCAAATCAGAAGATTGTCTTTACTTGTATGACATATCAATGACGTTGGTTAAAACACTAAATAGACAGATAGTATGTATATCCACTAGTTTCACATCGCCGGTAACTGGGTTTCAAACATGGCGCCAAGAAATTCGCGGTGTCGCATAGTTGGGTGAAATTGTAACTAAAACTATTTGAATTTTGTTTACAAGAAAAATCTAACCTACAAAGACGTTCCATTTTGTCATTTTGTTATAGGAGTGACATTGATGTTGTGCGATTTTCTGTCAATTGTCAGTCTGTTTGAGTATATAGCTTATTTTCGTACCCACTTTGCAATTATTAGTTGCAAATATAGCCGCCAAACGCGATCGCGAATTTCCATAAATTGATAGACAAAACATCAAAGGCACCGACACTTAGTGAAACTACAAGGTTTGTACTATGGTCGCGTTATTTTTTAAAAATTTGATCTTTGATTTGTAACCATCGAGTCCAAAAAAAAAAACAAGAATACTAAATTTCAACCTTTGAAAATGTTTTCAAGTTTTGGCCCCTCTCAACCCACTATGCGTAGGCGTAAAATTTATATCACTACTACAGACACTACAGTGTCTCAAATATGAGTAATGTTTGAGTGTTTCTAGACGGAGATGGAAAATAGTTATTTGTATCGCTAGGCCAGGAACTACAGTTTTGCGAGTATAAGTACGGTTTGTACACAAGTATGAAAACACGTAAAAGAGTTTCTGGCCATCTGATACACACTATTTTTAATGCCGACAAATCTTAATTTTGAATTGAAATAGAAAATATAGAATGCAAAAGGAATTTTGACGCTGGGGAATTGAAGTACAGGTTGGCATACATCTTACATACCTTGATATTTGACGTTTCCGCGAATCAGTCTTTTTCTGTAATTTTCTTTGCAGTATGATACTTATTTAACAATAATAAGTGCAATGGAGAAAACATTTCATGTTAGTAAGATTGCACAGTTATGACAGTTATGTAGTATGAATGACAGTTATTACACATCTGTCATATCGAATGTGTCATTAATTTTGCCGGAGATCGGTACTTTTCCGGCCGTTTTGAAGTAATGCAAACTGAGTTTGAACGAGGGCGCAATAGTTATTTATTTTGGTTAAGTAAGGACTATACTTCATTATACGCCGTTATTATAGCAAAAACAATGACATAATTTTCAAAGGATAATGTCGATTTTTAACCTTCTAATATAAATGCTGTAGTAATTTACTTTTAGCCATAGTTTGACAGTATCAAATAAAATTTTCTGTGATACACGTCCATATATGCAACTGATGGTATGTTACAAATCACTTACTGGTTTGTATCGTAATAATCATTTATGTTACAAGTCCCGTGAGTGACTTGTAACAGTACGAGTTAGATATTATGGACGAGGCGACGAAGGAGTCGTGTACAGAATATCTAAACGAGTACTGTTACAAGTACTACGGACGTGTATCGTATAAAATTTTATTTCAACTGTCAAACTATAGCTAAAAGTAAATTCCAACCAGACTACAACATTTATATTGAAAGTCAAAAAATTGCATTATCTTTTGAATATAATGTATCTTTTTTCCTATATAAAGGTCGTCGCTATTATATTAAAATCAATTTGATTATGTAAACAAATATACACAGGACAGCATGAAATAAATATAGCAAGGAACATGTAACCAAGAACGGACACTTATAATTAGAAAATTTTGTTAGCGCGGAACCGCCATCTTTTTGAATACTTCGTTAGCCAATAGGAAGTCGAGCACTCCCAAGCTCGGCTTTTGTCAAACAGTTCTTGACAGGACAGTCATTTAACGGTTTTGTCTGAGGTTATCACACACATACAAACGAATTAACAGCTGATGAGGAACATATGTCAACCCGACGGTAGCAAATTTTGAATGTGCTCGCAGAATCGTCATCTTTTTTAGTACTTTTTAGCATTTAGCCAATAGAAATAAATTAGCGGACTGAAGGTTAGGAATTTCTCCCCCGGGAAATTATTAAAGGTGCCGACGCTGAGTGTCCGTTCTTGTTAAGATATTCCTTGAGACCGAAAAATAGAGAGATTGAACGACATCTGTCATTATAATGTCATATTTTAAGCAATAGAAATTATGTATGAGAAATTGTCGCAGAGAATCGTATTCTACCTATAACTCTGTAATGGTTGCCTAACTTCAACCGCCTCATCAATTAATATTTTGCAACCGTTTCAGTTCTTTATCCAGTTGTTTATTCAACTCGCTAATTTATATGTTAAACATTCTAAGTACAACATAACAGCTATACCAAGCGTAACAGAATCATATAAAACCTTACATTGTGTTTTAATTAAATAAAATAACCCATAATGCGTTCTAGTTAACTTGTATTATACATGCCTTGCTAAAAATAAATTTTTAACGCCTTAATTACAACAAGATGCCTTGCAAATAATGTCGGTAATGGTTATTTCGGCTTTTCCGATTACCATATATATCGAGCTTGGGAAAAACAACAATTACTTAACCTTATCTCTATCTTAAAAGAAACATGACACAATATACACGCTTTAACTATAGTACCTAATTCATTAGATAGGTAGGTACCATAAAAAACAGCATAATTCCGCGAAGTAAAGAAAGATTAATGTTAAGATAAATCCAGACGCATATGTATCAAATTGTATAATATACTCGTCCTCATCTAAATAATGGAAAAAAAAGAGACCAGGTGGATGTATCAAGGTCCATCACGATCTTAAGAAGAAGCAAGTGCAACAGTAATATATAATTAATTTGAACCTACAATACTGATTCAGGGTCGATACACATTACTTTCAATTGTTCATCCTGTTATTTACCACACCTAAGCGGCAACTATGAACTCTGTTAAATAACAGACTATAAATAATGCGAGGAAAATGAATATAAACCCACAACACTTTCATATAACATTTCGCTGATGCCTTTTGGGTTAAGTTGGTGTTCATAAACTAGAATACCAAGGTTCGTTTAATTTAATTTTACAACATTTTGGGAGTATTTTCTTATATGAAATCAATATATTCAGGAGTACTTCGCAGAAGTTGATGAAGCCTCTAAGATAAATTCAATGTTGACAATGGGAAAATCCATGCGTTTTGGGACAATTCCCTTGCTTCCATTACTAAGAATTATAGTTTTACAGTGAATACTTTCATTTTTGATGTATAACAACGCTTGCAGAGTTATCTACCTTAGATAAGGAAACTTTTAATGTAGCTGCGTAGGTGCCTTAATGATAGGAAAAATACTCGATAAAAATTTGGCACATGTTTGTCATTTTGGATGCCACTAATTATTTACATACTTACTTACTTATCCGCAACCTCTTTTACTATAGGTGTAGAGGTGTCACTAATTAATTATTAAATTAATTAATGGGATACAATGATAGATATTGAGGATTTTTTTGGATTATACAGATATATACCTAATAATAATAGACAACCGAACTGATACCTCAGAAGTGCACAAAATCCCATGAAATATTTTAATACCTAATGCAGAATTTAGAAAGCGATCTTTTTTTTTCTACGTAAAATATTTCATTTTATTACCGATTGTTCATGAGTGATTAGAAAGAATAGGAAATCCTGGTTTACCCATATCACTACTTCTTGCACTAATCACTTGTTTGCACTTTTTTACGCTTCAAGGTAGGTATGATAATTTTTAGAAAAGTCTTACAACATTATACTGACTAACATACAATAGTTAATACATGCACATTTGAGGTTTATCCCCACCAGTCAAAAACCTCTAATTACACTTGCTGAAAAAGACAAGACAATTTGTACCAACAACGACAAACAATTATAATTTACAGCAAATCTTAGAGGTGAACTTGGAAAAATGTTTTGCAATAGAAAAAGGTTATTTGCTTTTAATGTGCAAATAATAGGAGTTTCAAATTTGAAAATACTTTATATTATGGCCTATATATTCAGTCTACACAAATTTCTAACCATACCGATCAAACGGAACTAAACCTGTACCCCTAGATAAGTAAATATGTTATAGTCCTGTATCTAATCACAAACGTCACAAATCAATTGCAAACTGTCAACAACAAATTTAAAACTTGCCTTGCCATTGTTGAACGTCAAAAGAAATGTTAAGCGGAAGTTCAGTGGACAAGATCCAAATCATAAAGCACAAAATCCAGCATTTTCAACACTGCGCGTGCAAGTTGGTTTCATATTACTATCAAAAGCTTTTCAAGGAAAAGCTCTTATATACTGAAAATAAAAATCCTTTAATTCTCGGAAGTACACAGTAAGAAATAGCGCCAGTGTTAATGTTCTTAGTGTTTGGGTTGATCAAATAGAGTTAAAATTGTAGTGTATTTATACACTTTGATTTAACACTAAAAAATGTTAGTGTGAAATAATTATACTAACAGGCTACTTAGTGCAATTCAACACTGGCAGAGTAATGTATATACTCTATCAGTGTAACAATAGTCAATTCTTTGGAGTGCATATTGTATTTCGCGTGCTGTAATAACACATGATTAGTTACGATGCGTTCTGATTGGCCAGAATAGTTGTAACGGTTTAGTGTTCAGTGCTTCAGTGGACAAGACCTACATATGTAGGTACATACATCAGACGCCAATACGCTATTCTAGTTAGGTTGTGTATTACATACGTGCTGCAGTAAAATAAAAGGTAAGTGATTGTCTATATATTATAAACAATACATTTATTTAGAATTGTATTATAGGAGGATATCATCAGAAAGGGCGAAAGTAAATAGGTCGAAATTCTTATCAATTTTCTGATTAATAAAGTGCCGCAGTGTTGAGTTACAGCATCGTCAGTATAAGAAAACCTGATAGCAAGGATGATAAAATGTTCCAACATGTTCAAAAAACTACTGTCGTATTTGTCGATTCGTTTAATTTCAATATGTGAGTTTATATTTACACTATATAAGTACTGTATATGTATAGAATTATTTTATGTCGGAGTAATTACGTTTTATCTCAACGAACACGGTCGTTGCTTTATTTATTAGTGAATAAGGAACTTAATTTACTTTCCTTCCGTTACAGTAGTATTGGTAAAACATTTAATAGAGAAACTTACCTCTTTCTAGAGTTAACAATCTCTGTTGATGTTGTTTAATGCACACTAGTAGTGGCCTTACGATCTACACTAAAAAATTAGATAAACACTAAGAAGCAGTAACATTCGCACTAGTAGTGATATACTATATTTACACTAAGGCATATTAAATATCCTCTAACTACTAACACTACTCTTAGTGTTAAAACAATTACACTATTTAGAGGGACCTCCATGAACTCTGCGTAGTGTAGTTCTAGTGTTACAAATTTCTTCCTGTGTATGTACCATTTATGCACATAAAAAAAAATCGAGTCAAATAAATATTTTTTAAAATCCATAATTTGACTCTGTGTGAGTTGTATTTAAAGGAAAAAAGAAGAAAAGAAGGTCTTGATCATCACAAAATTCTTTGCGATACATTAAAATTCTGTGCGATACATTAAAGAATTTTTTGAGGATCAAGCCCTTGTTTTCTTCCTTTTTCCTTTAAATATTTTTTAAGTAAGCAAATATTATTCGAAACTCTGTTTCTTTAGAGCGCACAGTTTGAAACCAAGAAATAAAAGGATGTTTCATTGGCTTAAGCTTTTAATAATCCTTTTTATCAATGCCTGCATGTGAGTTACTGATTTATGACAGTAATTTACCTATTCTTCTATCCTAGATGTTCATGAAAGCGGGTTCATAGGTTATATATGAACATCTTCATTTGGCGATTCCTAAGTTATAGATACGTTTTAATTATCGCTCTTTTGTACGTATCTCTAAAATGTGAAATTGTAAACAACGATTCAATAAAGTTACCAACTGAGATGAGATATTCCTGTATATGTATATAAATACGTTTAATAAAGCAAGTGTAACATCTTTCTTCTATATTTTAGGCACGCATATTACAAAACAATCAAGATACACAATCCAAAATTACAATAAACTCTACGTAAGCAATTAACGCTAATAATTATTACCACAGCTCAGATTTTGACAATTCCACGGTTCATTACACATTATTATCAGTTACTACTATTAAAACATTCCTCAATATACTTTCTTTAATGTCACGACACTGACATCTAGTAGAAAACTCGAAACCAATTATTCTTTAATAACAGAAAAAGTAGCTTTGCGAATATAGAAACTAATTATTGCGATGTGAGCGCAAGATAATTGGTTTAACTTTTTATTTCATACACACCACTTTTTGAGGGTACATTTGAATCAATGATGTTAGTTCTTTTCCTACAATTCAACACAAATATGTTGTGTAATTTGCAAATTTGGTTTACCTAGTTGTCATTTACGGGACTATAGTAATTCCTTATTATGAAAAAATACTGCGAAAGCAGTATTTGAGACTGGTTCTATTAATAAATTGTTCGGCTTAGTAAGGATATGCATATTCTTGGACCTTATAAATATTTTAATTCGTTGACAGATGTTTAGACGCGAGATTATTCAAATAAGGTCTATTTTGACATAATTGTAATTGTGAAATCATCTATTAAAAACCAGACGTTTTATGAGCAGCTCATTTATGGTAAACAGATTGGAATCTGTATTTCTAACTAATTCTACTAGGTATGTATTATTCTCGTGATTTTCCACTTCTTACTTCTTTATTATAATTTTAAAAAAAAATAGAAATAGTTTCATTACATTATTCTTGCATTTAAACACGTATAGGTATATTCTCTTCGGATGTTAACGTTAAAACTGACACATTACACCACGCACCCCGATACCACACTTACTTCTGTCAGCTTATTTTTATAATACTGTTGTAATACTGTCTATATTTTGCATCTTATGAATCGTCTTGAACGATAAGCTTAATGTAAATGATTTTTTTTATTGAGTTCCGTATTTTAAAGTTTCTCGAAAATTATTCAGGAGATGAGCACGTCGAAGATTATTAGATTTAGTCTGGCCGTAGCGCTTAATGTGACAGCAATGTGAACCGTCATTCAGAAACATCGAAATTACAAAATGCAATTATCCCAATATTTCCCTAATAATAAATAGTCATATATCAATTGTGTCTTAATTGAGAATTTTCAGCAATATTAACTTTTCTTTGATTAATTTGTTGAAACTTTATTCCTTAAAAAGAATACATAAATAATTTTGAAAATAGGTGGTTGTGTTTGTTTGTATATAATATACCGTATTCATAAAATCGTATGAGTAACAAAAAGAAATTAACTATATTTTTTTGAAAGAATAAACTTAGGTTATAATTTACTACCAAACGTATCAAACCAAATTGCCACTTAAATTATTGGTGGTAATGGTAAATTAATGTTTATTATCAATATGCAGTATTCCTTCTTGGTGCAGCAGAATTTTTGATAGGAAAAATAACGTGTGTTTTTCCCAAAAACCTATTTTACTAAAATAATAGGGCGTTTTTATCAATATTTGAAACTTAAAACTTATACTTCTTGTTATTCCTTATTAATGTATTAAATTATTATATTTAATTCATTCTTCTAATTTAACACGAACGTAACTAAAATGTCTATTGTAAACTACATAATTTAAACTTTAAACTATTAAATAATTTATCAATTCATTTTTCTTTTAATTTATGAAGCATTTTGTTCGGTGAGATGTATTTAAATGCTACTAAATATCATTAAACAAGAATAAAACAAAATATTTTGTTATCTATATATGTATATCTTATAGTACATGCCTTAAGGGTAACAATGGCCAAACCACAAACGTGTGCGGCGATATATGATGTAATACCCACTTTTTATTAAAAATAAATAGCAATATACTAAAAACAACATAATCCAATAGAAGCCTTTGATATGCGCACCATAATTATTTAGATTACTAGTATGTTTATATTTTGTTACCTGTATTTTGGGATACTATATAATACCACAATCACAGAAAAGATTCTGTCACTAACTGTGTCCTGTATATCTCCTAGATTTGATTAAAAAATTACAAATACAACAGCGGTGCAACCAGAAAAAATAATTACCTTAAGTACAGTACCCACTTGCCATATCTACGTTTACTTTTACTTTAACAATTTCGGGTTACAAATGTTTGTTTTTATTAATGAAAAGGCATACAGAAAGATAAAAAGTTCGCCCAAGTAACATGAGCCGTACTGTGGCCGTACTGAGAGATGACCATGGGAACAATGCGAATCATCACGTACAGCTGATACGAGGAATACCAACGTTGTCTTTTTTACATACAGTTTAATTCAGTCGTTTGTAGACACAGAATAGTTTGTTTTTTTTGAATTTGCGTCAATAAAAGCTTTTGTTTTAAAAATCTTAACTCGAATCGAATCATTTATTTGCGCAGTCAGTAGGATATTCCTACAAGTTTTATTGAAAAATTTGGTGTGTTTCAACGCTTTAAGAAACCCTGAAAGTTTAGGAAAAAGACGCAAGAGGACCGAGTATTAGAGAAACACAGACAGGTCACGGCACTTTATCGAGCAAAGTGGATCGCTGGTTTCGCTGAATCTAATATTCCAACGTCCGAAGCACGAAGAACAGCTTTGCCTTCCCAGACGAAAGGTAGGTGCTATTTCTGTTAGGTACGGCTCCCTGTAACTATTCAAGTTATTTCGTTAATTGAAAACATATCCATGTCGATATCCCAATTTTCCTTGAAAGTGACAATCTGTCATTACCTTTTAATTGGTAAAACCGAAAAACACGAAACTGGACGATTTAGTCGAAAGCTTCCAACCTTAGATTTAGAGATGAATTACCATTGTTCAAGATAGAATAGACGCAATACCAACATTTGGCGGAACCGAGCGGTATAGAATTGTTTATAAATTCATGCGATCAGATATGTACGAAATTCTGCGCAAATGCGGACGTAAAGAATGTATTTTTCAAACAATATTAGGCAGATTTAAGAGATAGGGCAAAAACTTAATTTTATCAAGAAATGATTAAATACGTGGGAAGTGTAAAAGATGCTATTTATAATTTTTTTCGGACAAAAGAGATTTTGGCAACTAGTACAAGAATTTCGAATACAAAAATTCACCCAAAAGAAAATAATATCATTTGGTCACAGATTACAAGATTTATTATCCAAACTTAACACTAAATTAGCGCAAACACCAGGTATAGAACATAAACCGCAAAGAGCAGTTATTTATGCGCAACTGCCTTAGAAGTATATTTATTAATATTGCCAGAAGACATTCAAGTCCACGTCAACCCTTAAACCTACATCACTAGAAGAAGCTATAGGATACGTGCAAGACGCAGAAATTTTAAAATCCGATCGAACGCTTTAAAATCAGTCAAAACAACAAATCCTTCACACGATAATAAGAACCTTCGCAGTATATAAACCAATTCCCTATCAACCACGACCAAATTATTATCCAGGACAACATTATCAGAATCCTGTACAACAACATCAATTTACACCCTATCAACCTCTTTTCAGAGGTCCTATACAAATATCCTAAACCAGTATTAATCCACCTTCTAAACAATTCACAAACAAACAAGTATTTGGCTCACAACGTAACGTATGGCACCAGGACAAAATAACAATTCCATCATCAGAACCAACCCCGATGTCAGAATTTCCACAGCAGTCGCTAAACCTCTAAATTATTAACGAATTAAACAAACACAGAAGACGAGAGGATTACCAATCACAGAACTGATATTTAATGAGAAATGGACTATGGTATATGCCAATAGAACATCACCACATGAATTTCAATAACGTCCTGAAAGAACGAACGAACAAGAGGAGGATTTTCGTTTGCCTGCCTCACAGGAGAACTCAACAGATTAGCAATGAATGAATTACGTTATATTCAAATTCAAAATCCACCATTAAAACTTCTTATAGATACAGGAAGTCAATATCGATGATTGATCCCGAAATTGTTCACAAATGTTATCCTAAAATATGGTAAATGAAACATTAGAAGTAAGAACGGCTAACGGTACTGTTTTAATAAATAAATGTGCTATGATTCCTTGTTTTAATGAATTAAGAGCTAACGGCTTTAAAATGTTAATGTTTATTTTCATAATTTTTATGACGTATATAGGCTTAGAGGATCTAAGATCTATGCAATTTAATTATAAATTTAATAAAGGCCACTTTAATCGAGACAACTATGAAATTCCAACTGAAATTTAAGAAATATGACACTATCCACAATTCTGCTAATTAAAATATTAAGAAAAGTATCTGTAATTATATTGAAGGAGAAGTATTAATAGAAAATTTTACACAAAACAGTATTTATATTCCTAATTGTATAACATACGCAAAAAATGGCGAAGCATTAATTGAAATGCAAAATTGGTCAGAAACAGAAACAGAATCCAATTGAAACTTTATCAACAATTCCTCTCGATAACTTTCACATTTTTCATTATCAGGTTAATGAATCTGAAACAATGAAACGTTTAAATAATATTTAAGAATCAATCATTTAAATAATGGAGAAAGATCTCGTATTTTGCATCTTTGTAAAAATACGTTGATATTTTTAAGAAACCCGAAGATAAATTGAGTTGCAACAGTAATGTTCAACACGAAATTAAAGTGAAAGATAATAATCCAATTTTTCAACGCGCAAGACGATTTCTCATGCAATCAAACAAGAAATTAAAATCATATTGATAAACTTTTAGAGGATAATATATTACCCGAGTCAAAGCCCTTGGGGATCACCTGTAAATTTGGTAAGTAAAAAATTAGATGCATCCGGAATAAAGAAAACTAGATTAGTTATTGACTACCGCGCTATTAACGAAAAGACAGTAGACGATCGATATCCAATCCTAATATCGAAGATATTTTAGATAAACTTGGCAGATGTCAATATTTTACTACCCTTGACTTAGCATCCGGTTATCATCAAATACAAATGCATCCGGAATCAATCGCTAAACAGCTTTCAATACCGAACACGGACACTATGAATTTTTGAGAATGCATTTGGTTTAAAGAATAGTCCGGGACATTTCAACGAGTAATGGACGATATTTTAAAAGGTTTATTAATTCATTTTGCTTAGTATATTTAGACGATATAATTATATTCTCACCTTCTTTAGAGGAACATATGAAACACTTGAAATTAGTTTTTGAAAGGTTACGAAATGCGAACTTAAAATTGCAAATAGATAAATGTGAGTTCTTAAGAAAGAAACAGAATATTTAGGTCACATTATAAACACCGAAGGTATAAAACCAATCCAAGAAAGATAGAAGTTATTAAACAATTCCCTATACCGAATACGCAAGAGAACATTAAATCATTTCTAGGCTTATTAGGCTATTACAGAAAATTATATAAATTTTGCCAAAATTACTAAACCCTTAACAAAATGTTTACGTAAAGGAGAATCAGTAAAACATACCCGAATTTATAGATGCATTTGAAAATGTAAAACTTTATTATGCAATGACCCTGTTTTAAAATATCTGATTTCAAAACAATTTGAATTAACAACTGACGCTCGAATTTTGCAATAGGCGCAATTTTATCTCAAGATAATCACCCAATAGCGTACGCATCGCGAACGTTAAATCCAGCAGAAACAAATTACTCGACTATCGAAAAAGAAATGCTTGCAATTGTGTGGGCATGTAAACATTTCCGACCGTACTTATATGGTACAAAATTTATAATCAAAACAGACCATAAACCATTACAATGGTTATTTTCTATAAAGATCCCAATTCACGTTTAACACGATGGCGATTAAACCATGCGAATCGATTATGAAATACAGTATAAAAAAGGAAAATTAAATCAAGCGACCCATTATCACGATTAAATTAAAGAACAGAAATTATGTAAATACAATTGATAATGATTCAAATCTTTATTGGTTCAAACCGATGACGAAATTGATCAAATATTATAGACGAATTAAATGAAGTTTTAAAGATTTACCACTTGAAACAAACCTGATCCAATTCACAGTCAGTTATTCAGAATAAGTGACGAAAATGAAAGTAATACAGACAACACTATCCATTCAGTAACGGTGAGTAGAAATTTCATTCCATATTCGGAAAAATATTAAATATCGCAGATCATCAAATTATATTAGACGCAACGCATAATACGACAATCCTATACTAAGAACAATTAAAGTGTTTGATAAAATAGAATTTCTCTAACATTACCTTTAACACTTATAGAGAAAATATTGTAAAAGCTTTAAAAGAATGTTTAGTAACGATAAAAAGAATGTTATTTACTTTAAACACAAAAATATAGAAAGAGAAATTATTCAAATTATTCAAGAATCATTTACTAAATTAAAAGTAGAAATTTCAAATAAAATTGTAGAAGATATTGAAGATAAAGATGACAACAAGTTAAAATTAAATATTATCATGAACGAAAACATCACATCGAGGTATTAACGAAGTATATCATCATTAAAGAGGATACTATTGGCCAAACTTAGAAAAATCAATTAGTACCTATATTAATAATTGCGAAATATGTCAATTAGCAAAGTATGATCGAGCTCCTCAAACTCAACCAATTTCTCATACTTATACCCCTAAGAACCTTTTGAACAACTGCATATAGATTTATTATTTATGAATAATAGAATAATACTAACGTTATTGATCATTTTTCAAAATACGCCCAGGCATATTTAATATCGGATAAAAATTCGAATACCATAGTAAACGGTATATAAAAATTTACAAGTCACCACGGATTCAAGAATTATAATTGCAGACTCTGGTAAAGAGTTCGACAATATTTTACTAAAAGAATTTGTAAATTACATAAATCAAATTACATATTACATCAGTAGGTAACTCAAAATCAAATGGAATTGTAGAACGATTTCATAATACTTTAGCAGAATCAATTAGATGCAGATTATTAGAAGACGATATGCATCTTTCGAAAATCATTAGTGAATGCTATATTAAGTTACAATAATAGTATACATTCGAGTACTAAATTTACTCCTTTCGAAGTCATAAACGGCATTCAGAAACGAATTTACCTTTTGATTTAACTGAAGAACGTATCACACAAAATTTATTAATAATAGAGCTGAGCAAATCAAAGCAATTAACAAAGAAATTTATAATAATTTAGAAAAGAATAAAGAAAGAATTTGTGAAAAGTAAATGTAGATAGAACGAAATAGATATGTATAGAAGAGCAACAATCAGTTTACGTTAAAAAGAAATTTAGGAACAATTAAAGCCGAAATTTAGTAAAGAAAAAGTACCAAAGTAAATCAAAAAACTATCGAAACGCAAAAAGTTATAAATTATCAAAAGATGTTATTAAAAAGAAAAAAAATTTATTAAGAAATCTTTTGTTGCAGGATGAAACCAATGGACATCCTAATATTAGTGGTGCTGAAATAATAACCAGCCAACTACAAGTGAAGCAAATTAACAACTTCATTTTACCATATAAATAGCGAAGCAGATTAATACAAAGCGTCACATTTTCATGTATAAATCGAAGCTGAAAATTTATTTAAAAATGTTAATATATTAATGGAACAATTAAAAAAGGTCAATGATACACTAATAGTAAAGTCAAACCCCAGTATCTACATTAGGGTAAGATATACTAAAAATTCTAAATTTTACACGGCAATTAAACGAAGGTCAATTAAAATCAAATATTCATTAATCGCAGACCGTTCGTAGTATTAGTCAAGTTAAAATAAACTTGAAACTATATTTCCTGAATTTATAAGAAATAAGAGATCACCATTAAATATTGTCGGCAACGCAGCCAATTGGTTATTTGGAATAATGGATAACGAAAAAAGAATCGAATTGTGCCGCATTGGAACAATTGTATACAAATCAAGAAAATCTACGAAAACACAGGAATGTAGTATGTCGATTATAAATCGATGCAAACCGATTAACGATACGTTTAAAGAAGTACAAGATAATCAAATGATTATTAGCAAAGAATCAATTCATTGACTACAATTTGGAACAAATAGAATTTCTCTCGAAATGGTAAAGACGCTAATGAACTCATAATGCAAAACACTAACATAATGTTAAACATTTAATAGAAGTTCCAGATGCTATTATATTTTCAAGCATGAATAAAGTGCATCCATCTATTTAACCGCAAATGAAATAAGGGAGATCAATTACCAATTAAATCCCTATATAATCCTAATCAATTATTAGTTTTAAGAATACATTTAATTATTATATGTATTTTTAGTATCCAAAACTACATCAGTAGTAAGAAGTTATCTTTAGAATACTGTGTCCTATATTATACGAATCCATATAAACCTTTATCATATTTATGCTATTCCTATAATAAACAAATATTCCTATTGCCCAGCCGTATTTGTTAACTGCAAATAGTACCTATGCTTTGGAGACACATTATGTCCCAATTAGAAGATGTCTACATATGTGGAGAAGAACATTGCCTCACGACGACAGCTGTTTATTGAATCTAATGAAGAATAGTGATACATGTGAAAAATAAGTGTATATTTAAGATACATTAGTACAACAAATTGGACAAGCAGAATTATTGATTTATACACCTAACAAAATTAAGCTAACTTATAATTGTAGTGAAATAGGTATCTGGAAATAGTTGGCAACGTAATTATTAAAATTAAAACCAACTGTATAATTCAAATAAATAATGAAAAATTCTATTTCCAAAAAGAACTTATTAAGGTCAAATATTTAATTTACCAAATATAGATGCAAGTATTTTATGATGTAAAAGAAACGAATTCAATTCATTTAAATAAAATTAACGTAATACTATAATAAGATAATGATGATATCAAGAATTTGAAATTGCACATCTAGAAAAGATTGTCAATAATAACTCAAAAATAAATTACCTTGTTATTGGTATTGTAATTGTATAATTTTTTGTAATAAGTTTCAAATATTGTAAGTATTTACTGTATAAAAGATTTAGGAAAGCATTCAGGAATTCAACGGTTCTTTCCGACGTTAGCCGTCAAGATCCTTTCTAAGCGGGGAGGAGTAACATGAGCCGTACTGTGGCCGTACTGAGAGATGACCATGGGAACAATGCGAATCATCACGTACAGCTGATAAGAAGAATACCACATTGTCTTTATTTTACATACAGTTTAATTCAGTCGTATTGTAGAACAGGAAGTTTTGTTTCTTTTTGTAATTTGCGTTCAATAAAGTTTGTTTTTTTTAAAATTCTTAACTCGAATCGAATCATTTATTCCCATAAGGTATACGTTTAAACGCCGGTATTTTTTATTACATAAGGTTAGGTAGAACAACCATTTTTTTTATATGTTTCTTTATGATTTTTTTTTTTTGTATTGAACTACAAGTTTTAAGCTTGCCTTTACACTGCTAGTAGTAACTAGAGTTGGGCAAATTTTCGGGCGCGGCAGGGTATTTCAGAACGTGCGCTCCCAATTCATGTACTCTAATAAAGCAGATGAATCGTAGAGTTGCAAGTCAGTAACAACAGTGCCCCGTTTTTTCTTATAAAATGTAAAAAAAAATTATCTAAATATGTAGTGATATAGAATGCGAATGCATCGCAAGGTGGCCTGTTTGTTCGCCTGCTTTGTCCGATTTTTTGTCCCCATGGAAATTTGCACAACTCTATTTACATGTCGTGTTTATAAATACAACATACTAAATTACAATAATACGATTAATCTGCTTTATTTAAATTACATTATTTGAGGCCCGAGTCGGCAATATGTATTGCTCGCCGGACAATTGGCCCAACTCTAGTAATAACAATCAGACAAATTTCTTCGACCACATGTGCGTTCCGGTAAAAAATCGTAGCAACTTAAATCCATGTTGACGATGCAAACTATGTGTATAATGGGATTAGGTTAGATTAGATTAGATCAAGATTGGGTGGGTCACATACCTGTTTCACCGCAATCTTTTCAGATCTATTGCGATCTCCTTTTTCCTAAAGAGATCTCTCATTTTGCTCTCTTAATTAGGCCCACTCATCTTTCAGAGCGGCTCGCTTTATGTAGCGTATTAGTTACGCGTTCTCCACGCCCATTAACGTAACTTGTCCTTGCAAATCGTCGCATTAGCCTAGTAGTAAACTGCGCGTTCCTCCTTTGGCAGAATTTGTAAGTAGCGTCTTGTATGTTACAGGTCTTTAGTTGAAGCCTCTACTTCTTTAGAATCTTTGGTTTATTTCTAGCCTAGTGACTTTTACTACTCTCTCTTTGACTCATTATGCATCCATTCATCAATGCATTTTTAATTTGCAATATTGTATTGCCAAGAGAAGGGTCGGCTCCAACAATGACCTTGACCAGTATGCTGGCACATCATTAGCCGTCTCGTTTACCTTCACACCTGAGTGGCTGGGAACAGGTCAATATTATTGATTTCTTAAGCCATTCCAAGCACTGGTTCTAAATCGCTTCAAATAACTCAAATTTTTGATCTCGTAACACATAATCAGGAGTCTATAACAAATGCTTTCTTTTAGTTTTGCAAACATTTATATTAAGAAATCTTTGTATGAGTATTGTAATTCCCGTTCCCGTTTGTGTCCCATTGCTTTTAACAAAATACCAGACCTAATTTTATTGTTTAATTGCGTAAGAGTATTTTTGGTGGGACTGCATCACCGTATTTACGGGTCTGTTTTTTTTCCAAAATTATCTCGTATCCTGATTGGCCTATTTTTGTGAATATAATATAAATAATTTATTCAATATAGACACAGAAAAATTCTTTATACTATTATAAATACTATTGGTAAATAAAATACATTTGTGTTAAATTTACTGACATTTTAGCAATTAAACTCAAGGTGTGGGTTACACATATCATATTAATTAATCCGTAAATAATATCATTTTAATAATTTGAAAAGCTGTTGCCTTTGTTTTGTTTTCAATTCAAATCAAAAAAGAAACGAAACACGTAAAAATTAGAACATTATAGGAAAAATTTCCGATAGTTTCAGTATATATTTTTTCGTTAGACGTTTGTGCAGTTCTTTAAATTCTTAGTGTTTTTGTTTTTTATATTGACCAGATATTTGAAACAATTATCAAATGAAAACAAATAAAGTAAAGTTGATGATGTATAACTGTAGAAATAAAATTTAATAAAAATGATGAAGAAAAACATAAGGTAAAAATATAATAAATTCACTTTTCCCAAGTAGCACGTAGATTCTGAGAATATTCCTACAATTTGTAAGAATATACGTAAATATTCAACTAAGAAATGTTATATTCCTATAACACTCTATTTAATAACTTCTAAAATATTTACACATAATCTCCTTGCAATATTTTTTATATGTTTTGTGAAAAGATTCGAGTAAAATTACTACATATTATATGACGTAGTCAGTCATAATGGAATCGGCAGTTGTATAGTCAGTTATATCTATATCAGATCTACACTAATGTATCACTTACAGGTTACGCTCTGGTTGTGTAATTGATTGTATCGAGGCATGTTATCTCTTTATATATCCTTTATAGGAACCACATGTACATGAGGAATGGAGGGTGGATATTTCATAACTTTCTAAACTTCAATTTCGACGCATCTAAAAAAGCACCTTTTTCCAGTTATGTTTATAACCTAATGTGACCATTAAATTGTCAAACATTATTGCAATTGGAAAACGTTCTTCAGTTTAAAAATATTGTGACAACGTTGTCTGATGATTTCGATGTACAGTCCTAATATATCTCTTGGTGAAGCAATTTTTCGAGACAAAAATGTTAAATGAACATATGCCCAAACTCTTTCGTAACTGAGGTGCAAGCACTTGAAGTTTGAGGTACCCTATTAGGCAAAGACAAATAAAAAATTAAAATCATTTAAAAAGAGTTGCTTTATTGATGACTTGTTCGAATGTCGCTCATTGCCTTTACATATCGATCTTCTTAGATTGATGATCGTAGTTCTGCTAATAGTTTTGAGGTTCAGCACGAATAATTTCTGTGGCATTCATAAGCTTCTCAACAAGTTGCTCTCTAGTTTTCAGTATTTCTGCAACAACAATACTTTTCAGCTGCCCCCATAAAATATATGCGAGGATTTCAATCTGTGATCTGACAGTGCAAGCAAGGCTGCGCGTCTTCCAATCCAGCGTTTGTATAATATGATTAAGAAAGTCTGTTATTTGTCTACCAAAATGAGGAGGTGCGCCGTTGTGTTGTATTCACATTTTTTTATATTAAGAGGAATGTCATGCAGTAATGTGGAAGGTCATTTTCGAAAAAACGTAAATAATGGGTGGCGTGAGACGTTCTTCGATTATAAATGACCAATGAACAGTTCATCAATAATTGCACACCAAACATTCACTGAAAATCTTTGAGAATGGGATTCTTTAGTTTTTCCGTGGATTTCAAGTGCCCAACATTGTGAATTTCTGCTGTTTTTGATGCCGTTTTGGGTGAAGAAGGCTTCATCACCAAATAATATTTTCCGACAAAGCCTTCGATTCCTTCCTAGCCAGGACTAAATTTCTGTCTTGCGCCTAGTCGGCAGGTTTTAAAGGCTTATAGAGGTAAGGTATGGTACGGGTACAAACTGAAATTGTGTAAAGTTCTCCATACTCTCATGCCGGCTTACGTTAAGTCTGTTGGTTTTTTCTTCGGGACACTAGTAGAAGGTTCACCGTCAATCATATTAAGTATTGCTTCTTCTTGAGCAATTTGTTGTTGCACGGAACGTTTCAAAGTAGCAACAGAAAACTTGCCCTTAAACAGCGATGGACATTGCTAAAAACGGTTCTATAAGGCACTTTATGAGTGGGCAATTGCCGACGATATTCATCAACAGCCGTCCGTTACCAATTACACAGTCTATAACAAAATGAATGTCCTGCGTATTCATTCATTTCGAAAAAATTACATGGTTTATAGTTTTTTTAACAAATGGTGTAGCGTTTTTTTTTTTTTGCTCACGCCGTCATATAATCTTAGTAAATGGCACAGTAAAGCTCTTATCATTGTAATCAATTCCTCAAAGTTACATCTCATCATGCCTAGCAAGTTCATGCAGGTCTAATCATGATTTTCAATTTAGAATAGAGATTATGCGCTTCTTTCTATTAAAGTAGTCATTTTTTGTATTTGCTATTGAATCATTTAGATACCAGCAAGGACATTGGAATACGGATAGTTTCACTAGAACTCTAATAATGACTTTATGTGATGTAAGTACGCCACATAACTTAGTTGAGCAATGCTTGTGACCGAAAGCGCACACTGCGCCGCCCAGGCTTACTTCATTACAAACGACTGAAAGGTCAGGCATCACTGAGAGCAATGTCTTCTCTTAGAAACTCTCTTCGGGTTTCCACCCTTAGGGAATTAGGCTCCGTCCATTACTCATCTTGAGTGGCCAACAAGATTCTGCATCGGTTTTTTCGGGGAGCTGAAATCATCTTCGCACATGGTGTGTACTTAACGAGTGATGTGAAGTTCACCACCTCCTTTTCAAACAGAAATCTATAGCTGTAAAAATACTTTAAATCCACTGTGGACGGCTAATAATCTATTCCTAATCTGGGTATTTGGCATTCACTCATTAGGGAGGAAACAAGCACCCTACCTATCGAGAAAGGGTGCAGGTAGAACGTGCTAGTGGCGTGGTACCTATAAGAGCTACCCAGCAAATCAATTTCTGGGCGCAACAGAGATTGATCCAATATTGGAATAATTGTCTTGGCCTGATGTATGAGAAGATGTAGGCTGCATTTAAATTTATTGGCACTGAAGCACTACTTGAACATGACCGCAAAAGTGTCAAGGCAAGGTTTATACTTGTCAGATTGCAAGAGCCCATCAGGGATTGAATCTCGACGGGACTGAATACTTCTGCTGAAACGAGAATGTCCCATATTTCTGCCACTGTCCTGCCACTATAAAAATGTGGTTTTGGTCTGAGGAAGATTAACCTTTCCCTAGAAAACGTGAAAACAATTTTATTCAACAAGATTCTAAGCTACGTTAAGGAATTGGACATAATGAATTTTAAGATATCATTCGCTCTACAATAGGCCCTAGCGGCTTCAGTGGACAGGACGATTAATTAATTAATAAATTAACTTCCTTTATAGTACTAACTTTTCTGCAATGTTTGTAGCTCACATACGCTCAGTTTTATTCATTTCTTGATTTTAATGGTTCTAAAGGTGAAAGGGATTGGTTTACTGACAGCATCAAGGTTAGCTTCTTAAAACTTGGTCGTTAGATATTTCTTCATATTCTTTTACTGACAAATGAAAGTATTTTTAAATATAGTATATTTTGGTATATTTTGGAAATATTTTCCGAATTACAAAAAAAATGTACGATCAGACTGTAAGAAAAAAATGTTCAGTGTTTTAGTACCATTATCTTTTAATATTGTTGTACCCATGGTTTTCGATAGATAATTTAGTTCTACATTAAATGTTATAAAAAATATGCAGGCCATTTTCTTTAAGAAGAATTGTTTTTACGACTAACTATCAAGAAAATACGGAAAACCAGGTTTTGGTTGTGGGACATTGCATCCTGTATAATATTTTTTCCATTTTTTCATTTTCTTCTTAATGATAAGAACCTATATGTTTGATAGTTTTTCATTATACCTCTAATAACAGACACATTCCTTTAACACCCATAAACGTTTCCCTTACTTTTTTTCAGAAACGTGGCATAAGAGGGCTATTACGTTATAAAAGTTGTTTTTGTCCAATATCTTTCAGCAGAAAATTTTATAGTGTAATATCCGCCTAACACTAAAACGCTAACTGAGAAGTGAGATATTTTGGTGAAGGTTACTTGAAATGCCGAGTAATTTCTAAAAATGATTAAAAGATATATATTTCATCATTATTACAGTTTAACCATAACTCCAGTGTGACAAGTAGAATTGATAAGGTTGTTTTTCTTAAATATATCAGCTTAACCCCTTCAAAATCAAGGTACCATCACAAATTCAAGAAATTCGAGGATTCTTTAAATCACCCTGCATAGTTAACCTGCTTAAATTATCTCTTTTCCTCTTTCTTAATATCATCGCCACAAATTTGATAAATCTGCTTCCGGTTATATCTAGCAAATCCTTCTTTCGGCGGTTGAACAAAAAGTGCTGTCCTTGAACGATGCCGAGCGTCAAGTGAGGTCAAGTGACTCCAAATGAAATTAGTTCCAACGTCGTTTTTAATCTAGGCTAACTTTTAATTAATTTGTAGTGATGATTTTGTAAATTTTGAAACGACAGTTTATTGACAATTTACTTCTGCTACTTCTTACTTATTCCTATTATCCACATTAATAGCTTGGATTACACGTTACAGGATGAAATTTTGGTTGAATATTATTTAGATTAGGGTTAATATCAAACCAAAGCATCACGGGCAAAGCGGTCAAAAAATTTTATGCTAAAAGAAAAATGCGTTAAATTTATTAACTTCATCAGAGTCTACAATGAAATGTAATACATAAGATACTAACTTAAAATAATAAAATTGATAACCTTAGGTGGATCCAAATTTTAATGATAAATTAGACTCATGAAATCCAATAAAAGTAGTAAGTAAAAGGAATTCAAAAACTTCTCAACATGAAGTCAGGGTAAATATCAAAACTAGACTACTACACCCCGAATTTCCTATACCCATTTTCAACCGTATCTGAGATATTACGATTTCTGTGAAAATTTTTACGTTTACATTGTTGTACGTAATAGATAAATTTTCACTTGCTTTACGTGCTAGAGGTCGCCCATTTTAAATCCACCTACTACTAGCAGTGTTCCACCAAAACTTAGTAAAGTAAAAGGTCTCGCGGAATCATACTGCGTGTCTAAAATTAGGAACATATATCAAAGAATTTTGAAAATTGAAAAACTATTTGTTTCCCAATAAAACAGCCTGTATATTTTTATACAACAGTATAAACCTTCTTATAACAAGAAGGTATGGGAAGCCCTAGTTGCGATCGTCACAGAATTTTATGCTGAATTTAAAAATTTGATAATGTATAACATATATGAGGTTAATAAAATTTGCTATCAACAATTGTAAGACTTAAAGCTGAACTGGAATTTCTCTAGAAATTGAAGATCACAGTTATAGGGGCATACCTTAGAAAATAATAAAGCAGTTACATACGTATGTAAAAAATGAGAACAAGGACTTAAAACAGTGGCGGGAAAAAGGAGCTTCTTGACACATAAAAAGAAAATATAAATATATTATTGTGATTTCCAAAATAGATTTGCCTGGCTAATGTTTTTTTAAAAAATAAATAAAAACTTTAAAATTAAATCTGTTTTGCTTTACAGATACCTTCCTTTAGATCTTTACTTATATACACTACTTCACTAGATGGCTGGTTAAATTACCGTATATATCCGAGATATCTAGAGTTCACCACTGCAGATTATACGCACTAGTGATCTCCCCTCTTACTAATCAATGAGTAGTTTTTTTAGTAACAAATTAATGTATTTCTGCTTTTACTGTAATAATTAGGAGGAATTTTTCCCAAGAATTTTTTTTCTCCTCACGCAGGATTCGAATCCACATCCCCTCGTTTGCCGGACGAGCGCTTTACTAATTAAGCTAGTAGAGAGTGATGATTCGAGCGTTTAACTGAACATACGTCGATATTAGATCTTGAAAAGGCGGCAGGACGGCAAATATGCAAAGATTGCAAGTCTTTTTAGCAATTTATTTATATTATTTTTCCAGTTATGGGTACGTCGTCGAGATGGCTGCACATCTTGAGTCTCCTAAATTACTAACTTGTATATTATTTGTTTTTATTTTGTTAAATATGAATTTATAGTTTAATTTTTGGTCATTCAATCTATTAAATAAGTTTTTATTAATAAAACAGTGTAACTTTTAACAACATGTACAATTTATTAACAAATTTATTTCAAAAACATGTAAAGAGTTAGAGAACTCTTACCCAATATTAACTACCGTCCAGTATATTTTGGTTTCATAAATTCGCAAAATAACTTATCTCGTTATTATAAGAGAAAAAACCATCAACCACGTCTACCAACTTATACATATTAAAATTTCAATTTCAACTGTCATTTTGTAAATATGAAAAATAACCTCAGTGTGTTCGAATTACTTGATACCTGTTTACACAGAAATTTAAATAATAATTTAACACAATACCTCGAACATCACCTTGCATACACTGGAAAATACTTGAGAATGGAGTTCCCTCGCAGTGACAAACCAAAGATGTTGCAGAAAAGATCCAGATCAGAAGAACACCACATATATCCGAAAAATCCAATGGAAAGTCTCTTTCACAGCATCTCAAAGTGTACTCAATACAGCAGAGACATGTACAATTCCACAAATGGAAAATACCAAAAGTATGTTAAAACAGCAAATTTCTCCTAATGTTATAAAATCTTGACATTTCTTCCATATATCTTAGGCCGATGACGAATACATCAATTCATAAAGGAAATTATCTTCGATGTTGGATATACGGATATATATTACAGAAATATGATTTAATTCATTTGACTTCCCGAAAAATAAAATAGTTCTCAAAGAAGATTTTTAATCAACTTCGATATATCCACAAGGATACAAGCAAAGGCAATATAACTTTCGTTGCAACTTTTCACTGGTTGCCAGCACTACACCGAATCTAATTTGCGTTAGTTAAAACTTTCTGATCAATAACCAATTTTTATTGACAACTTGTTCCACTGTTTCCTTTTTTTACTTTTTGATGTTTTCTTGAGATACTTGACATTTTTTTGGCAATATATTTATTTCTATTATTTTCAGTGTCACTGCATTCTTCGGAAAACAAAATATTTATAAATATAAATTCTGTCAAATAACCATTTTCCAATATCCCGAACACGATGCTATATGGCGATATATAAGTACTTTGACTTGTTAGATAAGAACAGTTCCCTTTCATAACTTGTTTCGGCTCCAGTATACAGGGTGTATGAAAAAAAAAGTAAATTTTGCTTGGGTGTTAACTACATGACATATAAAACACAAACCCGCCGAAACCGGATTTCATCATTAAAAATTAAAAAAAAGTAAAATTTGGAGCCAAAATTTCTTTAGTCCGGGTCTGATGCATGGAAACGTTATGTTGAGCACCCGCTAAACGTGCTATTATGTATAAATACATTGCACTCATTTAGTATTATTCTTAATGGTATGCCGTAAGTTCATTTAACGTCATTCTGAATAAATAAAGGCCCTTGTAAAAATAGCAAAACTGAGGCATTTTAAATTTCTTCTTTTTATAGAATAATCATTCCTTATTTGTTAAGAGCATTCTACGTAAGTCTACAAAGTATTATATCCTGATAAGACGTTCGAGTTTCACCGGATGCGACTTCAGTAGTTTCAAAAAACGTAAATATTTTTCTTTTGCTTTGTCGAACCGCCTTTTTGTCGCGCAAAAATGAAGCTATACATTTCCGCGCTTTTGCCGATGCATCAAGCTTCGATTTTCTTTATATGAAATCATGATGGTCCTGAAAAGGATCGTTTCTTCGAGACGGGAAGAATTTAAATAAAATGTTCGAAGTGGCTTGCACTCCAAGCGGCGATCCACACTGAATGACAGTGGTATGTGCACAGTAAGAAATAGCGCCAGAGTTAATGTTCTTAGTGTTAGGGTTGATCAAATAGAGTTAAAATTGTAGTGTATTTATACACTTTGATTTAACACTAAAAAGTTTTTAGTATGAAATAATTACACTAACCGCCTACTTAGTGCAATTCAACACTGGCAGAGTAAAGTATATACTCTATCAGTGTAACAATAGTAAATTCTTTGGAGGGCATATTGTATTTCGCGCGCTGTAATAACACATGATCAGTGACGATGCGTTCTGATTGGCCAGAATAGTTGTAACGGTTTAGTGTTCAGTGCTTCAGTGAACAAGACCTACATATGTAGGTACATCAGCCGCCAATACGCTATTCTAGTTAGGTTACGTATTACATACGTGCTGCAGTAAAAAAAAAAGTAAGTGATTGTCTATATATTATAAACAATACATTTATTTAGAATTGTATTATAGGAGAATACCATCAGAAAGAGAGATAATAGTGAAGTAAATAGGTCTAGATTCTTATCAATTTTCTGATTAATAAGTGCCGCAGTGTTGAGTTACTGCATCGTCAGTAGAAGAGCGCCTGATGGTAGCAAGGATGATAAGATGTTCAACATGTTCAAAAATCTACTTTCGTGTTTTGTCGATTCGTTTAATTTCAATATTTGAGTTTATTTTTATACTATATAAGTACTGTATATGTATAGAATTATTTTATGTCGGAGTAATTACGTTTTATCTCAACGAACACGCTCGTTGCTTTATTTATTAGTGAATAAGGAACTTAATTTACTTTCCTTCCGTTACAGTAGTATTGGTAAAACATTTAATAGAGAAACTTACCTCTTTCTAGAGTTAACAATCTCTGTTGATGTTGTTTAATGCACACTAGTAGTGGCCTTACGATCTACACTAAAAAATTAGATAAACACTAAGAAGCAGTAACATTCGCACTAGTAGTGATATACTATATTTACACTAAGGCATATTAAATATCTTCTAACCACTAACACTACTCTTAGTAAAAAAAATTACACTATTTAAAGGAACCTCCATGAACTCGGCGTAGTGTAGTTCTAGTGTTACAAATTTCTTACTGTGTGGGGGTATATTAGGGACAGCATTTAGGTTGGGCACAGGTGCGGCTCTAGCCCATGGCATTTACAAAATATTTTTTACCCGTTAATGCTTACAGATAGACCCCCTGTGCATTAAGATTTTTTGATCGTATATGATTACAGCTGCTACATATTATTATATTTAACTTTATATCTGATACACCCTGTATATTAACAGTTAAACACGCTGTATTGCCATAATGCTTAACTGAGAAATAACAAACCTCTACATCATATTATGAACACTTCATTATGCTTGCTCTAACTTTTAAAGTAGCTGACTTGGTACCCGGAATACCATACTTAAAGCATTTCCACTTTACACACATATACTTATATTAGTTTTCACTTCGTTCAGCAATCATCATAATATTATCTCTAAAATATTCCAAAACCGAGGAAAATGTTATAACATATTTTGCGGCCACTAAAATATATAAATTTTCAAAAGTGTAATGAAGAAACTTACTTTCAATTGCTAATGAACAATACATTAATACAAATTCAGTTAAAACGGCAGGAGGTTATATCACACACAAATCCTTCTAAAACGGCATGATCATTTACGCCTGTTTCTTAATTCAACTCATAATTAATATTCTGAACAATTAAACGTAGCAAATTTTTGTTTCTTATTTGTTTTCAACGCCGGAATTTGTTGCGGAAACAATGAAAAACATTTAAGAATATTTCCGAAAACAAGCAATAGAAACAAGAAATTTCCTAATGTTGCTTCAATGGAAATGTAGCTCACAAATAAAGGCAAAACATATAAGTTTTAATCCAAAAAACCAAATTCAAACTTAAACAAATCATACCGTGAATGGATCGTCCATATCACGATAAATGACTCATCAAGTAACAAATAATGATAAAACTGAGTATGAAATTGACCTCTATGAAACAGAGTTATAACAAAATCTTATAGAAGCAGGTACATTAAAAATAGACAAATAAATTGCTAAAATTGTATAATTGAACAGAAAATATTTTTTTTATAATATAAAGTTCAAGGCACAATCGAAGAAGATATCCTTTATAACCTTAATTATATTTTGAATAAATGATTGACTATAATTTACCATTAAATGAATTACTGTCCCTTACATGTTATTTGTTATGCTAAAGATCTACATCATGAATGTAAGTTTGTTAGTTATTAATAATAAATTTCTGCTTATGAAGAGCTATTATTACAGTTTTTATTCATTCATATATTATAGTATTTCAAAAAGTCCAATATTTACGTTGCACAATGAAGCGTATCCGCATGTTTTGTCAGATATGAGATCGATTGTGCGGTTTAATAGAGGTCAGGATAGTATTCACGTAGATCGTCCTATACCCGCTACTTTAGCTCCTATTGCATACGGTGTTCATCTATTATTATACTTGTTACATCACAGTCATGCAACAAATTGTATGCTTGTGATTTAGAACAGTTGCTTGTGGTGTGCATTGTACGATCCTAAATCAGACGCGGCTTCGTTAGAAAACTATTTGCAGCTACAACAAATTCCCATGCTATATCTATTTTTATAAATTTGAGCGTACACACTTTATTTATGAAAAGCTGAATAATTACAATCATCCTAACCCCGTGCTTCACCTGAAGGTACTACACGAGCCTACTTATTCTAAATGCTATATGGATTTCATAACAATTGAAATGTTCCTATTTTAACTAAATAATTTCCCTATGATTGCTAATAACAAAAATATAATAATTGAATAAATCCTGTTTGAATAGTGTTTGAATGGTGTAGATAATAAGATTAATAAAATATTACTGTTCTTTCCATTCACTTTAATTTGAAAAAAAAATACATGTTTCGGCGTGACGCCATCATAAGGTATGTTTGTGATATGTGTACCATGCTAAAAGGTATAATTTAACACTAATTCCGCCCACTAAAGAACATTCATTCATCATATTCAGTCATAACTACGTATTACCCTACTAACTATCTAAATATCATGCCGCAATCTATCTAGTTCTTTAGCAACATTACTAAAAAAATCTTCCCACCATTCGACCGACTCATTACACTATTTTCATCGTAAGAATCGTTGCACGTCATCGACAGAACTTTCAGAGTAGCAAATATAACGCAGTAAATTACCCGTTAACGCGCAGCATTAATATCATAGTAATATTCCTATTAGGTCCTAACGGTGCGATTCCGCGGCAGACGGCAGTCGGCAGAGGCAGATGCCCGACAACAAATGCAGTCGGGCTTCAGTTGCCGTGGTATAGATTCCGAAGCTGGCAGCAGGCACTGCAGTTACGTCGCGGCATTAATAACTTACGGTTGTACAGTTATCAATAATCAAATGCTGAAAGTTTTGTTGCAAGAAGAAGCAGAAACTTGTGACGACCTAAAAATGTGTGTCTGTTGCTTACACAACATATTACGAGGTGGTTATCTTGAAAACCAGCAGATTTCAAGATATCACCGCGATGAAGAAGAAATACCATCTCATAATATGATCCGAATGGCGAGTCCTCGCACCTTAAAGGTACGATTCCGAACACGACGGCACACGACAACTGCACTGCAATAGCAGCAGACGGTAGTACTTTCTAATGTTTATTGCATTACAAAGTATTGCCGTCTGCCGCTGCCACAGTGCAGTTGTCGCCTGCCGTCGTGTTCGGAATCGTACCTTAAATTAACTACTTTGTAACTAAGGGAACGTTGCCACGACGCGTGTTGTTTACATTACACTGTTGAAAATATTACGGTGTTGGCGTTAATTTTGCGCTAACCAAATATTTTAGTGTTGATTTTTCCAAACTTTGCCAGACGAGTTGACTACGCGTATTTAATAGAACAGAAATTACTAGAATTTCGTGTGAATTCTTTGTGCAGATATGAGGATTGACTATTTTTCTAGACATTCAGAAGCGTCAACCAATCAGAATTTTTCCCTCGGATAGAAATATACCCCACCTATTCTAATACAGTATTGCCACAGAATAGTAATATCCAGTAGTGTCAAGAAAGGGCATATTTGTATCTGTTTTTGAAAGCTGCGCGAGGCGCTCAATAATCGAATGCGCCGTAAATCGCTGCGGCAATATGGCGTTATTTGCATTTGTGCTGGCGTTTAACATATTTCTATAATTCATTTTTTATTATATTTATTGATACTAAGGCAGTTACGATTGCTGTTTGTTGTATGGAGATACAGTTCTAACTGTAGTTAGAGTAGTAGTAACTACAGTTCCATATCTGATTTACCTTCATTGGAAATTGTTAGGGTAAGTAAATTAGTCATTAAAACAATTTAATATCTTAACAATTACTTTTTGTTGTAGTGTTTCTTATTGTTACGTCTGTGTCTGGTGGCATTAAAAATTCTCCTGTTTCCAGTGCCCGACTCTTTTTATGGTAAGTGAATTTTCTACAAGCACTGCGATAACCTCAATTCTAACATAAGATTTTGTTCTAGCGTGGTTTTTTGTTACGTCTGCATTTGATTTGTGATAATAAAAGTTCTATTGTGCCCACCGACTCTTTACAGTGACTGGATTCTGTAAAATTGCTGCGATAACCTCATTTTGTAACATTATGTTTTTTTGCAGCACCGATTTTATCGAACATCTGTGTTTGATTCGTTGACGCTTGTAAATAAATATTTATGTGGAACATAGCGTATTTTTACAATTTATTATTAATGATAATAATTTATTTTCCGACAGGTAAAACCCAATTACAGGAAAAATACAATGTGTGCATCTGCAATGCATATTACACATGTGTAAATTATATAAAATAATTACAATAAATTCTTACGAGCGAGAGTAATGTAAATTATATGCAAACTCTGTAATGTAATTAAAACTATCGTTATGAATTCCACAAGCATCAGAGATTCTACATTCTATTGAAATACTTGCACATTAAAGAAATAGGGGAAGTACGTAGAACATTGGTCCGATGTGAAACACAGTAGAAGATTACATGGGAACAAGTGTGTATGCTTGCAATATTAAAATAAGTCTACTTGAAAGCCATGGCCCAATCAAGTTCTAACACAACAGGCAAAAATAAAATTTAACTAAGCTAACAATTCTCCATACATATAAAGTATTGAAATGGAAGTTATTTAAAAGAACAACATTTATCCTCAACTACTCAAAAGTAACCCTAAAAAAAAATAGTAATTATTTTTCTAAATGTATATTAATCAGTACCTACTACATTTTTATAATCTGTTCTCGGTTATTTTTAAATAGTTACATTATGTTACAGAAAAAAAAATGGTATTTAGATTTCAACTTCTTCCTGATTCTTCATCCTATTCTTTGTGACATTTGAATTAATATTTTTAATGATATAAAAATAAATTTATTTATTGACAGAAAGTAATATACTTATTGAGATAGCCTTTTTCTTTCCTCGAATTATCTAATTAAATAATCGATTTCAAATAATCTCATGAACAGAAAAAATAATTGTAGATTCTGAATTTTACATGGTTTTTTTTTAAATGCGACATTCTAATGGCATCGGGTTTATTTATGCACTATTATTATTTTTAATGGTTCTTATATTTTCTCATTTAAATTTAGACTTCAATGCCGCCATGATTTATCGAAGAAATGCACACTAATCGACAGCGCTCGGTCCGAGTCGTAAGTAAAAAATGCCGCTCTCATGCGCGTGGCAGGTTGCGCGAGAAAAACTTAGACTCACAAACTTCAAAGGTGCCGACAGCTCTTGACACTACTGCTTATATACTATACTGTGGTATTGCATTATACGCACCACCTGCATTGCACGTGTATCTGTTTTCGGGTTTGTTTCTCCGTATTAACATATCAAAAGAAACCATCAAATGTGACTGACTTGTGTGTTGTGTGTAACCTCGTGTTATTAAACGTTAATTCCAGTGGGCATAAAAAATTTCAACATCTTAGAGATGTACTGGGAACATCTATTTACGCAATTAGTTTAGATTTGAATCAAATAGCATAAACATTCACTTAATTTTATAATGGTTCTCAAAAAATCATTTTAAAATTGGTGCGTTTAGTTGAAACCAAAACTTGTGATGAGTGGTTTTGCATTATTTATAATTGAGAAAACGTTTAAAGAGAGAATATTATAGCACTAAGAAATAGGAGTTGCATATTAAAAAAGACGCTTGTGTTTAGAAAATGGTGTAAAACACCAATAGATCGCATTCATTTAGTTAAATAGCTAGTAAATTTGTCTAGTCTAGATCAAATAAAATGTGACTAGAAGTATTTTATATAATTTCACGTGTCAGTTGGACAAAATCACCCCTTAGCAATAGATAATACTTGACTATCTTTGCTCGTCAAATTTAAACTTCTATAGTTCTCGACAAAATAACACGAAAATAGTGTGGACCTCTCCCGTCTATTAAATTAGTCAAAAAAGTGTTAAAATTTTCAACAGTGTAGTTGCCATTGAGGTTATTGCCCATAGCGTCTCATTCTATTTTCCTCCGAGTTTTATTTGTTTCTGCTACCTTTCACTCGCGATTTCTAGAAAACAGTTATTTTCATAAATAACCCAATATACCAAAAGCGTTTCATAGTTGATGCAAATCGTTAATTGCATCATGTGTGCAAATTTTGAGGAAGAGCGAGACCTTTATTGTCTTTAAATGCTGTCCGCGAGGTAATATTTATTTTTTACTCATAAAAATGAGCAATATAATTAATTATGATATATTCTTCATAGAGAGCATCTAAATCCCTAGGATAAATATTGCTTCAGTTAGTAAAGTTTCTAGTGGTGTTAAAAAGAGAAACGAATTACATAGTTCTAAACCAAAACGTCAAAGGAGGAAACCAACAGTTAATTTTTTTGTTGAATGCGCTATCAGAAATGCTGTGTGTAATTCAATTACTTGATTTGATTAAAAATTAAGTGAAACATATCATAAAATCCTACGTAATCCACCATATCATTGGAGTATAGCAAAGAAATATTATGCTGATCATGTTGGAGATATACTATAATTGAAAATGCGAAATCAGTTTGGTTAGACGCTCTCAACATGATTACTCCAAATACAATACGCCTTACGTGTTAGTAGGAGGAAATACAGAAATGGGGGTACAGGGAAGTGACGATTGACCGGGAATATATCGGGTAATTTATCTATTTTATCTATGTTGGTGCGGAGAGTATTGACACTGAAGAATAAACTCGTCAGATTAGTCACAAAAGTTTCATTATCAAGATATGAAATTGTAATTATTATACCACTACTTGCTGGAAGTTTATTATTAAATTGTGATATAAAACGCGATCTATGTGTTTTCATTGGGTATAAGTAGTAAATATTTTAAGTATATGCTTTCGTATTGAATATTTGTTTCAATAAAGTGTTTACACTTATTAAAATGCTCATATTTATTTCCCAGTGTTGTGATACTTCTATTACAGTTTTGTTTTATTCCACCTAATACAAATGAAAGTTGCATTTCAATTTGCAATCTACTAGTTAAATATCTATAATAAGTAATTATTGTTTATAATGTTTTGAGGAAGTAACGGTTCACGCTACATAGAATGAAAATAGCACAAATAAAAATTCTATTGTGTAAATGCTAACAGTTTAAAAAACATTTAACATAACCAATATAACTTATCTATGACATAATCACAACTTTTTTTGTCAAACTGAAGTTTCTTTATGTGTTCACGTTTCATAACTGACAACATAGCGTCAACCTCATCAATCACCTGCAACGAATCTTATCGTGAAAATAGTATATCCTTAATATCTGTTTCGCGTACCGGCCAATTTAACCCCTTAGCTAATGCCCTAACTTCCGTACGCGACCGCCACTCATGAGTGAGTGGACATTCAAATAAGATATTCCCGGCTATATCTATCCCACCACATTCACAATGCGAATCATTAATCCTCCCCCTACATAAATATGATTTGAAACTACCGTGTCCTGTTATTAATTCTACCGCCTGCTACAACAAATTCACCCTCATTTCCATAAAATATGTAAGACTACCGATAAATTTCCTAATCCTTATTGCATATTACTGAAAATGGCGATACAATTTTAGGAAAAAATTCTGACACAATGATTGTATCAGTTAACAGCTGCAGTCGAATACTGAACAAAAATTGTTTTCGCCTTTATAGTCCCAGATTCATAAGCAAATATATAAAAGATAGAGATTTTATTTCTCGACTTGATTTGTGTGTTTGGTTTGAAGGTGAGCGAGAAGATAACAGAATATTTCCAACTCAAATTCTATGGTCAAACGAAGCTACTTTTATATCAAACGCTACCGTACGTTCTCAGAATTGCAGATGGTGAGCCTAACACAACTGTAATATCGTTATAGAATCTAGGCACCAATATTCGTTGAAAACTAACGTCTGGTGTGGTATTTTAAATAATAAAATAATTGGCGCATTTTTCTTTCGCTAAAACCTCAACTCGCAAAAGTACCTGCACTTCCTAAAAAATGAACTTGAAATAAAATATTAGATGCCTTTAAACGTACGATGCACGTTATGGTTTCAACATGACGGAGCACCCATGCATAATACGTCAGAAGTATATTTGTTAAACCAAAAGTTCAACTGTAAGTGGATTGGGCGTTGCCCTAACTATCCGTGACCAGCTCGATCTGTAGACCTTACCCCAATGGATTTTTTCCTCTGTGGTTGTTTGAGGTCAGGATTTATGAAGAGCGATCCCCCGCAGTCAAGACCAACTTGAAAATATCATTACCAAACATGTAGCATCCATACCCGACCGCTTCATAATTAACGCTATTTATATTTTGCAACAATGGCCGATCGCTTCGAGAAAGCACTGTAAGAATTACGTAATACATATACCGTTCAGGACACCACTGTATTACAGCGCTGCAGCGCTAAGGTTCCCTGAATGCCACCAGTGGTATTTCGTGGAGGACTATAGCTGTATGGAACGGGCGGGACGACACCTACACTGAAAAAAGCTCTTGTTAAAATTACAATTCAGGTATTGTAATATGATTGGGGTAAATGCTAGCACAATTGATGTAATTATTATCATTCATCACCGATAGTAAAAAATGCATAACGTTTTGGTATATCAAAGTGTTCAAGTGGCATTGGTTATAGTTCCAATTTAGACTCGCATTCCTAACATAGCCGACTTGTAATATTTTCTATAGGTACATGTGAGTTTTACTATATTATCCGTGACGCGTCATTCGACCTATCTAAACCAATAAGGAACTTCCCTAAAAATAATCCTTCCTAACCATCGGCGAAGGAAGACTGATTGCATTTTTGACCATTATTGTAGTAATTTTGAGTTATTCATATAATACAAACTTTACTGAGTTATTTATGCTACTCCGATTGCTGTAAAATCTGATTTACTCGACAGTGGTAAACACCATGTATAAATGCGCCATTCGCATGGGTGATTGATTAAATTTACAATGGATTGTAGTGTGCATGAACAGTACACTCAAGTTATTATTGCAATGTTGTTGTACTAATACCTACTTGGGTTTTATGGTTATTTTTACAACAATAAGTTTACCATAAAAATATCGCATGCTTTACGCATGCTGTTGTTGTCACAATAATTAACACAGTGTTATGTTAAATGAAACACATTTGTGTTAAATCCAACAATATTTTTTCTCAGTGTATAAATGTGATAACATCAGATTTACGTAGTTTAAAGTTTCTTTTTTTTTACAGTTCAATATTATTACATTCCGTTGGCTTTTTCTTTTTCTTGTCAATGTTGAAAGATAAATCATTTTTGTCAACTTATCTTTTCACAGCAACTGAAGCATTACTCATCGTGAAGTGTAAATCCTAGAACAGTTCAATTCAAGTTCGCCGAGCTTGTGAGCAAATTGCACCAAAAATACGCCTAAATTTCAATAAATCTTAATAATAACCCATAACACAAGTATGATACACGTTTTTTATTAATTATATCAGTTACAAATACTCTAAGCTGGTTAAATTTTGCAAAGGTGGAATGCATAAAGAGTGATGCTGAAAAAAAGATTTTTTATTTTATTTTTGAGATAGGAGGCTATGATTTCATTAAGTATAACTATTAATTCAGAAAGCTTTTTCTAATAACATTATAACAAAATAGTTTTAGCTATGAAATTGCGTAACAGTAAAAAAATAATGTGTCTGTTTATTACATAATCAGTAAAATCTTCTATTTTACTGCGGTCTTCAAAATATCAAAAATAATTATATACCGTTAGGTATAATTTGACTTAAATGTTCACACGTGAATTACGGGTAATCAGTCATTCTTTTAAAGTTGCTGACGTCAGATTAATGGCTCATATATTTTGAGGGTAACACTCACCAGAATATTTGATCGGTATTAGATACTTTTAATGTTTGCTCCTATAACTGCATAGATACTCAAGTGCGCTAATTATTGTCATAGTTTATTTCTGTATTAATATTATGATATGCATTTTTACTACTGAATGTTAATATAACGTTAGGTTTCTATACAATATAATTAATATATTTATGTATAATTATGTTATAAACATTATAAGAAATATGCAATTATGCATTTATGCAATTTTAACAAGAGTTTATATTATTTAATGTAAGTATAATATAATTTCTTATAATTTGCAATATTTTTGTCTAATTAATGTTGATGGAACGCTTCAGACCTCAAAGTGGAGGATATACAGTAATTCGCCCTAAACCCGTCGTATCTGACAATGAGTTAAAGACATATCTGTGCATTGGACCTACAACAGCATACTTGAATTTTAATAGTGTTTCGTTTTGGTAAATTGTTTGACTTTTTTTCTTTACCTTTTTTTTCAAACCATATACTTATTACTGTGATATGGTAGAACCATTTATCAATGGTAGAATTACATGAGGGTACAAATCATCCTCATGTAGTTCCACATCCTTTAATGTTAATTATTTAACTTTAAAACAGGTTGACTTAATTACAGCAGTAACTGAGTAACTTCTGAGAACGCAAATAAATATTCTAATATATCGAGCGTTAACAGGCGGGTTTTATTTAATAATTCTTCATTGCTAGAAGATTCGTTGATAAGAAAAAATGCGTTCCCTATATGGGATGTTGTGGTGATGTGAAAGAAAAATAAAAACACAAATACCGTTATAGAACATTGCGTTATCTCAAATTGAGAGAGCCCTCAAAAGTTGCGGAAACCGAGATATGAATTTTTAAACTTACTCTTTGTTACCGCTGATATTGCAGCCGAGAGCTTGACGACAAACACATACCTGCTTTGGTTACTAAATGTATTGAAATATTTAGTATAGTAAATATTGAGTAAACATATTTTTTGCGCCTCCATCCAGAAACACTCATTTTGCAGTACCTAAAAGCGGCAGGAAAACTATTGTCTACTAGGCAGGCAAAAATGTCACTAAAGGTTGGCCACACTAGATTCACATGACAGATGTCTAATAAATTGTCATCAAGTTACTGTTCAACCATGCTAAGATGAACTGATGTCTTCATTACACTTATTATTGATAAATAGATATTAAACTAGAAGGAAAATTACAGAAAACGATTTATCCTCGGAAACGTCAAAATACTAAGGTATGTGACATGTGTGCCAACTTGTACTGACAACTCCTTAGTGTCAAAATTTCTTTTGTATTTTCAATTCAAAATTAAGATTTGTCGGCCCAAAGAACATTGTTTGAACTCTTTTGCGAGTATTCGTACTTGTACACAAACCTGCAGTTTCTGGTCTAGTGATACAAATAACTATTAACTATCTCCACATTTGTCCATTAAAACGAATTTCCTAAAAAAAATCTACTGACCATAAATGAAATTAGAAAGACAGCCTTTGCTTTCTTCTTGGTTTCAATTACTGTATTTTTATTCTCAGCAACGTTTTCCTTTTATAGAAATAGATTTAAAAGCATCAATATATTTAAAACTTAAAGCGTCAAAATTATATTTTGTTTGTGATACGTATTTATCTAAAAAGAATAATAATGATATTTACAAATGATCTGCTGATTTTACAATTTTAGCAGAAAAACTTGGAATTTAGTTTGAATTCGTAGTGCTCGCGTTAGAAATCCTGAAAAAATCCGGAGTACGCTGAAAGCATTTTCGGAATATATACAGTGAGGACACGTGGAGTGGAAGAAATTCACTTAAAATTCAAGGGTTTGTTTTTTAGAAAAACGCTCGGACACGTCAATTTATATTTTTGGCTGCATTTTTTATGGTAAATTCATGTATACAATGTGGCCCAAAAAAAAATAAGTTACGACGGCCAACTAAATTTTCTTAAATGAAAACATCTATTTTTTATTTCATTTTTGAATTTTGCAACGAATTCTAAGAATGTTTCATGTACAATGTCCTATACCTAAATTCAACAGTTCTCGAGAAATTTGAGATTGATTTTTTATAAATTTGTGAGGACGCGTATGTTAGAATAAATTGATTTAAAATTCTGGGGTTCGTTTTTTGGAAAAAAACGCTTGGACACGTTGATTTTTACTTCTGGCTGAGGTTTTTTTTCTTTCATTCTACATTGATCTATAAAGTATTGGCCAAAACTAAGTTACAACTTCCAACTAATTTTTTTAAATCAAAATACCTGCTCTTTTATTTCTTTTTTGAATTTTGCATCCTATTCCAAGTATGTTTTATGTATTAGGTCCTATACCTATGCTCAAATTGTTGACCATTAACTTCCTGATAATAGACAAGTCGATATTCAAGTTCCCGCGAATAGTGTGGGGGCGCTCTATCCTGTTCGAACCATATCGAATCTGCCGGTATATTTGCGTTCTCACAATTCGGGTAAAATGTATTTAAACTTGGTAATATGGAATTTTGTAGTAGATTTAAATAATTTTCAAAATTATGTGTTCACTCAATAAAAAAGGAGCCTACAATTGAGGTACCCGCAACGTCGGTCCATATATTTACTTTTTGAGGGAATTGTGTACGACTTTCCATACTCCAGTATGGGTTTTCTGGTACCCAATATCGACAATTTTGCGTGTTCGAACTATTCAAACAAAATGTTGCCTTGTCGGTAAAAACTATTTTACTTAAAAATTACGGGTTGGCATTGCATCTATAATATTCATCATTATTTCGGTTGAGATCATCTTCAATAACTTTCTGAACTAAATGTACTTTGTATGGGTGCTATTTGTGCTTGTGTAAGTATTTTAGAACCGAAGATTTATAGACTGACTGGACTACAGCTACTTGTCGAGTTGGTTTTTAGCGGATTTTCTTTTAAATCGAGCAAAATATTCCATTGTGTGTCCTGTGGAACTGGAAGATGGTTGGTTTTATAATTGTCTCTTACGTGAGCCGGGTCTCTAAACGTTTTATTAGCTACCGATCGTATAATAGGCGTTTCCGGGTATTTATTATTAAATAATTCGCAGACTTGAGCTTGTGTTTAGGTCCTGTCGCCAGTCCATATCCTACCATCATCAAAATTCCTATTCGTCGCTTCTCAGTTAAACGTACCATTCTTTCAAACTTTACAACTGCACTTGAAGTGTTACTACACAGTATAAACCTTATAAACTATACGCTGACAAGTGACAAGCCAGCTATCAAAAATACCAGAATTAAAAAAATGAAGTAAATACAGAATGGAATGTTTTACCCAATACAAAAAAAAATCCCTAGAAATATGATCTTAATTAATTCAATCATGAATTTCTTGATAACTTCTGAGTTTAGGTATAGGAAATGGTAGAGTGAACCCAAAATGAGAAGTACATATGTCGTCATATCCGTTTTGAGCGTTGGAATCGTCGGAAGAGTCTATTATACCAGCTTTAGGGGCGTTCTTGTCACTTTGACAGAAGTATTTAATGTAATTTCTATCGTAAAAAGAATCACCCCCATCACGAATGACTTTAATTCCGGTATTCTACGTCGACATTACGATGACGACATATGTACTTGTCATTTTGGTTTCACTGTACACGAAACATACTTAGAATTCTATGCAGAACTCAAACAGGATACAAAAAAATAGGTGTTGCCATTTGAAAAAATGTAGTTGGTGATCGTGACTAATTTTTTGGGCCACTGTATAGATGAATGTACCATAAAAAAAAACCTCCACTTAAAAATAAAAATTGATGTGCCCCAGCGTTTTTCAAAAAAAAAAAAAAACAAATCCCCGAATTTTAAATGAATTTGTTCCAACCCACGCGTCCTCACTGTATATCCTCTGTATATCATACTGTATATGGTCGATATTCCGGATGATTCGGGCTCATAACGTTAGATTGCGCAATTGTATAGCAATTATTTCACAATTAATGTTAATTTTTTTTAGTACTTGTGAATCTGAAATTTTTTGTTTTAAGAACGTATCTCCCTATCTAATATCCAGATTTTTACAAGTATGTTTCCTATTGTTGTAAGAATTTCACTGTTTAAACTGTATTTTCACAGACAGTTTGCTTAATTTTGAAATTGTAGTTTTGTAACTTTATCAACAGAAGCGAAGTTATGTGTGCACAAGAACGCCGATCGGAGCGCAGCAGCGGCGAGAATGCGAAACGGTACTTACGCCGAGGCGTATCCGGAAAGTAGTATGTGGTAAGGATGGTGTAGTGAGTAAGGATGTTTAATGAAGGTCGAACTAATGTCCACGATGAGCCCCGGAGTGGTCGGCCTTCTGTTGTCAACGACGACTTGGTGAGAAAAATCGATGGAAAAATCCGTGAGAACAGACGTTTCACTATAACAACGGTTTCAGGCGAATTCCCGCAAATTTCCAGAACAGTTTTGCACGAAATTGTTTCAGACCGCTTAGGTTACCACAAGCTGTGCTCAAGATGGGTTCTCAAAATGCTCAGTGATGTTCACAAAACCAAGCGACCTGGAAGTGCGTTGACATTCTTCACACGGTACAGTGAAGAAGGAGAGGACTTCTTGAATCAAATTGTAACAGGCGATGAGACATGGGTACGTCATATCACACCGGAGTCAAAACAGCAATCCATTGATTGCTGTTTTGCGGAGGCACACTCAATCTCCCACAAAAAAGAAATTCAAGACAACGATGTCTGCCCAGAAAATCATGTGGATGGTGTTTTGTGATCGAAAAGGTGTACTACTTGTTGAATTTCAATCAAAAGGTGAAACCATCAATGCAGCCAGATACTGTCAGACTTTGAAAAATCTTCGACGTGCGATACAGAACAAAAGGAGAGGGAAGCTGAGCAGAGGAATTGTTCTACTTCACGATAATGCTCAGCCACACGCTGCAGATGACACACAATCTCTTATTCAGCAGTTTGGATGGGGAGCAGTTCGACCCACCCGCCGTACAGCCCTGATCTGGCGCCATCGGACTATCACTTGTTCTTACACTTAAAACGGTAGCTTTGCGGGAAACGTTTCCAAAGTGACGACGAAGTGAAACTCGGTGTGCAGCAATGGTTCTCATCACTGGCGGCATCATTCTATGAGGAAGGAGTAGATAAGTTGATCTATCGCTACGACAAGTGCCTCAACAACGGTGGAAACTATGTGGAAAAGTAGTTTAAGATATACTCTTTCTTGTGACAATAATTTTTTTTCAAAAAAAAATATGTTTACTATATTTTTTTCCCAAAACGGTACTTACTTTCCGGATACGCTCGTATTTATATTTTCGTATATGATATAAAAGATATTTAAAGTTGTCTTTAAAAAATACTTTCATAGAAAAAAACGGTAAGAAAAAATTGATAAACTGAATGACTATTCAAAAACCTTTATTTATGACCCAGCTTCCAAGTAACTAGCAAAACAATAAAATATTTTACCCCAAATGGACATGTGTTTCGACGTAAAAAATGTAACGGATTCATTCTTAATGCAACGTTTCTCTCACATCTGCACTTTTTCTTTTCTTGTTTATCAGCTGGTTAGTGAATTTTGCCAAGTTGCGACGCAAGTAGTTTGCTCTTTTAAATATAATTGCTAAATGTGTTCTTTGTGTTTTGTGTTATTCCACAACAATAAGAAAGAATAAATTATTATTATTATGTATTATCAACTTTTAAAAGAAATAATAAATATACTCAACCCAAAATGAATAAGAAAAGAAATGTCGTCCTGAAGAACCGTGTTTTTAACAACGAATGGAAAACAAATCTGTCACAGTAGTACTGCAGTCTTGAAAGAAATACAACATTAAAAGACATTTTGATTCGAAACTCAATGGATACAACTCAGAATTAACTTCGGAAGTCCGATCGAAAGCAGCAGATAAATTTAAAAAGTTGCAATTCACTCTCATAACAAAAAAATATTACCCAGTTTACTAAAGAATCGGAAGATGCCACAAAAGCGAGTTATACAATTGCTCGCATAATTGCAAAGAAGAATAAATCATTTTCTGATGGTGATTATATTGAGAAATGCATACTTGCAGCTGTTGATAATATATGCCCAAACATTACAAAGCAATTGCAAAATGTAAAAGTTTGTCTCGACAAACAGTAGCACGTCGAATTGAATGTATTGAAAATAATGTGAATAAGCAACTGCTATCAATATCACAATCGATCACATAGTACTCAATCGCTCTCAATGAAAGTAATGACCGAAAGGATACAACTCAATTGTTAATTTTTATAAGAGCATGCACCCCTGATTTCGTCATAATCAAAGAAGTTGTATCGATGAAGTCCATAAAAGACCAGACAACCAGTAATGATATATTTGAAGAATTAAATAATTGCCTAATCAAATATAAATTACCATGGAAGAAACTTGTGGGTGTAACTGCTGACGGAGCATCAAGTTTAACCGGTAAAAAATCTGGAATTCTGAAGAAAATAAAAAAAAACCAAGATTAGTGAAGAAGGCCCTGAGTAGGAACTAATTACAATTCATTGTATTCTACATCAACAAGTTTTGTGCAAAAGTGTGCTACTGGTTGAACACGTCACCTTCTGTGTTGTTAAATTAGTTAATTTTATTCGATCAAAAGGTTTAAATCATAGACAATTTATTAGTATCCTTCATGGTCTCAATTCCAAATATATATCCTTTACGTCAGCCAAATCGGTTGGTTAACTTTGAGAAAAGTTCTTCGTCGAATATGGGAATTGAAAAGTGATATAATTCAATTTTTAGAAATAAAACAGATACCAGATTTTGCCGAACACAAAAACCACATTTGGCTTTGCCATTTTGCCTTTATCTTGGACATACTTACTCACGTAAATGTTCTTAACGAGCCACTGCAAGGAAAAAATAAATATGTTTATGATTTATTAATGAACGCAAAGGCCTTTGAATTGAAACTCAATTTATTTAACCAAATTTCTTGTTGATAATCAACAAGAAATTTGGTTCATTTTCCGACATTGAAAACGTTAAATATTAGCACGAGTAAGTATGATGAATATGTAGATATCATTACCTGTTTAAGTGAGGAATTTTCTATAAGATCTTCTGATATCCGTAAAATAGAAAATCAGTTGTCGACGAGATAAAAATACTCAATAGAAGTAGAAAATTAAGAAGCAATCTCATGTCAACTATAATTACAATTGGTACAAGCAATAATTATTTAAAAGACTTGAACGACGTATACAGTTCACGTCGTGGATATCTAAATGCGCATTCGTCCGATTGACTGTTTCGTCAACAAATTGTCTAAGGATATAATTTTAGAACATTAGGCATCCTTCAAGAAAATGCTGAAAAAATGATTTTTGTCGTTTCTAAGGAAACGAAAAGGGAGGGTCGGTTTCTTTTTATTCGTAAAAGGGCCTACATCTGGGAGGCCAATGTTACAGAAATGATGTACCTGCCAGTAGTCGCCATTTTTCCTTTTTTTTTTAATTTTAATTTATTTAATTTTAAATAACTTTTGTTATACAGAGTAACAATATTGGGTATTATATTTCTAATTTTTATATATTATAATATATTGCTAATATCGCACCTAGTAATTTAACAAACAAAATTAACAATCAAAGTAATGATTTGTGCTCAATTGTAGGTTTTGTATTCGCAATCATTAATATTTATATATTTCCATACCTAATAATTATACAACAAATATTTCATTTCTTATTCGCAAACCCACACATGATTTTGTGTTTGACATTGCGAATAATTAGCTTTTTACGATTAAATACAAGCGTAAAACAGCATGCTTTCGCAAGAAAAATAAACAATAAAATTGAATACTACCGAAAGCAGGTATTTCCACAAAATCCTTCACATATGCACATTAAAAAATAGTACATTGTCAAACCGATTATTGGAACTGATGTATACTTAATTGTTTGTATAATTACCCATTTGGAAAAAAAAAAACTATAGATATGCTTAGCAAAAGTAAATTATAGCCCGGGTTGTCCTTGTTAAAGTAAAACACATAGGTATTTAGAGAAATAAAAATCTATTAAGTAACATTCGATCAGTCTTGAGGGAGTGTATATTTGCAATAATAACGTGTAAATTGTCAACTATATGTTGTGAGTTAAGTTACAAGTAAGTAGTTCGTAATTCGTAACTTAACTGATAGAAGTGAACTCCAGAAGTCATGCTAAAGTTACATCTCATCTTGTGTAAAAAAGCATCACCTGTCATGTAATTCTATACATATCAGAATTTTTACAATTAACTTAGCAAAATTACTATAAACGCACGTGTAAAAATCATTTTCTTAAGGACTTCACTTATTAAAAACAGGTAATGAATAATAAGTTTACTAAATAAAATGAGACCAAGTACTTTTTGCTTTCGGTAAATTTATAGTAGCAGATAATAGAAGGCATAGCATCTTATTTTAATTTATTTCCTCTGTTTGGAATATAATTTAATAATTCGTATGTTAATTGGCGCCCATAATCTGCGTCACGAAAATGTTTAGAACGTATTTGGCCTGTTTTAATATTATAATTATCGACGTAACAACCCCAAATAGCGAAATTGAGATTATTTTTATTAACTTTAACGTTGAAGCCTAAAAAGTTACCTACCAATTTATATTACATTAATAATTATTTTAACACTTTTACGTCGAATTCATTGAAAATAATAGTAGGAAATTTAAATTTAGTTATTACGCGAAGCTTAGAACCATAATTTTGAGTAGATATTAGCCTTTGGGAATGAGTAAAACCACACATTTTACTAATATTTTCCATCCAAAAATATCCTTAATAGTTCATCATCCAAAAATTCTGTTGGGTACTTTCTCTTTATAATCAAAATGTGCCTGCTTTTTTTATTGTGTTTTAGCTGATAAACTACTAATAAAAGACTAGAACGAAGTAATAATTAAAAAAATAAAATTGTACAAAAAGTGGTTTTTTGGCAAACGGAAATTAAAAAAAAAATCGATATCCGCATAAACCTAGGACTTACACAATCATCCTTAATTTTTCCTTTCGTATTTGAATACAAGGTTTAACTTCGATGATTTTCTTGAAATATCTATAAAATCAAGTCAAATACATCTAAATATACATCTAAACCAAAACTATAATAAAAGTATTTTCATTGTTTCTTCTGCGTTACTTGTCTTAAAATTCTTTCATGAAGATATAAAAAATATGAAATGTTAAAAAAAATCATTTTTGAGGCCCCGGCGGGATTCGAACCCACGATCTCCTGTTTACTAGACAGGCGCTTTAACCAACTAAGCCACGGCGCCTACGATTAATATTATTTGGAAATTCTGAATTTTCTGTTACCACCTATTTCTGTTACAAATTATGAATATAATAATTTGTTTTTCTTTGCGAAACAAGAATAAATAGTTTTAAATTCTGTAACAAATGCACATATATAATTCTGTAGTAATTCTCACAGTATCTGCTGAAACAAAATTGATGTTCATATTTGGATATCGTAAGTATATTTATGTATTTTTAGATTTTCGTAATGATGCACCCTTTTCATCATACAATTTCTTTGACGGTTTGTTGTATGTGTTGCATAGCCTGCATAGGGCCTACCACACACATACCACAGTACTACAGAATCTGTATTATACGCAGTATGCAAAATTTGTCAGAGAGTTTAATGAATTTTAAAATGTCAGAACTTTAAAAATTTAATTGCCTCCAGTGCCATTTATCAATTATACTTATAACAGACGCTAAATATTACGACTTAAAGGTAGCCTTTACATCCAGTACTATTTTAGTTGTTTTTAAATCTTAGTTCATTTGTTAGGTTATATTTAAAATGTTGGAAAATAACCTAAGAGCCAAGACTGCAAATATTGGAGATAGAATTGAATGTGCAGGTAACCTTGGAACTATTAAATATATAGGGCCCGTAGATGGCCACTCCTCCACATGGTTAGGAATTGATTGGGATGATGCTGAAAGGGGTAAACATGATGGGATCGTAAATGGTAAACGCTATTTTTTAGCAAGGTAGCGTATAAGAATTTTCTTAATTGTACATTGTATTACTAATTTGCAGTCATCAAAAATCTGCGTTCTTTTGTACGACCCAGAGAAAGTCCAGTTAGCCAGACTGTCATATCAGCGGATAACTTCTCGTTATGGTCGACATGATGATGAACTAACAGCAAAATTTCATGAGCAACAGCTCTTAAGTATACAACAAGCATTAATGCTCCATTTTTGAAATTAGTGGATTTGATAAAATTACTGACAAGCAAAGGTAAACCCAAAGTGACACCATATCCTAATGAGATATGCATTTGTATCATTAAAAGTTATATATACAACAGCAAATCTTGTTGGTGCATTGCTAATGTATATTTACATTATCAATCTCATATAATCTTATTACAATAAAATAAAAATGTAATCGTTACAGTGATTTTAGCATTTGAAAGTTGTTATTTACGTCTTCAGAATATATATGCATCTGGTGAGCCTGGTGCTTAGAAGATTTATGTCCTAATATTACTGAATTAGATATATCCAAAAACTTGTTCAACAGTTGGTTACTGATATTTGATATATGCTCACAACTAAAAAAATTGACCTGGTTAAATGTTAGGTAGTATATAATAAGCTGTATGCAGCTGAATGCTTCTAACTCTACACTTTCCAGTGAAAATAATTTACTCTTACTGAAGATTTGTCGCCTACAAGTATACTAGTACGAAATTTAATTGGTGGTTCGCTAAACTTATCATGGTCGGATATCTTGAAGTTATCGCATGTTTTCCCTAATTAGTAGAGAACTGAGAGTACCAAATAACAATATTGAGGGTTTAGAGACACCAGTCGACAATAACTTTAAAAACTAATGGTTTTGGATTTGGAAAACAATCGATAGGAGAATGGAATGAAATTTTGAAACTTCAAGTTATGGCACACTTAGAGCAGTTAAGTCTTGAAAATACTGGACTAAAACACATTAAATTTGAAGAATCCTCACAGACAGGAGCGTTTACCCAACTAAAAAAGCTTGTGCTCACGAATAATTTATTAAATGACGTAAGTAAGTTTACTCGACTAATTCGTATTTTAAAATGATGCCACTCAATGTATCAAAAGCAAGAGAATAATAAAAATAGTGTTTTCTATGCTATTTAACATGCAATCCGCGAAAAAACAAAAAATATTGTGAACTCATTTTTCAAAAAAATCGAAGTTTTTTGTTTAGTGTGGATCTTTGGATGGTATACTTCAGATAATTTAATTAACATTTCTATAATACATTACCATTTTAATACAAATTAAGTTATGCAAAATATAAAAATATACAGTGAGGTCGTAAATGGTCCCCCCCCCCCCTGATAACTTTTGAATGGTATGAGATAGAGCAATGAAACAAAAACCAAGCGAAATTAGAGATAATTTGTGATTTTTTGCCTACAGAGATACACACATGGCTTCTGATGTACAATAGAGGGCGTAGCTATCTTTAAAAATTTTAATAGGAAGTAATTTCATTTAAGAAGCTCATTTGGAAAGATTATTTCTAATTACTTTATGGCAATGGCAACAGTTTAACGATTTTCGAAATTTTTAACCAAACTTATTTCAAGATTAATAATTGGAGTAACTTACGTACTTTTTCTAAGCCCTCGATAAATTTGTGGTTTTGTGTGACTTAGTAAGTGATTGCTGAAATATGATATTTTACAATATGACGTTTTTGCAAAAATTACAAAAGTGTCTTTTTCTGTCAGTGTATGTGTCATGTGTGTGGGTGTCTATGTACAGATTACTGTAATTACAGTTTCTGTACACTATATCAAAAAAGCGAATACGAGGCTATCGAAAAAGTAACGTATGTACTCCAATTATTAATCTTGATAAGTTGGTAAAAAATTTCGAAAATCGTAAAACTGTTTACATTGCCATAAAAGTAATAGAAATATCTTCCAAATGAGCTTCTAAATGAAATTACTTCCTATTTAAAAATTTTAAAGATAGCTACGCCCTCTATTTTACATCAGAAGCCATGTGCGTATCTCTATAGGCAAAAAAATCAAAATTATCTCTATTTCACTAGGTTTTTGTTTCATTGCTCTACCCATACCATTCAAAAAGTTATCAGGGGGGGACATTTACGACCTCACTGTATATATATTCATCAGCATCAACAGAATATGACACCGCACGATCATCTAAAAACGAGGACACCTCTGTAAACAAACGACCTTATGCACGCTAGGTAAAGCCACAAGTATAGTTTCCATGCTATCGGGGATATCGGTCCCTTCCATTACATACACAATATGTTCACTCTTGCTTGCTCAGGCTTGAATGGTTCGGGTATTTTTTTCTTCAAGTGTATACTACACTAGCCTTGAAGTCAATATTTTAGCCGAAAGTCACCTATTATTATGAATGAATAATCATAAATTTTGCCATTACAAGTGGGTCATATTAGCATAAGAAGTATTTTGCTAGAGTTTTTCTTTTTTATATATTTCTTGTCCTAGCTCCCTACTTCAGTGATGTATTATATTGCGGCAATACTATCATGTTTGTCGAGTTTTCTCGTTTGACTCTGCATCATAACTTCCACTTCCAATTTCCCGCCTTTGTGTGTTTTCAAATCCTCAGCATACCATGTTGAGTTAAATAGCTTTGTTTGTTTGTGTGCTTGGAGCAGTACCTACTTGACGTTATCAGAGTAACTTGAGAGCGTCTCAGGTTGGATTAAAGATGGTACAAACAAACGCGCTCGATTGGAATATAACCTTAATTTTATTATTACCTATTGTCAGATTGTCACAGCTATTATGAATAGAAAAGTAAAAAGTAATTTTCACAAATTAATGAATCTAGACTACAATAAAAATTCATCATTACTAGTATTTATGTACCTACCAAGTGAAGTTTTTAAATATAATGATGTTTTTACATCAATCATACATTGGTCTCATTATATTATCTATTTCGTGCATATCTGATGCAGTTTATAAATCAGATACATTACAAACGGACAGTTTTACAACACAGTGTTAGTGGCGAGTAGGTGGTATTGCACAAATTGCTCGTAATTGCTCGGACGTCGGACCGCGAGCAGGAAGAGCAACCTCTTGTGATCTGGATTTGCTTGCTCTAAAAACAAACAACGCACAAATCATGCTCTAAATTACAAACAAACGCGTAAAATTCCTCGGATCTACTTAGATCAGACAAACAAACAAACCTAATCTTAATCCTGATAACTAATACTTTGATAGTTTTTTTTTTCAGTTTTGCATTTTGAAACGTAGATTAAGACATTGTTCGTGTTTCAGTGGGAATCTGTTGGAGAGTTGAACAAATTGAAAAATTTAGAAGAGCTCAAATTTCTTAAAAATCCAATTTTAGAGACAGAAAATTTCAATACAAGAACTCAACTAATTATTGCAAAGATAGCAAATTTAAAGGTATATATATCTTAATGCGAGTCCCAGTAGCAGACTTCAGTTTTACGTTTCTAGTATTTGAATGGTTCCCTTATAGCAGCAGATGAACGAAAAGGTGCAGAATATGATTATATAAAAAAATATGGGTTACAATACTTATCCGTCCGAGATGACCCAATCAAATTAAAAGAGTTTTTGGAAAAACATCACAGATACGATGAATTAATACGAGGTAGAATCCGATTAGAATGTGTTAGAACATTTTTAACTAATCATCTTAATTTTAGTGTGTGGTGTTCCAGAAGAATCCGAACTTACAGTTCAACCAAAAGTGATTAAAGTATCACTTGTAGATATAGATATTATTTATCAGAATAAAACGGTTAGGAAAAAATTACCACCGACAATAATAGTCCAAAAGTTAATAATGTTAGTGCAACGGCTATTTAATTTGTCAGATCGGCCAATTTTAACTTACATCAGTGGCACAAAACAAGACATTGAAATTATTCTAGATGATGAATGTAAAGAATTGGGCTACTATTCAGTGCAAAATGGTGAAAATTATGTCAACATCTGAGCTTTTAGCAGTATTTATTAAATCAACAATGTGATAACTCTTTGCAGAACTGTAAATTTTATTTATATTGTTGTGTATATGGTAATTTCTAAATAAATTATGCACCATTTGCTGTATTTTTAACATAATAATAGTAACGAAATATTTACACATAATTATTGAAATGTATATTTATCTGCAAAACAAATAAATTTTGGATAAACAAAGATTGTGTTAATTTATGTATATCTTACTGTTACGGGAATTTGGTTACATTAAAATATGTTCTCCCACGACCGTTTTTCTGTTTTGTTGAGAGGTAATTGAAGTTATATATAATAATGAATACAAAATATTCGACGCAAGTGGTTTATTAAAAGTGTATGATTGTTCTATTATTTACTTCTATTTAAGGTTTTGGCACTATTATCTGTTTGATTGGAACTATAGATGTGAAATACTTTAACCAAAATATCACTTTCGGTTGTCCGAAAATGGACGTCAATTTGTTATTTCAAATAGAATGATATAATTTTTTATTAATTTTTTGGATTCTGCGACATAAATACGTCGAGTCCTTCAGTCACTATTCTACATGTAGCCGTTTTTTGAGTTAATTTAAGTTATTTTTTAGTAATAATCAATTGCATCATTCGAAATTTAAATAAATCTCGCTTAATACTGCAATAGAGCTCCAATTTGCACATTATTAGTGATTGAGCGAACGGTGATTCTTTAAATCCGTCGTGATGCCTGAATGGACTTTACAAATATCGGTGATTATAAGGTGATTGGATCACTGTATTGACTCAATCGATATCATAATTTAGTATAATCACGTATAATCGTGTTGTAGCTTCTCATAGGTGGTAAGGTGTAGGAGGGAGGAGTTTTTGCCTTTTCGCGTTAAGTTTACCACTGCACAATTTTCGGTTTAGGAAAACATTTATATATCAAAAGAAAAACTCAAATTTATATTTTTACAAATTGTAATAAAAAATACTAACATAAGCAATGCGAAAAGCAAGGATGGATATAAGTTCTGAGATGCATTACGTAGTTTGAAAAAATACAGACAATTAGATTATAGAAATGTTTTTATGATTTTTAAACTTATCTTATTTTTAATGTTTTAATAATAATTATAACACAGCATTAGACAAAGTAACATTTGACTTAAAGTTTGAAAAATTTATAAAATTCATATAAAGAAAATATCGTAAATCTACATATTTCTGTAAGGAGAACATTAATGAAAAGATTGTATACACACTTGTTTCAAAAATATGACAATAGTGAATATAGAAAATAAATAAAGTTAATTTCAATTTTAACATTACAATGATAAAACCATATAATTCTTAAAGTGAGCGAAAATTTAAACGAAGCTGTGATTTAATACTATACCATTCAATTTAAATAAAAATACTTTTGTTTTTGAATTAGTACTTTAAAACTAATAATATAATTTAATCTTATAACAAATATCCCTCTAGTTAGCACGATTTAAATTTCCCACAATTATTCGTAGTAACTTCAACGGAAAAACATCAAAGTAACTAATCTTGTAATCTAATCACACTCTAATAAAAAATCATTGGTAACTTCGCGTTCCAATGTTAAAGTTCCTAAAAATAATTGCCATCAATTTAAATTTTACTACTAGAGGCCATTAGACAGTAGGTAAAATAAATACACATTCATTATATAGTTGCAGATATAATATAATTATACAAAAGAATTCATATTAGTACTTTGAAAAACGTAAATTTGTAAGAATATAACCTCCGTCATTTCTAGCGAATGTAAATGTATGTTCATTCACGTTTGATATATTCCATTTCAATAGGCAACCGGGTATCACAGTTTTAGGGCCGATATTATTTGTTCACTTGCCAATGGCCAAGCAGTGATCGTCAATTTGCTATGCGCAGTCCGCACCTCGCCGTTGATCGTTATCGCAATCACGATCACGAATCATGCTTTTAGAATTCTGCAGCTCAGGTCGTGATCCGTGATTCTCCATCACCGTGAAAGAATCACAGTTCGTGAAATATCCGCTCATCACTAACTACGTTAATGAAATGTAGATATAACTCTAAGAAAACTATACACACAGTCACGTTATAACATACAGGCTGTTAAAAATGAAACAAACTGATATATTTTCAAATGCAGAAAACTCATTTTCTGAAAAATAGAAACAGTCTGTATTTTAATTCGAAATTGAAAATAAGTATCATCGCTCTCATTTTTAATATCAGCTCCCTATACCTATATTTTATAGATTTTGAGAATATTTTGATTTTTTGTTAAACAGGAATAACTAGCCTATCTAAATGTTTGCAGTGTGCGCTTGTGAGTTATGAAAGAGGGTGGGCAACAAAATAAGAACTTGCCTATTTTTTGTACATAAAATCCATTCTCCTATTTTTCATGCTGGAAAACACGCGTCTATGACTTTGTTGTAAAAATGCGTTCAATCGATCTTCTGACATTGTGCTTCTCATAAATTACTGAAAGTTTACTTTTCAATTTTACGCCGTCCAACATAGGATAAGATTTCGCATTTTTTATACACATAATTGATGACGCAATTTTTTTTCCACATCTTCGCTGTGCTTAATTTTATGTCGCAAATAAGCACTGTCAAACTATTCAAGTATGTCCACTTTACCTAGAACATTAAAGTCCACACATGCATTCATGTGAAAATGCTTTAAATCATTTAGCCCTTGCTTATTCCACGCACTGACCTCTTTCTTAAAAATTAAGCAGATAAAACAAAATAGTTTATTTGTTAGCGAACATCCGCAGTCGAGGACATTGACTTAATGTCCGACGACGAAATTCGAACAACAAGACTGTCGGGTATTTCTAGAGCCAAAGTGCAAAAGCTGGTGAAGCAGGGTCAAGATTACGTTCAGGCTAGAAGAGCCGTAATCAAAAGACACTTCATCCAGCAAGCACAAAAAAGCCAGGATGGCGCCACCAAGGCGCAACCAAAAGCCAAAAAGGCAGCCAAATCCGTAGAGCCAGAAAAGGTTAAGCGGATGGATAAAACACGGGTGGTATCCGAAAAACGACCTCGGTCGGAAGGTAATACTCCACCCAATGTACCTAAGGGTAAAAAATCCAAAACTGAGGGATTATCCTTCAGAGAGGCAGCCTCTTCGGTGAAAGTCGCGATAGTCAGCGATGGCTATCCAGCTAACCGCTTGGAGCCGGACTAGCTTACAGCAATCCAGGACTCCTTGCTGGCAGCGTATGACGACATCTCAGAACAAGGACCCCAAGTCCGGTTCGTGAGGTGCACACAAAGACCAGGTCACCTTATGGTGATCTGTGCTGATCAAGGACAGCGCGCAGTGGCTCAAGGAAGTAGTTCCAACCCTAAGGCCTTGGGAGGAGCAACCTCAAGGTCTGGAGGTAAGGACATTCAAGGCCGTGGATCTGCACAACGTTTGTGCCTGATGAGAAAGGCGACAAGTACCGGCGGAGAAGATCCTAAGCCGTCTAAAGGTGGGAAATCGACGCCTTAACACAAGCCTTTGGGCCATTTGGAATTCCAACAAAGGAGACAAAGGCACACTGTGGACTTTCTCTGCAGATAAAGAGTCAGCAGAGGAATTAAAGAAACTGGATCTACAGCCGTACTTTGGCCTAGGAAAACTCAAATTCCGGGTCAAAGAAGGGCAGTCTGGAGTAGAGCAGACAGGCGAGGAGACGCCACCCTGTTCCAACGCGCCGACGGACCCCCAAGGTATGTGCCCACGGGAATGGAAGCGCAATGGACGCTGCCCCTCCGGAGAGCCAGTCTCCCGAAAGCGGAGTTAGTCCTCTCAGACGGCTTCTTGCCACGAGGGTGGCTGCTCCAATGGAGGTAGACAAGGCTGCGGAGGACGAAGCCGACACAGAACCCTCTTCCTAGGGAAGAAGGAGATACAGGTCCTGCAGGCGAACCTCCAGCATGCAAAAGCTGCGTCAGCAACGCTAGTTAGGAGGTTCGACTACGAAAGTCTGGATGTGGCACTACTGCAGGAACCGTGGTTAATAAAAGGAAAAGTTGCAGGTTTAACACCACAACAAGGTAAAGTATTATACAATCCTAGGTCCCTAAGACCAAGAGCATGCATAGTACACAGCACGAGGGTTACCTGTACACTAATCCCGGTGCTCTGCACCGACGACGTGGTTACAGGAATCCTTATGGCCAAGACGGAGGAAGGAACCAGAAGCTGGATCATCTGCTCGGCCTACTTCCCCGGCGAGGACAAGGAGTGCCCACGTCCCATAATAAGTACTATAGCTGCATATGGAGAGGAAAAGGGCCTCCAAGTGATAATAGGGAGCGACGTGAACGCACACCATACAGCATGGGGGAGCACCAACACCAACGCACGAGATGAGTCACTCATGCAATTTATCTTTTCAACAGGGTTGGAGACAGCCAATGTAGGCACGGAACCAACGTTCGTCACAAGATCCAGAGCGGAAGTGCTAGATGTTACGCTATGCTCAGGTAGGATGATTGACGCCATAAAGGGATGGCATGTGTCGGAGGAACCATCGTGTTCGGACCATCGACACATAAGATTTAACCTGAACGTTACTCTCACCGAGGTCAAGTACAGAAATCCAAGGGAGACAAACTGGCAAGGATATGTAATATCCTCAAGGGAGTCTCTCGAGGAGGTACGGCACCTGTGGGGTATTAGAAGAAGGCTAGAACTAGCGGCAGACCAAGTGCAATGAAGCCATTATGGCTGCATACACGGAAAACTGCCCAGAAAAAACAAGACGCTATAAGGGCGCCAAAACAGCATGGTGGAATAAGAACTTAGAGCATCTGAGGGCCGAGGTTCGAAGGCTGTTCAACAAAGCCAAGTCCGACCACAGCTGGGACACTTATAAAAGTAAACTGAACACAGTAACAAAAGGAAATCCGCAAGGCAAAAAGGGCTCATGGAGGAAGTTTTGCGAGGAGCCGAACGAAGCTCCCGCATTGCCTCACGAATCCATAAAGTTCTAGCAAAGGATGGTTGTGCTTGCGACCGAGGTGGCCTTCATCAAAAGAATGAATGGAACTTACACTAGCACTCATAAAGAGAGCATCGAGGAATGTTGAAGGTTCACTTTCCGTCCGCAAAAATCCTGACTGGTGCTCGTGGGCCGGCCGTAGCAGATCGTACGCCAGAGAGGCCAAAAAGACAAGACTGGAGGCTGGCCGCAGAAATCACGAGACCCACGAGAGTCAAGTGGGCGCTAAGCAGATTTCTGCCTTTCAATCTGCAGGCACGGATGGAATATTCCTACCCTACTTCAGAATGGATAGAGGTACTGATGCCACATCTCGTGAAAATCTTCAGAGCATGCATAGCCTGGGGATACGTCCCAACTGCATGGCAAAAGGTGAAGGTGGTATACCTACCTAAGGTAGGTAAACTGTCCGATCAAACGCCGAAGTCATACAGACCAATAAGCCTATCCTCCTTTTTACTCAAAACTCTCGAAAGGTTGCTGGATAGGTACATAAGAGATACCGCACTGAGAGAATAGCCACTCAGTGACAGACAATACGCATACCAACCGGGAAAATCTACAGAGGTCGCTTTAGATGACCTCAACAGGCTAATTACTAAGTCTATTGAAGACAAAGAGATAGCCATGACGACTTTCCTGGACATCGAGGGAGCATTTAACAATGCTACCACTAATTCACTCATCGGGGCGTTACGGAGAAGGGGCGTCGCGCCGAAACTTCTACAGTGGTAAGAGCCAGCCTGGAAAGAAGGATATCACATCCACAATTGGTGAGGCTACCATTGAGGCGAAGGCGGGAGGGGGATGTCCGCAGGGTGGAGTTCTTTCTCCCTTGCTGTGGGCTACCCTGGTAGATGTCCTAATCTGGAAGCTGACCGGCAAGGGATTCCATTGCCTTGGATATGCTGACGACCTTACAATAGTCGTCAGAGGCGGTTTCCAAAGTTCTGGTGGAGCGTATGCAAACCCGCTCTCAACACGGTCGACAAATGGTGTAAACAAGGGCGACTATCAGTCAATGCTCAAAAAACACAGCTGTCACGGTTTACAAAAAAAGAACGCTAGAAGGCTTACAGCCACTAGTGATAGGGGGTGAACGAATTCCATACGTCAAAAAGGCGAAATACCTGGGAGTATGGTTTGATCAAAGGCACACATGGAATTCACATATCCAAAAATTGACCAGCAAAGCCACCATCGCCCTGGGTAGGTGCAGGAGCTTTGTGGAAAGAAATTGGGGCCTTAGCCCAAAATGACTCTGTGGTTGTACACAAGGGTAATTAGACCATGTTAACGTAGGAGATTAGCATGGTGGCAAAGGCGCGGCAGGCGGGGCGGCCAAAGCGTTGGGTGGCGTGCAGAGGTTGGCGTGCCTGTGCGCCACGGGGGGTTGAGGATCGAACCCTACCGGCCGCGATTGAAGTAATTCTAAAACTCCCACCAATACATAATTTTGTACAAGGAGCCGCAAGGTCCACAGTACACAGACTCTTACATAGTCAAGTACCGATAAGTAAATCGCACGGGCTGACTATAAAAAACTGCTAGACGAACTCAGAGGACCCTCTTTTAGAATGCCATGTGATGTCATGGTTCAAACCCCTAACCTAGATAGGAAATATCAGGTTATAATACCAGAAAAGAAGGAACTGGAGGCAGGTGCCCCGTAAGAGCGGACTGCAAACTGGTTTACTGACGGCTCTAACAACGGATTACGGCGTTGGAGCGGGAATATACACTAAGAAGCCTAAAAAGGCTCTTTCGGTAAGCTTCAGCAGAGACACGACTGTGTTCCAAGCTGAGGTGCTGCAATTCATCACTGTGTCCGAGAGATAGAAAGATGTAACCGAACCGGGTAAAAGCGTCGCGACTGTCTTCTCTGACAGCAGCACATTCATCATTTAAAGCGATTAGCTCCTCAAGCGTGGACTCTAAGCTGATTTGGGATTGTGTAGGCCCTAAATGAGGTGGGCACCAAAGGAAAGTACCCTAGCCTGGGTCTAGCTACTCGCGTGAGAGGAAATGAGGCGGCGGACGAGCTGGCCAGGCTAGGTTCGTCAAGACATTCGTTGGAGCCGACCCTCTTTCGCACTACCAAATCGCAAAATAAAAAATCCATCGATGAATGGATATACAATCAGTCCAGAGAGTGGTGGCAAAAATCACCGGACAATGGCAGGCAAAGAGTTCCTAAAGGAGCAGAGGCCTGAACTCACGGAGATCTACTGAATAAAGACAGGAAACTGTCAAAATGATTGTAGGTCTGCTGACTGGTCACTGTGGACTGAATAGGCATATGTATAACATAGGCTGGCAGATGATGCACCTGCAGATACTGCCAAGAGGAGGAAGAAACACCAGTTCATGTGCTGTACCAATGTGAAGGCTGGCGAGACAAGGTTTCTAGTAATGGGAGGAGAACCCCACAGCTGGTAGCTATTAAAGAAGCCGCTCTCAAAGATGATAGGCCTAATTAAGAGGGCAAAATTAGAGGGCATCCTCTAGGAAAAAAGGGGATCACAATAGATCTTGAAAAGGTCGCGGTGAAAACAGGTCGATAGGCCACCCCAACCTAATCTAATCTAATCTTAGCGAACATCCGCACTCCACTTATATTTTTCAATATATATTTTATTGAATACTCTATTATAAGTTCGAGTTTTACTTGTGGAAGTGTATTTATTTGAAGAATCAGGAATACGGCTTCCTTTCTTCTTAATTAACCAGTTTTTTCCTTAAAGCGACCCGTATAAGCGCATGGCGAAGATATACGAACCGTCCGATTCATTGGCGCAATAGTAATCGGCAATAGTGCCCGGAACTAGTTTTAAAGGCGTTTCCATATGGGCTAGTGTCGGTGGTGCGGATAGGAAACTTTGGATGCCATCGTTATAAAAAACGTAAAAATAATAAAACAAATTAAGCACTGAATTACATGCGAATTTGTTTCTGTGTTTATCTCGATGGTTGGGTGGGCCGTGCCCTTGTGCCTTTAGTACCAGCCGCCACTGCGTGGAGTACCTGTATAATAAGAACTGTCCCTTCTTTTCTTCTATTATTTGTCTTATATCATCTCCATTTTTTTTTCAAACCAGTAATGGAATAAAAATGAAAAAAAAAAAACAAATATGAGCATTTTAGTCTTTAGGAGTCTTAGTAAAAAAAAGAGCTAAGTATACTTAACGATAACTAAACTAATACAAACATTTAAATTATATCACAAAATAATACGCAAAAAATATAATGGAATTTATTTTCCATACCTAACTGATGTGCTGGTGCGGAATTCTTTCTAATAAAAAAGGCAAGTATTAGCAAATTAACAAGTGCGAAATTCTATAATGGAAAGATAGGAGGAACGCTTACTGAAGCCTAAAAAAAATAAAACTGAAAACTTAGTGTGGCAGAATTTACTACCATTCGTGCCGTAAGTTCCGCAGAAAAATTACCGGACGGAGGTGTAATTATCGCAGCACACTAAGTTTGAGCTTTAACTTTTTTTTCTAAGGAACGAACTCGTTCAGTAGGTACGTCTGGGGCAAAATGTACTAAATTGAAATGTAATTGTAATTCATTACTAACTATAGATATTGCTGTTTGAAAATTAAATTTTTATGCTTAACTTCACTTTTCACGAGAAGATTATCCTATGCAACTAGACACAATAATATAATCACAAACCCAGACGAAAGAAACACAAATAATACCGTCTTCTCCTTCACACTAACTTTTCTCGCTTGTCCCTAGATGGCAGTATCGTACACACGACTAATTGTAAGTAAGCCATGTGAACATTGTGCAGAATTCGACCACTTTCCCCTACATAATTTTGTTTATTAAGTGTTTTAATAATGTTCTAATTATTGTTATTTTATTTTTAATTAGACTTGGTTCTACAAATAAATACTTACTCTATTTGATATATCACCTGTAATAATAATTTGAACACTGAGTTATGATATCATTATATCTTAAATCAAATGCAGTGAGTGCCTTGTTCATAACTTCTACAACAGTTTTTATCATTTCATTTGGCATTTCAATTATTCCAACAAACTTTTCTACAGAGACATTATCTTCCACAACTCTCAATATTATACTCAATTCCATTTTCATTTCTCAAACAACCATTTTTGCCTGTCGACATTAGAGAACCTTTCGCTTGTAACATTTTATTCAAAACATCACATAAACCTTCACCCATACAGACCAATAATAACTCGTAAGATGCACCTTTACTGTTGTAATTCATCATTTTGAACTTTTTGCCATATTTGCGCAGACAATAGAAACGATTGTGGAAAAAAGGTGTTTGAATGTTTTATAAAACAAAACTGATAGGTTACAGACTAAGGAAATGTGGTTAAAGTTAAATGTAGTTGTTATAAGACAATATAGCATAGATCATATACAAAACATATTTTCGTATTTTTTTTTTCCTGATTTGATGTCACAATAAAGCTATGAACATAGCCTTTATGAGTTTCATATAACCGCACTAGTGCGTTGTCAGCTTTACCAGAATATCTTAAGTTAAAAGAGAGCGATTAATGTACAACTTTAAAAAAATACCATGAAGAACTCGTTTCTTATTACCTAGGACTCGTCCGTTTTTTAAACTTGTACTCGTCTGATAAAACTACCCTTGTGAAATTTTGGACACGTTAGAGTACAATGGGCATGCGAAGATGGAATAGGAGTAATTAATAGTTGAGACGAAAATACTACATCAAGAGTTACAACACTAACTTTACAACATCTCTGTATTAATAGTATAGTTTATATATGTGCGGGTGACTTAGTTTTAAGAGGTCAATTTTATATTTTTATGTACCTTATCTTTCAAGAAAATAGGCAAAAATACAAAGTTTCATATGATTACCGCGTGAATAAACGTTACCTAGCAAAACGAACTCCAAACTCAAGCGAATGTCTATAATTCAAAACTCTTACCATACTGTTTTATTTTAATTAGTAAACAAAACCAATCAATCACATATACAACTAGCCAATTATGAAGTAGTGGGTAGGGCCAAAATTTTTAAGTTTTTTTTCTTTTCTGTTGTATTCACAGCAAGCGTTCAACCCATTCTCGGAATTCCGTTCTCCAATTCGCTAATAATTTTACATGAATATACAACCAATCAAATATGTTTCTCTTGTAATTGCTTTTTGATAAGCATTTTCGCCAAAATCATCAATAACTGAAGCTAATTAGAAACAAATTTTTAAAAATTGGGTAAATGTATATACATATAGCTTTGTACCGATAATTACTTTCCCTGAATCACTAATTACTCCATATCTTTTTTTTAACTATTAGCTTTACAAATATTTTTCTAAAGTATCACAATATTTGTTTTGTTATAACATGCTTTTATCCGTATTATAAATTACGATGGTCATTAAAAATTATCATGTCCTGGGTCATATGTCTTCCTGATTAAAGCACGTGTAATGTAATGTATCTGTAAATTGAAAAACAAATCTATTTCATCATAAGACACAGAATTGACTCCTTCTAATGCATTACTGAAGTATATGCATTATTGAACTAAAAAAGAAAAAAACATTAACTAATTTATAATTACTTGAATCTATTTAATTGTAGTTTGTATATGAGCATTAGCATACAGACGATTACAGTGAAAAACCTGCATTAGAACACTGCTTGCCATTGTAGGGGAAGTGAATCTCGCACTATCACTTTAGGGAAATCTAAAGCAAGCATGTGACTCAGACGGCGATCGAAGATTGGCTATTGAAAGTAGACACATATGTAGATGGCCGTAGCATATGAACTTCGGTTTAGACATTTCCCTGCAATCAAAATTGTGTTTAAGAGTATTTATATTTATTTTTTATAGTAGTAAAGTGTAGTATTATTCTAGGATGACATCGCAAATTAATAACTGTGGTATTTCAAATCAAAATGAACTACCATTCAAATCTTTCTTACGGTAAAAATTATGAAAATGAAATAATAAATATAAGAAAGTAATTATTCCAGAAAAATACATGATAATAGTGTTTTAAGCAAAAAACAAGCCATTTGCTTCAGTAAACAAACAAACAAAAATAAAAATTGCGTTTCCTAATCTTCGTGAGAAATACGCTTAGATTTAGACCTGTTTCAGACGAGGCGATTAGTTGATTCCACTAGTTGAACGGACGATTGTCAAGGAGCATACTGATGTAGCAAATGATTGGAAACCGCCTGAACCCTTTCACACGAAGTCAATTTGTCCGCTTTGGAGACTTCAGTAGGTCTTCAATGACAATCAACTAGTTGAGAGTGAACCAGGTAACTTACAATTAGTTGAATCAACCAAACTGCCTCGTCTGAAACAAGGCTTACGCTTATATTTTACTCTACGATCTACGCTTAAATAGCTCAATGTGCTCTGCTATTATTACTCATATTTTTTTGCTTTCTTATACTTTATTCCAAGCGCTTTCTCTTCTCTATTCCTTTTAATTTCGTTACCAAGTCAATGTCGAACCCTAATATGTGCTGTAGGTATTACATGTATAATTTTGCCAATGTAAATGAAAAGAAGATAATATTGTTGTTGAAGTGTATCCCCGCCCATTTTCCGCTTTGGTAATCGTAAAATTTTTAATGGATATTTTCTTTCATTATACACATTTTTTTCCCTTATTATATTAAATAAACATTTCGGGAATATTTTCACGTAGTTGAACTACGTTTTATATAAAATATCTTACATTCTCATATTTCTGAAGAAATAGAAACCGCATGATTCATAAATAAGAGGTCAGGCTTCAGTATACAAATCGCCCCCGGAACAATTATAAATAAGGAACAAACCTATGCATAAAAAGTCGCCTTAATTGCCACACATGTTGCAGCGAGAATCAGAAATCACGCCCACCGCCCCGTTTCACTCCTGCACGTAGTCTTTCCAAACAAACGTCAAGGCCATGGTACAAATAATACGGTGTGCTTACGCGCATGCGAAAGTTACGTCAGATAGGAGCATAAATGGCGCCACATATATAAATATTATTATATTAAAATCGATTTTGACCGTGAGGGTTTTGTTAATGCGAAAGGTAAGTTCAAAAAATCCGGACGGGGTTACGGAACATATTTTAAAAACGTTAAGGTGTTTTCACGATTCAATTTTCTAGAAAAACCACGAAAACACTTTGTAAACACACACGAAATTCGCTACAATTGTAGAAATAAACACGAGCGCCACTAGATGGCGACAAGATAGATAAAATAAATTTCAACTTAAAACGGGTTTTTTTAAAGCAAAGCTGCATTTGAATTACATTAATTGGTAGTTGTGAATAATTTGGAATTTAACATTTTGCTATTTACCATACATGTATTTTATTGTTTTCGATACGCTCCTTAATTACGTCATCTGACCGGACTTGACGAATTTGAGATTCAAAACGAGCATATCGTATTATTTGTACCGTGCGTCATGGCAAGCGGCAGTACTAATCTGGCACGCATTGATGAATGTAGGTCCCCGCTGCTATCGGTTATTTCTTCTCCCTCCGCCTTTTATTTCTTTTTCATTTAATTTTTTTTTTTTGATTATTTCATTTTGTTTTTTTTTACTTAATTTTGAAAAAAAAAGAAAAATAATTAAATGACACCATTTGGGCAGTAGTGCTCAAGAAGTAGTTGACCGTTTTATATCTGCTTTCCAAAATAGGCCAGTCTCAAGTCTCAACTGTAGCAACAGTCAGCATACAGTTAAATATTATAAATAAGTGTGAATCCACTGTTACTAAGAGCCGTTTTACACTTACGAGATTTTTTACATAAATTATAACAAAAATTATCCCGAAAATTTTGGTGAGAATTTTTCTAAGAAATTTTATCGCAACACTTTCAAGTCGTTTTACACAGGAATAAGATTACTTCCATTTGCACTTCTAAGTTGGAACCTAAATCTAAACAATTATCATCCATATTTTGCTGGTTTATCGGTTAACTGCTATTTATTTAGGATTTCTATGATAACCATAATCAAATAACAATTTAATTTAACAAATGCACCTGCTTATAACAACAAATATCGTGAAAATTTTGGTTAAAATTTATTCCTGTGTAAAACAACCTGAAAGTGTCGCGACAAAAATTCTTACGAAAATTATCACCAAAATTTTCTAGATAATTTTTGTTATGATTTCTGTAAAAATTCTCGTACATGTAATACGGCTCTAAGTAGCAAAAAGTAATGAGAAACAATTTTCCTGCTTACACAGCAAAGGCCGTACAATTGTTTCTGCAAAAAGCTTTTGGTGATTAGCGTATAAACACGAAAGCCGCAATAGCATTACCTTCTCGATCTGCCGATTTAACGCCTTTAATCTTTCGTGATTGTATGAACGAGCTCATACCCTTAATGACCAATACTGCCGCCAGTATATCTACTACAACACTTTTGCACGTCTATTATGCTATATTATGGGGTATTGCCAGGAAAAACGGATGCTTTTTTTCGAGCATTTGTTAAATTAAAATAAAAGTTTTAGTTAATTTTTGAAACTTCTTAATTTTATTGCCGATTATTTTTATTTAATTTTCTTATATATAAGAATCCTTTTTATTATTATTAATAATCTTTATATTGTATTGATTGTTATCAGAAGTTTATTTAGTTGGTTAAATACATTGTATTTATAAGATTGATTCAAGACTATCTAACATGATAATCAAAACAGGTTAAATAATTAATTAAAGGTAATTGTATAAAAAAGCAGTCAATCGCAATTATTTCTTTTTTGTTATTATTATACCATAACACCGTTGTGCTGATATATACAGGGAAGAATGTGACTAAAAATTACAACAATTTGAAAGGTTATCAGTTATGTTGCTATTTAGTAACCTCTGCTAAGTGTGTGATTATAAAGCCGAGATTCCATATGCATAACACTTTTGACTCAAAGTCCGATATAACTCCGATAAACTGTTTATTTTATTAGAAGAAGTATAATTAGAATTGCTTTTATTTTTCTCAATTTTTTGCTTGACAACATGATCGTACATTTTACAGTACTTACGCTACATATCACAATTTCTCAAATAATTATTGAAAAAAAATATTTTTTGTTTGTTTATTAACCACAAACTTAATATATTATTTCTAATTAATAGTCGCTGATACTAAAAAATTCTCTATTACGCATAAAGAGGTGAATACCTATACCGGCTTTTCCACTGAAGCGGCTAGTTAGAAGTTTCCGGCTTAACGAACTTCCTCAGTTTTAAAAATTTGGGGTTTGCAACAACTTGGAACTTACTTTTACTTTTACTTACCGCAACCTTATAGCCGCTCTAAACGCCGTCTCCTCCACGAACAGATCCAGAGGAGGAACACATAGGAGGGCTTCCATTGCCGCCGTCGGCGTAGTGCCCATTGCCCCTGTAATGCTAAGGCATGCTATGCGCTGCACATGCATCAGGTCATTCCTGGCTATCACTCGTCTCACCCTTGGCCACCAGACGAGGGCACCATAAGTTAGCATTGGCTTAATTATGGCGGTGTGGTCACAAGGTAATTTTCGGGGATACCCAGCACGCGACGACACTGCCAAAAGGCCTTACATGCTTTCTCGGCTTTTGTTTTGACATGTTTGCTCCAGCTCAGTTTTCTGTCAAAAGTGATACCCAGATGCTTGACTTCGTCCGAGCATCTTTATCGACGTCAAAGACCAGCAGCTTTCCACCTGATTGATCCACCTCATGAAATAGACACCAGGTGTCTATATTGCTTCAGCGGTTCTGAGCAGCCAGCAACCCGACAATGCGCCTAGTTTCACTCGGTTCTCCCGGGATCCACAGCGTCGCTTTCGTCAGCCTCGGCAACTCGTCCGCCGGTACAACAGAAAGTCTTGCCCCCTCCCATGGAGTTGCGAGTTTCGCAACCATTTCTTTGTGCTGAGAGGACGTGGAGGCATATTTTACTGGAAGGATGAAACGATCTGGTTTAATTTAGTCTATGTAACTATGTAGAAATATGAAAATAAATTACGAAATGGTAAGAGGACAACAGTTACTTACATGTAAGGATACCAATTACGGCATATGTATATGCATAAACGTGCAATTTAATTAACTATTCTGAGCCAGTGCAGTGTTGTCAGGTTTCTCTTTCTGTTTTATGATTTAGCGACCGTTTCCTTTGCCTGGCTTAGTACCGTCACTTTTGAGAATTCTGATTCTGTATTTTCGATGTATACTTTCAGTACATTTATTATCACGTATACTTTTTAGTATTCTCACATTGTGCTTAATTTCTTAGTAAAATAAAAGGTCCCAGTTTTGGTTATTCCACGAACCGGATAAACATACTCGTATAAGTTGCACGTATTCGGATAATTTCAATAATCAGAATAATTCACACGGAGCGCGGTGGAGCACGGGATCATATTTTGTGTTTATTTTATACATAACCAAATCACTATTAAACTTATTTACAACAAAGTTTACTATTCCTTCTTAATAAAAAAAATTGCAGATTACTAATACTGAGTGAATGTGACTATGTAATTTAAATGTGTCTATGAACAAGAAATACCGCCCGTCAGCGGCCCAGATAATAAATTTCGGATGATCGAGTCAAAACCGAAAAGTTGTGAGAATTTCCAAAATCATACAATCTATAAGAGTACGTATACGGATGCCTACCAAATTCATTCGGTATAAAATCGTTCTACAACGGATTTGAAATCATCCGATAATCGAAATCACCTGATTCCGAATCATCCGATTCCGAATCGGATTCTAAGAATCGGAATCATCCGAATATTTCAATAATTGGAATGAACGAATATTTTAATTCGGAAACTCACAACACACAAGCAGAACCATTCAACACATTCTGTTTATTTGAAGGAGTGTGCATGTATCGAACGATTCTATTACCATTCTATTAATGATAAAATCAACTATTTTGTTTTTCTTACTGTTCGTTTAAATAGGAACTTGGATGTTCAACTTTAACAAAAATTTGCTCCGATGTTTAAACCTTTCACTGCGCTTAGATTGCGAATCGTGTGCATCTGTCATTTGTCGCTTGGGAGTATACTCCTCTTGAGCAGTGTAAGGGTTAAAATAAATATCATTTAAAGAAATCATCCCTCTCCCCATTTACCCCTTTTTTTTTTTTTCTTTTTTTTTGTCCATGGGCAGGTGTAAACCCAAAGAAGGCAACTCGGTCGGAAAGACCTATTGTGCCCCATTTTAAGATTGCACCCCATCATAAAAGTTCGTAATCTGGCTGCGTCTGCCTCTTCCTGTCCACTGCCAGGCAGTTGACAAGAAGGTGAGCAGCAGTTTCCTCCGCACTTCCACACTTCCTGCACAAGGGAGAGTTCACTACCCCCACGCACCTATTCATCCCTCCAATGTAAAACAAAATAATTTAAAACATTTTTAATGCGTGTTTACCCTAAATATTTAAAAAAAAAAGTTGAAAAAATCATCCCCTCTCTCTCAACTTTGCAAATGTAAAAAAATATGATTTAACATTTTTAAACATTTTTAATGCACCCCCTCTCTCGATGTATCGAAAAAGAAGAAAAACATATCACATAAAAAAAAGCATTCACCTGCCTCTCTCGCCTCTTTCAATGCTAAAAAAAAACATGGTTTCAAACATTTTTAATGTGTTCTCTCTCCCATTCTTAAAAATGAAAAAAACAAAAAAGAATTCATTATTTACAAAATAATCCTCCTACACCCCTTCCAATGTTAAATAAATCCGGTTTGAATCTTTTCTAATGCGTCCTCTCTTCCGTTGTTTTTTTTACAGAAAAAAAACCGACATTCAAAATCATCTCCCCCTCCCCCCCCCCTCCTCCTCTCACCCTTTCCAATGTTAAAAAATATATAATTCAAAACATTTTTAATACGTTCTCTTTCCCGGTGTTTTGAAAAAAAAGTATCATTTAAAAAAAATCATCCTTCTCCCTCTCTCATTCTTTCCAATGTTTATAAAATATGATTAAAACATTTTAAAGATATCGTTCCCCCGGTGTTGTGGAAAGAATAATTTTATCATTCAAAAATATCATCTCGTTTCCCATCTCATCCCTCCCGATGTCAAAAAAAGATCATTTAAAATATATTTAATGCATCTTCTGCCCTGGCGTTGTGAAAAAAACATAATTTTATCATTAAAAAGAAGAATCATTCTCATCCCTCTTATCCTTTTCAATGTTAAAAAAAATATTTAGAATATTTTTAATCCCGGTTGAATGCAAAAACTTGGAAAATCTTAATATTGGTTGTTCAGGGCTACGAGAAGCGCAGGAAACACATTTAAATACCTGTACACTTACGATTTCAAGCTATTGGGGGTCCCAATTTCCCAAGTTCTCGATAAGCATCGGTACGGGAAATCTTGTTCCGAAACATAGTTCAATCAAGCGGAATTTCCGACCCGCCCGAATTAACAGGTACATAATTTGTATGACTGCGAAAATCAATTATATCAGAAATATTATACACGTACATCATTATCAACAAATACAGTGCTCTCTTAGATAAAGTTTTATTAGAGACGCGGTTATTCGAAATAAAAGAAATAAAAGAAAGCAAATTTGACTATAATGACCTTACGGAACTGGAACAAACAGGCCAAAAACAGAAGATTATGTTAAACAAAATTATTCGGACAAAATAAATATCAGCATTTTCAGAAAATATTTTTGATAATATCAATTCTTTTAATTATGATGAAACACGATCTATAACTACATCCATGATTGTTGAAAATATTTATTGGACTTTTAATAACACATCAGAATTAATTTGCAATCAGACGTTTAATATTTCCAAACCATTTCAACACACATTGTCAGTACTGTCTGGCCCATATATATTCGAAAATGTGAATAGAAAGATGTACTTCGAGCAGCAGAATCTTCAACGGAATTAAAGTCTGCTGGTCCAGAATCACTTGAACAGTTCGCTGAATTTATAATGTTGTTTTCATCACATACAGCACCAACGCTAGCATTAAAAGCTTCATAATCCTTCGGCTGCCCAAAGTACATCTTTCTATTAATATTTTCAGATACAGGTAAGCCATTCAATAGTTTAGAAGCATCATCAAACATCTTGTTGCAAGTTAATTCTGACGTCTTATTAAAAGTACAATCAATATTTTCAACAAGTACGGATGCAGTTTTAGAGCGTGTTTCATCATAATTAGAAGAATTGGTATTATCAGAAATATTTTCCGAAAGTGTTATGATATTTATTTTGCCCGAATAATATTGTTTTTGGCCTGTTGTTTGTCCCAATTCCGTAAGGTCATAATAGTCTATTTTTCTTTCTTTAGTCAAATTTGCTTTCTTTTGGTTGACAGTTAAGTTCCAAATTCCAAATTGGTAAACAAATTAAAGTTTAATGAGTATTTGTATTTATGACATGATAACGTTACATCGTTAAAGCATTTTTTAAGTTCAAACGTTACATTTTTATTAGGTTTATAATTTAAAATATAATCGTCACATTTTATTTCGAATAACCTCGTCTCTAATAAAACAATATCTAAAAGAGCACTGTATTTGTTGATAACGATGTATCTGTATTTATTTCCATCTCCACAATATTTCTATATGGATTGATTTTCGCAGTCATATAAATTATGTACTGTTGACAAAAATACTCCAAACTGTGGTACTGGTAATGCTGCATACTTCTCCTAGACCCCTCACCACAAACTGCACTAAACTGGACGTACGTTTCGATAGCAAAGCTATCATCATCAGCAGAAACACTGAACATTCAGTTCATTCTGCTGATGACGTACGTCCAGTTTAGTGCAATTTGTGGTGAGGGATCTAGGGGAAGTTTGTATATGTACCTGTTACTTCAGGCGGGTAGGAAAATCCCGCTTGATTGAATTATGTTCGGGACAAGATTTCCCGTACCGATGCTTATCGAGAACTTGGGAATTGGGACTCCGATAGCTTGAAATCGTAAGTGCGCAAGTATTTAAATGTGTCTCCTGCGCTTCTCGTAGCCTGAACAATCAATGTTAAGATTTTTCTAGTTTTTGAACATCAACCGGGATTAAAAATATTCTAAATATATTTTTTTTAACATTGGAAGGGATGAGAATAATTCTCTTTTTCAATGATAAAATTATGTTTTTTTCACAACCCCAGGGCGGAGGATGCATTCAATATGTTTTAAATGATCTTTTTTTGATATCGGGAGGGATGCGAGGGGAAATGAGATGATATTTTTGAATGATAAAATTATTCTTTCCACAACACCGGGGGACGACATCTTTTAATTGGACATTGGAAGGACTAGAGACGGAGAAGGATGATTTTTTTTAAATGATACTTTTGTTTCAAAATGCCGGGAAAGAGGACGTATTAAAATGTTTTGAATTATTTTTATATAGGAATTGAACTATATTTTGTTATAGGAAAGTTTATGTTCAGACGTTGAACTGTGCGCACGTATGTATGAGCGACCGAAGTAAATTGTCGTAGTACTGGTAAAATTAGTGTATATACTAAACTTATAAGTGTTTTTATAATGCCTACTAGTATTAACCTGCGATCCAACAGTGAAAAAAAACGGTGATTTCGTCAATTTTTTTAAAAGCGAAGAATTTGAAATCATATTAAGAAATGCCGTTAAAATGGAAGTGCATAATTTGCACGAACAGATTAAGGAACTCAAATCGGAAGTAATGATTTTATAAGAGAGTCTAATATCGAGTTATTAGACTTCAACTAATAAACCAAGAGAAGGAATTCATTAGAAAGTAACATCAATAGCGTACCTATAAGGACATCGTACAAGCAAGCAACAGAACAAAAATTGGAGCCCGGAAAAACTAAGTGCTCCAAAAAAAGGAGGTAACAAAACCAGGATCTCCTTATAGTAAACAACCTAGCTCGACTAACAACAGCCATGGATAGAAATAAAACGAAAACAAAAAAACAGGAAAGTAAATGGTATATACGGTGCAATCGAAAATGCGTCAATTAAAGGGGCAGAAAAATACTCGCACTTCATATACACGGACTGTAGCCGCAAGTTACCAAGAGGAGTTAGAGCTGTGCCAGAAGTAAGAAAGTTAATGGCTCTAAATGTGAAAACTCAGATCTAAACGACCAGACGAATACTCATCATTCAAAATTTCGATACCTATTAAATATAAAGAACAAGTATACAACTCAGAATTTTGGCCGTAAATGTCTGTGTTAACCCTTTTATTGAGACTCGCAACAAAAATAACAAACAAAGAAGTACAACAATTTCACATCAAAACGTCTAACCAATAAAATAGCTGAGATAGGGGTTATTCTATTACGATATTTCACGGATATACTGTTGATTTCCGAACATTGGCTGACGCGCGATTTCATCCAAGCAACTATAATTCCAAACTACAAACTGGCTGCGAGCTATGCCGGCCTCAACAATAAGCATAGAGCATACTTACCTCGACAATAATAACCTTCTCCAGTATTTGTTTATATTTTTTTTTCGCGAACAAGGTTTTTAACCTTCTGCGAATTTTTTTCATATTTATTCACTTATTTTGAAAGTATATGGAAATCATTGTAAATACTTAAACTTTTCTGAATAAATATTATATTATTATTATTATATATTTTTCAGGGGAGGGAGATGATTTTAAATTCGTTTGTTTTTTTTCTGTAAAAAAAACAACCGAAGAGAGGACGCATTAGAAATTATTCAAACCGGATTTATTTAACATTGGAAGGGGTGTAGGAGGATTATTTTGTAAACAACGATTTTTTTTGTTTTTTTTTTTTCATTTTTAAGAATGGAAGAGAGAACACATTAAAAATGTTTGAAATCATGTTTTTTTAACATTGAATCTTGTCAACTGCCTGGCAGTAGACGGGAAGAGGCAGACTCAGCCAGATTACGAACTTTTATGATGGGGTGCAATCTGAGTGAGAAAGCTAAAATGGACATGGGGGCACAATAGGTTTTTCTGGCCGAGTTGCCTTCTTTGGGTTTACACCCGCCCATGAACAAAAAAAAAGAAAAAGAAAAGGAAGGGTGAATGGGGAGAGGGATGATTTCTTTAAATGATATTTATTTTAACCTTACACTGCTCAAGAGGAGTATACTCCCAGGACAAATGACAAGTGCACACGATTCGCAAACTAAACGCACGTGAAGGTTTAAACATCGGAGTAGGGAATATATAATAGGTTAACATATTTTACATGATAATTTTGTTTCAAGTAGGAAGAGATGAGAAGGAAAGGGATAAATTCTTTTTGATATGAACATATTTAATGCATGTATTAATAGGATACGTAATAGATAAGTGAGGTAAAAATAATATTGGGTACATAGTACGTATATTTTTATTCTGCGAACGTAGAATCTTATAACCTGCATGATTATCGAATAAGAATGTTATGTAGGCATGTATTTTTTGTACATTAGAAGTTATCGGGATTTATTGGGAAATCTCGACCTAGCCCCCGCTAACAATAAGTAAAATCTCGGGCCGAAACGGGAATTCCCGATACTACCCTGTCCCGATTTAACAAGTATGATTGTATTCATTTCTATAGAGAAGTTTGCACCGTAACTGTGTGCTTATACAACGTGGCTCTTCTACTCATATTAACCAGTCGGATATTAATGTTACTTTTCCTTTTTGGCATCATGCAAATTTTTGTTAAAGTTGAATACCCAAGTTCCTATTTAAACGAGTAACAGTAACTGTAACAGTAAGAAAAACAAAATAGTTGCTTTTATCATTAATAGAATGGTAATAGAATCGTTCGACACATGGACACTCCTTCAAATAAACAGAATGTGTTGAATCGTTCTGTTTAGTGTTGTGAGTTTCCGAATTAAATTATTTGTTTATTCCGAATTAAAATATTCGTTCATTTCGATTATTGAAATATTCGGATGATTCCGATTTTTGGAATCCGATTCGGAATCGGATGATTCGGAATCAGGTGATTTCGATTATTAAATTCCCGAATCGGATGATTCCAAATCCATTGTACAACGATTTTATACCGAATGAATCTACCGAAACTTCAGGCATCCGCATATGTATTCGTATAAATTGTGTGATTTTGGCAATTCTCAACTTTTCGGTTTTGACTAGATCATTCCAAATTCGTTTTCTGGACTGACAGAGGTGTTTGTTGTTCATAGACGTTGTGCACACTTAAATCATACAGTCACATTCACTCATTATTAGTAATCTGCAGATTTTTTTTTTTTATTAAGAAGGAATAGTAAACTTGTGTTTTAAATAAGTTTAATATGGATTTAGTTATGTATAAAATAAACACAAAATACGATCCCGTGTTCCATCGCGCTTCGTGTGAATTATTCTGATTATTGAAATTATCCGAATACGTGCAACTTATACGAGTATGTTTATACGGTTCGTGAAAGAAACACATCCGGGACCATTATTTTACTAAGGAATTAAGCACAATGTGAGAATACTAAAAAGTATACATGATAATAGATGTACTGAAAGTATACATCGAAAATACAGAATCATAGTTCTCAAAAGATACTGCGCCAGGCAAAGGAAACGGTCGCTAAATCATAAAACAGAAAGAGAAACCTGAGAACACTGCACTGGCTCAGAATAGTTGATTAAATTGCAGGTTTATGTATAGTTTGGCTCCACATTGTTATAAAAATGATATGGTTCAGAAATATACTATTTATATGCAAAAATACTGACATCTTTTAGGTGTAAGATGTTTTCAGTGTATATATGATATTTAACGCGAACAAACCATTTAGTAAATGGGTATACACTGTAATTAGTTTGCTATCTTTGTTATTAAGCATGGGTCAGGATAGCACTAATTTTCAAGTAGCTTGGGACTGATAGAAAGATTTATATATACATATATCTTATCATGCATTTTGTATATAAACATTTTTATTTTAAGATTTTTTGCCTATAATAAACATTACACATGATCTGCATGATCCATTTACGAAATTCCAACATTCTTAACACCATTCCTTATAAAGATAAAAATAATCACTAAAAGTTAATTAGGTAATTAACTGTTGCTATATACATATGCCGTAATTGGTATCCTTACATGTAAGTAACTGTTGTCCTCTTCCCATTCGTAACTTATTTTCATATTTCTACATAGTTACATAGACTAAATTAAACCAGATTGTTTCATCCTTCCAGTAAAATATGCCTCCACGTCCCCTCAGCACAAAGAAATGGTTGCGAAACTCGCAACGCTATGGGAGGGGGCAAGACTTTCTGTTGTACCGGCGGACGAGCTGCCGAGGCTGACGAAGGCGACGCTGTGGGTCCCGGGAGAACTGGGTGAAACTAGGCGCATTGTCGGGTTGCTGGTTGGTCAGAACCGCTGAAGTAATATAGACACCTGGTGTCTCTTTCATGAGGCGGATCAACCAGGTGGAAAGCTGCTGTCTTTGACGTCGATAAAGATTACTGTAATTAGCTAAACAAGAAGGGCTGCAGATTGAGATTCTTCTGACCCTCAGAGCGTTACTCAGGGCGCGCTAGTGGGGCAAACAACGGGGGATGTACCCATGGATACATCCCAACGTGTAGATCACCCTGCTGCCCCTGACTCTGGTGCCGGCGCCACTCCTATGGACAGCGCTGGCATCGAATCAGTGGAGCTGGCGGGGCTGTCAATTGAGACCAACCGTGGAGGCGGTTCGATATAATGTAATCGCACAATGTCTCCACGCGGTCTGAAAATTATTCAAATTAACCTGCAACACTCTCGGGCGGCTACTGCTATTCTACGTAGGCACCTAGATAGACAGCAGGACATTTCCTTGGTTTCTGGAATCCAGAATCCTTGGCCTGGACAATGTCAAAGGGGCCGTCTTCTCCGGCACCGAAGACTAACCTAGGACATGTATCTATGTCCCAAAGAATATAAAGGCCTATCCCATACCGAACTGCTGTGGCAGGAATATAACCACCGTATATCTAACTTGTGATGCACAAGGGGGCCAGAGTAACTGGTAGTGATCGCTCAGTTTTACTGGCCAGCTGAACAAACCAGTCATTCGGCCATCTTTTGTGATTCTGGTGGAATACTGTGATGGAAATACCAACATTAATGATCGGTTGTGATTCCAATGCTCATCATGTAGCGTGGCAACGTGACACGAATGTAGAGTTAGACTCCTATGAGGTTTCTCTCCTCTACTAACCTGATATACTTAACAGAGGATGCGAGCCTACGTTCATCAGCTCACGATGCCAAAACAGTAATGACATACCTGCGTTCGGGGTAGCTGCAGCGTTCACATACTAGATTGGCGGGTGTTGAAGAGGCAGCGATGTCGATCACAGATGGATCTGTTTCTAGATCGACCACACGAGTGTTAAAGACTGAATACGAATCCAAGGCTGACGGACAGGCAGATCTACAGGAACCGACTGTCCGTTAACCTTCAAGACTGCGCCCATGATGTCTCGAGATCGGTGGCCTCAGTCAGCTGGCTGCTGGGTGGAACATCGAGTGATGGCGCCTGGAGTGCGCATGTGCACATGTCATATATTGGAAGAGCAAGACTCCATGGTGGACTCAGATCTTCTAAGGTGAAATCAAACTTAGAAAGCTCTTCAATAGAGCTACATCACCAGATCTGTGGAGGCACTGGGAAGCTTACACTTTTTTTTTGTAGGTAAATTAATGTATTTCTATCCATATTTAACAAATGTAATGCAGTTAATAACAGTTGAAAGCAGAAAATGATTCTGCTTTTTAACTGTAATAATTAAGAGTATTCTTCCCAAGAAAAATTTTCTCCTCACGCAGGATTCGAACATACAACCTCCCGTTAGCCGGGCAGGCGCTTTACGAATTAAGCTAGTAGAGGACGTGGTGCGAGCGTTTTTTCTTTTTCCTTTGGGGAAAATTACTCCTAATTATTATTATACATTAATTTGTTTATCTCACTGTAAAAAACTTGCAATCTTTGCGATATTTGCCCCGGTCCTGCCGGCCCTTCAAGATCTCAAGATCGCACATATGTTCGTTCAAAAACGATCGAACTCGTCCTCTACTACCTAATTGAGTTTAAAGCGCCCTCGGCTAACGGGAGGTTGTGTTCGTCTGCGTGAGGAGAAAATTTTTCAGGAAATACTCCTAATTATTACAGTTAAAAGCAGATAGTAACGATAGGTTAACATATGTATGTTCCGTCTAACATTAAATATTTTAAAGTGTATTCGGTACTACTTTTTAGCGGTCTGTGAGATTTGGGGAAACCACTTTTTTAAACAAAAAATTGTGGTATCCATGAATACTTACTTTATTAATGCATTTCCAAACTGTAAACATTTTAAGTTATTTAGAAACAATCCTACTATATATATTTTCAATAGATCAATTATGATAAAGGATGCAAAACATAACTGAAAAATTTATGAACACCATCTACTTCTTTCCGCGCAACTTTACTTGGCTTAGCGACTCTCATGTATACATTAAAGTGCGGTTTTGGCCTGAAGCTCTCCAGCGCACTTAAAAAGAAACAACTTATTGTGCCATTTTCATTGCCCATAAATTGCAGCACGTGAAATATTGCGGGTACGATTAAAGGTAGTTTGAGATGCCCTCAGCACAAATCTAGATGGCGATTATTTTGGCCTGGAAAAAAAAATGTTGGGAAGGGCCCTTAGACTAAATGCTTCGCCTTCCCGCTCTCCGTCCCTCCAGATTCCAATGCCTGTGCCATTGCACGTTTTCGGAGGCCTCGACAAACCAGCGGGATAAGTTACGCTTCGGTTTGCGAATGCACGCTATTGCAGTTTCCCTACCTGAGATATCTACGCTGTACCCCCCAGTGAAGCTGAAAACGGGCGAGAACTTATCCGCCCTTACGGAGAGTGGTTACTCCTTGTTTGGCGGTCAACAGCAATAGTAGCAGCCCTGAAGATGTCCCATACGATCCAGGACGCGGTTCCAACCTGGGAGCCTAGCAGATAAGCGGTACTGCCTGTTCGATGTAGTTGAAGATGTTGGTGTGGTCTCCGATTTTGCCGGAGAAGCCCTTGCATCCGCTACATTTTGCTCTGGAAACCGCCTAGGTTATTCGACTACAACACTAACTGGCAGTGGGGGAAACCCAAGAATGGTCTCCATAGCAGCCGTCGGTCTCGAGGCAGAAGACCTTACAAAATCATAAAAGAAATTTGTAACAGTCTTGCTCTGATAGTACTAGAATCCAGATTAATTGGTGGTTTGATAGGACTAGTAACTACAGAAAAGGAGAAATAAGGGGTTGCTGGCAAACAATAATAAAGGAACAAATATAGCTTTCTGTATAGATATCCACAAGAGAACTTGAATTCAGTAGCACAGAGAGAAATTGATGCAAGAAATGAAGCAAGATATATGGAAAAATGGTACTAGATTACAACACGGGAAACAGATGCAAATCACTGTTCTTCAGCACTCTGCCGGAAGAATATGGGTAAGACGTGCACGGGTAAGACAGAAAGTACACTGGGGAAGAAATTACCAAAGTATAGAACAGAATTAAAGTAAAACGTGTTGCAAGAAATTGAGTACTTTTAAGTGATAACGGTAGACCTACGCAACCATATTGATATCTGTTTGGTGGCAATAAATGATTCGATGATGATAAGGGTTTCCAAAAACATGGAGGATCGCAATGGCGGCACTAATACTGAAGAAGTTTGGTCACCAATATGATACCTATTGTCCGATGTGTATCCCAAACATAAAGTTATTGGTGAAGCGCTTTTTGTTTATTGTTTTTTTTTTTTAAACTATAAACTATAACTATAAACTATAATACTTTATTGTCATGGTTCCAAGAGCATCGACATTGTCAGTAGCAAAAAATGTTACATAATAAAAGAAAATACATATATATATATAAAACTAAAACATATACACATTAAAAGTATGCCAATGTTAAATATACTAAAATGTATATTAAAAAAAAAATAAATAAATAACATGAAGTGAATTAAGTTTACACACAAGGTACTCGTCGACAGTTTAGTAGTATGCTTTAATAAAATTTTTTAACCTCTTTTTTAAATGATTTTTTTAGCAAGGATTTTTATATGCTCCGGCAATTTGGTTATAAATAATAATGCTCTCGATACGTAAGGACTGAACTTCATAAAATTTTGTTCTATGGGAGTGAAATACTCTAAATTATTACAGCCTCTTGTCGTCATGCCCACTAAATACGTCACAGTTTCTTATAAAATTTATTTTTCATTGTTTTTATTAAAAGACCAGAATTTCTTTTATAAGAGGACCAGCCAGCGGCAAAAAATACCGAGACTCCCAAACAAAGGGCGACAACGAGTTCTGTAGGTGCAACTCCCATCATAATTCTAATAATTCTTTTTTGCATTATAAATACTTTCTTGGCAGATGGAGGGCAACCCCAGAAAAAACACCATCCGCAGTCTGGACCTCAACATACGCATAATAAAATAATTTTATTGAATGTAAACTGACACTACCTCGAAGCGATCTAACAGCGTATAATGCCGAGCAAAGTTTGTGTTGGAGCACCTCACGTTTTCTTGATGGAAGCCGTTTGATATGAAATATCCGAAAATATTGCAGCAAATACTTGCAGAATCAGTTATCGGTAGAACTTTATGAACCATTTACTGTGATTATGTCTTTCGGTTCTTCTTGGAAACTATATTAATTGCACACGCGAATGAGTACGACGACTTTATTTATTTATGAGAAGCTAAATAATTACAATTCATCCTAAACTCTGTACTCCTCCTACCTACACGAGGCTATCTATTCTAAGTACTATATAGATTCCATAACAAGTGAAATGTTCCTCCTCTAATTAAATAATTTTCCTATGATTATAAATCGGTTAACTATCAGCTATTATGTTTGCACCCGTGGAGCGCCATAAGTTATCTCCCATCATTCACCTAGATGACTACGAAGGACTGGAGGCAGCAGCCAATACTCCTCTGGGCTGCGTTGTCGAGTGTTTGAAGATGAAACAAGTTATTGCTGGACTTGTTTTCTACTTTTCCATGTTCTTCTCTCCTTCCGAGAAGACAATATTCCTGGTAGTTGGTAGGAAAATTAAAGCAGATAAGCGTGCAAGTGAACGAAACTCTGATACTAATTGTAAGATAGGCAAGCCTCAGGTACTTTGAGAGTTATCTGGATAGAAAGATGTGAATGATATTTCTATAAAATGACGAAAAAGCGCGGTCTAATCTTTGCCTTTGATGCCAAACATCAGAGAGCTGCAAGAAAACTGCAAAGGGCTTCTCAAAAATGTAGTTCCATCTACGATGCTGTATGGAACATCTATTTGGGAGATTATTGCTAAAAATGCACTGCAAAGTGTATGAAAGAGAAGTGACGCAATACGTATTATTGGAGTTTACAACTCAAATTTAAAATGGGGAAATTTTGAATTTTATTCTTCAAAAAAATTGGTTATTAAGCATTTACAAAACGCAAAATGTGATAAGATGAAGAAGATAACATCACCAAATCATAAAGTAAACAATGTAAAATTAATAGGAGCTTAAATAGTTATGTACCATTAAATTGTAGTAAAAGGTAAGTGATATTTGTATAAGAGTAAATACATTTGACTGAACTCAGATTTGAAATCCAGCCTTTATTGTTAGCTAATTGTAAGTTAAGCGGGTTCTGACGTAAATATGCCAAAAGGGAAAGTACTGTATAGCATAGTATAGTGTAGTGCTTCTAACTGGTCATTTAGTTTAAGCAGTAAAATAATCATAGTTGCCTAATCGTGATTCTTAACATAACCGGTATTGTTCAACAAAAATTACTATTTTAAGCACAGTATAAGCAGTAAGGACAACGGATGAGTCATCGGGGTTTCAATTTCTAAGCCTAACTTTAATTCAAATAACAGCTTTCCGATGTACATACATTGGTATCTACATACATTAATTTACTCATCGGTTTAACCTACACGGTATTGTGACATTCGTTCTTGCAAGATAAATTCTTATGCTAACGATGGTCGCAGTTTGTTTGGATTTCCGAATGAATCTATTTTTATAATCAAATCTCAAGAATTAGCAATTGAGGAACTATAGCAGGACAATAATTAAGAAAGTGCATGGATAACAAGAACTATTGTCGTTGTGCAGGTATCCTAGGTCATATTAAAACAATTTATTTGTTAGATCTTCATTTTCAATCTGTTCGCTATTTATCACAATAACTAACTAAATGCATTTCATCTTATATTCACTTTTGAAAATAATGTAATTTTAGTCAAAACTGTATTCAACAGTGTATAATCCTAGTAGAAGTTTTAATCTTCACATTTCATATTTGTTCACGCTATGGACAACTCGATATTATTTAGTCTAGGTCTAAAACTCCTATCCATTTGCGACATAATTGTTGACAAATCAGTGCAGGCTCGATTGTTAGAAATGAATTAGTGGAATAAAAAGGAAGAGTATTAGTTTGTATTATACACAGAACGATGTAATCACAACTCTTTAACCCTAATTATAAGTTGGTGTGTGTTCACGTCAGAAATTTGAAGTGTACAATAAAACCCTTCATCGAAATCGTTGCATTTTTATTAATTTATTTGAGAAAGAACCACAACATATTTATTCCTGGAAGAATATTTTACACTCTAAAATATACAAATAGAGATTTAGTTTCACAAAAGCGATAGAATGTGAACTCAATTATTGTTAAATAATTGCAAATATATGTATTACTTAATTAAACATTATTTAATGAGTTCGTCATTACTGCTCTGTACTCTCTTTTAAGATTAGTTTGGTGGCGAAAAATTCTACTTTATATAGACCAGTTTGACTGCTGTTGATTATACATAACTAGATCCAGTGCTTAATTTCTGTTTAAGAGCATTTGTAGTGCAAAAATCTGGAATCTGTCTGAATCGATTTAAGCGGTAGCTTTGTCTTCTTTGGCTGGTTGCGACAGTTTAAAAACGATCATACACAAACATACTCATCGCTATTTTGTATGAAGGAATAATATTATATATGGTTTTATGAAGAGTAGTTTTGTATTGTATTAACTTAGTTTTTAATTTTAATTACAAGTCAGCTATATAAATAAATATGTACATACACACATTGTGGTTGTATATGCAATGCAAATGTTTACATATGAATGTTCTACTTCCTTTATCAAATATACGGCCTCTTATTTATTTTTTTACAAACATAAGCATTCGTCGTAACATTATGTCCTGGTTCGGATATTTTATGTTTCGGGTATTTGTAGCGAATGTATATGTAATCAGAGTGGTATACTTCTAAATGTGTATACCACTATTATTTATATTTCGATATCTTCATTTTATTGCTTACTTACTTTGACGCAATTGTTCGAATAGTAATATGGTATTACGTAGATATAGATTAAACAGAATAAGTGATAAGTGAACTCTACAAACTCTCCTTAATATGACACGTTTAATTTTTATACAGGATATTAGCATATTGATTAAATATATTTGTTAAGGGTATTTATTATAGTATAGATGAGGCGGGTACCTTTCACTGATTGATGATGTTTTTCAGATATATAGTTTGAAAGCTTGAATTAAATTAAAAATACATCTAAAAGAAACATTGCAAACAATAGCTTCTCAAAGCTTAGCGACAGCCACTCTAGTTTTTTTTTTTTTTATTTCTAAAACAGGCTTGTTCCACCATTAACGGAATATATACCTACAATCTGTTTTTTCGAAAGTCTGTGATACCGATCAATTTGCCCCGCATTACCATTAATCACTTGGTCATAATATATGTTTCATGGGGTTAGATATGATATAATAGAAAGTAGGTTTTTCCTAGAACTGTAACCTTCGATGTATTATCTAACCCATTATTGTAAACATACTTTCGTTTAGGTATAAATACGCCAAGAAGGCAAATTTCATTGTCATTGTTGTTTAGACCTTAGTGCTGTGCATTAGTCTTTAGCAATAAAACCATTTTTACCAGTCTTGCTATGCTTTTATTGGTTTTTAAACACCTCAAGTGACAGAGGTGAAACTTAATTGGCGCAGTCAGTAGGATCATGGAACTCGTAGACTCAAGCTAGAAGAGCATCATCTACGAGGCCGATATCAATCGCTTATCCTCGAGACTAGAACCTGGAGCTCGCGATAGACAAATCCAGAGGACGACGCTCGCAGAAGCAGTACCTCCAAGACCACATCTCCGAAGAAGTAAGTCGAATTTTTTCCTTTCTCTTTGTTTTCCTTGTTTGCATGTATTTTGAACAAACGTATTGACGACACGTTAAATTGAAATCTAGTTAATAAGTACTGTATGCCTGAATCTATCGAATCGTTAATTCAATTACTAGAAACAATGTCCGTAAGTAACCCGCCATCCATCTCTATCGCGAAAGCTATTGCCGATTTCTTGCCGACCTTCGACGGGAACTTCGGTCAATTAGAAAGTTTTATCCATAGGTGCGATAAATTTTGCACTAGTTACGGACGCACATCAGATAATGGCATTAACGACTTTTGTTTTAACGCTATCTGTTCTAAATTCAAAGGTGATGTAAGCAATTTCCTAATGTGCAGACCAGATTTAAGTACCTGGCCCGAAGTAAAAGTAGCCCTTAGAGAACACTTCGGTGATAAAGTCGATAGACAGTCACTCATGCGCGAATTTTTGCGGTTATCTAGAAGTAGAAACGAAACCACGTTAGAATTTTTAGAACACTTAAAATTATTTAAATCTAGCGTGGAAGTTAAAATTCACACAGATTCAGTCCTTACAAGCGAACAAAAAGAAATTTTAATAAACAGAATGAACTTAATGCGCTAGACGTGCTCGCCGCTAATTGCGATAACACCTTACGCCTTTTACTCGACATCAAACAACCCACTACCATTGCTAGTGTATCGGACGTAGTAATGCGACATTATCACAATGAACATAGAATAAAAATGTTATCTAAGAACCAAACACACCCCGCACAAAAGTCGAATCCAACGCCTAACCTAAAATTCCCTTAATTAAGCCACAGGTTAACACTACACCGACATTCAGACCACCTTTTCCGACCTACGTAACACTAACGCCTCAATTCAATCCATACGTACCACTGTTACGATCCCATTCTAATTTTAATCAAACGCCAGTCCCCCATCAGCAATTTGCACAACAAAATTTCGCGAGACCGCGATTCCCATCGCAACCTATCCCGTTACAAACAAGACCCGTAAACCAACGTTTCCCCACGAACCAACAAGTTTTCGGGTGGCCAAAAGCCCCGACAAACGTATTTTCACCGAAAAACTCACACAAACCGATCACACCTCCTGAACCCATGCACACATCATCGCGAAACCAGAGCATCAGGTCAAACGTTCTTTAAAAGTACAGGTCCCCCAAATTTCACGTTTGAGGAATTACATAACACCGAATTACCCGTAGAATCATACCCGGCGGAAACTCATGAATATTCATACTATGAAGAACCGAATTAACCGAAAATCAGGTGCATCAAGACCCTAGAGTCTTCAAACGAATATCATGTAGAGGGAACTGAATCCCTGGATTTTCGCGAAACTCCGAGCGAAAACCTCGTAAAATAGATCTAAATAATATAAATCTAAATAGTTCACTGCCATATATTCAATTGCACAACATCTCCGTCAAATTATTAATAGATACCGGATTGTCACGGATCGCTACTTAGGGCATATATAGCGGAAAAATACTTTCCGGAAAAAATTATCATAGTTACACACCAATATCTATATGTGCCGGTACTAAACACAGCGAATTTAAAGCGAAAATACCCCTTTTAACAGAACTTTATATCTCTGACCCTTTCGAATTCATTTTATTCCCTTTTCATGAATATTTCGACGGCATCATAGGCCTGCGCGATTTAAAAAAGCTAGGCTAAAAATGGATTTAGAAAATCAGATATTAAGTAATGGCACAAGCCAAATCCCATTTTATTATAGAACTGATTTTAATACCCAGACAATAGAAGTACCTCCCAAATCGATTATATCTAAAGATATTAAGACCTCCCTACCTGATGGCATGGAAGTTTTAATCCCTGATGTAGTCTACGGTAAAACCCTCTTAAAGATACCTAGTTGCGTTACAAAAGTTAAAACCAATTAGCTAAGGATAGAAATCCGAATAACACAAAGAAAACACAACTTATGTCCCTAGATTTTGATTTCTTGCAAAAATTCGGCAGTCCCTTCAATAACCATAAATTCGAGTGCTATCACATAGAAAACACGTAATTCATAGAGGCGTCACCTAATAATATTTTCCTTTCAAAATTTACGTACAGACCATTTGAACCTAGAGGAGAAAAATGCATTAAAGAAAATTATTGCGGAATTTCAATTCCACCACAACTCTCAGAAATTAACTTTTACGAACAAAATCAAACATGAAAGAAAGACATCCGACGACATCCCTACCATCACACCAAATCATATCGTTACCCTTATGTCCATAAAAACGAAGTACAAAGACAGGTTAATAAAATGTTAGAGGACGGAATTATTCAGCCGAATCAGTCGCCTTGGAGCTCGCCTATTTGGATAGTTCCAAGGAAACTCGACGCGAGCAGTCAACAAAAATGGCGTATGGTAATAGACTATCGTAAACTCAATCAAAAAATTATAGACGATAGGTATCCCCTGCCAAATATTCACGACATCTTAGATAAATTAGGGCAATGCAATTACTTTACGACATTAGATTTAGCTTCCGGATTTCATCAAATCGAATTACAGCCCGACTCTATACCTAAAACAGCGTTTAATGTAGAGAACGGATATTACGAATTTGTTCGCATGCCATTCGGACTAAAAAAGGCACCAACAACCTTTCAACGCGTCATGGACAATGTTCTGAAGGATCTTCAAAATAAAATCTGCCTAGTGTACATGGACGATATAATCATATTTTCAACTAGCCTCCAAGAACATGTACCTAGTCTTAAGAAAGTCTTTAATAAATACGAGACGCAGGATTAAAAATCCAACTAGCCAAATCGGAATTCCTTTGTAAATCGGTCGAATTATTAGGTTATGTCGCAACGCCCGAAGGTGTAAAACCGAATCCGCGAAGAATAGAAGCGATTAAAAGATTTCCGATGCCCAAAACAGCCAAGGAAATAAAATCGTTCCTAGGACTTGTTGACTATTACAGAAAATTTATTAAGAATTTTGCACAATTAACGAAACCGTTGACGCAATGTTTAAAGAAAATCGCGAGAATTGTACATACGCCAGAATTTACTAAATGCTTCGAAACTTGTAAGACCATATTAACCGAAGATCCTATTCTACAATATCCAGATTTCTCAAAACCTTTTAATGTAACTACAGATGCCTCAAACTTCGCTATAGGAGCTATATTATCACAAGGTCCGATCGGAAAAGACTTACCGGCAGCATACGCGAGCCGCACGCTAAACCCCGCGGAATGCAGTTACTTGCTATAGAAAAGGAACTCTTAGCAATTGTTTGGGCAATCAAATACCTTAGGCCCTACGTTTACGGAACAAAATTTAATATAATACCGATCACAAACCGCTTCAATTGTTATTTTCACTTAAAGAACCAAACTCTAAATTAGTTCGCTGGAGATTCAAACTAGAAGAATACGATTACGAAATAATTTATAAAAAGGGAAGAGCAAACACTAATGCAGACGCGCTCTCTAGCGTAGAGATTAACCCCCTCGAAATAGCTTATGACCATTCGATGATTGTTAATCTAGATAACACCGAACTTCCCGAGTTAGACGCCGATGAATTAGGCACGATTTTACATACAATTCAAAACCATTCAGTAAATCCCGACCAACCTCCAGAAAACTCTTCAGATGGCGATACAGCACACATTGCTGTAGAAAATCCGACCACACTACCATACACCGATAGACACCTCAACACGTACTTCAATCAAATAGTTGTAGGGAAATCCCCCTGCAAAACATTTCAGGTACATTTTGAAAAGATATTTAATAAAAAACGCCACACGTGGTTATTGCATGAAACTCTGCTTCAGGACAAAGTAAAATTAGATGAGATCTTCTACAAATTCATTAAAGAGTATTTACGTCCTAATCAAAATTATTGTTTGTTCTTCAAACATTCCGACATAGAAAATCCGCTAATTCAATTCTTACAGAAATATTTCCAAAATAAGACTTTCACTCTCACTATCACGCGTAGTATGTTAGAAGGCGTAACTTCGCCCGATGAGCAGCAAGAAAAAATTAAAATGTATCACGAAACAAAAACCTTTCATCGCGGTATAAACGAAAATATTGCTGCAATAAAAAAAACGCTTCTACTGGCCTAACCTAGAAAACGACGTTAAAAATTATATAAATTCTTGTGAGGTATGTCAAAAATCGAAATACGAACGGCATCCAAATAAATTAATCTTTAGAACAACACCCATTGGTGCTAAACCGTTTGAACATCTCTATGTCGATTCTTTCAAAATTTCAAACCAATGTTTTATCACGATAATATAGCTTTTCGAAATTTGGCCAAGCGTACCCTGTTAGCTCATTAAACTCGGTAGAAAGCGCGGAAAAATCATTCAATATTTCTCTAGTTTCGGTATTCCTAGGAAGATAACTTGCGATAATGGCATCGAATTTAGGAATAAAGTATTCCAAGATTTATGTAATCTTTATGAAATCGAACTGCATTACACCACTATATACAATCCAAATAGTAACAGCCCAATTGAACGCTTTCATTCAACTGTAATAGAAGGCATTAGAACTCTCCGTGAAGATAAACCCAACCTAGGTATATTAGATTTAATGAGTTACGCGATATTATCGTACAACAGCGTACACTCCGCCACGGAATATACACCTTTTCAGGTAGCAAAAGGACAATTAGACTTTTAAAATCCATTCGAGGTCACTAAAAATAAACAAATATCTAATTATATTGCGGAGCACACACAAATATTAGAGTTATTATCGGGACAATTATCCGAGAAATTAAAACGAAAACAAGCGCAAGCAATAGAACGAGAAAACCGCCATCGTAAGAGATCCCTCACTTTGAATGTAGATCAACCCTTGTTTTCAGAAAAAAACAATTCTAAAACACAAAAAGACCAACCACTCTTTATTAAACTAAATAATCCTCAAGTCATAGAAGGTCTAAAAATATTAGCCGACGACAAAGTCACTCATCAAAGACAATTAAAACCACAAAGAAAACTAATTGTTACAGGAAATCAGCACGATTGATGACGACGACGGACTCTGATTTTGATGATATCCTTTATCCCACTTACGCAATAGAAATTGAAACTTAAAAAATCTTATCCTATCCCTACGATAAGCATAGCGAAATTAGAGCCACGTTAATATTAGAACCCAAAACTAATCAACAAAAAATTCAAAGTAACATCAATACATTAAGAGAATTTTTGGCAAAAAAATCCCAATCATTATTCACTACTACTTTCCGAAAATCGAAATTGCTAGCACACTAAAACATAAGGTCGAGAACGCCATATCTAGGGTACGTAGTACTAGACAGAAAAAGGGCAATTTGTGACGGAATCGGCACAGCTTGGAAGTATTTATTCGGGACTATGGATTCGAACGACAGAAAGTATATAAACGAATATATAGCAACGTTAAACAAAAACGAATTCAAAATTCAACAATCTCTTCATAAACAGCAAACCATATTAAAGGAAATTATCGGTAAATACACAGAAACCTTCGAAACACTTCAAAACAATCAAAATAGAATTGTAATTCAGCTAAACCATTTGATTAATAGTAACGAAATGTTGCAGGAACATGGGCAAATCATTTCATTCGGTTTAACGTTAGACAAATTAATATTGTAATTGCAAATATTGCTTGACATCATAAACAACCTGCAGACAGCGTTAACATTTGCTAATCTACACTTCTTGCATACTTCTATAATAGAGCCGAACGAAATCGAAAACATCTTAAGTATATTAAATTGCGAATATGGTCCAGGTCACTTACCTAATTTTAAATATCTTATTAATTATTACTCATTTTTCTCAACAAACTTTATCATTTCAAATGACATGGTTCTGTTCAAGATACATGTTCCGATCGTTTCCAAACCTTACGATTACTTCCACTTTATTCCCGTCTATCAAAACAATTATACAATAATTCCCGAAACTCCCTACCTCTTATTCGACCAAGAAAATTATTGGAATACTGAGAAGAGATGTAATATTCTGCCTGAGAAACATCTTGATCCACGCAACAAACGAATGCCCCGTCACACCTATCACGTTGACCAGGACCTTGATACAACGCATAAGCGCAACGAAGATTCTCGTCAACCCGAAGAAACCGGTGGCCGTCCACTCTACGTGCCCTCAAGACTGACTCCTAGTGTTACACTCGCCATCGGTGATCAATTTCGGTAATTGTAATATCGAAGTCGAAAATGACAAGTTTTCACCAAACTATATGCAGGTGGAACCAGTCCGATTAACGAGACATTCATGGGCCAACACCGTATTGCTGATCATCGCCTTCATCGCGATACTCGGCGTCTTGGGATATCATGCTTGGAAAATATACAACAGGTAATCAACAGCGGTACCGAGGACGTAGAAAATATACCACAGAAGCAAATGTCTCTAACTATCTACAGACGAAAATTCTGGACGCACCTTTCGAGGTTAGAAAGTTGGAAACAAAAGGGACGAATTCAGCCTTCCGTGTTTGTGCTGATGTTGACCTTATTGACACGTTATATGAAGCAAAGTTTTGGCCTAATGGCATAATTGTTAAACAATTTAAATTTTTTCAGGCAGCAGGGCGCGGGCGAAGCGAGTTCGCATAAAAATGATTTAGTAGTCGGTGAGATTGTAAACAATGATGACAATGAACCTAAACGGTATGTATTTAGTTTTTTTAATATTAATATTCAATGTTTATCTAACAAAATCAATTTAATGGAACTTTTTATAAATACTTATGATTTCGCATTTAGTAAACATTGGCTCGATGAACTACGAATTAATTCGGTTTTTATTAATAATTATAAATTGATGTCTGCCTTTTGTCGGAGTCGCGGTGCTCATGGGGGTTCAGCGATATTTGTCAAGAGTGGATTAGCTAATTCTTGTCGTCCAGTTACGTTTTGCAAAGTGTTGTCTGTTGAGTATGTTATTGAATGTTCTGGGATTGCGTTCAGAGACGATTTTTGCATTATTATTGTTTATAGGCCACCTAATAAAGAAAAGCAAGCATTTGACACCTTTTGTTTACATTTAACTGAAATATTTCATAAAGCATTGAAAAGTTTTAAAGTATTACTATTTTGTGGAGATCTGAATATTAATCAGGCGGAAGATGTAATTGAATTTAAAATTTTGAGTGATATTTTTTATTCATTTAATCTAAAATCGCTTATCAAAGAACCTACACGCATTTTTTCGACTTCTTCGTATACCAGTATTACATCGATTGACTATTATAACTTTCCTGAATTAGTAAATGTTCGCAACTTTGATCCGGGTCTATCAGATCATTTCGGTCAAATAGTGTGCTATTCTGGGTTTGTTGGGGATACGAACACGACTACTTCTGTTGATTATTTTTTTAGGGATATTAATCAGACCAGTATTAACACTTTTAGATACCTACATTCAATTCACATGTATGATGATTTACATGTTGCTGATTTTTCTGATATTAACACAGTATTTAATATTTTTTTGAAAGCTTTTTATGGTGTTTTAATAGGGCATTTGAAGTTAGACACAAAAGCGTTAACTTAAAATCTGGTTTGGGTTTTAATATAATTTTTTCTCCTCAATTGACTTTACAATTAAGCGAACTTGAAAAATTGAACTGGTTGCGTAAAAGGGTAAGTGGCAGTGACATTCAGATTAAGTATAGGTGTCTTGTTAGGGAGGTGCGTAATAATATAAAAAGAGAAAAGTTATCTTATTTTAGTCGAGCAGTGGCGCGCTCCACTAATAAACAAAAAACAGTTTGGGGTATTGTAAAAACCGTTCAGGGTAAAATGCAGTGTCGGGACGAAATGGTGATTAATTGCAATGGCAGTATTACGTCAGATTTGAATGAAATTGTTAATGTATTTGGTAATTACTTATCTACATATATTGAAAACCAAATTTTGAGTAAATTTGGTGCTCTTACTTCCACTGATTGCACTACTAGTGCAGCGGTTGATCATTCAATGTTTTATGTTCCTACGACTTGTCATGAAGTATTTGGAGTTATTCACAATTTAACTAATAAAAAATCTACAGGTCTTGATGAGATACCTATAACTTTAATTAAAGAATGTAGTAATGAATTATCTGAATTTCTTGCATGTGCTATCAATGAATCTGTAATGCAAGGTAAATTTCCAACTGCTCTTAAATCAGCAGCGGTCTCTTTATTACATAAAAAAAGGTGATCCCACAAATATTGAAAATTATCGCCCAATTTCACTTCTAAGTGTATTTTCTAAAATTTTTGAGAAAATAATCTCTAACAGAATATATTCTTATCTTGACAACTATCACTTAATTTCTGATAGTCAGTATGGTTATAGGCCTGGGCATTCGACGGAAACTGCTATAGGTGACTGCATTCAACATATTTATGACCAAATGGATGTCGGTAGATTTGTAGTTTGTATTTTATTTGATCTAACAAGAGCTTTTGATACAGTTAGATGCTCATATGTGTCCGAAAAGTTGAACAAATTAGGTATTCGTGGCATTTTAAATCAATTTGTGGTCTCTTTTTTGAGCGATAGAGAGATAATCGTAAAGCATAACAATGTAAAGTCTGAACCATACCCGGTCAATGTAGGTACACCGCAAGGTAGCGTAATGGGACCTTTGATTTTTTTATTATTTATTAATGATCTCCCACATTATATCTCTGAAGGGAATTTTTTTTTGTACGCCGACGATGCTTGCATTGTCGTGAGTAGTGACAAGTTTGATATTTTGAAAAAAGTTGATACAGTTTTGAGTGAATTTGAGAGATGGTGTTCTGCTAATAAATTAATGATAAATCATGGAAAAACGGTCTTTGTTGAATTTTTTTAATAAGTATAGATGTTCCTCTGAATTTAATTTTTCTTTTAATGACGAAAACAATAATATCCTCGTCAACTTGTAAATTTTTAGGTATTATTTTGGATAGTAATTTAGCGTGGAATGATCAAATAGAGAGCATATGTGTTAGGCTTCAAAAAGCCTATTACGTCATTAGTTCACTCAAATCTGTCTTGGATATTAAGTCATTAATTGATATTTATTACGCATTCGTGTATTCTGCTTTGACTTATGGGATTATTGTTTGGGGCCAGGCGGGTACAATCAGTCGTGTGTTTGTGATGCAAAAATGAATCTTACGACTGCTATTTGATTTACCTTTTAATAGTTCGTGCAGAACAACTTTTAGAACACATGGGATTTTGACCGTAACTTCTATCTATATCTATAAACTTTTGATTCACTTGTATACCAATATTGGAAAGTTATCGACTTTTGCTAACGTCCATGGGCACTGCACCCGACATAGGAATAATATTGTTTTAAACAGATATTGCCACTCTTTCTATAGAAAATCGCCAATGATTGCAGGTTCATATTTGTACAACAAGTTAAAACCTGAAATTAGAAATTTGACCTTAAATGAATATAAACGAAAATTAAAATTTATGTTAATTGAGAGATGTTTTTATGATCTGAATGAATTTGAAACCTATTTGAATAATATCTAGATATTGATATGCGGTTGTGGGAATTTGCTTCGCTTGCGCCTTTGCGTCACCATATCATTTTTTTTTTTCTTTACTGTTTGTTAAATTTGTTATATTGTGCGTTGTTTTTTATTACTGTATGTGTTTATATTTACTTTTTTTACTTTTTTATTAATATTATGATTAAGTACACATTAAATATTTGACGACGCCTATGTCACATGTTGGTGATTTTTCGGCGAATAAATCTATCTATCTATCTATCCATCTATACGACGCGAGGCGAATACGGACCCCTTATTCGCTCGTCTTGGGGAAGGAGGAGATATGATATAATGAAAAGTAGTTTTTTTTTCCTAGAACTGTAACCTTCGATGTATTTTCTTATCGCAAACCCATTATTGTAAACATACTTTCGTTTAGGTATAAATATGCCAAAAAGGTAAATTTCATTGTCATTGTTGTTTGGACCTTAGTGCTGTGCATTTGTCTTCAGCAATAAAACCATTTTTACCAGTCTTGCTGTGTTTTTATTTGTTTTTGGATGCCGTTCGGCGATAATAATATCGAGCAGCAAAGCGGATGATTTATTAATGGCAAGTGTAGGAATAATCTTTAATTTTTTATTGAGAAAAATAATAATAAATAATTAGTTAATCGAAATTGCAAGTTTTGCTAAAAATATTAGGTGAGAGTAGGGTAAAACGGGCTATTTGAGGTGTAGCAATTATTAAAGTTCATAATTTTCATTACTAAGATGTAAAAAAAAAAATAATCAACATCTTTGACAATACTACTTTAAGGTAACAATAATGTAATTAACAAGAAAGTTTTTAGTTCGTAAACTTAAAAAGAAATTAAATCAAGAACATGTCAGATTGCCCATCTTGCCCCATAGACGGAGTAAGACGGGCTGTACCCATGGGGTAAAATGAACTACACAAAAATAAAAGTCCTATTGTCAGATTCAGATCTTCAGATCTCGTACATGTTGTTCGTGGCACTCCATACGCGTTTGAGTGAAGTTCCCAGTCCCCAGTTTTCCAGGACGACTTTGGCAGCATTTTTCATGCTTTCTTGTGACCATTGCGCCCTCAGTCTTACGTTTATATGTCCACATCATCGTAAAACCAAAACAGAAAAGGCCTCAAATCTGGAACAAGTTGAAGCAGGAAGGGCACCAGTATGACCATCTTGCCCCCTTGGTGGTTTTTAAAAGTGCCGATTTTTTTTGATAAATTATTGAAACAAATCCTCGTATAATAAATCAGGTGAAAGCCCAATAAATTGTGTTTTCAGACACCTATATGTTACTTTTAAACACTTTAATTCTGTGGTTAAGTCACGTATTAAAAATGAAGCACAAATAATTAGGAACATAAATTCACTTTTTTGAGAATAATTCATTAATACAAATTGGCTCGTTCAACGGCATTCTGGTAATTTAATAATTCACCCCTTCGGTTCACAACAGAGTCCTACAAGTCAGATTAAGATTTACGTTGAAATCATCACTCACTAATAACGCAAAGTATGAGTCTAATCAATTATAGCTAAGAAGAGGCAAAAGTTAGAAACTCTCTGTGATTAATTCTTTAATCTTCTATCACCAAACTTTCGACATTGGATAAAGCCTTCATCGGGGTAACTATCAAAATAACAATCTGGTAAGTTGAATGAAAAAGAAGTCTAAACTACTACTTACATATTTAAATTAATATATCTAAAATTCTTTGAAGGATTTAAAATCACGTGACAAAACAAAATACATGATGAAATTTAAAATATGCATTAAAAGTTAAATTGAAGTCAAACGTTAAAACGTTCTAGAACGACTGAATAGAACCACACTCCATAAAATATTTATCAAATTTAATATATTAAATAAAATTACTAAACTAATTAGAACCTTGAGCACTTTAGATAGAAATAAAATTCCTTGAAATGATAAATCATAAAAAAAAACAGAATTACTTCTATAAGTTAAATGTGAATTTGTGAGATTTAGGAACGGTGGTGCTATTCGAAGTTGACTAAGCTTTCGAATAAAAAGTTGGAATAAACTTTGCCAAAAAAAGAACAAAGTCTCAAAACACACGGAAACGAAAATATGAAAAAAATAAAAGAGATATAAATATATCTAAAAAAAGGAAAGTTAATACAAAAGTAGAGACTTTATCATATAACCCGAAAGTTATCTTGCACATGACTCCTTTATTGCGCATTCGCATCACAGCTGTTATCCACTCTTCCTAGACTAAACTGTTATACTATAAAACTAATTTGATTAAAATGTCCTTCTGAAGGCTAACATACATTTGTATACCTATTTGGTTCAATAAATTTAATGAAATACACACCCATACCTATATGTGCGCAATTTAAGGAAGCATTCGTTTGATGACGACTTACTTAAACTGCATTCGTTTATATGACGAAGTTAACGCATTAATGATAATATTCTACGATTAACACAATCTGGACAAGCAAAATTTCGTAACAGCATTCTCTCGGAGGATACGCCAAAATCAATATAAATATTATGTATTGATATGCTAAAAATACTTGTTTATTTGGTATTTTAGGTCAATGAATTATTATTCTATTGTAAAATATTACAGTTTCCTGGAATATATTGTGTGGCTCATTGTATAGAGTAGAATATCAAAAGATATTTGTCTGCAGATTGTACTAATTTTAAAATGTACCAATTGCTATTATCAAGTGCAATTCACAGTTACATTTTAATTAGTAGTTTACGAAACATATATACGTACTAGAATTTATCGCCTAAATTTAATTTATTATTGATATGAAAGTTGGTGGAATTCCTAATTAAAAAGACGCATTTCTATGCGTTGAAAACGTTAACATGTAATCCGTGTATTGCACGTGCTATACAAGTAAAATTGCACTTAGCTAATCGAAATCCATTGAATGCGCATGCACTATTTGTATAACGTGCAATTTTTTATTGCACGCAATCAAATAATTGCGAACTGTAAAGCGGTCTTAAGACTTTTCATCGTTGGGTGTACAAACAAGATTCAACAAAATATTCGACAGCCTCAGCGCAAAACATATTTATACACATGGTTTATCAATTGAAATGCTAATCTCACGTTTGTTGTTGGTTCGATATCAATAATTCTGCTATTATAAGGCCGCAATTGTTAAATTTTAATTAACAGTTATGGAATGTGTCTGCATCTAATCTAAAGTTTGTGATTTACGTCATTTGCGGAAATATAAAAATATTTGGCTATGGAAGAAGCAGTAATCTAAACTACGTTATTCAAGCGGAAAAATTGTCCGTTGGAAGAACGTTGCTTGTATTACGTTTTTTAGAGCACACTATTAAATCTTATCTTCCAATGGGTGTTTTCATGTTTCCCGAGGCGATGTCGACACGATACCGACAACGACATTCATGTAAACATTCATTTGGGATAAATCATTCATGAGGGTGCCTTTAATCAAAAATACTCAATAAGACAAAGATAATATTCGCGTGGTTCCATTAACCGTGCTGTCCATTGCGACCACTAGGGCCTACTGCGGGTGTTATCTTCAAGTTTGTTCAGTAAGTTCAGGCTGTTAATGTGGCTCTGAATGTTGCTGAATGAGATAGTTTTTAAGTGTTTTAGGGTAGGGTCAACTCAAGGTCGCACAACTGATTATCGTTAAGACAGAACAGTGACATAAAGTGTGCTCCAGATCACCTTCAATTTGCATTTATGCACCTCTAGTACTTTCAACATCTCTAGCACACATCTCAATTGCATACATTTCAGCCCGAAAAGTAATTGTGTTTCGTCCAACGTTGTGGACTTTCGGACTGTTGGATTGCGACACAATATTTTTGCGCCCACACTCTGCTCTGTTTGTTTCTTGTAAACTAGCACATGACCTACATCAGTGTTTTTTTTGCAGCCCCACTTCTCTATTTAGAAAGAGCAGTTTTTGGTCGCGTACACATCCTATCCGATGCCATTCTCAGCACACTGTCGGAATTCACCGATTTTAGCAACTTAGCCACACACAGGTATGAGTATATGGCGATTTTTTTTGTCATGTGTTAAAGGCATAATATCTAATCTAATTTGATCTCCCTTTTCACAACAATGTACGTGGGTGGTGGATCGAGAAGTGTTTTTAATGTAAATAACAGTAGACGAAAACGTTGCCCCCTTGATTGCTGTACTTGCAATCCTTCATATCAATGTTAATTTTGCTGCTCTTTTTTGCTACTAGGCTTTTGCTCTATAAGTTATGGCTAAAAGGACTATCCGCACATGAAGCCAATGGACTAGCGTTTCCCACATATCCTTTGGCAGGGTCATAGGAATAGCGTTGATTGCGAATAATGGATTCCAGCTTTAGAAAACTACAGACCAATAACACTACTCAGTGTTTTAGATAAGGTCATAGAGAGGGTTATATGTGATAAACTAATGCAATTTTCGTTAAAATTTGAAATTATTACTTCGTGTCAACACGGCTTTTATCTTGGAAGGTTGACTGAGACAGCCATATATGACCTGCTCACATGTATGTATTTACAAATGCCTAGACGACGACAAATATGTTGCTTGTTTCTTTTTTGACCTGTCTAAAGTATTTGACAGCGTAGATCCTGAAATTGTTAGTAAGAAGTTACACGCAGTTGGAGTGAGAGACACATTTCTGAGATGGATAGATTCCTACATGACTAATCGTTCAAGTGGGTGATGAGCTATCAGAACTCTGCAGCATGAACCAGGGTGTGGCAGAGGGTTCAGTGCTTGGCCCAATCATATTCTCCTTATTTCTCGATGACTTACCCTCGCATATAAGTGGTGGGAAGGTACTGCTTTATGTGGATGATACTGCTATTGTCGTGGAAGGAGATGATACAACCGAAATAGAAAATAAGTTAAAGATGGTTAATACCGCATCCTCAGAATGGTGTAGGAAAAATCTACTAGTCTTGAACAGTAAGCATGCAGTTTTTTAATAGAAAAAAGATTTTTAACATCCTGATTGACACGGGTGGCGTTTCTCAAGAATTTTCTGATACCGCAAAATATCTAGGCACGTATATTGATTGAACATGAGTTGGAATACACATAGTGATCACGTCTGCAGTCGTTTGAGTAGCTATTTTTATGCAATATTACAGCTAAAGACTAATCTTGACCAGGGAACTGTACTGAATATTTATTATGCTCTGGCATACTCAGTGATGAGTTACAATATTATTGGATGGTGAAATGCTACCAACAAACATCATGTCTTTGTTTTCCAGAAACGACTAATATTTAACCTAAAAAGTACAGAAAGTTGTTGACCAATATTTCACCAATATAAAATCCTGCCTCTACCTTGCATATATATTTATAAAATAATAAGCTATGTATTGGAACACACTTCTAAAGAGAGTAACACGAGTATACATAACTATAAAACTAGACACGGAAATAACTTCAGAACCGATCATCATAAGACATCATTATTTGAGAAGAGTGCGGGACATATTGGCAGATATTTCTTTAATAAACTTCCACATATGTTATTTCATGATTCTATATTGAAATTTATCATTATTAAAATTTATACTCGAATAGGTAACATTGTTTAGTCAAATTTAAAATATTATGAAAGTGAAGTTACATTATTACGTTATAAATTTAGATTTTAAAAACTACATGTTAAAGCGTTAAAAGTTAAAACACAAGTATTGACTTGTACGGTCGACTGGAATATTTACATATTATTATTATGTCTTATCAAAAGAGAACCCCTAGATATTTTACTTTACCCGCAACATTAAGTTTCGCACTTCGCTAGTGGGTAGTACCAAGTGCTCTTCTATTCTCCTCTTTCAGGTGAACGGTATTATCGTAGTTTTGATCGGGTTAATGCTTATTGTTGCCGTGCTGCGTTAGCTACAAATGGTGTAAATTACCGGTTGAAAGCCAAACAAATTTTCCTTCCTTGAAGATCCTTTTAAAAGTTTTACGGTATCAACTGCATAAGCTTGCACTTCGGCTCTAAAGGCCTGAACGATAGTCAGCAGACCGTCTACAAGCTATGACAATAGCACTAGGAACAGAACCGCCAGAAAACGCGATTTCAAATATGTATTTTATAGTGGACGCAATTTAAATGGAATAGTGAGGGATATGCAGCTTTTGCGGTCTCAAATGTAACTTCAACAACGCGCCGTACGGCAAAAGCAACGTCACAACGTCAAGCCTAGAAAAGAAATGGAACTTTAATACAAACAGCAAAACGACGAAGAGAATGAAAGATATGTTGAAATCGTACAACTTAAAACAAGTATTCGACACTGCTTCTAGAATAACCGAGTCCAGTAGTACACTGATCGACAATGCTTTTACAAACATTAATTTCTGTGATCTTCAAAAGAAACTGTTAATTTGCACTTGTCGGATCACTTGGCCCAGATCTTATTATATACCTCTTCAAAATCCAACTATGCTGAAGTTCTGCCAGGAACTGTAAGAAAGATCGGTCCAAGTAGTATTAAGACATTTAAGGAACTGCTTGAATTGCGGAATTGCGCTTACCTTCTCATAAATCACAAAAACCTGAGGAACTATATAAGCATTTTCAGACGACTTTCTTCATATGCTTCAAGAGCTGTTTTCCTGAAACTAGAAAAAAAGGAAGCAGGAGCAAGCGAAATATTTACCAAGGCAACGATGATATACTGAAACTAAACAACAACCTTGATGCTTGGGGAACACTAGCAAGAGTAACAAAAAGGGACTCATGTTACCATGTATATGGTGGACTTAAACAAAAATACTTGAAACAGATTACACAGATGAAACAAGCATCCAATACTGCATTTATCAATTTATCGAGTAATAAAGCAAAAGCAATTTGGACGATAATTAATAATGAATGCAAACCAGCATATTTAGCCAGCCAAAGAGAAACTTCATCCCTGTCTCCCAATGATCTGAATAAATATTTCTGCGAAATTGGAGAGCGCATTGCCAATGATACTCAGATAAAATATACCTCTGAAAAATTTCTAAGTGCTATAAATTTAAATAACAACTACTCCTTCTTTTTCCAACCCATCACTCCTGAGCAAATTGACAAAGTTCTCCGAAATATGAAAGGAAAACATACAACAGATATTTATTTATCACCTATCCACTTATCATTATCCACTTAAAACAACTCAAGGAAGAACTGAGTATCCCTCTTTCATATATTTTTAATGAATGTGTAGAACAGGGAGTGTTTCCAGGACTGTTAAAGATAGCTAGAATATCACCAATATTTAAAAAGGGAGATAAAAATGAATGTGAAAACTATCGTCCAATAAGTGTTCTGCCAGCCATCTTAAAAATATTTGAGACTGTAATTGCATCAATACTGACAGCTTACCTTAAAAAACATGGTTGTTTATCACCGAAACAACACGGGTATAGAAAAAGGCATACGACATCCAGCGGAATACTGGAAATGGTTAATGACATCTACAATGCTTTTGATTCCAGAATGTATTCCAGAATAACTTTGTGGGATCTAACAAAGGCCTTTGATTCAGTGAGTCACTCGATTTTGTGTACATACTGCTGTGTACTGAAGGTACAAAAGAAAATGCAAAATGAATTTACAAAAATGAAAAATTAAAATTTACTAGCTCAGCGGATAAAAATAAAAGGGCGCAAAAGAACAATTAAACTCAGGGTTACCCTCGCAATTAAAACTTGAAATTTGATCAGGAAAAGTAAATTGTGGGTGAAAGAAAACTGACTTTCTTTAATGACTCCAAAAATTGAAAAGGTTTAACCAAAAATAAAAGAACAGAAATTAGAATGACGTTAATAATCATAAATTTTATTATTATATAAAAAAACATTTAGATAGAATTTGCAGGAAAACAAAAACCATGAGCTTAAGACTCTGGCCGAAGTCAAAACCTGCTTAAAACTCTACAATTACAAAAGGACAATTCAAATCCTTTAACAAAGCAAAAGACAAATTTGTTCTAGAAGAAAATCCTTTTTCACAAAAAATCCACGTGGTTTCAAAATTAAACGAACTAAATTAATTTAAACGTGGACAAAACAAGTAAAATTTACAAAATTGAAATTTAATTACAAGCACAATGCTTCTTTTCACCTAAACCGTGGTGATTAACTAAAAAAATACAAATTTGTAAACTAGAAAACGCAAAAATTAACTCTTTAAACAAAAAATACCTTCCAGAACAAATATAATAACTGATCTTACATCTAATTTGTGTACACAAAAATATACTAACAATTATTATTTAAAGAGTTCGTTGATGGATGAATAAAATATCAAATTAAACGAACAAATGTTTAGAAAAATGTAATAACAAAATGGCAGCAAAGAAATTAAAATAATATGTATTCACGCTTAAATATCAATCTCGGAACTGCCTTGCAGGGTTAAACACGGTCGTATACATATATCAAAACCTGCGTGCCCTCGCAACGCATAAATCGCAAACAAAAATTCTAGAATATACATTTGAACAACATAAAAATACTGGTGAACGCAATATGTACAACTGAATGAAATTAATTTAAACAACTGAACAATTAAACAATTAAATTCAACACTCAATTCAATTAACAAAATCCTATTTAAAAACAAAATATTAATTTCCGAGAAAATTTTCCCGACACATTGATAAAGATTAACCTCAATAAATAAAATATCAATGAATTTACGAACCCCGGGGTGCCAAACCACAGCAATACGCTATGTGAGCCCTTGTTCAAAAAGTTTCACAATCCCCTCATGTAAAATATCGCAAGTATCTACTAACAGATAATCTTTTTTTTTTTAATTCCCTAACGCCCAACACAGGTAGCTATCAGTTGTAATTCGCACGTCTCGTATAAATTCCCATTCGCGCCTAATGTAACGTACTGCCTGATTTATTGCAACAAATTCTGTCTGAAAATTATTGCAATGAACTCCTAATTTAATTTTTTGATTATATATTTCGATATCCCTATTATAAACAACAAAAGCCGACCCTGTTCCACCATTACCCTTCGACCCATCCGTAAAAATTTCTAAACTCTCTCCAAAAGTGTATTATACTGCTGCATGCTATTTGGTTAGGAGCGTTGGATAATTCATAAGAATATTTACAAAGAAGCTAAGTATGTGTGTGCCTTTCCGTAACTACGTTACAAATAACAATAAACCGAAAACATAAACAAGTTCGCTAAAGTTCAATAATCAATCATGTTCGATATGCGTGGATACGCATAAGACTTCAGCGTAGTAAGCGAAATATTTTCGTGTAATTAGCAGAAAAACAAACCTAACAATGTCAACATATATAATAAATATCCAACACTCGTATTTTTTTGAAATTCCTCATTCTTGATATGTAAATGCAAACATAAATGGCGGATCAATTATAAGACATATTTACAGATTTATTCTTTATATTGTAAGCATATTATGTTGTTATTGGTTGTAGAATTAAATTATACGTATTTATGGGTAACGTTACAAGTTTTAGGAAAATGAGGGTTAATTTGTCGGAATCGGTACGTTTCGACCCCGCCGTTTCGCCCCGACAGTTTCGCCCCCGGCCGTTTTGCACCCAGCCGTTTCGTCCCCGACTGTTTTTCCGCCGAGATAACGTACTATTTAGGACGTTTCGACGCAAGGACGTTTCGATGCGAGCCGTTTCGACGCCGGGACGTTTTGACGCCACATGCCATACCTGTTGAATTTGATTGAAACATATGATACATAGGTTTTTTCTTTTTTTTTAATATTGGGAGAGGACGCATTAAAAATGTTTCAAATTATATTTTTTTGACGTTGGAAGGGGTGAGAAGGGAAGATAATTTCTATGATTTGAAACATTTGTAACGCATTCTCTCTCTCTCCCGATGTTTCGAAAAAAAAAGAAAAAAAATATTTAAAACATTAACACCCTTCCCTCTCCACCTTTCTAATATTAAAAAAAAAAATATGATTTGAAAGATTTTTTTTTTGAATTTGAAGGTTGGACTTTTCCTCCCTAGGGCGGAAAGTAATTAGTACATTCGACCCAGTCTGAGCCCATTTATGAGATAATTGATAAATTATTGGGTATTAAATTTTAATTAAACTAATATTAAACACTTTTAAAACGACACTAACTTGACAGTTCTCAAAAAAATATTTAACAGATTAAGCCTACTATCTACCACGTCACTCACAGGTGACTATTATTTTTAGACATTTAGTTAAAATTGAACTGGCTGGGAAAAAATAGTATTCAAGCTACGTGAGGAAAGTGCTATTGCAGGCCGCGGACAAATACTATTATAAACCGAGCCGAAGGCGAAACCATACATTTCAATAGCTTAAAACAATTAAAGGTATCCCTCTCCGAACATTTTGACCAGTTTGTTCCCTAAACAGCAGTTAATTTTTATCCTTACTGCTATCTAGCTGTATGTATATAGTAATTAATTGTTAGCATTAGTTACATTAGTTGATCTACTTTTATTTTATTAATTTTTTTTTAGTATATTGTACATTGTACCTATATTGTCCTGTAATTGGATTTTATATTCTGTTGGACAAATATATTATTATTATTTCCTTCACTCCTTGGTATGTATTTACAATTAATCACAACTGTTATTTAAAATTGTTTGTTTTTCTTTTTTCTGTGCTTTATGCTTATCCTATACCTTCGGGTCACCACCATCAATGTGTAGTCCAATTTGTGCCAACACAATAACTAATAAATTATAATTGACAGTAAGTCACACATTTGTAAGTTAAGGTAGAAATTAAATTGAAAAGAATTGTACGCCTATATTTCACAATGCACACAATTTGGCTTTTACATTAAAACCTAAATTAGAAAAGGAATTGGCAGAAATGGTAAAATTAAGAATTGAAACAAAAGTGTCGCACAGACACCGGACAAGTCTGATTGTAATGGTTTTCTGGGGTAGCATGTCACCTTGATAAACAGTATTTCTCCTCAACCGTTACACATAACATATCAGAACTAGCTCAAGTAGAGTTATAAGACTATCTGATGGATTAATCTACAATTGATCTAGATTTAAGAAAGCAAAAAGTGGTGTTATGTATATATAAGTCAGGTCAACTAGGCCAATTTAGATTAATTATTATAGCTATGTAAAGCATTTTGTTTGAACTATGACAAGAAACATCTCAACAAGAACGGCAAAGCAGCCTCGGCACTTTTGATCTTAGGAGGTAAAAATTCGTGGCCTTAAGTCTACTTATTGCCTGCTATTCGGTAGAACGAAACAAAATGACAATTGCGTGCGCACATTTAAAATTTACTACATGTCAGATTGACATGTTCCTTTATCACAGTTGTTACTCACTTGAATGTGCAGTAGGCAAATCTTTATAATGGTAACATTATTGTCGAGAACTCTTTTGAAAACAACCGATCTTTGGCTTCCTATTGGATAGAATGAACTCAGAAAAGGTGGTGATTCCGGACAGATAAAATTTGCTAGCTGTCCGTACTTACTTACCTGTTACTTGACCATGATTCCATGTTTATATTTTTAATGTTCAATAAATAACTAAACCTCGTCAAGTATTGTGTCACTTTAATCTCGATACATCTCGACGTGTGGCCTCGTCAGCCAAGAAACATTTCAGCACGGAGACCTAACACTAGGTATATAGGTTGTATGGACAACGATTGCGATAGTCTACGTGTTAGTCAATATATGTTTTATACTTTCAACTCTTTAGACTGGTAGTTTCAGTCCTTGATGGGCCCAGGTTAAACGTAACAACTATCTAAACTTTAAGGCAAAAAGAAATTAAGCACATTTTATGCAGTAATAATCTGGAATTTATTTATTGTGAATAGATCGAAAGTTGAACATATGGTTCACAATAAATAAATTTATTGATAAGTGCAATGCAAGAGAGCGTCTTTTAAAAACCGTTACAACTAGCCTCAGTCTCGCTTACTATAACGACAAAACATTTCTCAGAAGAATGCTAAAATAAAAAAAGATAAAATACGCAACGGTAGACTACTTTAGTCTTTCTATGTAGTTGTTTTAACTATAACAACTCTCCAGCAACACTATTACTTTGTCTAGCACGTAATATAATTCAAATTAAACTACTCTAATGGAGCCAGAGCAATTCATTATGATAAATATACATTTCTTCATTTATGCGAATTGAAAACGCTTGGGTTTAATGCTTCTCGAGCATGTGGTTTTAAATCAGTTTAGAGTAGAATTCATATTTATGGTAAACGCCACCTTTTTTGCTTTCAAAATACCGACATCAGATTCAACAAACCCGTCGCCTGAACCAACGTGTGTTGTAATTAGAATTAGGAACTCAAAGAGGAACCATTTTGATGGGTGAGCCAGATTGTAACCACTTTTTGTGTACTGGATAGAAACGGAACCCATATTGGACACTAAATTAAGTTTAACTACCTGCAAGAAGCGCTATAAACGGTGTTTTGCGACTCTTTAGCTTTTTTTTCTGATTTCACACTATTCTGAGCATGGGATGAAGGACAATCAACACAGCGCATGATTATTTTGATTATGTGCCGAAAGAGAACAAATCTATTTGCAATTGGATGTTGACGAAGAAAGCGCAACCTGAATTAGATTCAAATAACAGTTATTTAACATACATATTGCTTACAACTGCAACAATTACAACAATTTCAGAAAACAATTCAAAGTTTTAAATTTTTCAAAAATAATTACTAATTTAAAAAAAGAAGTACAAAAAAATACTGGCCTTTATTTGATATTAGTGATATCACTACGGTTGAGTGTACTACGGACTTTCTAAAGTAACTCAAGTTAACATGAAAATTACTAGCGCAAATCAAATATCTTAAACGCAATAAACAAGTTAAACCGAAAGCCCTAGGAACCCTGAACTTCACAGGTCGACACGTACCGAGAAAAAGCAGGACCGGCTGTTCAATACAAAAAGAGTATGCACAAACAAAACCAACAACAATACATTAGTTAAGTGCAAACATGTTAAATTTAATATTAAATTTGAAAATACAATACGAAAACTTAATTTATTAAAACAACATAATTCTTCGCTAAAAATAATATAATAACTTTCTACAATTCATGTTTACATTTACCTAATCACATAATCTTCTATTAACAAAACCCATTTTCTTTCTTGTTTTAAATTAAAACTGTAAATTCCGCAAGTTATACATTAATTTGGGAAACCAAAAAACCATAGCAATATGTATGTCTTATACGAATTGAATGATAAGAAGAATGGTAAAAAAATTATTGCTATTGAATAACAAAACAACAAGCAACAAACCAAATATCAATAAATTTCTAATATATTATTATTATTTTTTAACTAACAGAAAACTATCAATTTACAATAATTTTTAGCAACATATTTATAATTTGTATGCTGATCACAGTGATCACAGACAATAGTATGTCATATGCAATCTGATAATTTCATTATTTAAATGATCATCTTTACCAATTTTATTTGAATAATGCCCAACTCTAATAAATAGATATTATCTCTATAATAAATCCATGTATGTATGTACTCACTTATGAATCATATTCGCACTTCCATATATGGATTCAAACTGTATTTTGGTAACAAACACGTTTATGTAAATATATTTTGATAAAATATTGATAAACTCTTCTGTATTGGACCCCAAAGCAACTAAATTAATAGTATTGACCTATTTACCTTGAGACATCTCGTTTATGTACTGCTGGCATGTTCCTAGGCGGTGTAGTGTGGCTCTCGCACTTTGGTCTCGCAAGAATTAAACATTACAGAAATAATTATTTACCTAGATAATCACTTAAATAAAGAAAACATCTGAAAAATCTTGTTATTCGTGAATAGGTTTTGCGGATGTTTTAATTACAAACTGCTAATCTATGAGTTAATAAAAATAACTATATTATTTATTTGAAATAATACGGTATTTTACATATTCACATTGTTTGCCTTATTGTATACACACATACGAGCACATGCCTTCATACCAGTATCCTGCTTACCTTTTAGACAATATATAGCAATTTTCATAGTGATATAAAGGAACGTTTCAAAAATATTTGTGAAGACAGGATCGCTTAAAAATGTGAAGGGAACATTATGAAAATCATGTTTGCGTTTACTGTTTAACCTTTATGTAACCAAGTAACCGAGTACTACGTAACCCTAATCTAATCAATTAATAATTCATATATTAATATCTATTAAAAATTACATACTGGGGAAATTTATTAAATTATAATAAAATGGTAGTTATACTCCAGCAAAAAGAAACCCCTTTTAGGATGTAGTTGCAAGTTTAATTTTATTGTTAAAGAATGTTTTTCTTACCTTATGAATAATTTATCGATACTTGTTCTTTTGTGGTCAATTTTCAATTACCTTCAAGCCTAGCTGCCATCTTGTAAAGCTATTGCCAGGAATTTTCAAACGTGAGGAGTAATTTATATTTTAAAGGAAGTAAGAAAATAGATTAGACAAATCCACGAATTTATGCGTTTATTATTCTAACTTGTTTAGTATTTCTGAACAGCTTATACTAATAAAAAACAAGATTCTAGTAAAACAATGTTCCGAATTAAGTGATACATATATTTGCAAGTATTTTAGAATAATTGAGTTCACATTCTTTCGTTTTTGTGAAACTAAATCTCTATATATTTTAGAGTATCAAATATTCTTGCAGGAATAAATATGTTGTATTTCTTTCTCAAATAAATTATTAAAAATACAAAAATTTCGGTGGCAGGGTTTTATTATAGACTAACACACACTAACCTGTAATTAGGGTTAAGAATTATGACTATATCGTTTTGTCTAATAAAGACTGTTCCTTTTTATTCGATTAATTCATTTCTAACATCCGACCCTGCATTGGTTTGACAATAATGATGTCCGGGGTACGCAAGTGGATAGGAGTTTCAGACGTATAGTAAATAATATCGGGTTGTCTATAATGTTAATAGGATAAAAATTTGTACTAATATAATGCAGTTCAGCCCAAAATCACATCATTTTAATAAGTGAACATGAAATGCATTTAGTTGGCTATTGTGATAAATAGCGATAAGGTGTAAAATGAGTATCTAACAAATAAATTGATTTAATATGATCTAGAAAACTCTGCACAACAATAATAATTCTTCTTATCCCAGGCACTTTCTTAATTCTTGTTCTGTTGTAGTTCTTCAATTGTTAATTCTTGAAATTTGATTACAAAAATAGATTCATTCGGAAATACGAGAAGAAAGACACTGCAACCATTGTTAGCATCAGGCTTTATCTTGCAAGAGCCAATGACACAACACCATGATGCCCACTGGCGTCTTCTTTCACGCTTATTTCACTCAAACATAACAATATGATATATAACAAAGTATGTAAATGTTATGGTCACTAACCTTACCTTTTACACAATGCACCTTATCAAGGTTCATTAATTCCTTTTAAAACTGCATGGGTAATTTAAAACAAATAAAATACGTAAAATAAATAAATAAAACAAGTAAATCATGTAGATTGAAAGGATGAGTAAACTAATGTATGCGGGTATCAATGTAAACAATAACAAACTGCCATATTGGAAAGCTATTGTTTGAAGTAAAATTAGGCTTAGAAATTGAGACCCCGCTGACTCATCCATTGCCCTTACTCATCATAGCGTGCTAACGCAGAGTTCACACCGGAGGACCGAATACGACAAGCGACACAATCACCAACACAACACGTACCGTGTAAATTTAGGCAGAATGCGCGCCCGAGCAATACGACACGTATATAACAACCCACACAACCTGTAACACGACAATTAAATTAAATTTGCGGGTACGTGCCGTGTTACTGGTTGTGTGGCTTGTTGTATTCGTGTTGTATCACTCCGGTGTGAACTCTGCCTTAAGCCGCGTCCACATTATGCCGGAAAAAGCCGAGGGCCTTCCGGCGGCCTAGGCCGCCCGACAATGTCAAACAACAAAAGCCGAGCGGCTTCAAAACGTCCACATCTGCGTCGGCAATTTTCGGCATTCAGTTCGATTATTTATGGCATTCAGGAGTGCGATAGTTCACATAACTAGACTTGTGATAGTTTGGCACACCATTAATCATTTTGGTCAAATTAATTTAGATCACTCCTTTTTTTAACTCACGGCGAAATTTAAAAAGAAAAGTATGATTTTTAAGAATAGGTACGGAAAATAATATGAATTTGTTTGTTGCCCAAACTGAGTATCAGTCATCCGTTATTTGCGGGCTTTCACCTCAAACCACAACAACGGAGTGATGACTGCAATTTTGAAGATTTATTTTCACATTTAACAAGTGCTTGTGAAACTCTTGTCATATTTTATACCATAACATTAGTTAGCTTTTTCTATATTTTAAAATTAACTTTGAACCCCCCACAAAAACACAAAAACTGTTTCATATAGTTAAAAAACGTATTTTGTATCTACGCGCCATTTTCGGCACGATTTCCCCAAATCTGGCATATAAAATCCTCAGCGGTTGGGACAAAATTCAATGTCACAATGTGGCTTTTATAATAATTAGTGAAGAAAAACATCTCTCCCGGCGCAGACGGTACTTTGGGGTTTGTCCACTCCAGGTTTGCCCTTAATCTAAATAGCAAATAAAGCCGTACGAGGCCTGTAGGCACGTCCCCAGTTACCCAACCCGCGCGGCATTCTTTGAAACGGACCGACACATGGGCAATTTCAGTTGGCAAGCCGATCGGCATACCGCGGCATGAAAAGCTGATCGGCATGTGCCGATAGTCACCTCCACATTATGCCCCCAAAAGCCGGGCGGCCTAGGCTGCTGGAAGCCGTTCGGCTTTTTCCGGCATAATGTGGACCCGGCTTTACACGTTATAAACGCAGGCATTAAACATCACCAATGTAAAGAAAAGTAACTCCCATTTCTTTTTTAAATCTGTCCTATTAAAATCAATAAAACTGTTTTTTTGCCATTTCCTTCAATCAAACTTACATTGAAACAAAATTTTAGATAATTCACATTTTTAAATGTAATTTTCAATTGAATGCAAAATCGTTATTGCTTTGTAATAAGTGATTTCGTTGATGTAAAGTATTGTTTGCTTTTAGTATAACATTTCATGTTTGCTTATTTTAGTGCAATGAAGCAAATAAAGCATTAATAATTACAAGCTTTACTTTAACTGAACATGTTCTACAGTTCTTTAGCTTTTACCTTCATACTTGTTTGTACTTACACGTACTAAAATTTCACTAATTGTAAGTGGTTCATATTTTTTTTAATGGCAAATGAAATATCACTGTTAATGTCTGGTACAAACATTAACAGTGTTGGAATAAAAAAAATGCAGATAAAAAAAGAAACAATTAATTAATGATTGTGAGTGCAGTATCATGGATAGGTTTATAAAGGGTAAAGGTCCTTTATAAACCTACCCCATATTTGAAGTTAAATAAAGGCTTAAATAAGCTTAGATAAGATTTCAATTAGACAGATTTCAACAGATTTTAGCAGTTTACAATGTTGCATAAAACTTTTTCGCACTCGTCCCTTGAAATACTGGACGCTCCGTTTTTCAAACTTGAGCTCGTCTAATAAAACTGTCCTTATGAAGCTAAAATCTTTAAACCTTTTTACACCTTTAGTAATACTGATTACGTTTACATCTCTAGAAACTCACTCCGATATCGGAGTAGTCCTGTTTTTTTTTTTTCATTCTGGGTAGTGACACTTCCGCTCCAAATTGAATTGCATTTCGGTATAAACAGTTACATTTATTTCTAATATACATAAATTTCTCTTGGGGTGGTTAATTTTTTCGTTCTTTTTTCTTTTATTCACCGTTTACGAATAATAGATAATTTTAATCGTCGCATACGGGTAGCACATGTAGTTTATATTGCTATTGCAGTCGTTATTTGTTTCGAATACGCGGATGCTTATATTTATGAAAAAAATCACAAGTTAATTTATGTAGCATCTGTCCTCGAATGCAAGAGCGATCTTATGTAGATACACATTGTAATAAATACTTGCTAGTTACCCTTGAGTTATACACGGGATCAAAAGTGGATGTTGATAACAGTACAAGTGCTCAAGTATATAAGCAATTTATAATTAGTTTATCATTAATTGAAAGTGTCTGATTCTGACCATTTCTGAAATAATTGAAATCTTATCTAAGCATGCTCACTATTTTTATACTGTGGTGTAATGATCGCATGTACAGGGTTAATATAAAGTCTCGAGACGGCGGGTTATCTCAGTTGTTTGCAAACGGATTTTTTTCTAATTTAATACAAGTTTATAATTAATTATAGAAATATAATTGTTTTATTATTATTATCTTGCGATTTATAAGGAAATAGTAGTAACATAATTTTTAAAAGCAAAAGTCCTTTATTTCTACAGTTCGTAAGTATAAAAATAGATATGGTCAAAAATATGAAAAATGAAAATAAAATAAAAATGAAAAATCTACGATTAAAAAAAAAAAAAGTACTCTTGTCCACGAAGTCCAAGCAAGTTAAGTTACGGGAGTATTATTGAGGTTGAATAGGATGTTCCATTAAAAAAAAACCGTTGGTATAATGTCATACCAAATTATGATGCACTAAAGATATTCATAAATTCTTTCTTCACTATATACACGCTCCAAATCTCTATGCTGTGCAAGAGATAATTAGACCTTCCAGGACTTATATAAACTTTATATTATTATACGTGTATTACACTCTGATCCTTGTAAACAAAATGTCTATCCTAATCTGAGAACAGGTACATCCGTAATGGGTTGACATTCTGAAAGAATTCAGGATGCTTCCGACACATACTGCTCTTCGTTCGCTTTGTTAAGATTTAATTTTATTTATTTATTTAAATGTTTTTGCATGACTAGTAGTTTAAACGAACGTTGATCGACACTTTTAAATTAGTTTAGTGAATAAAGATAAAATGGACTGGTTCTGGTTTCTGGTTACAGGCACGAAAAACCTAATTTGAACCTAACCTTAAATGTTAATTTGTTTACTAGGCGTATCCGCATTTCAACCGATTTATAAAAATAGATAATACATCACAAACCACGATTTTTGTTATGGTTGCTGAAGATTTTATGAATCAAATGTGAATCTAAACTTTAAATATGGTAACACAATTTAAATGTTACAATGACAAAGCGCACAGTCTTGGTGGTTGTCAAAATTGCAATTGTTTATCGCCATTATAATTTCACGTAATTTCAATGTATTTTTGATTTGAAAGTAAATTTCACGAATATCTCAGAAACTAAAAAACTACAATTTCTTTTACCTATTAGTCAGTATTTATCATCAGAAATAAATCCCAAAGTTTGTGCGTATATAGGTTGAGAAATACCCTGTATGATAATAACTGTTTTTTAAGATGTTTACATAAATTAATTAATAATTAGCAAGGTAATAAACTAAATTACAATACAAGTCTGTAAGATATATTAATTCCTCCAAATTGATAATTTATCTTATTACGTCTTTTTTACATAAATCATTTCTTTAGATTGCATTTTAGGTTGGCGGGTATAACTGAAATAATTAATTGGAGACCGATAAATAACACGTAGTACTCGTTTAAATTCCTTTCATCTTATTTTGTTGATAAAAAGCAAGTTATTCAAATATCGAAACTATAAAATTATAAATAATATTAATTAGTTCATAATGCGCTTAAGTCAATTTGATCACTGTTACGTTCGTGTGATTCTTACATTTTAAATGACAAAGTATGAGTAGCATGATGTTAGCTATTTGATCATAATTACAGCAAAATATAATGAAACACACTACATCTTCCATGAAATCCCTATACTGTCGGCTAGTTTCAACAGAGGGTTATGTATGTGACGTATTACTGATATCATTATTGTACATGGTTTATTGAGGGCAGATTTTATACTCAGAATTAATCCACTGTTATATTTTAATGTGCAAGGATACTTTAAGTTGAATTTTATAATAATCAAACGTCATCTCAATGGCGCTTTAAGTTAACTTGCATAGTACGGTCATCATTTCGCCACTAATAAGCCAAACGCAATGTTTGTTACACATTTGAAACTATTGTGATAAAAGATAAAAAATCGTCAAGACTCAACAATCGTAGAAGCAATTTCATAAAGCACGAATTAATTATAATGTAATTTATACATATGGAAGGCACGTTGTAATTGAAATAAATATCTAACGGATATATTTTGATATCTTTGTGAGCGAAAATAGCGCCCTTAGAAGATAATATCAACAGTTAAATGAAATAAAAAAGTGTGCTACTTTAGGAAGGTCTTCCAAGAATTATGTTGCATTTTATATACTTTATACATATGGCAAATCTTTTCCGTATTAATACGCCTAGCCAATTATTCTCGAATGAAAATAAACAACTTTAAATATGTCGAGTCCTTCCGTATTAAAAAAAAAACACACACGCAAAGAATGCGGCATTAATACCACTACACGCTTTAAAACATTTTACTGCCAGGAAGTTGTAGTGACGTGAAGTTTGTCGTAAGATATTTTAAAGTGTAGTGTTCCTCTGTATTCTAACAATAAAATATGATTTATCCGCTATTTCAATATTATTAGTTATTATGAAGAACGCAGAAATTGAATTCAGATAAAGTGTCCATATGCTTCAAAGGTCATTGTTTACACCTATATTTATATAGGTATTAATATTTTGCAAAATATAGCGGTATACAGACAAGAAGGTGTATCATTTTAACTACTTTCATATGTTCTCACGCGGCAATCCGTCCAAAGTTCCTACTTTTTGCCAAAGTTAAAAATTTTGCAATTACTAAGCAACGACTAGAAAATCGGTGCCAGTATATTTAATTTGAAAACCTGGCTATATACTTTGACATCTCAGCCTTCTTCTCAGGCTTTGCAACAAACTACCAAAACACTAAAGGTTACTAATAGGGGTGTTCAAGGGCTGTAAGCCAAAGATTACAAATTATATGATTAAACAAAGAAGGAAATCGTAAAATTTCCACTTATATTTCCAGAAATACACAGAAAAATAAACGGTGTATAAGAAATAAAATTATTATAGGAAACGTTTTGGCACCAATTACTAAATTCGCAAAGATACAGAGATACAGGCTGTGATATCCTGTGTTGTTGGCCTGTGCATCACTGGAACTACAAAAAGCTCGCATTAGCTGCCACAGAAATCATGCTCAACGTGGATATTTACATTAAGGGGAGGCAAGAACGCGTGCATACAGACTGAAATGCGGTGAAAACCGCAGAACTCAAATACCCTTGGGCATGCCCGAATAGCAGCTCATATCACTAACTCTTATCTTTGAAATGAGCAGTGACACAATGACTCAAAGGTCTCCTTCGAGTAATGTTGGGTCCGTGGTGTACAATTTCACGAACTGCTAAAAATACGAACTTCGTCGATAAAGCGTACATTGTACACCTTAAGCGCTTACCTTAGCATACGCGGATACATAGCAAGAAGATTTGAGTTTTCTAATACGTAAATAATGTGAATAATTTAATAAAAATGTTATTTTGGAAATCAAATTGTGTTTATACTTAACAATGGATAAACATTGGGTCATCAACTCGTCATATTCCAAATAACGTTCACCATTGGTCGATCGACGAGCCAGCTTACATTACGCAAAATTCAGTTATTGTGTATGTCATATGTGATTGTTACTGTTCGTCTTGTGCTTTGGTTGTTGTTCTTATCTATCCATCGTATAATATTATTTCGTTCCAATATTTTATAAATTAGTCTTTATAAAGGCTCTTTCGTACATCGTCCTTGTTAAATACGTAAGTAAATTGCCGAAATAGTGTTAAGAAAAGGGTTGCAAAACATTTTTCGGTGGAAGCTAAAGAGAGGTTTTTAAATACATTTAAGACCTGTCAGGAGCAGCCAGGTACTTCAAAAGTAACAAATGTTGAAATAACAGCAAAAGCAGCCGGTATGCACATAAAATCTGTCCACCTGGTAGTGAAATCTTAGTCATTCAATTACCCATTCAGCTATCTTGCTAAAATTCAGAAAAGATAAACTTTAATGGTGTTTTTTTGATAGGTATTGGAGAACGTAGTGTTTACAATATCTTGAAAGAGTATCACAAATTCCAGCCGCCAAAAAAATACCATAGAAAAAGGCCTGAATTAGATAATGTAGATGAAACGAAAAATTCTATCCGAAGAATTGTCCATTCTTTCTTTTTTATACGAACCCCTAACTGTTGATTTTGAATTGTTATTGAAAGAATTGAACTGTCGGTAAGTTAAAATGAAGATATTTATTTTACATATTGTGTTTTCACAAAAATATATATATTTGTAGTTATCAAAAAAGGAGTCGAAGCAGTGTTTTAAATGACAAAGATGAAATTATTACTTGGAGAAGAAAGTACCTACGTAAAATTATGAAATATCGCCAGAGTGAAACACTAATCTACTATTTGGATGGTTAAACGCTGGACATACAGTAAACAAAGTATGGACAGAGCACCGTTCTTACTGCAAGGCAGGCATTTATCGAAGGTTTATCAACAGACCTTAAGAATCCTTCGGACAAAGAGAAGAGGTAATTGTCACACATATAGGCTTAGAGGAAGGATTTGTAGAAAATGGATCACTTCTCTTCGAATAAAAAAAAACAGGTGATTACCATGCAGATATAAATGTAGAAAGATTTGAAGACATATCCTTCCGAATTTAAAAGAAAATGCAGTGATTATTCTCGACAATGCTCCTTACCATAGCCGAAAATTAAATAAATCACCTACGACAAACAATCGCAAAGCCGAAATTCAAGAGTGGATGAAAAAACATAATATCAAATATGAAGAGGACATGGTGAAAGCAGAATTATTAACCTTAATTAAACAAAACATAAACACCCCTACAAAGTAAGCTGATAATGAAATGATAGAGAAAACCAACAGAAAGGTATTGAGACTTCCCCCATATCACTGCAAACTAAACCCACTCGAACTAATTTCGGCCCAAGTCAAGGGATATGTTGCCAGGCATAATACAACCTTTAAATTAACAGATGTGAAGGAATTATTGGAGCAAAGTATCACAACTCAATTTGTTAAATATGAATTTTATTATATTATGTAGTCCTCAAGAAGACTAAATATAAAGTACTTGAAAACTTGATATAAATTGAAAGGGAGTTTAAAAATTATCTTCTTGAATGCTTCCCACTACTTATATCAACTACAAAATACAGCCACAAAATTTAATTTCTTTGCTTAATGAAGTCAAAATCTGGTATTTAATTATTTTGAAATCTATGAGTTATTAATCTTATTTTATACAGTAAACTATACATACTTATTTGTCTTTTATCGTATGAGAAAATAGGCCCCAGCAGGAAGGTATAGTGTTCTTGAAAAGAATGTCATACAGTTATTTTCCACTACATTTGAAAATTTATTATTTTAAAACATTACTGGTACATTGGTTTTTGAGTAATGAAATAATCATCTGCGAAAAATTACATCACTCAGGTGGTATCCATTTTTGTCGATGCATTCTTGTAGACGACTGGTAAAATTGTCCATAGTCCATTCCAACATCATGACAATGGGAATCGTTTGAATCTCGCATTATGGTGTTGGAAAGAGCTGCAAGAGTACGTACCAATCTTGCTGAAACTAAACTGTGTGGAAGTTGATGGGTCGTCTTCTCAACTAAGGTCAAGTAATATAGGTTCGAAATACATCATATCGTACTCTTTCGGAGTCCAAAGAAGCTCTCGTGGGTTATCAGATGACAAGTATCAAAAATTCTGTTTGTTTACCATCCCCGATAAATGAAAGTGGGCCTTGTCACTCATAATCACAACAATTCTAACATCCTTTCTGCGAACCTAAGTCATGTTGCGAAGTCGATTTGCTACAGATCTTGAATTCAATTTAAACAGCGACTTTTGACAAATAGATATTAATCATTATAAAAACAATCGGTTAACTCCATCGCGGATGCCGCAGGTTTTAAAATCACCATACCTCCCTGCTGGACCCTGTATTTTTGAAAAAATCTCTTAAATATATTGAAGGTTAGGTATTCTCTGCAAATGTCAGAAACTTACAGACTTGTAAAATTTATACATTGTGAATCGAATTTTTGAATCTTGACGTCAATGCGGCGTTGCTAATGCATCTGTTCAGCGATAGAGGCGTAGAAGTAATATTAAAATAGAAGACAATTTAATTGTTAATAATATTACATATATGTAATAACAAAATAATAAACATAATAATAATAATTCATCCCCAACAGCTTTCGCCAATTACAGGGGCATCGGCCCAAGCCATGAGTTATTATTATGCCTGCGCCGGTGGAGCGACTCAAGATATTCGTCTCTCAGCATTCGCCAAGAGCAAGAGAGCATACTTATTTAGAAAAATATATATTTGTAAATTTCCAGCTAATTTACCGCTATTAACTGAATATATATTTTTTAACTAAATTAATTCTAAAATCTTTAGATAAGTTTCTTTCATATAAAGTAATTGCATGCGTATGTATTAATTATAATTTAAATTACAGTTTGTATTTATACTTCCACATTACTATCTACAACGGCATATACACATTAAAAAAAATAACATGAATAACAACTTGAAAATTTTTAAATTGAATCTTAAAAAAAGACGAGTTGCAAGAAATTTTTATCGTATTTGGATGAATAAAATGTATTAAAGCAAAAAGTTGTTTATTGTATTATGCTCTACACAAGTGAAACCAAAACTACATCTGCATACGAATACGTATAACCGCTTCATTTTATTCATCGAATGCCTTAAAATACCAAGTCCAATTGATGAGAAGGTGTCTTGCCACTTCCGCGCCTGCAATTAACTAGTAGTAACTATTAATCGGTTTTAAAAACTGGTTTTAAAATGAGTTTTTAGAACGAGTGTTTTGAAAAGGTAACAAATTTTTACATTGTAACATTTAACGATGTTTGATATTTACACCGAGTGAATGACCTCTTTCATAAAAGATTTTTCAATGTGGCATCATACGTGACGGAAAGAAGTGCACACTCTACAAAATATTTTCACGTACTCAACTTAATTTTTTCAAATAAAAGTATACCTATTTTTAGGCATGCTTATTTGTTGCAAAATAATATGTTCGTTTCAAATTTCGAATGTAAGGTCGCCAAGTTATTTAACTTTTTACCTAAAAATTTCCAAATGCACGTGTTCATTTAGCGTTTTTTTTTTCCGGCATTATCACTGACAATTAAACTCTAATATTTGCTAAGTAGCTTAGGAAAGCTTAGATCTTTCTTATGAATTCAATGTTATTTGGTAAAATTATACAGGCTGGTCCCCAGAAGCAATCAATTTGTGTGATATTTAAACGGCTTTTTATTGTTATTTTAAGTTGAACACCTATATATTTATATACCTTATTATTTCAACATATGCACTTTTTTATGATCTTTCATTTGCGCCAGGAATTGAATAAAATTAAATAACCTATAACAGAAACAAAATTACATTAAATGTTCGACATACAAACACATAAATTTGTAACATTCACTACAATAAATCTGCATGCCTAAAAAAATGTGTACGGTCCTGGTAAATTGATACACCCCGTGAACGTGAAAATATTTTTAGAACGTGCACTTCTTTCCGTCATGTATGATACCACGTTGGAAAACCTTTTATAAGGGATATTAAAGTCAATATCGACCGATATAGGACTACTGACTCATCCTGTATATCTGTTATGCAATTTTGAGAGGTTTAACTGCAATGTCGTAAATTATTTAATGAATATTTCGCCGTTTTCAGAGATAATAATTATTAACGTCTGCATTTTTAAGGTAGGTATGCATTTTAAATACAAAAATATATTGTTAATATGCCATAAATGCCTGTTTTATCTTGACACACACCAACTGTTGTTAATATTATTCTTAATAAAGACAATATATCTGAAAGCGGCATAATGTCCATTAAATAATTTACGACTCTACAAATATGCAGAACAGGTAACTATATGAATATTTAACACTCCTATATGGAACAATGGAAAAAAATGCAACCGTTTCAAAACCGATTTGCCTGGCTGGTAGTCGAGTGGCTTGCACGCTTGACTATCAGTGCGGAGTCCGGAGTTTAAATATCACTCTTGCCAATTACGATAATCGGTTTTTTTCCGGGGTCGTAATGTTGATTAGGAGGGAGATTTGGCTCTGCAGGGGCCTGACAAGCTAAACATATAGCTTAGGCGTTACCACCCCTTAAAAAAAAATACGATTTGCAAACCCGGTTTTGAAAACGGTTTTAAAACTGGCACAAAACAGGTTTCGATTCGCAGCACTAATCGAGAACAAAACAAAAACCAGAAACTCAAGCCGAAACTGATAATCGGAGAGACAAAAAGAGTGACAGGTTCTGGAACTATATAGGGAAAACCTGAATCGTAAAGAATATATGGCATGTCACTGTAAACCACATGGAAACACTAGCAATAGGGATATGCGCTCCTAGGAGGTTGGAAAGACAACCCAATTAGCTGATTAATACCCTATCGCATAGTCAACCGGCCCTAAAGACTAATTAACGTCCTGTCAGATGACCTCGAAACTAGCTAGGAGTTGTCTAAAAAGTCTTAGAACCTTGGCTAGTCGCAAGAAAGTTACTTTCGAGTGAGTGCTGAGGTGAAAAGCAAACAACGAACTTGCGAACGAACTGAATGGATCATAAAAAATACCAGTTCACTAGAAGAGCGTGAAAGAACAGATACACAGTAACAGTAAACGGATTATGACACAACCATCTCGGCTTGGTAATATGTTTGCTCTCAACCGAATACAAGCTATGTCATCGATGAGCCTGATGAAACGGCTGTCTAAGGAGTTGTCTACATAGAATAGATGTCTTTAAAGATGAACCTATATATAGACTATGCAACGAAGAGTCAGTCCACCATGTTGTCTTTGAACGTGTTGCATTGAAATGAACAGATTGTCATTACTGGAAGCAATCAATCAACCATTTGGCAAATCTACTGGCAAAAGGTTCATCTTACAGACTACTAAACCCAGTAAAATCTTTACTAGGTTTTAGCTAGGTTTTTAGGTTTAGTAACTTTGTTCCTTTACCTGGTTGTCTAAAGATATACACTAGAAAAAATACAATAGAACTTAGATTGCAGTGCTAAAGAAATAACGGAAAGACATGATTCGTACTTAGTGATTAATCAACTAGTGAACCCGGTTTTGGGCAATGCTCTATTTTGAATACTCGGTTTAGGGTCTAGAAACCGAGTACACAATTCTCAAAATATTTCAGCACAATTTGCAGAAAGTCGCAGTCAAGAAATTCTAGAAACTGGTTTAAAAGTTGCCAAGTTCGTTCGATAAATTATCGGCTAGCTGGAATCTTTAGAGGAATTGGTAAAGAGAGCACAGTCACCCTATAGTTTTATACTATGTAAATTATACCTATATTGTTGGTAGGAATGACATAACAATTAAAGGTAAGAAGCACTAGCTTTTTCTCGCTTTTCTGCATCTCAAAGGATGTTATAAAGTGGTAGTCGCATTCTATGAACAATGGGCTACCAACAATCAAGGAGTTTCAGGTGCGACTTTCATGTTATAGATTATTGAAACTAGACCTGGTAGACTTGAAGAAAGAAAGGAAGAGGAAATATCGGCTGCTGATAAGGGAAGAGATCCGATATTTTTTCTCTGGCTCGCTTAAACTTTTTTCTTCACGTGTACATGTAAGTGCATCAAGCAAAAATTAAGTAAGTTTTTTCTAATATATGATATTTTAGCTTTATGTGCACTTTTCCAATTTACAATATCATTTTTCTTGTTTGACTATATTTACAATATTATTTATTCCTTAGAATTTATGTTGAAATTCATGAATGTGGTACGTAATAAATAATAAGAAAAGGAAATCGTCCTTACATTCGCCAAAGCTTTTAAAATATATTTAAGACAACATGTTTCGGCCCACAAATGTCATCTTCAGGTCTTAAAACGTCATGTTACGAAATCTAAAAATTAAAAAGTCAAAAATTGACATTTAAAAAAGCACACGGCAGAACAAATGAGACAAACAAAAAACAAAACAATAGATTAAAATTAAAATTAAAACTAACTGCGAGACATTTTACACGGATATGGAATCTGGAATTATTACTATTAGAACTTATATATATACCATATTTTTATTTTAGCATTTACTACTCTAATTCTCGTTTAACAAATCCCGTTTCGGCGATGACCAATCATAAATATTAGTCCACTTGATGAACTACATTGGAATAGTTTCAGATTGTATATGAGTCCCTAATGATTATAAGTTCTATATTCCACAGGGTGGGCTACCACATTCGCGTCGGTTTATATACGAAAAATGGTAACATATTTTCAACTTTTTTTTTGTTAAAAGTTATACAGGTTCAGAAGGACCTCATTTCAAAATTATTTTTAAGTATACAGGGTTGTTACACACCAAAGTTGTAAAAAATTAAATGGAACACATATATTATGACTGTATATTATGACATATCTTGATAGTACAGACTAAATAAAGGCGAGTTGGTGTTAGGTTTCTTATACCTAATTAAATTCGTTTACGAGATAATTAACAATTCTTCAAAATGTGGACCAAAATTTAAGAGGCATTCCTGTAATGCATATTTAAGGTAGATATTTTAAACTGTATTTATTTTTTAACTATTCTTTCTATTTAAGATATTAATTTTTATACATTCTTTTGACAAAAGTAGGCTTAGACAAAAGTGTCACTTTTATTGATTATGCACAAAAGTCATTGGACAGTAACAGAACTTGTCAGTTACGCATCATTGTTGTTCGTTGTTATTTAAAAAGCATTTTAATTATTTACATTAGAAATTACCCTCAAACTGAAAGGATTGATATGTTTTTTATACTTGGAGAGTGTGAAGAAAATTATTTGCTAGCATCAAGAATTTATGCGCAAAAATATCCTAATAGACGCCATCCCCATAAGCGTTCTTTAGAAAATTTGCTGCAAGTTTTCGATGTACAGGAAATGTGGCTTATAAGAAATGAAGGAAATAATATTTTAGTTATTGGATCTCTTACTGAAAATCCGCATACAAATCAGAGAAAATTAAATGAAACTACAGGGATAAGCAGAGGGAGCATCAGAAGAATTATAAAGATGAACAAATTTTACTCATACAACTGCATCAAGAACATTTGGAAGTAGATTATAATCGGAGGCTTGAATTTTGTTTATGGGTTCTAGAAAAGTTAGGAGATGACGGAAATTTTTCTAGATTATGTGCTATTTTCAGATGAGTCAACTTTTCATGACAACGGTCTGATACGGTTAATAGGCATAATTTCCATTATTACAGCGACGAGAATCCCAATTTCTTCAGAACCCTAAAAGTCAACATCGATGGCTTGTTAATGTGTGGGGCGGAATAGTTAAAAAGCACGTGATAGGGCCATACTTTTTTGATGGTCACTTAAATGGTGCCATGCTTCTACAATTTATAAAATATAACTTAGCAATACTTTTGGAAAATATACCTATTAATATTCGACAAAGATTTTGGTTGCAATTAGACGGTGCTCCTGCGCATTTTGAACTAAGTGTTCGGGAGGAATTAGATAGGTAGTATCCCAACAGATGGATAGGCCGCGGAAGTCCACAGAATTGGCCAGCAAGATCTCCAGACCTAACGAGCCTAGATCTTATTTTATGGGATATTGTTTATAACATACCACCAACCACACCCCGACAATATGAAAGAGCGAATAAGAATGGTGTTTCGATCTATAACACCAAATGTTTTGAGTAATGTTAAAGACTCATTTCAATAAAGAGAACGCCTCTGCATTGAAAACGATGACTGAACACTTTTTAAAACATTAGCAGTTTTTAACATACAGTTTATCCGTTCTAATAAAGTATATTTCTGAAGTTTACTTAGTTATGACTTTGAATTCGTATGCAGGAAAACCTAGTTGAAGAGTTAGGCTGATAAATATCGTCTATCTATGTTGAATAATAGCAGCAGCTTAGTCCAAGCCTACTTCAAAAAAAAATAATGCTAGGAATTAATACTTGAAAAAGAAAATTTTAAATTACTAAAAAACTATAACAGATAGTAAGCATTAATACAATCTTAAAGACCGTTAAAATTAGAATCTAAATAAGGTAATAAATACAGGATGTTCCAATAAATAAGAAAGTTACTTGCCTTTAAAGATGGCGAAAATTAAAATTATGTTTTTGTACATCCTGTACATTTTTTTTTGCATTACTTTTATTTTTTTATTAAGTCTAATGCTTTAGTTAAAAAATAAATACAGTTCAAAATATCTAGCTTAAATATGCATCACAGGAATGCGTCTTAAATTTTGGTCTACATTTTGAAGAATTGTTAATTGTTGAGTTAGGTATAAGAAACCTAACACCAACTCGCGTTTATTTAGTCTGTATTACCAAAATATGTCATAATATACAGGTATTCCACTTAATTTTTCACACCTTTGATATGTAACTTTTCTTTGAGTCACCCTGTACACTTCAAAATAATTTTGAAATCTAGTCCTTCTAAACCTGCATAAATCTTAATAAAAAAAATGAAAATATGTCACCACTTTTCGTATATAAACCGACGCGATTGTGGTGGCCCACCCTGTATATCTAAATATTATAAAAATTGTGCCAATGTGTTTTAGGTATTTTTAAATTTAAATGTAACTTCTGGGATACTTGTAACGAAACCAAGGTTTGAGATTATGGAGTATGAGGTAAAAATTCACATATTATTTGCACAACTTCTGGCTGCTTCCAATTTTACTCGAGATAATCTAGTTTAATATAATTCTAAAATCTAATCAGTGAGTCAAACTCATTAATTTCGATGTTTTTTTTTTTTTAAAAACATATCAACAACTTTTTGTCACACAATTAGATTTTAATGTTATATTAAACATCTTTCATATACTACATACATACATCATATAACATGGGCCAAAAGGATGACCGCAAATAAATGACGTAAACATATAAGAAAATTTTAAATATTGTCCCATACTTTATATTTATATATGATATAATAATAGTGTATCACAATTAATTACTTTATGTTGATTCAAATAAATGGTACAAGGTTATATTTAACTGGCGATTTTAAAAAGTCATCGAGATTTTAGTTACATAACCAATTAGTGATTTGTTATAACTTTTGTATCACATACGTGTATCATAAATATTTTGGAAAAACGAAATTATTATTTCAAGGAAAGAAACAAATAGCACAAATTTTGTTTTCCTTAATGAATGATATGTTTTCTTTTTAAATATTTTTTTTCCTGAATAGATGAGTCATTCATTAAAAATAATTAAAAATAACTAAAAAAGGTATTTCAAGTAATATATCACAAAAATACGATATTGTATTTTCACCATAGGTTTAAAAAATTCTTTCAATACACTTTTCGTTAAAACATCTATTCGCTGATCATGGAACAATTTCCGAAAGACTAGACGACCAGTAATTTAACAAATGTTATGCTTTTTGTAATAGCAATAACTATTATTGATCAATAATAAATAATAATAAACGTAAATGAAACAACAAAAAATGCCTTCGGCGTAAAATTTGCAACATATGTTTGTAGCTTATATGAAGCGCTTTTTTAATATTTCTTGGCAAATACATCGGCCATAAACTTACACCGAAGCATTTTGACGTTAAAATTACGAAAAGTTCTACGCACGTGCAACTAAAATCAAAGTGGAAATAATAGTTTGCTGTTGGTATATCGAACAGGAAGCTCGTATGCATAAGTGCTAAAAACGTAATATTAAATCGGTCTATCTGTTAGAAACGAATGTACAAAATAGAAAAGTTTAAAAAAAGACAAAAACTATTTTTTAATTAGTGAATATGTAACAAGAATACACTTACAACTTAATACAACTTATGTGCTAAACAATGCTATGCTAGCATAATTGGACTTACGAAAACAAATTATAACACGGAAATGACATATAAGGAATTTAGTATCTCTGCATACCGAAACATAATAAAAAGTTATATATAGCTCTTGATACAATTATTTCCTTAGATACAAGATACATAAATAAAAACAATTAGAAAACAGCTGTTATCTTATAGGAAGCTTTAGGTAGAGTATTTCATTTGATTTCAAGTTAGATCTTTAACTAGTTATGTAAATATTCACTGTTAGCATGGGCGTAGCCAGGTATGGGCAAGGAGGGGACCCCTTAAATTTTTGCCGGAATAGAAAAAGATGGAACAATAAATTGATAAAAGCAGCAAGAATGCTATTGCCATTCGCATATCGTTAAATTTCAATATGTGGAGATAGATGAACAGAGACAACTTTTCTCCGAATACGAAAAAGGCACTTATCATAACATTATCACAACCCTATTCAATAAGTACAATCGAGAGGTCATTCAGTACTTTACGCAGAGTGAAAACTTGGCTGCGATTTACCATGACAAAATATCAATTAAACGGCTTATGTTTAATGAGCCTTCACTGAAAAATAGTTACGGAATGAAAAAGGAACTAATCAAGGAAGTGATTGGCAAGTTTGCACAAAATCCAAAGAAATTGTTGTTTAAATCATCACTTTTATTTACGTGATAATTCAAAGGTTCGTTTTGGTTTGTCGTGACAATTTGTTAAAATAAATCAATGGATATTAAATGTCAAATATTTTTAACTGTTAGCTAAAGTTCTCCTACAGCTACAAAATGCATGGATTTGCGATTTGTGATTTGCGGATAAGCGTATAGGTAATGATAATATGTAGAAACTTGTATTTGTAAAATTCAGCAAATTCGGGAAACCAAAAATCGCAGTTGAAAAGGTTAGAATAAAAAGGGTATAAGTAACATACGAAAGAGTTGTCACTTATACCCTTTTTATTCTAACCCCCTGCGTAGATGTACTCAGCTTTAGATGAATGTACTCACAAGGGGACGGGCAGGTCAGCATATTGCCGGTCCAGCTGAAAAAAATTGAAGTGGTTCTTGAAGCCAAAAAAAAAACAGATTGGTAAAAAAATAAAAACGATATCTTTTGAACGGTGAAAAAACGCGTTAGATTGTGTAAATGAATTCATCACAAAGCTTAGTAACAAGAGCGAGTGGGATCATAACACCATCTTGAAAATGAATAGAAATGCGATCGAATGGTACACTGATGGCTCCAAAACGGTAGGGGAAACTGGAATAGGAATATATGGGCCTATAACCAGGTATTTCGAAAGCTTTGGAGTACCCAAGTATCTTCCAGGCCGAAATACGTGCTATTGAAAGATGCGTCCAGTTCAATATTGGTAGAAATTATCGAAAGCATGAGATTATCATCATGTCTGATAATCAAGCAGCCATCGAGGCACTGAGCTCATATGAAATGAGTTCCAAGATGGCCTGGGAATGTCTAGGGAAATTAAATGAGTTAGGCAAAAGGATTAAAGTAACTCTCCTGTGCGTTCCGGGTCACATAGGAGTGGAAGGAGACGAAATAGCAGATAACCTCGCAAAAAAGGGGCGGGAATTCCTTTTTTAGGGCCCGAACCCTTTTGCGGGGTAAGTAGCAATACAATACTACAGAAACTCAAAAGAGAAATGGAGCAGAGAAAATAATTACTGGGAGAATCTCCAGGTAGTGAGGCAAAGTAAAATTCTTAAGATCAAATCAGAAGAGGTTTACAGAATGCATCAACCTGAGTAAGAACAATGTTCGCATATTAACAGGACCATTTTCAGGCCATTGTAAACTGAAAGGACATTTGAGTAAGCTTGGATTCGCAAAGGAAACTGAATGTAGATTTTGTGGGGAACAGGATGAAGCACCCATCCACCTCCTCTCAAACTGCGTAGTATTGTGTAACTCGAGGGCGTTGCACCTGGGAGCATGTGAAATCGAAGAGGGAGACTTACCTACAGTGGGACCCTCTGACATCCTACACTTTCTGAAAGGAATAGGATTGGAAGGCCAGCCGTAAAACAGCAAGAATAGGGTACACAATAGATCTTTTAGATCACATTGAGTAATTGTAAGCTATTTGTTACATGAAATAGGAAATTAAAAAATAACTTCTTCTAAATTAAGAAATGTTTACTAGTTTTGCACGTTTTTTTCTCGAAAATCAGATGTGATAAACGAATCTATAATGATTAATAAAATAAACTCTGTATTTTAACTTTAATCCAACAAACAAATTGTATTAGTACAAGAAAATTTACATAAATTCTAAAATAAATAATCCAGTTTTGACAAAAAAAGATATATTTAAGAAAACAATCACCAAAAACCCCTTCAAATCATAATTTAAAATAACGCGAGTAACTATTGTTCTACACATATTTTAACAAAAAAGAATTCTTAGGCAGTAAGCAGTATAATACATAAAAAGTGGTTATATAATTCAAAGCCAAACATCGTTCGGCTATTTGTTAAATTTCTTCAAATTTAACCGGTGCTTAATTAATTATTATTTTTTCTATTATAAAAATGTTCTTTTTACGTTTCGGAAAATTTATTGTTTTCCTTTTTCACATTTCATTTTCATCCTACAAACATTTACAACCATTAAAACTTTAAAATTCAACTTTTTACTTATTAATATATAAAGTCATAATTAAAAAAAAAGAAAAAAGTACAGCCGGCGACATTAATATTTAGCACCATCAACGCGTCGAGTCAATGGTTCGAGTGCTAAATATTAATGTCGGCGATTGTACATGATCAAAAACCTTACATTCGTTATTTCCATCTTTTTTGTTTTAATTAAAAATTAAAAAAATTAATTACATTTAAACTTAAAATTGTAAAACACGATAGTATATTTTAAATAATACTAATAATAATGCACTATTGTTAGCGGCAAAAAATAGATCAGAGTTGTTATGGAGATTCATAGAACATTGGTCGTTAAGATAAAATATTTTTACTTGTCATTGTCCGTATTAAAAGTAATAAAGTAGTCAACAATGGTCGCGTTCATCCCACTTTTCTGCTCAGATTACTTCAAGAGCTGTCATTTCTAACGTAAACATAACCACAACTCAAAACATAACCTATTCACGATACCTACACTGTTTAACACTGTTCAAGTTCTATCGCATAAAATAAATGTATCGAAACAGAGATTTGTTGATATATTTAGCCGCGGATGGCAATGAGGTGAATGGAAATCTAATAAATCATGTCGGGAAGGTTGCCGAACAGTTATTAGAACCATTGGAGCCACAAGAAATAGTGAAATACATTCCCCGAATAAAAAGACCAAGAAACGAATATTTTTATGAAGCAACGATACCGCGATTTAACGATGATTTATTCAAAGAACATTTTCGAATGTCACGTGCAAGTTTTGAAGTAATTAGAATATAGAATATGCAGTTGCATATGTTGTTATTTCTCGTTATATTTTACTATTTACAAAGTATTGTCGGAAACAGTTTTCAATATCGACACGATCAAATTAATTTGGGAAAAAAAACTTATTTAACAATCTGTAGAGAATAATTTTGTTATAAGAGGTTATGGATCAGGTGAGGTGAGACCTATTGGTAAGCTTGAAGCATGCGTAGAAGTAGACGAAGCAAAAGCCGTAACTCAGAAGCTTGTTGTAGCAGACCATGTTCAACAAATTCCTCTCCTTATTGGACCAACCAACCATTTACAGAACAGAAACATGTGACTATAAATCCGACGTAGAAATAGTTTACGCTTGTTCAATGAACCAATACCTGTTGATGGAAAAGATGATGGTGATAATTTAAGAGGAATGAGTATACCAAACTTGCCTAAGGCTGCCGTTAGCCTATGGGCCAAAAATTCTGTTGTTATCCCTCCAAATCATGTAGATTTTGTGACATTAACCACTGACTCCAAAATAACAAATGATTTGTTTGTTGAAGCACATATAAAGACTGATAGAGTTATACCAAGATGCATATTAAGAGCTGATGAAAACAATGAAGTGCAAATTCCAATAAATAATTTAACACTAAACGAGATACGGATAGATAAAGAAGAAAAGAACATTAGAGCAGAAAACCGTGAAGAAATCTCAGATGAAGATGGAGCTAGTACATAAACATTAGCAGTGGAAATGCAAGAGAACCATGCAGATCGAACAAGGCAGATTTTAACACTCTGAAACCTTGGTGACGAGATATCCAACATGTTTTGCTCTTGATGTGAACAATACTTATCACCAGACAATAAAGACGACACCCTTCAATTTGCTTTTCAACTTCATACCCAGAGCATATGATAGATATCCATTAGGTGACGATTTGAGCAATTGCGCTGAAGATAATGACATTTTCCAACGACGATTAGCTGCTATTAAAAGCATTCAAGCAGACCAAACGAAACAGCAAGTTCGATTTAATAAAAGAAGGGCGAAACCCAAAGACTACATACCCGGAGAATTGTATTGTTAAAAGAAGCCTTTGGTCACTGGTCAAAGCGGAAAACTCCTCCCAAAGTATGCGGGTACTATAATTGTAACAGATTGTATACCCAATGACCGATATCGGATCTCCGATCTACCGGAAACCCAACGGAGCCAGAAATTCTACACTGGAATTGTGCCAGAAGGCGCCTTAAAGAGGTACACAACGTGCCAACGAAGCGGAAGATTCGGATTCAAATCGACGAATGGGAGAGGACAGGGCAGGACGGAGAGACAACAAACGACGAAGCCCCAAGAGAGATTCAATATTCGAGACCCCAAAGAAGAAAACGCCGTCCAGCGCGATATTGCAATTGACAGCTTTTGAGGACGAAAGCTTGTCAGGAAAGGCCGAATGTTAGCGGCAAATAATAGATCAGAGTTGTTATGGAGATTCATAGGATATTGGTTGTTAAGATAAATATTTTTACTTGTCATTGTCCGTATTAAAAGTAATAAAGTAGCTAACACTATCGTGTTTTACAATTTTAAGTTTAAATGTAATTAAAAATTTTTATCGACAACACCCCAAAGATGGAAAAAGATGGAAATAACGACTGTAAGTTTTTGATCATGTATTTTTTGCTATTAGTTAAATAAAAAAAAATATTCTGTAATGATCCTATTCATTCATTCACTGGATCTTAGGACGTATATCTATATTATTATATGTTTGTTTCGAATGGAAAAATTCATTTTAGTGAAAATTTTTAAATATAAATTATTAAAAGTTTTCATTCAAGAGCTTCAAATAACTTTTCTATTATTTTCTATCGAAAAATCTCGTCACTAGCACTGATAAGATGTGCAATATTCTGCAACTGCGTAACTTCAAAACTGTAAAAAGGTCTGTGCTGAGACTGCGTAGAATCGTTATGATAAGTCCTCGCACCCACCATCACCAAAGCATAACGAATTCGCAAGTTTGGTATTCCGATGAGCAGTAAAATTCGCTATGCTGAGATATCACTCGTCTATTGTAATACGTATACAAATTTGTTGTCGTTACGACCTTCGGATAACTTCGTACACCCGGAAGAGAACGATCAGACAAGTACAGTCATCAAATTAAAAAAAATATTTTGTTTAGGTTATTGGTTATGACATAAAATAATTTATATTTTATATATTTGCTATAACCGTTATACCCGCTGATTAATATACGACAAACTTAAAACGGAAGTAGCAAGTGGTAAAAATACAGTCATTTTTAATGTTTTTCAAGAATTTTAAAATTAAGAAACAGAAAAAAACAATGATGTTTATTACATTTTAATTTATCATCAGTGCTATTCCTAAGAATGAATATTTATTTTTATGTGATTCTACCTATATACTGTATATTTGTACATTACATAAGAACCACAATAACTTGTTAATTTATTTATTTTCAAACGCTCAAAATGGATGTTTTTTTTTTATAGAAAAGATTTACTAAAACTTCATTTAGATTTAACTATTACAGGATTCTATACTGTACTAGGTAAAATATTTTAAAAAGGTTTTGTAAAGTATTAGTTTAAATGCCAGATCTTGGACATTTTTATCATTATTGAAAAAAAAAATTAAAACAAGTGGAGTAGAAAATTGTTGCAAAATTTTGTTAATTAACTTATGAATTTTCACTCTGCTAAGCTACTTTATTAAAGTAAAGATAACAACCGACCGGAAGCCTAGAAGCAAAACAACGACAAGTGCAATATCAATTACAAAGCAAAAGTGTCTACTTATTAATTATCCTTTCAAGTGCCCTATGCACTGTTCTTCTAAAATCACTACTCACATATGATATAACAAATACATACTTCATATATTCGATCCAGTACTCTATGAGTTTCTTTTTTAGTATCTTAATCTTTCTTCCTATGGACTTTTTGCATTTTAGGCCCCTGAAATATGAAATGCTTTTATTATTCTAGGTATGTAAAATATCTCTTTCTTATCCGAAGATTTTTGTTAAAAAATAAAATTAAGTGTAATATCCACCAGGGTGTTTCCCACGGTTTATGTGCATTAAGGTATTGCCATCTGCACAGCCTGTTTAATTTATATATTTGTAAGTAGCATCCAAATGGAAATTTCTGGCATATTTATGCTAATAACAGCTGTAGAAATACATTTGGTTAGCATCTCATTTTGTTGCAATATCTCACAACTACATAAATATAAAATTACTAAAATTTAGCGGAGTTCGATTCAAGCAGTGATACGAGTTAGGTCGATATTATCATATTGCATTTCGTGATTCAATTATTGTAATTCATCTTTTGTTGTTTCTGGTTTGTTTTTCTTTTCTATTTTTTCCATTAACGATTTTTTGTATTTTGTTAATTTTCTTTCTATTCCTTTTTTTTTTTTCTTTTTGTGAGTGATGTGCGAGTGCATAAGAATATTGGTAAGTTTTTCACTTTTCTCATTTACGTAATTTATTATTATGGAGTCGGGTCAGTACGGTGAAGCTGGAGATTGTTCCGGTGTAGATTCAGATAGCCCTAATTACACGGCTGCCTTTAATTAATAAAGTGTAATAGCCTCGGTCGATACCCAGAATCTTTCTTCAACTAATTCAGTTCATCAGGATACTAATAATAAAGCTGACAATGATTCGTTAATCATAAATAATTTTGAATTGAATTTGCCCATTTATATAGTGTGTCCATACTACGCGTATATACAGCACCATTCAAAAACAATTGCCGGTTGCACGAAATGGCAATAGGCCGCTTATTGCATGAAGAATTAGGTATTAAATCATCTATTAAAGAAATCAGCAAAGTAGGATATAATCGAATTAAGGTGGAGATGAATACGCTGAAAGACGTTGTAAATTTAGTAAATAATCCGCTTCTTAAATCTAATAATTTACATTGTTATGTTCCAAAACACTTAACAGAAATCAAGGGTGTCATTAGGCACGTTGATACATCGATTCATGAAGATAAGTTATTACAGTCTATAGAATGTCAAGGTATTGTTAAAGGAGTTAAAAGGGTACATAAAAAAATTGTTGGAGAGGACAAATCCATAAAGATGGTTCCCCTTCAAACTGTTATTGTCTCATTTTATGGAAATAAATTACCTCCGTACCTGTTTATCAACAGTTGTCGTAGAACGGTGGATGTATTTGTAGGGAACGTAGTTCAGTGTTTTAAATGTTTAAGATTTGGGCACATTGCTAAAATTTGTAAAAGTAAAGAACAACGTTGCAAGAACTGTGGTGATACGCATGAAGGAGTATGTAACGCTGGCACAATGTGCATTCATTGTAGATCGACTTTGCATAACGGGCTATCTAAAAATGTGAAAAATATGTTACGGAAAAAAAGGTTAAGAAAGTTATGGCAGAAAATAAAGTAACGTATAAGGAAGCGAAAACAATTGTAAATAATCCAAATTCTTTTGTAAATAGATTAAATAGTAATCGATTCACACCCCTGCTTGTTAATTTGGAGAATCAATCAGATTTTCCTCCATTAAAACCTAAGGAGCCTTCGCTAATTACCCTTAAACCTTACTCTTCTAATTGGAATTTTAATGCCAAGAAACGTAAAATTAGCTCCCCACCAATTACAAAATCACAACCAATTTACTCGCCTCATAAAAACAATCGTTCTTCCTTTTTCAATAGTGATATAAACAGAGATTCTCCTTTTGTTAATAATGCCGATCTGGTAAATTGCATCACAGAATTTATTGAAACAATATTCAGTAATAGTAATTATATTTTTGACAAAGAAGTTGTGAAACAAAAATTAGCAAGAATTGTGAACGCAGAATCTAACGTAAGTAAAGGTATAAGTATGGAAGTTACATAGTAATCTTAATTTCTTATTAATAAACGAGGTAATTTTGAATGTTTAGGTTTATTCTCTAATACTTTAATTTTACGTCTTTTACTTCCTAATGGCTCCTAATATCAATTTTTTGCAATGGAATTGTCGATCGATTAATGCAAATAAATATAGTTTAATAAATTACCTGGATCATAACAAAGTTGATGTAATTATTTTGTCTGAAACTTGGCTCAAACCTCAACAAAACTTTTGTATCCGCGGTTTTAATTGTGTACGTAGAGATAGAGAGGACGGTAGAGGTGGAGTTGCAATTTTGATATCTAATAAATTAAACTACTCTCAAATCAGTCTAGCTAGCAACTATAATCCCAGAATAATGGCATGTGCTGTATGTGTTTTGGTTCGCACTCCATTTGATGTCATGGCCATTTACAAACCGCCTAATATACAAGATACTAGTTCAGATTGGGAAAATCTTTTCGGGCAATGTGATTTAAATAACTCAGTTATTGGTGGTGATTTTAATATTCACAGCAGTAGTTGGGGTTGTGCTTATGATGATAGATCTAGTGCTGACTTTATTGACGTATTAGATGAATTCCACTTGGGTGTATTAAATTATGGGCGCTACACATACATTTCTCATGCTAACCGTGGCTCTGCTATAGATCTGACACTTGCTTCAACCAATATTATTATTAAATCAACTTGGACAGTTCTTGATGACACGCTCGGTTCGGATCACTTTCCGATTTTTGTTCAGTACGCGGTGGAAAGATCAGATAGCCCCCTCGTATATATATCCCTCCTCAAGGTGGAATATTAGGGATGCGAACTGGCTAAAATATTCCCAGTGCTTAGAAAAACGTTTTGAATTCGTTAATACAGATAGGTCAGCAGGTGAATTATATAAATTTATTTTAAAGCAAATTACTATTGTAGCGGATAACCTGTTTAAAATCAAAAAACCCTTTTCTGCTAAGACCAAAGTTACATGTTGGTGGGATGAGAGTTGTAATACGGCAGTTGCTAATCGCAAAAATGCGCTGAAGATATATAGAAATAATCCATCCTTAGATAAATACATAGATTACAAAAGAATCAGCGCTGAAACCAAAAAATTTCTTAAATCTAAAGCAAGGGCTAGCTGGAAAACATTTTGTGAGCAATTGAACAAAGAAACTCCCAATTCTAAAATATGGCAAAAAAATAGAGCAATTAAATCGGTTTATTCCACAAGGCCGCTCGTTCCTAATAACATTTTGGGTGATCTTCTTCACAAACTTACCCCCGATTCTGCAGAAAATTGTACTTACGAGCCTATCTATTCCGAGCAAGCTACGCACGTGTTGATGGAACTCTTTACTGATATGGAATTAGACAACGCTCTAAAGGCAAATACCAACACATCCCCTGGCTTAGACAACGTCTTATATCCTATGATTAAACATCTTCCTTACAATGCCAAAAAAGTACTGCTGGCCATGTTTAATAAAATATATATCGGTGGCGACGTAGTAGAAGAACTCAAGGCTGGAATTATCGTACCCATCAACAAAAGGACTCATAATGCTAGAAATGTAACAGACCTTAGACCTATTTCCTTGCTTTCTTGTATATTGAAAACTCTAGAAAGGTTGGTGAAAGTTCGGTTGGAATGTGGACCGAGAGTCGGGGACATTTTGGTGATGGTCAATACGGATTTAGGAGAGGTTACAGCACTATTCACGCTTTAACTCATTTAGTGACAGACATTCAATCCACTTTTACAAGGAATAACTACTTAATGGCAATATTCGTAGATCTCAAGGATGCTTATAATACTGTTAATTTGCAGTCTTTACGAACTAAACTTATAGGAGCGAACATTCCTGCTTCTATTGCCACCAACATAGTCAATCTATACACTCGTCGAAGAATTTTGATAAGAACTTCAACAGCTGACCTTATAGGGCCTAGGATAACATCAAAAGGACTTGCACAGGGATCGGTTTTAAGTCCGCTCTTATTTAATGTTTATACGAACGATTTAGTTATCCCTAATGCTAACATCATACAATACGCAGATGATTGAAAGATGAAAGAATTTGAGATTACATATCTCAAATGCAGTGTTCAATTGTTTACTAGACACAGAGTTGCAAATCGCATCGTTAATCTGGCCGGCAAAGAATTCCAAATGAACAACGTCACTAAATATTTAGGAATGTGGTTGGACGGTAAATTATTATGGAGAACTCACATCACCAGTGTCGTCAATAAATGCCAAAAAATGAATAATATTCTTCGAGTTATCAGCAAGGTGTCATTTGGAGCTGATGTATATACTTCCACGTTGATCTATAGATCATTGGTTAGACCAACAATTAACATATGGGTCGGATTGTACGGTTCTGCCTGTAAAACCTTACTGGATAAACTAGATGTTGTTAACAATAGTGCCATAAGACTTTGCTTAGGAGTAATGAATTCTACCCCTGTAGAAGTCATGTATGTTGAACTGGGAGAGCCTCCGTTAGCACTTAGGCGTAAGTACGTAAGCACCAAATTTATCCTAAAGAATAGAGCTATGGAAAACATCATTATTAACAAGTGTGCTAGGCTCAATGTTCAAAACCTTATGGGTGCTTATTGGTTACACAAACCTTCTCCTCTCTTTGCAATGGCATTTGCAGATACTTCCATCTGCGATAATAAAATTATAACATCTAATGGTCATTTCACTTTTAGTATGCCATTTAAATGCTTAACACAACATAAGCCTGCGATTCTTTTTCCAAATTTTACTTCCAGCCCACATTTAAATATTATTTTATATAATGAGATTATTAATCGATATGCCCTTTCTACACATGTTTTCACCGATGGAGCTAAGGATGATTTGGGCACTGGCTGTGCAATTTTTGTCCCTCAAAATGGGATCAGAAAGAAAATTCCACTTCCTAAAGAAGCCAGTATTTTTACCGCGGAAGCTATTGCCATTAAAAAAGCTCTGGAGTATATCCAAGACCACAATAACTCTTGTTTCACCATTTTCACCGATGCCAAAAGTGTTCTCATGAGCCTGCAGAATTTTAATCACACTTCTTCTATTCTCATTGGAGAAATACTTCTCTTGGATTATCTATTGAAAGAACGAAAGACGTTTGTCACTTATATATGGATTAAGGGCATTCACAAATCTTTTCAAATGAAATAGTAGACACCTTAGCGAAAGAGGCGCGTCATGAAAATGTTACTGAAAACACACGAATACCATATACAGATTTTTTGACATCCACCAAGAGAGAGCTCCGAGAGAATTGGCAAGCACGTTATACCCAGTGCTATGAAAATAAGCCTACCAATTATTACGTGTTGTTTCCGACCATCAAATCTCACCGCTGGTACGACAAAGTCCCTGTAAAGAAAAGCCTATCATCCCAGATCCATAGGATTACTTTCAATCACGGAAGATTTCCGTCTCATCTATATAAAATTAAACTATACGAGAATGATATATGTCGCGTCTGCGAGAAAGAGCGCGGAGACTTAAACCATATGATATTGGGTTGCTGCAAAATTAGAAAAGAAGTTTCAGACTTTTTACAAATTTTGACTAACATGAAAATAGAACTGCCAGTGTGCATGAACTATTTAATAGCGCTGGAAAACATTAACCTAAACCTTCAAATATACAAACATATGTGTAACATAGGTCTACGTATTTAGCTTCGTCCCTTTGTGTTTTTCCTTTGTGGGGGTTCCTTTTATCCGTTGGCCTACCTGTTTGTTTTCTATTGTAAGTCACCCGATCGGCCCCGGGTGTGAAGCGAGTCCTTGTTCTCCTTGTCGTCCATTCGGGGAGTTTAGTTAAAGGATATATCATGGACTAGCGTATGTGGCTGATGGTTATATACCAAGGCCAATAATAATAATAATAATAATAATAATAATAATACTCATATTTATTATAAATATATTTTTATATATTTATTTAATTATTAATAAATACTAATTAATACTAATTATGACTAATAGCGGTCGACCAAAGAAGAAGTTATTTAATAATAACAATAATATAAATTTTGGATTGAGATCATTAATTGAAAGAAAAATGGGTGGTGAATTACTATCACAAACAAAAAGAATAATAATTATAGGTCCATCTGGATCTGGTAAATCTACAATTGCTCAAGAAATAATATTTGGTATGGAAAGAAAATCTATTTCAGAAATAAATTATTTTTTACCTAATGGAAACGAATTAGAAAAAGATATTCAAGTAATTAAAGAATTATGTAAAGAATCTTTTATTTATTTTAATATATATAGATATGAAAAAGATAGTATTCCAAATGAATTAAGAACACCCAGTCTTAATATATTTGATGATGCACATAAGAAAACAGGTATAACAGATTTAGCAGAAAAAATATTCACAGAAGGAAGACACAGACAGCAGCATATAATATATATTCAACAAACTGGTACATTTATACCAGCTGGAATGAAATCAAGTTATAGTGAAATAATTATTCATAAAAGTATAATAAGTGACTTGGAAAATTATATTAATATTGATGATAAAACAATTAATGACTGTTTGGAAAATTATAGTAAAACTGGATTTTATACAATTAATAAAAACGGTATTTGTTATCTAACGAAATTATGTGATTACAAATCCTTCAGAGAATATAAAAATAGATTAAAAGCAGTTGGTAGAAATACTGAAGATGAATATAAAAATAATATTAGGAATACAGATGTTATTTATAAAGCTTATAAAAATGGAGGAGCAGATGGTGCTAAAAAAACAGATGTTATAAGTGATAATTATATTCAGCAATTATTCAAAGTATTATAAATGAGTAATATTATTTTGAAATATTTAATTGATAAATGTAAAAATGATAATAAGATAGTATTATCAAATATTGACTTGGAAAATATTTTTAAATTAATTACAAACCAGGAAATAAACATAAGTTCAGATAAATTGTTAACATACGGAATAGATAATTTAAATAAGTATAATATTTTTAATTTAGATTGGAATACTGGTGGTACACATTGGATTGCTATGTATATAGATAATACTAATAAATTAGTGAATTTCTTTGATTCATTTGGTAATTCATTACCAGAAAAATATATAATTCCAAAAAGTTATGTATTAACTCATAATAATTATAAATTCCAAAATTCTAATGATGTAAATTGTGGTTGGTGGAGTTTATTATTTTTATATGTATGTTACTTAACGTCAGAGATAAAACATTTATGATTTTGTTTCAAATAAACGAGGATCTTGTATATTTAATAATTTTTTAATTTCTTCTGTTGGATTAATATTATCAACTTGTTTACTTTTATCAAAACACAGTAATGGTATATCATCTTCACAATCTGAATCTTCTTTGTTAGTTATATTCATAAGAGCTCTAATATTTTTTTCTATTGTGTCTTTATCTTTTTGAGATAATGTTTTCTTTAAAGGAATTGGAGGTTGATTAGGAAGTTCTAAAGTTAATGACCTACCTTTTATTTTATCATCTATTGTGTCAACAACCTTATTTAAAAATATTGCTAATACTGTCCACCTGCAGCGGCTAATATAGGGATTAATAAATTTATAAAACCACCATATATTTCACCACCATCAACTATTTTTGATTTGTTCTGTAAAATTATTGATGAGCCTTTTTTAATTGTAAATGTCATTTATATAAATATACAAACAATAAAACACTGTAGCTCATATAACTATATTTGATTTTATGTTATAGATTCGCAAATAACTTGCAAAAATACTATTTATTAAAGTAATACAGTAAAGGTTACAGTGTAAAATCTTACGAGATTTGATAAAATCCGAACAGTCTTGTACTAGAAGGTATTTGTGTGGAACAATTGATTCTATTCTTTTTTTAATGATAAAATCGAAGGAATGTTCGTATGTATTAAAACTTTCACATAAATTTCGATATTAGGTATAACATTTATGTTCAGTTCTCGCAAAAAATTAAAAAAGGCAATATTTGTTGCTAAAGATATTCTTTTGCATTAAGTTTAAAACATGTGATAGTTGAGTAGATATGTTAATATATTAATATATGTATATGTCTAAAAATAATCATATTCAACCTTTTTTAAAGATTCAAAAATTTTGATTACGTATAAACATCTTTAAAATTTATAACTTGTGTTGCACAGTGAGTGGTGTTTTATAGGTATTTAACTAAAATAATTGTTAACACTGTATTTTTTTTTAACTAATGATCTTTATTGATAATAACTGTCGTTTTCCTTTGACACCAAATTTAAAATAAATTAAACTAAAAACATTTACTTATGAATGTATTTAAATTATGCACTATTTTTTTATATGGTTATATCTATTATTATAACCTAACTAAAATTAAAAAACAAAGTTAGTGACAGTGATGAGCGAAACGGTGATTTCTTAAATCACGTTGTGAGTCGTGACTGTGATTTATAAACGGTTATTGCGATCAACTGTATTGACTCATCGATATCATATCTTCGTATAATCGTTAATCGTGTAATACTTCTCATGGGTTAGTAAGGTTAGGAGGTTGCGAGCTTTTGTTTTCGCAGCGTTAGAATTACCATACACATTTTCTATTTTGGAAAACATTTACATATCAAAAGAAAAGCTCAAATTTATATTTTTACAAATTTGCAATAAACATAGCTAACGTAACTGCAATGCGAAAAGCAAGGATGTGTTATATTCTAGATATTCGAATAGAGTTAATATTACAACCTAATTCAGATGTATATGGTAATAAAATTTGCAATTTTTCCGTGGTTTTTGCAAATATAACAGTACAATTAACATTTGCATTTCCTAAGGCTAACATACATATTTTTGGGATGGTCCTAAAAGTATACTTATACTTCTACTACTATAATTTTTTATGCTTTAATACTAACAAAATATTATTTAAATGTTAAGATAACAATACTTAAAACTTGAGTTTAAACATATTTGCCTTTTTTTTCACTTAGGCGATTTCTACGGTCACTTTGGATTTGTTCAACTTTTGAAAATATTCGTTCATACGGAACTGATGATATCAAAGCGCAAAACTTCTCTTGTATAACTAAAGAAAGGTTTGGGTAATTATATTTATGGTTTGACCACTAGTGCAATGCATCTATATTTCTAGGGACTATTTCGTCTTCCAGGTAACGCTGAATTTCAATTATTGCGCTTGATGCAGCCGTAACTCGAGGTTGTGCTGTCGATACAGACTTATTAAATAATTTCCAAATTCAGAAATCATCTTCCATCTGCCTGTGATGTGTCTGTAGTTGTATTGCGAGTTTGTTTTACGGAGTATTTTTCGGCAACAGCGTTTATTACATCTTTTTTTTAAAGAAACCTCTCCTTAAACCATTAGTCTGTAATATAATAAATAAAGTGTAGCGCACGCTGAAGAAATAAAGCGAGTAATAAATATTAGTATATATCACTAACCATTAGAGGTAATGCGATGGCTTGATGCACCACCTACGAAAAAAAATACGTTATATTGTCTTTTATATTTCATCTCGCTTATTACGAAGAGATTCTTTATATTTTAAAATGATTTATACGGCCTGAGTTTGGGCTTTTCGTAAACGTTTTGTGTAGTATACAAGTTCTGGGATGCATTACTAGTTTGAGAAAATACAGACAATTAGATCTACAGAAATATTTTTTATGATTTTTAAACTTAACCCTATTTTTATGGTTTAATAACAATTACAACACAGCAAGACAAAATAAAATTTGACCTAAAGTTGAAAAATTTATAAAATTCATATAAGAGAAAAATATTGTAAATCTACATATTTCTCTAAGGAAAACATTAACGCAAAGATCTGTATACACATTTGTTTTCAAAAATATGACAAACAGTAAATATAAAAAATGAAATAAAGCTAATTTCATTTTGTAACATTTACAATGATAAACTCAGATATAATTCTTAAGTGAGCGAAGATTTCAAAAAGCTGTGATTTAATACTGCTACCTACAATTTAATAAAAATACTTTTGTTTTTGAATTAGTACTTTAAAAGATAATATAAATTTAATCTTATAACACAATATCCCCTCTAGTAGCAAGATTTAAACTGCCCACAATTATCCTTAGTAACTTCAACAGAAAGACATCAAAGTAACTAAACTTATAATCTAATACAAAATCATTGGTAATTTCGTGTTTCAATGTTGAAGTTCCTAAAAATAATTGCGGAAAATTTAAATTTTGCTACTAGGGCCATTAATATTAGATAAAAATAAATACGCATTCCTTACATAGTTGTAGATATAATATAATGATATAAAAGAGAATCAATATTTACATTTGAAAAACATAAATATATTGTAAGAAGATAACCTCCGTCATTTCCAGCTGATATAATAATATGTATGTTCATTCATCGGTTTGATATATTTCATTTTCAATAGGCAACCGATAATCACAGTTTTAGGGTCGTTAATTCACCGATATTATTTGTTCACTTGCCAATGGCCAAGCAGTGATCGTCGATTTGCTGTGCGCAATCGCGCCTCGCCGTTGATCGTTACCGCAATCACGAATCACTGCTTTTATAATTCTCCACTCACGGCCGTGATCCGTGATTCTCCAATCACCGTGAAAGAATCACAGTTCGTGAAATATCGCTCATCACTAGTTAGTGTAATAATATCTAAAATGAATAACTTACATTCTAGCAGATGCTTAGGCGTTCCACATCTGCAATGTTAAAAACCGGTGCTGGCAATTGCACGTTAATAGACCATAATATAATACTACTTTTTTTTCTTTCTGTATCAAAGCCCTATCTAATACAAAACAATTGATGGGCGACTCATTTAATATAAGCTGGACCAACGTTCTTAACGCGTCTCCCTCCTCAGGGAGATCATTTTCAGCTACATATTCTACTATGATCCGGCACACAGGTGCTGTTGGATATTTCATACATTTTACTCTTTCCAGTACAAAATGCTGTGGGCAATATCTTTTAAATGTTTGGAAACATTTGTCTGCATTATCTGCATCACGACACCAAATAGCCAAAGGTAAATTTTCTAAAACATTGATAAGTACGATAGTAATCAAAAATATATATAAAAAAATTCATATGTCGAGGTATTTTGTGGTGAAGTACCTCTGCATATTTACATATTTCACGACAAAGAAGCTATTTCTCAAATAAAAAAAATTTCTGCACAAACAAATGAAAGAAAATAAATCTCTATAAAAAAATAGTGGTAATCTCATGAATTTTATGTAAAAGACTTGTCACGTGATTAAGCTGTAACAAATGAAATACTTTTTTTTAATACATTATTTTTATTATAATACTAGTTATTTTATTATGTTATTAGTATAGTTACCATTATTTATATTGGGATATATCTGCTCCCTCTCAAATTGCTCTAATTTCCTCCGCTTATATTCCTTATAATTATCTATCAGTCAGCACACTCGTAAAAATGTAGTATTTTTTAGTATAAATAAGTATTAAATAAACTAACCACCTTACCACGAAACATATAGATGCATATAGAACAGTGGTTCTCAAACTGTGGTACGCGCAAAATTCTGGGCCATCAACTTCACAAAATGAAAGTAGACCTGAACGTCTTGTTACTAATGAGCAGCTCAAGGAAAAAATAAAAAACCCGAAAAACTGGCAAATGAATATAAAAGTAAAAGAAAATATGACGAGTTGTACTTAAAATTAGGTTTTACTTGGACTGGAAGCTCAGACGAGCCTAATCCACAATGCGTTGTTGTTCAGAAATTTTATCAAACAATTCTATGAAACCTTCTCTTTTAAAACGCCATTTTGAAAGCAAACATGAGAACTTAGTCAAAAAGGAGTTACGGTACTTTGAACGTCTTTTGGAAGATTTGAAAAGTAGGAAAAACACGATAAAACACTTTTCTGGTGCAGAACAAAATGAAAGTGCTCTAAAAGCTTCTTACAAAGTTAGTCATTTAATTGCGAAGTCTGGTAAAAACCATACTATTGGCGAAAACCTAATCCTCCCTGCCGCAGCAGAAATTGTTTCTTGTATGTTGGAGGAACGAGGCAAAAAGAATTACAGCAATTCCATTATCAAATGATACAGTTTCAAGGAGAACTAGTGATATGCGTATGACACAAAAGAACAACTTGTGGAGCAATTCGAGCTAGTCCTTGCTTTGGTATACAACTCGATGAAACCACGGATGTCGCTGGCCTAGCCAACTGATCGTTTTTGTACGTGGCATTTTTCAAGATGAAATATTGAAGATATTTTATTTTGTAAGACACTTAAAACATCGACAAAAGGTGAAGATATTTTCAATTTGTTAGATTCTTTTTTTTTTCCGAAAACCAGCTCGAGTGGAAAAAACTGTGTGTCAGTGGTGTATGATGGTGCTAAGGCTATGAGCGGTCACATCACAGGGCGGTAGGCCATATTAAACGGTTTCAGAACTGACAACCGCGGAACACCGGCGGGTGTGCCCTCCGATTTTCGATGGAAACTTAACGAGATCGAAAGAGTACCTTAAATAAGAAACACGTATTTTTTTTTATCGGCGTATCCGCACGATTTTGGGGTACAGCCCCTCCAAAGTTGGACGATTTTCAATATTTGCAAATATTTCCTAAATTATAACAGATATTAATTTTCTTTTAACATACGGGGTAGCCCGTACCCCCATTTTTTTACATTTTTTCTTTTTCTTATTCATCAAAAGAAGGCCGATTTTTACATAAGAATACGATGATGTATAACAAGTTTAGAAAATTAATAGTTGTAAAATGAAAAATAATAATAAAGCTTCAAAATTAATAAACTTGTCTATGATATAAATCAAATGAACTATAACAGAAATAAGTTTTATCCTTAACATAATTTCGAGCATAATACATGGTCTCAAGGTAGATATCCTCATAAAAAGCTAATAACGGGGGACGGGGTACCCCATACCCCCGCATTTTTTCAATAATAAGTTTATTCATTATTCATCAAAAAAAGATCGCTTTTACATAGAAAACAATGGTAATAAATTTGGAGGATTAATAATAAAAATAATTGTAATAATAATAATATAGTACATTAACAACAATTATTTGTTATCGTTACTCCGCTGCTCTCCTTACTTAAATATTTCTTAATTTAGAATTGTATCAACTCGACAAGCTATGGTCAAACCTTTCTATGCCTACTAACTTACACTATATACTATACGAAACTTTTATCGGTGGTAGCAATATGAATCGTTTTATCAACTGCAGTTAGTGACTGCGTTTTATATATTTCCTTAATAAAATGTTATTCATTCTTAGAATACCATAATCCTTGGCGTATATATGAACAAATTTGCTACACAGAACGAAGGATTAAATAATACATACATATATATTTTTAATTTATTTCAAGTTTTCGTGCAATGTAGGTGTACAATGTAAGTATTCAATGGAGCATAAATATACTAATGTGTTTGTAACGATTTATAACATTTCGGAAACAATAGAACAGAATTAGAAAGACATTATAATGCTTATAAATGTTTAAATACATGACATACTGTAATGCGGTTATTGGTATATATGTATTGCAATAGCGAACAAGATTAATATACATACAGTAATTAAGCTATGTAAGTATTACAGTAGTGATAGTCTGTGTAAAAGTGTTTAAAACACAGATTTTGTTTGCACCATGAACACCGCACAATAGCTGGTTTATTGCAAATACTACACAAGGGTATAGACTGCGCATCTTTGTTAAAACAAAACTCTACAGGATTTTTAAAGGGCCAGGTCTTTCCTCAACGTATCCACTCTTATACCACGAGTACTTGAATACGTCGAAAAATCTTGGGGAAGAAAACTGATTATGGGTTAGGGATTGCAACTTAATAATATTATTTCTCTGATGTAAATCTATGTCGTAGTTCATAAGAATCACTATATCCGAAAAGTTCTAACAAAATTTTTCCACAGTCTAAAACCATAGCGATCTTTTTTTGATGAATAATGAATAAACTTATTATTAAAAAAAATGCGGGGGTATGGGGTACCCCGTCCCCCGTTATTAACTTTTTATGAAGATATCTACCTTGAGACCATGTATTATGCTGGAAATTATGTTAAGGATAAAAACTTATTTCTGTTATAGTTCATTTGATTTATATCAATAGACAAGTTTATTAATTTTGAAGCTTTATTATTATTTTTCTATTTTTACAATTATTAATTTTGTAAACTTGTTATACATCATCGTATTCTATGTAAAATCGGCCTTCTTTTGATGAATAAGAAAAGAAAAAAATGTAAAAAAAATGGGGTACGGGGTACCCCGTCCCCCGTTATTAAATTTTTGCGAATACGGACGACGCCACCCTTAGGGCCATGCAATATGCTGCAAATTGTGTTAAGAAGAAAATTTAATATCTGTTATAATTTAGGAAATATTTGCAAAAATTGAAAAATCGTCCAAACTTTGGAGGAGGCTGTACCCCAAAATCGTGCGGATACACCGATAAAAAAAATACGTGTCTCTTATTTTAAGGTACTCTTTCGATCTGTTAAGTTTCATCGAAATCGGAGGGGGACACCCGCCGGTGTTCCCTGTGAGTGTAAGTTCACTCATTGTGTCCTTCACCGAGAGGCTTTGGTGGCTAAGCACCTCCCTGATGAACTTAAAGATGTCCTTGATTGCTACATACTGAGGTACGATGGCTTTCTCGGGGAAATGTTTTGTCCGTGTATTTGAACTCCACAAAGAATTACACAATTTTTTTACCGAACACAAAATCCCATCTGTCTTCTGTACTTACTGATTTTGATTGGCTTTTGAAGTTGGCTTATTTAAGTGATATTTTGGAAAACTCAACATCTGGAATTTATCCATGCAGGCAGTGTTTCTGATATTTTTAATATAGAAAAGAAACTGATGCAATGGTAAAAAAGATCATTCTCTGGAAAAACAAATAGAAAATAACAACTGCGAGCCGTTTGAAAGATTACTTACATTTTTGCAAGATAATGAGAAAACATATCTAATTTCACTGAACTCAAGACTCAAATGGGCCAGCATTTGAATGCATTGAAGATCCGCATAAGAGAGTACTTTCCACCTTTGGAGAAACAGTATAACTGGATACGTGACCCCTTTAATGCTGATGCTATGGACACTAACCTGACTATCTTTCAAAAGGAACACCTCATTGAAGTATCATGTGATCCCACGTTGAAAAACAAATATTTGACTGCTGGTACTACGTTGTTAGATTTCGGATCGGTATTGGGAAGGAAATACAAAGAACTGTCAAGCACTGCTGTAAATTTCTTGTTGGGTTTTCCACCACTTATTTATGTGAAAGGGTTTCTCAAGTTTAACCTATCTTAAAAATAAATCTAGAAACAAATTAAATGTTGAAGATGATTTAAGATTGTATTTAACCAAGTTAAAACCCAATTTTGATAAACTGTGGCAAAGGGAAACAAGCTCACCCTTCTCACTAATCTCTTTGAAAGTAAGCGCTTTTTGTTCTTTAAATTTTGTGTGTGTTTGTTTTTAATGTAATAAAAATGTTTGTAAACAATATCTCTTTGTTTTTATTTAAACATGATGCGTAATTCAGTTTCAAAGGTTAACACCCCAGATAACACGTAAGCTTACGATAAGCTTGCCACTTGCTTAACTTTACCTTGTCCAGACAAACTTAACAGTAAAAGGTTAATGCTGGGGTTAATGCAAGGTTGCGACAAAGTTATTATATCAAGGTACGGTGACTTCGTGTATTTCCGGAGTGATTCGGCGTCAATCGTTTATCGAGTATTGATTTTTTTTGGTTTAACCGCCATTCCGCTATTCTGTCATCGACCGCCATTATTTGTTGTGTCTAGTTGTGTTGTACGCGTTTGAGCTGTTTCAGTGTATAATAGTTTAAAACATCATTCATGCAAAAGTAAGTATTACCTAATTTTATATCTTTTACTAGATATGCGTTGTTGCTTCAAGAATATCAATAGTTTATAATTCTAACCTAATTTTCTACACCATAAGCGCATAAGCCAATGCACTTAGTTTAAAAAGTTATAGTTTATATTTGCTAACTAGATAGCTTGTAGTATAATTTGATTTATATAATTCAGAAATTATGAATAATTAAATGTTGAGGTTTTTCTTCAGTTTTAATGACAGTGTAATAGAATTTTTAAATAAATTCAAAAATACACATATAAATTTAGTGTTATAATTAATAAGAATATTATATATATGTATTTGTATCTCTTATTTCAAGAAATCATTCTAATGTTATCAAATATTTTTTAGGAACCGATTACAGTAATGAGCGTCACCAAATTAAATTAAACCCAGGCGTAATGTGGAAGGTCTTAGAAGATTTTTCTTTCATAGCAGAGTGTTTAGAAACTAAAATGGATACGGTTTAAGGTTTGGCCCAACAGACTGCCACAATACAACAGGCATTATATGGTAACTAATAAGGATTAAGAGGAGAATCAATTTCATAACTTATGAAATTCTTTTTCAGCGAATATAGAAGCTTCTATGACATTAGTAAACCATCAAATAGTTGAAAACTCTTCTTGGAGAAAAAAAAGTTGGTGAGTAATTGATATTATTTAAATTATTACCTGTTTTTTTAAGTCCGAAACAATGTTCATTTATTGAATTAATTCCAACAAAAAATTTACAGATTCGATATTTGATATCAACCCATGGAAGGAACGTTAAGAGTTTGACATCAAACATCCTAAAAAGCCACTAGAGGACAATATTGCGGCAAATCATTCTCTAACAGGGAAAAGCTTAAAAAAACCCTTTCCAGAAGACTGAAATGCTTAAAATTATTTTGGTGAGTATTTTATTTAATAACCACTAAGTATGTAAAAATAAGATAGTTTGTATTTTGTAGTAACGAGGGAAACAGTTACTTTTCATAATATCCCGACGACTTGTCGATTCTTGGAAAACTGATAGCCGTTTCCCTTGTCTTCCATCTCTGGTATTGTTTAATTTTTAATAGTTGTCGTTTTTTTATTACAGAGAATCGCGGCAACACGATGGCATCGGAAAATAGATTATAGTGTTGTTTCTATATAAATATAAAAACGCAATCTAAATATGTATATATAAATATGTAGAAGTTTTTTTTTTTTTTATTATTAATACTGAAATTCTAATTTTATTTGAATGAATTTTACTTGATGCAAACAGATGTGATTTTGAAAACAATAAAATATTTTAGGAGACGATGGACGGCATCCGAAAATATAAAAAGAACGCAAATTATATCTAATTTACAAAATTCTCTCTGAGTTTTGTTTAGCAATAATTTTGTAAAAAACATTTTTGGAAACACTTGGAAGTTACATAAAGTTTATTTGTACGAAATTTATTTTGGTTTCAGCTTGCTGGTTATATCTTTCCTTAAAATATTTTAGTAATTTTCAAAGTCACATGAAGAAGAGGTCATATACCCAACTCTTTCCTTGACTATAGCCAAGCTTTAGAGAAAGCTTATACAAACCTTGATAAAAGCTTACAACAATCAAAACAAAATAGGAATTGGGTATTAATTTCTTCATTTTCTTGGTTTTTAGGTCAAAAATATGGAAATGTACATTAATAAGGACGTTTCACTTTGATTTCAAAAGCTTTTTCAAGTATACATATAAGAATATAAATTGTAAATGGTGTAACTTATAAGTAATTGTTTAATAAATGATAAAATCATAATTCAAAATTCATAGTAAACAATGTTTTGTTTATTAAATAAAAAAAATGTATACCATTTATAATTTATATTTTTACATATATCTTGAAAAAGCTCTTGAAATTAAAACGAAACGTCCTTAATGTACATTTCTATATTTTTATGACCTAGAAACCAAGAAAAAGAAGAAATTAATATCCAATTCCTATTTTGTTTTGATTGTTACAAACTTTTATCAAGGTTTGTACAGGCTTTCTCTAAAGCTTGGCTCAACATTGTCATTCCAACCTTGTCATCGTTTTACAGACAAGCTTATGGTAACCTTGCCATGGTAACCTTATCACATGCTTTTACAGACAAGCTTAACCTGTAACCTTACTTGGGAAAAACCTTGTCCTGTGTCAACTAGCAAGCTTGTCATAACCTTGCAGTAAGCTTACACCCTTGCCATAACAAGCTTGCTGACAACCTTTTTCCCTTGTCGGAACAACGTTTAAAAAGGCTTGTATTAACCTTAAATTGTTATCTGGGACTATACTTCTATGCTACATAGAAGGCTTTAAGATTTGTTTAATATTTTAATTATAGTTTACTTAGTACCGGTAACTGAGAAGGGGTACCTAAAATGTTTTGTGGGTAAAAAGGGGTACAGTGTCTAAATAAGTTTGAGAACCACTGATATAGAAGATAAGTAGCAAAATCAAGATGGCTACATTTTTCTTCTCCATACGTTCGCGCATGACAAACAAAATAATGTAAATCAGGTTGTCTATACGTCCAGGCACATAAATTATAAAATAAAATTTTATATACAGTTGTGGTCATAATTTTGAGTTCTGTTGTTTAATTGACTGAGATTGTAGAGTCAATTACAATTTATTTATATTTAAAATAATTATGTAACTATTTTATTTTCTATCGTTGAATTTTTTAGCAAAAAGGTTATTAATACACTTCTTTGACGTTGGATATTATGTTACTGGAACTATTACGTTTATATTACATTCAATGTTTACGTTTTATAGTTATGTTCAGTGTTCACCTTTACTTTGACATTACATGTTACGTTCACAAGGACATGTTGATTATGATAAAATAAGTTTTGAATATTTGAAGGGGTCTATAGCAGATACCATCAGGGGGTGGACTTGAGGGCCAGCCTCAAAAAATAAACAAACAATATTTATTAATGATGAACAGCAGTAAAACTAGAAAATATAGTTATTTTTAGAGGTTCACGATTTCGTGGTATTTCAAAAATCTAATATTATATGTAATTTTGAGTTTGAACGAGTGAATGTGTATTTTGCAAGAGGGGGCGTTTTATCCCCATTGATTTGTTTTGAATCTTCAATATTCAGGAAACCAATCCTAAATATTATTTTCAAATATTAAAATTATTTTTTCCAATTCTAAAAATACTCATTCACAATTTTAGAGGATCAATATTGATATAAAATTTTTATTAGGGGGTCCTAAAATGTGCCCTCCTTGGGTCGGTGAATTGAGGACCCTAAAAAATATTTTTTTTTATTTGGAACAAAACCTGCTGGCCTAGTACTGGTAAATTGACATCTACTTTTGTGCAGTGACATAACCTAAAAATCGCATCTTTTAAGAAATAAGAAAATGTAATCTGCAAAGAAAAATATATATTCCATGTAAATATGTAGTCATTTAAGATCCATATAGCCAATACTACGATCCTCAAAAAGGCTGAGCTCATCTCATATTTTTTCCCAATTTTATCTAGGATATTTTCCTCTGGAGAAGATACAATAATTTATATCGCGAGGAATATTGTGCAAATGACAATTGCACAATGACTTTTTTAAATTCAATTTAGTACTTTGGAGAGACATGGTTTGTCGTAAGGGTGTAAATAAAATATTAGAGCATTAATTGCTGGAGGAGATGGAACACATAGACAGAGGAGATAACTGATAGAAGGTAGTGGTGGACCATAATTGAATGATGGACAAGGCATCATTCGATTTTGATGATCATTAAATAACTCAATTATTGCTTGCCCGTAATTAAGTACCTATTCTTGATTCTAGCAATTCTGCATTATTATTCTTTGACATGTATAACTACATTATTATTACTTTCTTTACTATAAAATATTTGTATATACGCAGTTTTATTTTTATTTGTACAGTACAATTGTAGCTATGAGGAAAAATAAATACTTTTATAACGAATTACCTTTCAATTGTGAGTGATTTTTATAAGAAAATAATTTGGACTAAACGCAGGGAATACATAACTGGAATGTAACAATTTATCTTTCAGCTCTTTCCATTTTATTTACAGAATTTTCGTATTGTTATTAATGAAAATGTAGTTAACGTAGGCTATCAGCAATGTATTCAATCTATATTAACAAAATTATTTTTTTTTTAATTCTGTGGCGCCATCTTCAAATAAAGTGCTACACTTCTATAAGGGGCATGAAATCATAAATTTTATAGGATGGCCCACTGTTTTACAAAATGCGTTTTCCTTACACATACATAATATACAAAACGTATGGATCATAATGACACTCGTCAACCGATTTTTTCTTCTTCGCCGTTATTCAATTACAGATCCTTTTGCTATTTCTTTATTATGATTAGTGTGAAATACACATGTATTTCATAACTTAAAACATAATTAAATATTCTCATTTTTGAAGAAACTGAGCCGACTTTGTATACCCTACATGACGTCATAGGGACAACTTTTGAAGGCTAGTCTGTGAGGCTAGTACCCATTCGGTGTTATGATTGCTCTTCTGTGGTTGGAAGTGGAAGTTTCTGTCACTTTCTGTTTATTAATTGGTTATTTGTTGGTTATGTATACATATTTGGTTTATGTATCCTTATTTTTGTCCTTAAATCAAAATATTTCAAAATGAGGCTAAAATTTTACATCAGTTCATTTTTTTAAAATGGGTATTTCTTGTTTGGGGTTGATTTTAACTTTTATACTGCCATAAATTTTACCTTGTTTTTATCTAATCCAAATTATCATAATATTCAGATGCTGTAATTGAGGGTATATATGTTTCAAATTCTATGTAACAAATACCAAAAGATTATATTGCAGATAACTGGATACTATATTCATGGTCATTGTTCGTGAATATGCTACTTTTGAGTATTTTTATTTTATCACATTCGCTGATGGCTCATCGCACTTTCATGGAAGTAATGCAGTCCTACAATATAACTGATCTCCAAAGAAGCATCTATGTTATAATAACAACCATAACTTTACAAGTATATTACATACCATGGGTATCTTTTTATTTTTATTTTGCATTTAATTTTTCCAGGTGTTAATTAAAAATTGGCATACTATACCTAATGTAATATTCTGGAAATTTAATTTAACAAATGGACCTATATGGTGGGCATATTTGTTTATACATAGCACTTTTTGGATATTGATATATATAAGCAGCATATGTGTGGATATAAATGAACTACTTGGAATCAAACAGGTATAAATGTGTATATTTTTAGATATATATAATGTTGTGTGACCACCAGCTTTATAAATTGGTTGATTCATAAATTTATAAGAAGTGAAAAATGTGATATCCATGAAATCACATAAAATGTATTGTTAGCACTTTCTACTTTTTTGGTAATCAGTTACAGCCTTTATTTCTTTATAGGTATATTACTCCCTAAAAAATTTACCTGATCCGCTATGCAAAAGGTCTATACAATTAAAAAAACTATATAGTCACATGAGGCATCCTGGCTTTAGTTCTTTTTTAATAATATTTTGGGTTATACCTATCATGAGGTAATTCCATGTGTATGTTTTAGCATTTTCAATAATGAAATAGTCTAGGCTTGAGAGCATTGCTTATGATTATGCATGCATAAATAAATCAACTAGAATGATTATTATGTGTCACGTTTGTTTCTGTTTCCGCACGCGCGCAATCACAAGCAACTCCTTGAAATATTTTTTTCATCTCTGTTATAACAAAATACTGTTTTTTAGCTTGAACCGTTTGTTATTAAACACCGTTTTAACATTATACATGTATCTAGCATGGAAAACTGATCCAGATGATTATGAATATCAGTATGTTCAATATAAGAGAAAATATAATGAATTAAACCATGAGTTGTGTTTTAAAATTAACTGAAAGTAGTTTTAAGGCAAGAAGTACAAACTTAATTATTTTATGTAGTTATTAACTTATTTACTTTTTGTAATAAAAATTTTCGAATTAAATATATGCAACTACTAATATTTGTTATTCTGCGATTTATTTACCTTGTGGGCAAATTTAAAATTGATACCCAGTAAACCAAATTCAAATTTCCCGCAATATATTCAATAACTTCAACTTAAAGGCATTCAATAACTATTACTCTAATACAAAATCGTAGGTAATTTCATGCTTTAATGTTGAAGTTACTAAAAAATAATTGCGGGAAATTTGAATTTGGTTCACTGGGTATTATCAACGAACATATAAGACAAGAAGCATCACTTGTTGTTGTAATAAAATAACAATAAGTTGAATTACAAACGCAATAACCGTTGACATCAACGTCAGAATAATGACTGCAGCATAGATAAGAAGATAAGGTAGGTTGGGACTGCAGTGACGCCCCCTCTATAAATTGACAGTGTTGTCAGATCGCAAGTCATGCAATGCACTAATCTCGGCATGCACGCGGACCCGTCAAAAATGACAAAATGTCGCTTCTTGACTTTTTCTCTTCGCTGGTATTATTATTGATCCGCCCAATGTCTCAATAAATGTATTCTTCAAAGGAAGGCTGCTCCCAGCATTTATAAATTATGCTATTATGTAACTTATAAGGACAATGGTTGAGTCATCGGAGTCTGAATTTCTAAGCCTAACTTCACTTCAAACAACAGCCTCCCAATCAGCGTTGCCAGTTAACATATATATATATAATAATTATCAAATTTTAACATAAGTTTTTTTTTTCCATTTCCGATAGAAAATAATATATTAACATAATCTGATAATTTAAACATAATGTTCTAGGTGACGCATGGACAAATGGATATATGTATTTTTTTACTTTTTGTATTTTGCTTGCACCATCCATTTGTGTGAGAGTGTAATCGGTCTATTATTAAAATTAAACAAGTGGTCTTTGAAAAAAAAATATCTATCTATCTTTTCTTGCATATATTACCATTGAAATGTATATAAATGTATAAATGTAGTTGTACGTTTTCTGAATTATTATTTTTCATTCATTGAGAAATGTAATTTATGTAAATATTTTATCTGGACT